>CM050888.1:190026169-191276169 GCA_027725995.1 Rhynchospora tenuis
CATATGCTATGATAAATGGCTATAAAAGAAGGGAGTCTGCGCAAGGCTTAAAAAAAGAACAACCAGAGAGAGAAAAAACAAAGGAGAGATCTACACGCAAGAGAGAGAAGACAGTGAGTTTATTGAGAGGATTTCTTTTTCTTGATTTTTCCACTAAATTGTAATAGTAAGAGAGAATATAGAGAAGTTAGAAAAAGAGAAGAAAAAGGTTTGTAAATGATATGATTGTTGTGAATGAAATTTCTGCGCATCTTTCTTTTGTATAAAATCTCATTATTTTTTTCTTACTTGATTCAATATCAGTTGCAATTTTCAAATTCCATTACATGCATAATCTTTCATGCGTGAACAAACTGCATCATGTGCATGGTAGGTTTTGGTGACAAATTGAATACAGGGATTTGCTTGAAAAGGATTTTAGTCAAGTCCTAGATTCATAGAGATTTCTGTGCATAAAGTCAAATAATCATTGATCGTCTGGTTGTAGCCTCAAACTTTTCCAAGCATCATCTTCATCTTTTACATGAACTAGTCCTTTCATCGCGCTTCGCGCGATGAAGTTGGATGGGCAGCTGTGCCGGAACCGGTCTTTAACTATATCAACAAACGAACAAAATAAACTTTATTAAAGCAAGAAACAGCAGTTATGCATACCATGAATCAAAATCATCAAAGTCAAGCTCTCCTATTCCTACCAGAGGCTGCCGAGTTGTCATGTCCAGTCCAAATGTCTTTTCCCATCTCCCTTATGGCACATTAGCTCAATGTATCGATCAATCTAATCTCATCTCTGACCATGGATTTTTTTTTTTTCAAGTAGCTGATGAAAGCACCAAATGTAGTTTGTCGCAAAATAGGTATTTTGTGTGTGCATTATTTAGGTTTTCCGGCAAGAGCTCGATTGTTTCGTACTGGGCAGTTTTTTTTTTTTTTTTGGTGTGTGGTTGCACAGATTGGTATGCTTGTGTGATATATGGTGTTGATTTATAATTGCTGAAGTCCTTTGGTGGCAGGAGGGCATGATTAATAAATGTACTTAATTTCTTAAAAAATGAATCGGTGTTGGTTGACATGATAGTACCTGTCTGTTGTGGTGGGGGCAACAAGGTTCGGAGACGGCAGGAGTTCTTCATGACCTGATGTGTATTCTTCTGTGTGTGTGATCAGTGATGTCAAAATAAGAATTGTAATGTTTAAATAAGCATTGTTGGTTTTGGTTGGGGACGTACCTGTTGCCATCTTGGCTTGCTGAACCGGTGAAGAGCTTTCTTTTAACAGATTGACTTGCTCGAGCAAGAAATTAAGTGGTATCGGATAGCCTTGGATCAGATAAAATAGTTAGATTGACCTACTCCAAACTACCTGGGCTTTGTATGAAAACTCTAAGGTTGTAGTTGACTTATATAGGTTGAAGTTTTTCAAGAAAGCTCATCGATTAGCTAATTTATACTTAGGATTCATGTAAACAGTCATCACAAACATAATAAAAAAAAATCTGTAGCCTGAAAAATGTATGCATGGCAGACTGGCAGTACACAAAAAATAGAAAAAAAATAAAGCCCCAAAAAAATTAGCGCAATAATTTATCTAAATTGGGGCCTCAGGTTATACCTGATGAAGGCTTAAAACCTATGGTCAAATAAATTTATTCCTAAGGTTTACCTCACTAGTCGTTTGGTAAAGCTAAGGGTCGAACCCACAGGGACGGATTAGTTGATTACCGGACTTAATCGTTCTTAAAATCTAGAAAGATGAATTTTGTATGATTTTCGAAATAAGATGCAATCAAGTAAAATATAATAAAAATAAAGCAATAATTAAGTAATAGATAATTAAATATTTTTGGGTGATTTTTCAAATTCTTTTTACTAAAACAGATGCAAAAATATGTCCTAGGGTTGTGTGTTCAATTAGTTTGGCTCTAAAGCACTTCTGCCCTCGATTTTCACCGAGACAGAAGCCTATTTCGGACCGAAATGCCTGGATTTCGGTGCGAAATCCATGCTGTTTCGTCCCAAAACTCGCTTTAGACCTTCTGTTCTGACTTGATATTTTTATGGGATACTATGTGAAGGTTACTTGACGACCAAACCTAAACTCTAACTTCAGCTGTCGCGTTTTAGTTCTGGTTTGGTTTGGAACCGGCTTTTACCACGTAAATAACTAAACCTCAGCCGTCGCGTTTTGGTATTTAGAAATCTAAGAATATTTAGTTGGATTTCCAGATGTATTTAAAGTCTTTTCAGATCATTAAAAGTTACACCTTTCGGTCGTTAAACTAACCTCCTCTTTCGAGCGATTGGCTTACCTCAAGTACTTAATCAATTACAAGTTTGGTTTATAGTTTAATGCCCTAAAGACGTCGTGATTCATCCGTAGGTAAACATCAATCAAACAAATAATTTAACTAAGCATAAACAACAATTCACAACTAAATAAATCACATAATATATCATAAATCCATCAAGTCATCACAAAATACCAAACTAATCTACTAACTACCCCTAGACATAATAAAACTACTCACACATAGTCATGACACACATAACAATAAATATCATGCAAATAAACAAGATACAAGCCATGAAATAACAAGATAAAAGCATAAAAAGAGTAAACCAATAGTCTCTATGCAAATAACTCGCTACCAAGGCCAAGGAATCGATGTAGATCTCGCTGTCTGCTGCTGCTCTGCTCCAAACTCGCAAGAACTCCAAGGAAAATCAATGAAACGCTCAAAAACGCTAAGTAACACGAGTAGAAAATAGGTCTAGAGAGTAGAATACGTGCTCTGGCGGCAGGAAATGCATATATATCATCCCAGGAGGCGGCTAGGTCGAGGAGAGGCGGTTTGCTCCTTTCCTTCTCTGAAAACTACCATTTTCGCACTTTCCAGAAATGCATTTCGCACCGAAATGGTGGCATTTCGCACCGAAATGGCACTTCGGATCTGCTGGATGGGCTGAGGATCAGGCCCACTCTGGAGATAGGCTTTGCTCTGGGCTTCTATGATCTTGTGGCACGTCTGTGTGAGCCAGGAATGAGTCGTCTGGCTGAGAATGCAGTACACCCTTCACAAAAAGTCGCGTCTCATCTTTGATTTCCAAGTAATTCTACAAAATAAAACAAGAAGCACGGCAGCAGCAATATCCTGGAAAATATGGCAATTTATGAGACAATTTATGATGGTTTGATCAATGATTAAGGGCTAAGTACGGTCAAAATACGTATAAAAATAAGAGACATCAAATCCCTCCAAACTTGAATCTTTGTTTGTCCTCAAACAATAATCTAAGCTTAAAGGGTAAGACTGTACTTAGACCTATAAACAAAATATCCCAAACCAATGATGCAACGAAAATTTATTAAAAGAGATTATTCAAGGTTCCACAAGTTAAAAATAAATGAAGCAAATTAAAATTAATTCTAAAGATAAGGGTTTAGTTCTCTTTTTGTTTAATTTGTGCAACTCTTAGTTCTCATGAAATCTCAAAATCAAATCAAGGACCCTAGCTTCACTTCATCAAATCAAATGCAAACTCAAATTCAAATGCCCGTTCTTTTTCATAAGTTGCAAACGTTTGCAAAGAAAGTTTTATCAAAACTAAAAATTCTATATCGAGTCTAATTTTCAAAAGTTTCACCAATTTTGGATTTGTGCAAGTCGAGTTGTGGTGATTTGCATCACTTAGGGTTTTACGCTACTAGGACTTACATTGAGCTACCAGCACGTGACATACTGGAGAGATCAAACAGATAATTGCACGACCAAGACCACGGTACACTTGGGCCAGGGCTCCTAGCAATTTCCGTAATCCTTTCTCCAATTAGTTGTGGAAGATCAAATAGGTGATCACACGACCAAGGCCACGGTACACTTGGGCCAGGGCTCCTAGTGACACCCGTTATCATGTCTCCATTTATTTGGGTTTTATTTGAAGTCCATTCGCACCCTCATGCTCACAACTATTTTGATTTATTCGATTTAAGTTTGCTTGTTGGTGATTCAAGCGTTCAAGAACAAACTAGACTCATTTTAAAATTTTTAAAATTGATAAAACATCCTTTAAACAAAAATTCACAAAAGACAAAATCGTTCACTCGGCAAAAACTTGTGAGGATTGACTAACAATGAATTGATAATTCTAAGCATCCAATTTCAGGTCCTATCATATCAAACAATCATTCAATTGATCTATTGGTGCACAAACTAAACCTAAGATCTTCTAAACAAACGTTTATCCTTAAGAAAATATTTTTAAAATTGCTTTAAAAATTCAAACAAGTGTGAAACAGTGAATAATATATCAATAGAAACCTCACAGTGATAATGCATGCATCAGAAAAAATCAAAATCAAAAGTTAAAAAACTTTTCCCAAATTCCAGAAGGCAATTTCGCACCGAAATGGAACCATTTCGGTCCGAAATGGACATGAAAAATTCTCAAAAATGCCTTAAACAAATGCAATTCAACCCAAAATTTTTATTTCCATCTTCTTTCCCCCCCCCCCAAACTGAATCAAGCACTGTCCCAGTGCGTCACAATCACAGAGAATAAAAATAAAGGAGAGGGAAGTAAAAATTGTACCAAATCAATGAGAAGAAGATGGCCCGGCCCCACCATGTGGCGGTGACTCGTCCCCGTCATCCTCGTCTGAATCACCAGTGGAGGAATCCTGTGGCCAAGATCCTTAGCGCAAAAAGTACTCGTGCGCATCAACCTGTCTCTCGATATGTCGGATCCTGGCATCCTGCTCCGCCTGAACGCGGAGACCCTCGCGCACCATGCCTCTAGTCTCTCTCCCCTCAACCAGTAGGGTCTGCATGAGGCCAGTCAAGTGCGCCATGGATCCATAAGGAACAGAATCCGGTCTATCAACAGCCATAGGCAAAGGCATAGGCGGAGGCGGCATAGGAGGTGGAGCTCCATCCACGTATCCATGGGGAACAAGCCATGTACGATGATCACTCCTATCAATGGGAAGGGGATAGGGTAGCAAGAAACTGGCACGATCTCTCATCAACCATCTAAATCGTCGTGCACCCCCAAATGTCACAAACTCCAAATACTTCATCTCCCTATATCTCTCCGGGGTAGCCCGGTGCCATGCTCCACAATCCGTCCTCGCTGGAATAGGTACATCCGGTCCGATACCATGCATAATGATAAGCGTAACATAAGCACCCATAGAAATGGCTCCAGTGCCACCCTGGTCACGCTGTGCAATCCAATGGTCAACCATAAGCTTGGGTATGCAGATCTCCTGAGGCTCAGGCTGTAACATGAGGTGCATAAGAATGAGGTCCTCGGCTCTAGCTCTACGCATGGTCTCACCCCGAGCAAAGATGGTAGATGCAATAGAACGGTGTAGAATCCTCAAGGTGGGATGCTCAATCAAAAACCCATGTGTGTCTGAGCCAGCGGAGCGGGTGATCCGAGTCTACAATAACTCTCTATCGACCATAGATCCCAACTCCATGATGCCTCGAGGCTGATGTCCCTGCTTAAACCCGAAAAGATCTCCAAGGTGATCCAAAGGTATTCTCCACAGGGAATCCCGCAATCTAAACTCAATCTGATGGACCCCGTTCAACTCAAATGTCACCAAGGATGAGAGAAACTCCAAAGTCAAATTCTTATACGCATAGCAATCATGCATCCAAAACTTAGGCTCAATCCCAATCGCCCCCGTTAATTCCAAAAATTGGTCACCAATTCCCATTTCATGCAATACCCCTAAATCTACCAATCTGGTGTGCTCAATCGGCCTCTTGTAGATCTTTTTGAAACCCTCAAATTGCCGCTTTGACGGCATATGAAATCCATACTTACGCTCATACGGGGCGGCAGCGGGATCATACTGCTCTAACGGGTCCACCTGAACAGGGGGTGGAATGGGTGCACCACCACGGCCCTGTGACCTTGTCCTTGGCCTGTTTGGGTCCATTTTTTCACAAGATACAACAATCCAGAGGGTGACTTCGCACCGAAATAGTCTGGTTTCCAACCGAAATGACCCCTGTCAGACCAGAAAAACGCACTTCCCTTTCTCCAAAGATTCCCAAAATTTCACAAAAGATCAGAAAAATCCCAAGGAATACCCGACACCCTTTTTCGTGGTCTAGAAATCCCCAGAAAATTTTAACTCGAGAGATTAGGGAACGGGTCAAACCTTAAATGTCTTGAAAACTTAGAAATCCACAGCAAGGACCCAGAGAACCACTTGTAGACTCTTCCTGCACCCGAGGAGAAGCCGACACTGCCAAGAAAACTTGATTTCGGGACGGTTTGGGGCCAAACCCGAAATTTTCCTTCAAATTTTGTGTCACGAAGAGGGCTCCCCTTGCCAATATGAGTAAAGAGGGTGGAGGAGGGTTGCAAGGAGAGGAGAATGGTGGTCCGATCTGTGAAAATGGTGAAGAGAGGTGGTGTGTGCCTTGGTAGAGGTGGGTTTCGGCTTGGATAAAGGGGAAAACGGAAGAGAGGGATGAAGGGGCGCGATGGGAGAGAGAGAGAGAACTGTGGGAAGAGTGGGGCATTTAATTCTTGGGCATTTAATTGGGCATTTAATTGGGTTTTGGGTTTTTGGATGTGGGCCAAGAGTGCAACTCTCCTTTAAACCGAGTTGGGCTGCCTGAAATAATTCCATAAAATAAAGTCAGAAGGCCCACAGATCAATCAAAAATAAAACCCATCGAAAATCATTAAAATTCGGCCCGAAAATAAATCCCGTCAGCGAATTTCGCACCGAAATGTACCTATTTCGGTCCGAAATTGTCAGTTAAAAATTAAAATTTGCATGCTCTGGATTCCCGTTTTCCCTCAAAATTTTTCAATAAATCCCCAATGAAATTTCCCACAATCGTGTGAAATAAAAATCAAGAAACAATGGGCAAAATAAAGAAATGCAGTGGGGAAATGTCTCTCGTGCGCGATGTTTCCAAGCCAAGGTGCGGTGCAACTCGCATGAGGTCGTGCATGGCCACTTTTTTTTTTTGTTCTTTTCCTGGCCTGTGGTGCTCTAGCACGAGTTGTACCTCGCCTTGCTTCCTACGATTCCTTTGCCTACATAAAAACAAAGAGAGAAATGTTAAATAACTAATTTTTATGTCATTTTTTTTTATTTTCCAAAATATTTTTTTTTTTTGTGTGTTTTCTTGATTTAGAACGATAAATAAAGCTCTAAGAACCCTTGGGTTGCCTCCCAAGAAGTGCTCTTTTTAGGTCATTAGCTTGACCCCTTTGTTTGGCTACGTCTCACTTGGAGGTTCGGAGAAGTAGACGCGTGCCACTTGTCCGATGTCTTCCTTGGCAACGTAGTGTTTTAACCTTTGCCCATTGACTTTGAAAGGCTCCGAATCCTTGTCACAAATGTCAATAGCGCCAAATGGATAGACTTTCACCACTCGAAAAGGTCCCGACCACCTTGACTTCAATTTGCCAGGAAAAAGCCTTAACCTCGAGTTAAACAACAAGACCAAGTCTCCTTCCTTGAACTCCCTTCTCATTATTTTCCTATCATGCACAAGCTTTGTCTTTTCCTTGTAAAATTTTGCATTTTCATAGGAATTTAAACGTACCTCGTCAAGTTCATGCAAGTCCAAAATACGCTTTTCACCGGCTTTAAGCAAATCCATGTTGATGGCTCGTGTTGCCCAATATGCCCTATGCTCAAGTTCAACTGGTAAGTGGCAAGGTTTACCATAAACAAGCTTGAAAGGACTCATACCTATGAGAGTTTTAAATGCAGTGCGGTAAGCCCAAAGTGCATCATCCAGCTTGTTTGCCCAATCCTTGCGCGTGCGTGCCACGGTCTTTTTCAAGATACTCTTGATTTCTCGATTCGAGACCTCCACTTGACCATTTGTTTGTGGGTGGTATGCTGTGGCAACCTTGTGTATGACACCATGCTTCTTCAAAAGGCCATCAAAATGTCGATTGATGAAGTGCTTGCCACCATCGGTTATCACCGCCCTAGGCACTCCAAAGCGTGGAAAGATGATCTTGGAGAAGAGCTTGATCACCGAGTTCGAGTCAGCAGCCTTGCACGCAATTGCCTCCACCCACTTTGAGACATAATCAACAGCGACCAAGATGTACTCAAATCCTTGTGAACTAGGAAACGGCCCCATGAAATCCACACCCCATACATCAAAAACTTCGACTTCAAGGATAGGATTGAGTGGCATCTCGTTCCTCTTCGAAATGTTACCTGTCCTCTGACACAAATCACAAGAAGAGACAAAAGAGTAAGCGTCTTTGAAAAGAGTAGGCCAGAAAAAACCTGATTGGAGTACTTTGGCTGCCGTTTTTGAGAAAGATGCGTGGCCACCATAGGCAGAGGAGTGGCAACTAGCAAGGATTGGTTTGACCTCTTCATAGGGCACACATCTCCTAAAGATATTGTCAATGCCGATCTTGAAAAGGTGAGGCTCTTCCCAAAAATAATATTTCGCGTCTGATTTCAGCTTTTTCCTCTGTTGGGAAGACATGTCAGAAGGCAAGTACCCACTGGCCAGAAAATTCGCCAAATCCGCAAACCATGGCTCACTATTTTTCGCTCCAGAAGTCTCATTTCGCACCGAAACCCAGCCATTTCGGTCCGAAATGGATGCCAAAGCCATGATTTCAGCCATTATTTTGTCGAAATCTCCCTCTTCTGCCACTGATTGGATGTTATCCTGTACAGAGAACAGCTTTTCATCAGGGAAAGAATCATTAATTGGAATTTTATTACCTTCTTCCCAATGGAGACGTGATAGGTGGTCCGCAACCGAGTTTTTCGTGCCCTTTTTATCCTTAATCTCGAGGTCGAACTCTTGGAGAAGTAGTACCCAGCGAATCAACCTGGGTTTGGCATCCTTTTTACTCAAGAGATATCGGATTGCATCATGGTCGGTGTAGACGATCACCTTGGATCCCACCAAATAGGACCTAAACTTGTCAAGCGCGAAAACGATGGCGAGGAGCTCTTTCTCCGTGGTTGTGTAATTGACTTGGGCAGGGTCTAGCACCTTGCTAGCGTAGTATATAGCCACTGGCTTCTTATCCTTGCGCTGCCCCAAGACTGCACCAACTGCATAGTCACTCGCGTCGCACATGAGCTCGAAAGGTTGGGTCCAATCTGGTGGTTGTAGGATGGGAGCCGAGACAAGAGCCTCCTTCAACCTACAAAAAGCATCAATACACTCATCAGTCACAATGAATTCATTATCTTTTATCAAAAGGTTAGTTAGAGGTTTAGCAATTTTTGAAAAATCTTTGATAAAGCGGCGATAGAATCCGGCGTGTCCCAAGAAACTCCTAACATCCTTGACATTTTTAGGCATGTCGAGTTTTTCTATCACCTCCACCTTTGCTTTGTCAACCTCTATCCCCTTTGACGTGACCATGTGTCCCAAAACAACGCCTTGTTGCACCATAAAGTGGCACTTTTCCCAATTCAAAACTAAATTCACCTCTTCACAACGCTGCAAAACTTTGGAAAGGCTAGTTAGACAAGAATCAAAACAAGTGCCATAAACAGAGAAATCATCCATAAACACTTCCATGTCTTTTTCAATAAAATCAGAGAAAATAGCCATCATGGCTCTTTGGAAGGTAGCTGGTGCATTACAAAGACCAAAAGGCATACGCTTGTACGCAAAGGTACCTCAAGGACAGGTAAAAGTGGTTTTGTCTTGGTCATTTGGATGGATTGGTATTTGGAAGAAACCTGAATAACCATCTAAATAACAAAAATAAGAGTGATTAGCAAGCCTTTCAAGCAACTGATCAACAAAGGGCAATGGAAAATGGTCTTTGCGTGTCGCCGCGTTGAGCTTGCGGTAATCGATGCACATCCTCCATCCAGTCACTATCCTTGTTTGAATCATCTCTCCTTTCTCGTTTTGCACCACTGTTGTACCTCCCTTTTTTGGCACCACATGTATCGGGCTCACCCATTTGCTATCTGAGATTGAGTAGATGATGCCCGCATCATGGAGCTTCTGTACCTCCTTTCTGACCACTTCTGTGAGGTTGGGGTTGAGCCTTCGCTGCCCCTCTCTTGATGGTTTGTGGTCATCTTCCAATAAGATCCTGTGGGAGCAAATCAAGGGATCGATACCCTTCAAATCATCAATGGAATACCCAATTGCTCCCTTGTGCGCTCGAAGTACCACCAATAGCCTTTCTGTTTCTGTATCGCTCAACCCAGAGTTAACGATAACAGGGATTGTTTGACTTGGGCCGAGAAATTCATACCTGAGAGTCTCTGGCAGAGGCTTTAGATCAACTTGGGGGGCCTCTGTTGGTGGGGAAACGGGAGGATTTGGCTAAAAAACGCCAGTTTGCATCGAATTGACCTCCTCCAGGGGGCCATTTCGCACCGAAATGGTATCATTTCGACCCGAAATGGGTACGGACAGAGGCAATTCTTCGCTGTCTTGCTCGATTTCTTCTTCCTCCAAGGTTTCCTCGACTCCTATGGCTTCCTGCATGTCATAGAGAAAAGATTGGTAAGTATCCAGAGCAGTTTCATATTGAATTTCAAGTAATTTTTCGATATTAGGCTCAATTTCTTCAATCATGAAACATGTCCTAGGGGGACTTGGGCACTTCATGGCATGCTCAATGGAAAAGTGCAGCGTCTCCCCCCTATTCTGACCAAAATGGTGCCGTCTCTGGCATCCATCAACACACCTGTTGTCCTTAGGAATGGACGCCCCAAAATGATTGGTACCTCCTCGTCTTCCTTCATTTCTAATACCACAAAATCACATGGGACAACAAAATTTCCTATACAAACAGGTACATCATCCAATTCACCTAATGGCAACCTTACAGAAGAATCCGCAAGGTGCACTGTCATTATGGAAGGCCGTAATTCTCCAAACCCAATTCTCTCATACACAGTCCTTGGCATTACACTCACACTCGCCCCCATATCACACAAAGCTTGTTTAATCATGACTTTCCCAATTGTACAAGGTAAAGCAAATCTTCCTGGGTCAGGGAGCTTGGGTGGCATCTTGCTTGACATGAGCACCGCCTTGAGCTCCTCAATGGACTTTTTACCTGTACACAATTCTTTCAAAAACTTTGCATAAATAGGGAATTGAGTGAACACATCAGTTATAGGAATTGAAATTTGAACGTCTTTTAACATTTTCCAAAACCATTTGAACTGTATACCCTCCTTTTCTCTGGCCAACCTTCTGGGGAATGGGACAGGGGGTTGGTAGGGGACCACTGGAGTCGGCCCCTCCTTAGATTTCTTCTTTTGGGGCTCCTTTTCAGCCCCTGTGGGTGTCATTTCGGTGCGAAATGGAGGGATTTCGGACCGAAATGGCACCTCTGGACTAGATTTTTCGACTGCTGGCACCTCGATTTCCGGGCCAGAGGGCGTGGCTGTATTCTGGAGTGGTGGAAATGGAAGAACTTGCTCCAGAACAGGCTCTCCTCCTTGCTGGAAGTCATCTTGACCGCGTGGTTGTGTCTCGGCCCACGCCGGCATTGGAGGATCATCATATTGCTTGCCGCTTCTCAACGAGTGCATGGCTTTGCACTCCGCATTTGGATTGACTTGAGGTTTGCTCGGAAATTTTCCTTGCTCCCTCGCGAGATGTGTCTCCATCAATTGCTCCAACCTAGAAACAGCACCAATTTTCGATTTTAGTTCCTCAATTCCTTCAGCCAACATGTAATTGTATTTACCTTGTTCATGCATGAAATTTTGGACAACAAATGGTACACCGTTCTTGTTATAAAAAGGTCTCTTTTGAAAATCTTTGGTGTTTTCATTTGATTGTGCATTTTTGTACACGGTTGGTGGGTTGGTAGGGACTTGCAAATGTGAAGGGGCAAAAGGGAGTTTTCTAAAGTCCGGATTATTCAATTGGTTCCAATCCCTTTGTTCTCCCTCTTGTAAGGAATAACTACGACTAAAGACATTTCGTGGGAAGTAGGAAGGCTCGTTATTGATCGAGTTGACTTGTTGTGGGCCATCCGGTTGCGCCATCGGGCATTGAAGGGACGTGTGCCCCTCTTCGCCGCACGCTCCACATGTGTTCGAGTTGAGGTGGGAGCCTTGGAGAGAGTGATATGCGGCCAACTCCGCTTCTAGCTCGGCAATTCTTCTATCCCTCGTTGAGAGCTCGTTCACATGTTGTTTCCCACTTGATCGGCGTTGGTTGACTTGTGGCATCCAGTTGTATTGCCTCGCACATTGCTCGATCAAGTCTCGTCCTCGCAATGAATCCATCTTCAAAAAACTTCCACCACCTGAAAGACAATCCAAGTTAATTTTGATATTATCATAAAGACCATTATAAAAATTTTTCAAAACAAGCCAATCTTGGATTCCATGGTGTGGACAAGAATTTTCTAAGTCCCTAAATCGTTCCCAAGCAGCTTCCATGGATTCGTCATCACTTTGTTGGAAGTTGTTAAGTTCAGTCCTAATCTTATCGGCCCTACCATCAGGAAAGTACTTATCAAGAAAAATTTGGGCCATATCAGTCCAAGTCCTAATCGACCCCTTTTTGAGAGTTTTGTACCATTTTTGGGCCTTATCCTTGAGACTAAACCTAAACAACATAAGTCTAATAGCATTTTGGGGCACCCCGTTCATTTTGATCAACCCAACATAATCAGTAAACGCTTGCAAATGTGCATGGGGGTCCTCGTGCTCGTCTCCATGGAAGGAGTTTTGTTGGACTGCTGTGACATGGGCGGGGAGGATTTGCATGTTGTTCGCTTCAACCCCTTGAATGACTACCGGCCCAGCAATGTCTCTGACTCGCGGCGCGCAATAGTCCATGAGAGATTTGTTGGGGTTGTCAGCTGCATCTTCTCCATCAGAGTTCCCATGAACGCTCTCCCCATCCAACGTCCATCGGCGCCTTTCTTCCTCGAGCTCGCGCCGTTGGTTCTCTACACGCCTCCTCTCGGCCATGATACGAGCTTCCCTCTGCTCCAATTGGATCCTCAGGGCCTCAAGGCGCTCTGCCTCCGCTGCTACATCGACAGGTGCACCAGTTCCTACCATAACGCTCGCTGTTTCACTCTCTAGTTGATGATTTCGCACCGAAATGGGAGGATTTCGGACCGAAATGAGGTCTGGCAGGGCCGAAACTGCTTGCTGCTGCTCCGGATCCTCCTCCAATCCACGTAGGAAGTAACGTCGCACAGGAGGTGGAGGTTGAGAGTGGACTCCCTTCCTTCTTCCTACCAGAATTCAACCTGTAGCACGAGAGGAAACAAAAAGATGATTAAATAAAAAGAAATCTAGCCTCTTAATACTAGAAAAAGTACACGATATCAAACACCGTCCCCGGCAACGGTGCCAATTTGATGAAGGCTTAAAACCTATGGTCAAATAAATTTATTCCTAAGGTTTACTTCACTAGTCGTTTGGTAAAGCTAAGGGTCGAACCCACAGGGACGGATTAGTTGATTACCGGACTTAATCGTTCTTAAAATCTAGAAAGATGAATTTTGTATGATTTTTGAAATAAGATGCAATCAAGTAAAATATAATAAAAATAAAGCAATAAAATAAGTAATAGATAATTAAATATTTTTGGGTGATTTTTCAAATTCTTTTTACTAAAACAGATGCAAAAATATGTCCTAGGGTTGTGTGTTCAATTAGTTTGGCTCTAAAGCACTTCTGCCCTCGATTTTCACCGAGACAGAAGCCTATTTCGGACCGAAATGCCTGGATTTCGGTGCGAAATCCATGCTGTTTCGTCCCAAAACTCGCTTTAGACCTTCTGTTCTGACTTGATATTTTTATGGGATACTATGTGAAGGTTACTTGACGACCAAACCTAAACCCTAACTTCAGCTGTCGCGTTTTAGTTCTGGTTTGGTTTGGAACCGGCTTTTACCACGTAAATAACTAAACCTCAGCCGTCGCGTTTTGGTATTTAGAAATCTAAGAATATTTAGTTGGATTTCCAGAGGTATTTAAAGTCTTTTCAGATCATTAAAAGTTACACCTTTCGGTCGTTAAACTAACCTCCTCTTTCGAGCGATTGGCTTACCTCAAGTACTTAATCAATTACAAGTTTGGTTTATAGTTTAATGCCCTAAAGACGTCGCGATTCATCCGTAGGTAAACATCAATCAAACAAATAATTTAACTAAGCATAAACAACAATTCACAACTAAATAAATCACATAATATATCATAAATCCATCAAGTCATCACAAAATACCAAACTAATCTACTAACTACCCCTAGACATAATAAAACTACTCACACATAGTCATGACACACATAACAATAAATATCATGCAAATAAACAAGATACAAGCCATGAAATAACAAGATAAAAGCATAAAAAGAGTAAACCAATAGTCTCTATGCAAATAACTCGCTACCAAGGCCAAGGAATCGATGTAGATCTCGCTGTCTGCTGCTGCTTTGCTCCAAACTCGCAAGAACTCCAAGGAAAATTAATGAAACGCTCAAAAACGCTAAGTAACACGAGTAGAAAATAGGTCTAGAGAGTAGAATACGTGCTCTGGCGGCGGAAAATGCATATATATCATCCCAGGAGGCGGCTAGGTCGAGGAGAGGCGGTTTGCTCCTTTCCTTCTCTGAAAACTACCATTTTCGCACTTTCCAGAAATGCATTTCGCACCGAAATGGTGGCATTTCGCACCGAAATGGCACTTCGGATCTGCTGGATGGGCTGAGGATCAGGCCCACTCTGGAGATAGGCTTTGCTCTGGGCTTCTATGATCTTGTGGCACGTCTGTGTGAGCCAGGAATGAGTCGTCTGGCTGAGAATGCAGTACACCCTTCACAAAAAGTCGCGTCTCATCTTTGATTTCCAAGTAATTCTACAAAATAAAACAAGAAGTACGGCAGCAGCAATATCCTGGAAAATATGGCAATTTATGAGACAATTTATGATGGTTTGATCAATGATTAAGGGCTAAGTACGGTCAAAATACGTATAAAAATAAGAGACATCAATACCAAAAATGCATAATAACCAAAATTGACCCTAATCGAGATTAGCACCCAAAATTAGTGCACTTACATTAAAAGATAATTTTTGAGATCAGTGGGGTGACGTTCGACGACTGGAGATGATATCATCGGTGGAGTATCCCTGGTTTGAAAATAATTTTGTAATTTTAAAAGTTATTTTTTTAACATGTTATTAACTAATTGAAAGATTAAAATAGTGATGGAATTATCACATATGTAATTTTTTAGGGTTATCAAATACAAAAACTGAGGGTACGAAAAAAGTTCATTAAGAAGTATTCTGTTAATACCTTTACTTTCTTTGCCGTACTCAGCAGATCTTATTGCAGTCTCTTTGATAAGCTCCCTGTATGACAGTTGCTTATATTATAGATTGATGTGCTCACGAAGGTAACTCTAATATCACTATAGTACATAACTAAACTTTTGCAAGTAAATTCTGTAAGTGGATTATTAACCGAAATCTAGGACAAATCAAATTATGAAATCATGAATTTGATCAGTATAACTTGGAAAATAAGGGCAAAATGGCCTATTTCATTAATTAGCTCATTGCTTTATTGCATTAACTGAGCTATTGGGCAAGCATAATGGCTTAATTTTTCTATTGCTCTTACTGCTAATACTATTTGTAATAAAGCGTGAAATTGAGCTTAAAATAGATCCAAACCTGGCATGTCACACATTGAGCAGATGTTCACATTTGCAACTTAGCTAACCTTCCTGAATATGTATTTCGAATATGTAGCTAACCTTCATGAATATGTCATGCATTTTTTTTTTTTGATATTATCTCACATATTAATACCAACTAAAATTCTGTTACAAATCATCATAGGTTCATAGGTCGACCTGCGCCACAGAGATGTGTTCTCATCATAGGTTCAATTTTACAATTTCTCTGATGATTACTGTCTTTATTTTAACTTAATCAGAATTACCCTCAATAGCTCTCTGTGCATAATAAAAATTTAGATAGCTTATATACGACTATTTGCAAAAAAAAAAAAAAAAAAAAAGAACAATAGAAAAATATGCAGATATACATATCCAGTAGCCTTAATTTACGCACATGTCATCTTCAAGATTAAGTTGTACGAATACAAAATTGTAGATTTTCTGGCCCATCGGTTCTCAGTGAATTAAGAATTGATCAGCTCATTAAACCTGAAAAAGGAAACAAAGTGGAATATATTTTGACACAGTTCATATTCTATAGCTGGTCAATTGTATAAAATCTATTGATTCTCACTACCAGAAAGGATCAAAATGCAATATTTGATCCCCAATCAAATGAAACAATTAATCGGAACAAAATACCCGTAAAAATAATATAGCAAAACAGTGATGTCTATTTCAATTTTAACATACAATTTCTCACTTAGTTGTCAGAACCAAAAGATAAATTGTTGTGATAATATTAGCAGTAAATAATAAAAATCTTACAACAAAGTAAAAGGGTAAATGCGAAGATCCAGATTGCCTGCCTCTTTCTCAGCTTCCTGATGGTCCCTTCCATGTAAGCAGTCAATACATTTTCTTGAATGTTGGATTCTGCAACTTTGATTCAGCAGTAAGAATGAAAAAAATAAAGCAGAAATTAGAGATAGAAATTCGTTTATTCACAATAAACAAACAAAATGTTAAGAATGAAATTGGCCCGATAGAACTTAAACTTATCTTTCAAAACAACATATTAGTAGTTAATCGAACTGATGAATAAAAGAAGTCGACATGTGAATAGGGAAGGAGAAGCAGCTGGATCGATGGAGAGCCCAAAAAAGACGAGACAATTTGGCAAAATAGCTGCTTAACCCTCTTTTCTTTCACGGAGAGTTGGAGAAATCGGTACTGATCGAGCTAGTCAAGCAGGGCCTCTCACCGCTCTGCTCCGTACAACCACGTGCAGAGAATTTAGATGAAGACTTAGAGAAAGGAGGGAAGAGGAGACAGGGATGGAGCGAACCAGAATCGTTTTAAGAAAAACAAGCACGGTGCGGATCCGTCCGATTTAAATCAGACGGTTCATTTTTTTCGGGCCAATATTTTTTTCGGGTGTGGTGGAATGCACGGGGCTTCCTTATAGCCGTTGAGATTAAATCAGACGGTCCAGATCCCCAGCCGTCCACCAAACGTGCAGAGGAAAAACGCGCAGAGGATCTGGTTCGGGGATGAACCATCCCGGAGCTCTCTCTCTCTCCGCCTCTCCTTTTTGCTTCGTGCAAAAAAGTGAAGAAGGGCCCAGAAACACCTGCTTTGAGCAGGGAGCTCATTAATCCCTCTAACCGTTGCTTCTGTAGCCATTCGTGCATCTGCACAAATGTAAAGAGAAAGACACCTAATGAATACTGCGCAGCACGACAGGAAACAACAAACGGCCAAAGAAAATCCAAAGCATAGATCGATAATGGAGACGTCTCTGTAGCCGTTCGTGCGCCTGAAGAATCTAAATAAAAAAGTTGCGTGCAACACATAAGAAAACATTAAATAATGTACAGAAAATCTACAATACAAATTTTATAGTGGAGACAGAAGGCTCAGATGAAATCCATCACAAACAGAGGAAAATCGGACGGCTAGCATTGATGTTCAGATTACTGTAGAATAGGGCAGTCAAAATTGAAGTATTTTTGGATATTCTAATCGAAATAGTATTTAACTTTTTCTTGGAATTGATCTGCGCCATGTACAGACAAGGTCTTGTAGTTAGTTGCATATTTATGTAGATAGCTTGTTAAGTTAACTTTTCATGAATCATACTTCATAAACTGCCTTTACTAATTACAGTACTTTCTTGCATAAATTAATCTCAAAATAAAACACAAAAAAGGGGTTATTTTGCTTGTCCTTGTTGTGCAGCACAACTTCTCGGCATGGAAATTTGATCTAGCGCAACCACTCCGATGAAAACTTATTTGTTTATGTCACAATCTGCAGCATGCTCAGTTGTGATTTAAGCAATAGAAGAAAACCGCTTCATAGGGGTCTGTAGCATGTCTCAGTCCCTATGGAGATGGTATGTACCTAGTTGAATTGGATCTGTAGCATGCTTAGTCCATTCAATTTAGGTTGTTTGAATAACAAAGATCGAAATGCCATGAAAAGACGTCGTCATGCTGCCGAAATTCATTTAGAAAAGTCTTGTTTTATTTTATGTTTCTCATATAAGTTAATCTAAAACGAGGTCTTCGCAACTTTGGGCTCTTGATCAAGTTCTGAGTAAATTATGACAAGCTTATATATATTTTTGTTTACAATCTGTTTGTGTTTTATGCTTCAACTTAGCACATCTTTGAAGAAGCATAGAATAACAAATCAGATTATGTTGAGATGTGTTGAAAAGGGGTCTTAGCACAGCTTTGATTCCGTGTATGATGTTCCAACTTGATTAAAAGGCGCCTTAGCATAGCTTTGGCTTTCCTTTTTCTCAAGGCTGATCTTTTGATCAATTTTTTCTAGGCAATTAGCCATCCATTAAACATTTAATTGTAAAGAAAGGTTAATCAAAAGGACAGCACAAAAGATTTGATGATGACATGAAAAATGACATGCTGTCAAAATTTACTCAGAAATTGATCTTTTCCATGTTGAAAACCAGTAGTTTATAACAGAAAAAGAACTCAAAAGTTCCATGGTGAAGTTTAGATGCTTACTGGTAAAAATGATGAGTATTTGCAAAGCAACAGATGTGAAAATTGAAGTCTGGACTGTTTCTGGCGTTACCAGCAAAAAGCGTTTTTAACAGTTTACAAAATCCTTTTTATCTCATAAACCGTTAAACCTAATAATTGAAATTTTAAATGTAGATGAAACATGACACGACACATCTTCTGTAAAATTTTCATAATTTTTGGACATGCAGATTAATTGTAACGAATTTCTGAAATCAGACAGAAATTGAGTCCCATGAAACTGCACCAGCAAATCGTGCCAGAAAACACGTTTGAAAGTTCATACCTTGAAATCTTCGAAATCGATCTCTAAAAATTCCATAAAAATTACTGTAACTACCTCAACATGTCTAGTTTCGAATCTGAAAGTTTCAAGTTTTAAGTGCAAACAGAGAATAAATAAAATTCAAAAACCGAACCCAGGTCTGTCTGTCCAGGAAAACTGTTTCCAGAAAGTTGGCCTAAATTGCAAATTTCGGTAACAATACCAAACCAACTCAGAAAAATTCATACTAGATATGAAAATTCCCTACATGGAGTCTAGTTTCAAACAACTAAATTCAAGCCATGATAACTGCAGTCGCTAAAAAACCGCACAAAGGTCACAATGCTCTGTAAACTTGTCGTTCAGAAGATGGACCTAAAAGATCAAGCCCAAAGCCCAATAAATTAAACTCTAAAAATTCTGTAAAAATACAAAATAAATCCCATTCTGAGTCTTCTTTCAAATGATTCTGGTTTCATATTTTTTGGTGAACCAGAGAGACACTTTTCTAATTTAAAACTGATTAGTGGTTTGTTTGGTCTGTCCAAAGTGCACAGCTCAGAAAATTTGTAAATTTGCACAAAATGTCAAAATTCATTAATATTGAAAGAAAGCTCCAAAAACCTCAAATAAAATATCCCAAAACTCAGAAAATTCTAAAGATTTCAGTTCACTAATCATTTGGTGTCAAAATTATCTAAAAATTGGTCGAATCTGACTTTGATCATTTTCACCATGATGCATCATGTGAAATTCAAATTAAATTGAAATCTTATAGAAAATTCTAAAAAGTCCACAAAACTAAATGAACTTGTGCGACTCCAACTTTGTGGTAAAATTCTGATTTGAGTTTTAAATGAACTCAAATTAACACAAAAATGCAAACCAAATCAAATCTCGATTTGAGTCTAAATTGACTCGAATTATGTCAAATCCAAACGAAAATCTAACTTGAGTATCAAATACACTCAAGTTGTTTGAAATTTAGTTTGAGGCCCCAAATTGTCTCGAACTAATCTAATTTGAATCCAAGTTGATTCGAATTAACAAAATCAAACTAAATTATAATTTGAGTTCAAATTAACTCAAGTTATACCCAAACAAGTGCCAAAAATCAAATCAAAAGCGATCTAATTGGACCAAAGCCCCAATTTGATCATAAATTTCCTCGTCACATGAATCAGCGGCCCACTTTGTATTTAGTGTGCGAGTTACGAAGTTATTGCGCTTGAGTGACCAGTACGGTTACACTCTTGACCCTAACTTTGCGAAGTCCTTGTTTCTAAGACAACAATATATTGGTACTTCACAGGATGCGAGAACAAAAAACTCAAATCCAAAATCAAATGTTAAAAGTGAGAACAAATATCTCAACTACAAAACGATATTTAATCGACTAATGGACTGGTCGAAGATTTACCAATATGGTTCAAGTTTAGATTCAAAATCCTAACTTACCATAAACACCCCTCAAAAACAAACATCGCATGCATAATCACCTAACAAGTTGCATTTCACAACTCTTATAGCCTAGAAACATAATTCTTCAAATCCCTTAATCAGAGGTTCTCGCAGTTTATATCCAAGGTAATTAACAGCATGGGCTTACGCCTGTTGGAAAGAAAGAACCCACAAAAACAATAAGCCTTCACGTGAATAGAAATTCATATGAGTTTTTCTCTCTTCGTTCAGAAAGAACTTATATCGAGTTGTGACACGTGGAGGATATCTGGATAGATCTTTTCCATTCCAACGCGATTATTGACTCCGCGACAAAAAAAAAAAGGTCCAGACAGCTATCCATCAAATAGCACAACAATCATCAAAAAATAAAATAACAAAATAAAAATGTGTGTATCGCAGGCCCAATGAGGTGGAACAATGTCAGAAGGAATATACTGTCTATCTTTTTTAAAAAAAAATGTGGGAGCGCCACCCAGTTTCATTTTGTTAAAATGAAACAATGATACAGACTCTCACAATTTAAACAATATACTGTATAATTTGAATATAAAATTACATTTAAATTAGGATAGTATGTAGTATGATTATGATTCGATCAGTATCAGGTAACTGAGTGTGTGTTGACAGGTTGTACTCTCTGCCTCTGCCCTTGTCCTCGTATCTTTATCCATGAGTACTAGTAGAGTTAGGATCATGCTGTCAAACATATCCTTATCCATTAGCACTAGTAGAGCTACTAGGATCATGCTGTCAAACATGTCCTTATCCATTAGCACTAGTAGAGTTACTAGGCCCGTGCTGTCCTAGGCGAGTGCTCACTGTCAGCCATGGCCTTGCTCTTCACCCTGGACATGCTGTTGATGCAGAAATAGTATCGCCTGGAAATTTGTGAAAGCCCACAAGCAAATCTTAATTTTGGAAGGTAGATGAGTTGCAGAATATTCAGTCATGTCATTTGACTGAATATCCTGCACATTTGAAACTACAGGATTCATCTAAGTCTTCAAGGGTACTTAGATAATTGTTGCGCATTAATATGAAATGTTTCAATTATGTTTGTCAACGTGATTATTTAGCAAACCACAAATAACTTCTCGTAATGAAGCTTTCACCTAAATATGCAAGATATAAATCGAAATATTGTTGAATTATAATTATTATAAACAAGCAAATAGATAACTAAATGCATGAATGAAAGAATAAGAGCAATGTACCATGCAACTCACAATTGTAGTGTCACTAACTTGAAGTCCATGATCTTGAACACACTTCCCCTGCAGGTGAAGAATTGAACACAAAAGGAAAAGAATAAGCTCTGATAAATACAATCTCATTTTTATAGGAAAACACATTAGGAATGCTTAAGATAGTCCTCAGTTCCTATCATGATTTATTGTTCTAAAATAGCCTAATATGACTATCAAAAAAATTTATGAAGCTTGGCTTGAACTACGATTAATCATTTTTTTTGGTACTTATGTTTGTCCCATTTTTCTAAGAAGCTTATTAAGGACTTAGAAATAGAATATTGTATGATAAGAGTGTAAGACAAGCGATGTGCCCAGATAGATTTCAACATTTAACAATAGAATAATTATATTTCCTTCAATATTAGTAAGCTTCCTCACAGTTTTTGGTCGAATAAAACCAATAGTTCTACCATGCACTACAAGTCAGATTGCCACATTCTCTTTTTTTAAAGAATTTATTGGCATTAAAATTGAACCATACACCTCAAGTAAGCTTCTGCCTTGCTACAGAAGCCCATGGGGAAAACATAAAGTTTCAATCTAGGAGTCATGCTCAAGTATCGACTATATAAAGTTCCATAATGTTGCTCATCCCAACAAGCATTTAAAATTGTTGGCATATGGTTTATATTAATACCAGTGGAAATTTCATAAAAAGCAACATTTTATAAAATGTAGCTCCAGTGATTTGTAGTTTTGTTTCAGAAGTGCTTATTTCTAAAAAGTAATAATTAGTAACTCATGGTTAACATTCAATAACACTTAAAAGGAAAAAAGACACATTAGAAATTTTAAAATCTAAACAAAAAGAAAGCAGAGCTTAATTACAATTAAGGGACTTGTTGTGGATGCCATCTGCCTGGTGGTTCTGACATAAATAGTAATTGCCCACAAGAGCAAGGAAGATGCCGAAGCAGAGCCCTGTCGAAACTAATCTGTTGACCAGAGAAATGAGAAGATGAGCAGATTGTGTTTCAAAATACAAGAATTATAATTTAATCTTCTATATATTTTGGACCACAAAAAATATAAAGTTTAAAGTTTCTCCAGGCATATTTTCACTGGAACATGAACTGAAACTCAAGTTCCTTCCAAAAAACTAAAGTTTGTGTGATCGCTGAGTAGCACGTAGAACCCATATTAAATTTCTGTAGACATTTGTACTGGTCCAGTCTAAGTTCTCCAATGCACCGCAAACAATGTATGCGTACTGCTTTGAAAATGGTCCTAAATTATCTAAGTTCCTATATGAACCACAAAGGATGTTTGAGAGTACTACTTTGAAAATTAAAAATGATCCTAAATTATCTAAATTCCCATATGCACCGCAAATAATGTTTGCGTACTACTTTGAAAATGGTCCTAAATTATAACTTTATATGTGAAGTTTTAATCGATTCAGGTAGCCATTCACCAGTAACAAGCAGAAACCACATAATCAGCTAATTATATGCAATTTATAAAATAAATTTATTAGTCAAAAGGATAGGCAGTGAAACCTAGTTGCTGCAGAAGAAGTGGTGTAGTCAATACTATTTCCTGCACATACGAATTAAAATAATGGGACAAGATGAATACCAGTACAAAATGATAAAAACATAGGTATTAGGTACCAACCAAAAAAAAAAAAAAAAAGAAAGAAAAAGAGAAGAAAAAGGCAACTACTTACGAGGTGCGTTGATAACGAGCAGGAGAGGTATCTATCAATAGGGAGAGAAGTATAACTTTCGCGCAGCAGCGACAATGGCGCTGGAGAGGTAGAGAGGAGGAGAGAGGAATGGAATTGGCGTTTTGGGGTTTTTGGTATCAATTTGTGAATTCTGATTTATCTGGGGTTCTGTTAGATGGTTTTAATAGGAGCGGAGAATTTAGGTAGCAAATCTTTTGCATTTATGTGATACGATACGGTGGAATGTGTTAGGTGGAAGTAGGGTGGTTTCGAGTCGAGTTATCATCGAGTTAGTATCAACTCGAAAATCAAGTCGCTACATTTCGAGTTAACTCGCGAGTTGATCGTGATACATTTTCGAGTTCACTTGACTTACTCGAAATCAACTCGTGACAACTCGAGTAACTCCCGAGTTAACTCGTGACTCGATATTTCTACTCGAAATTGGATTTAGCTATTATGCAAAACTAATATATTGCTGTGTAGTGCACTAGTACAGTGCTTATTATTCATCATAAAGACACCAAAGTTAAACTTAGCTTGAGATATTACTGTATAGTATACTGGTATATAAGTGGAAATGTTTGGGAGTAATTTTTGGGCCGCTACACTTTGATGTATCTTAGTCAGGATTATTTTTTGGGGCTGTACTGATTACTCGAGTTAGTGCCGATCGAGTTGGACCCAATTCGAAATCGTCTCGTTTCATTTCGAGTTGCTCCTAACTCGAGTTGTGGCAACTCGATTTCGGTTAAATCGAGTTATGTCCGAAGTTTTTTCGAGGCGAGTTCGAGTAATTCATGAGTTACGATTTTTTTGCCCACCCCTAGTTGGAAGTAAATCCAATGCATTTAATAAGTAAATAAATAAATGTATCAAATTATTTTAATTAGAATTAGAATAATAAGAATTTGTGCAAAAAATGTACCCTTTTGTGACAAATGATTAGGTGTTATTAAATTCATATCTCATTTTACATTAGTTTGTTAATAACAACTTATCTCGGCAAATTTGACAAAACATTTCCAATTTATAGCTTTTTTTTTAAAAAAAAATATAGACATATCCCCGTTCTTTTATATTAGACGTATATTAAATTTTATAAAAGAGTAAATTTGTGTAAATTTTACATTTGTCAAATTATCTCATTAATTTTTATTGTATTTAAATATTTAATAAAATTCATGAATGTACACAACCACATTGATCAATTTATTATTCAATAGCTCCTACAAAAAACGAGTGTCGTTTATCACATATGTTGGAGAATGTGACACTTTCAATCCCCCCCCCCCAAAAAAAATAATAATAATAATAATAAATAAATAAATAATTACTGATGAAAAATTGCTTTTTTTTTTTGTTAAGACAAACTAGGTAGTGGCTACCTACAGCGAAAATTTACATTTTTTTTTTTAATAATGTGACACATTCAATAAAAAAAATAATACTCCTATATATCATTAGCACATATGTGCACAAGTTGCTTTTATTCAAAATTATGCACATTTTGTAATAGTTTAACAGTTTTTTTTTTTTAAAAAAATATTTGTTAGTGGCTACCAAGGAGTAATTAATTTTTTTTTTTTTTTGTCAATTCATAGTAAAACAGTTTTGTTGCGTTGCGTGCACCCTCGGATTCATTCACTGAGAGATGATGATCCGGACGCGCGTAATTAGTCTGAACTCTGAACACTTCTGCATTGCACATCACCCACTCACCACTCATCACTCACCAGGCAACAAGCATTTCCTTCTTCATTCGTTCCTTTTAGTTATGATTCAAAAACTGCGACTTTGCGGATGCACATATTCAAATACACTAGGGGTATTTCGCGCGTTGCGCGATCTATTTTTTATTTTGGATGAGAGCAATAAATTTGTAAATTATGAAATTTTTTATTGTTTGTAAATTGCAGTTGTGTTCAGATAACAACGATGAGAATTGTGGAGAAATTTTCAGCTGGTAAATATTGTAATGTCCTGTGGTGTTCATAGTAAGGTTGGATAATTTAAGGGAGGAATATATTGTGATTTTTTTGAGATAGTATTCATATATTGATGAATCCAGCATAATAAATTTTGTGAACGCTATATTCGATGTAGATTGCGAAGAGAAATGGTAGCAAAATAGCATGATTAAGAAAGTGAAAGCATTGAGTATTCTTAGTAAATCATAATTTAAGAGTGTGACTGGAAATAGATGCACTATGCAACATTAGTGCCAGTGCTGATATTTCCAGCAGCAGAGTTGTTAAATAATAAGGGATAGATCCATTCTTAATTACAAAATATGGACACAACTGTAGTAGTAGTATGGTTAGGTGAGATAAACAAAATACGGTGATTAATGAAGAGTGGAAGAAGCAAAATATATCTGGTTTTGTTGGAGGTGATATTAAATACTTCAACTGGTATAAACAATGGTCTTTTGCTGCGGCATGTGATTCTTGTTCCTCAGTCACCATCTTTTGTGTTGTCTGATGCTTCTTGAACAGGAGATCTGTGCAAGAAAAGTGATGTATCATATAATGGAAAAAAGAATGTAATTAATAAATAAAATATATGAAGATTGTATTGGTTCTTCATTGATTTATTGTTTTATCTGTTTTTGGGCAGTGTTATAGCAATGCATTTTATTTGTTCAACAAAAAGCATTGTGCTGTATATAATTTAATTTGAAATGCTAGATTATTTGAAAAATAGAGGGTAATTGAGATTGTCAGAGTACTGTTCTTTTGATATTGGTGGTGAGAAATCATCTGCCAATCTCCTGCGAATTGATTTAAGTGGAATAGTTGCTGTCTCTGCTTCTTCATGTTTAGTTCTGTATGAAGGAATAAGTTAAGGATGATAAATAAATAAATAGTGAGGATGTATTTGAACATAATAGAGGGGTTTATTTTTTTGGCTGCACCTTTTCATGGGCAGTATTTCTGCCTGAGCAGGTTCTGGGGGTGGTGTTGTGGATGCACTTTTTCCTTCGTCTTGCAGAGTTGGTGGTGTTTTTGGGGTCTGTGGTGATTGTTGCTGTGCATGGGGTGAATCTTGGAGGAGCAGAATTGGATCTGGTAGGAGGGCAATCATGTCATCTGGAACTGGTTCTTGGCGTGAAACTGTGTAGGTACGATATTTTCGTTTTGGCCCTGGTTGTTTGCCTGACACAGTGAAGAGGTATGTTTTGTTGACGATATCGAGAAGTGCTTGTGGTGGCTTATTGGTGTTGTCTTGTTCTGTCTTAAGTACTCCTGGATCAGCTCCTACAATAGCTGCAGCAGTTTTTCCTAGAAGAACAAATTGAGCTGTTCCAGTGTGATCGGCAACTTGAATTTTGATTCTGTACCTGTTTATTTGTAAGGGAATTATAGAGAATGATGTGTTGCTATGCACAGTTGGTATGGAAAAGAAAGCAACATTTGAAGAGTATTTATACCATGGTATAAATTGTCGTTTTTTTGTACGGCAGTCTGGACAGTAGAAAGCTTGTCCATCGCGGTCCAGCATTTTGTGGCAGTCTGGGCATGCTTCATAGAACCAGTCGAAAGGATCGGTAACGCGGGTTATTCTGATTGCAGATTGATAATATGTTTCCTATGAAAAAAAATTGAAAAGCATATCAGATTGTTATATTTGAAATTTCTGTTCATAGAATCAATTAAGGATTGTAGATTTCTGTATTTTTTAGAAGGATTACGGACAGTGTAGTTGTCTAAGTACAGTGCATTGAGGTCCTGAATTGTTATCCTGATTGCAGGTTTTTTGGGAAGGAGCGCAAGCGGTGGAGCAGCGCGATTGAACATTCCAGGAGTTGCATTCAGTACTATGGGTTGGCCATCGAATGGTGTGCTGTGATAGAAAAATTGGGTTTCAGGAAAGAGTAAATTTTACTGTAAGATGGTATCATAAGAATGGAAATAGTTTTAAATGGTTAGTTCTGTAATGGAAGCATGCAGTCATGTTGTCTAGGAACAAAATTTTAATTTGAAAGTTGACCAGAATGTAAGATAAAATGTGGGTACAGTTGTAAATAGTCTGATATTTCCTTCATTGTAGTGTCAAAGTGAAATCGCGTGCCAGTATATGTTTTTAGACCGTACATTCCTGCAATAGTACAATTTGATGTTAGTATGACCATCAAAGGAGGTGAAAAAATAAATAGATCATAAATTAACATTTAAATTAGAAAGAGAGTTGCAGAGAGTACCATTGAAGTCCTTTCTTATTTGAAGACCATTACATGCAACTATAATTGGAGAAGATTTCGATTTTTCATATAGGGCAGGAACATCAAATTGATCAATAAAGTCAGCCCATAGTGTAACATCCATTGTGTATCCTCTGTGGTATTAAATTGAATGATAATATATTATAGAAATAACATGGCTGGATATGTAGAATGAACAATGAGAACTATATTACAGTGTTTTGTACTGACCTCTCATTTGTTAAGTAGATAGTTTGCACCCTGACATTATCCAATGATGGAACTGTTTTGACATCGCTAAATCCTGATAACCTTGCTATTGTGTCTGCAAGGTAGATATCAACATTGTGTTCTTTAGGTCAATAGTCATTATGGTAATATACATTTGATAGACAGAAGAGGAAAAATATTTATTAAGACAATGCAGAATATAAATATACCTAGCACTGCTTTTTCATATGTTATCTCGGTCCCAACATCTTCAAGCTGCTTAAAGTCAAAATAGTAGGTTGGCAGTGCATACATTGGAGCTGGGAGCATTTTGACTTGAGTTTGTCTTGTGATTTTCAACATATAATCATAGTCCACCACCTTGTAGTCTTGGCTTGATTCATCCACTGCGAATTTGGTGATTTCAATCAAGTTTTGTTCGGTGAAAACATGGCCCACTCTTTGGTAGTCAGTTGTAAGGATGAAGCCTTGAATTTTTGAACCCTGTAGAGATATGGAAAGATCAATTTAGCAGGCGTGGAGGATCAAATCCTCATACTTTCAGTATATTAGAATTATATAATTTAAGCAGAATAGAAAAGCAATTAAGATTGTGCAACATTAAGATAACATAGAAATGGAATAAAAGGAGATCTTACTGTGTGGTCTATGAACAGAAAATGGAATTTCCAGACTCTTCCTCGCCGTGGATCAGATGCTGGCCAAATCCTGACAGCTCTGCCATGAATTTTTGCATTTTGCGTTTCAGTCGTCAGAGTGAGAGTGGATACTTGTAGAAGGTTGTCCATGATCAACTGCAAAAATATTTATTAAAATGAATATGTTCAGAAGAATAAATATAAATAAACTTTGTAAATAAGATTTCAAAATAAGCACAGAAAGTATCAAAATTGTGTACATGTGGATGCTTAGTTATACAAAAAGAAGATATAAAAATAATATATGTGCGGTAATCACCGTTGTTTGGTGATGGTGTGCGCAATGATGAAAAGATCTCCTTATAAACAATATTTTTGGTACAGTTGTTGTGCTCTTCATCCTGATTAATAATGAGTATTTTTAAGCCACTCGGTGATGTTGTTCTGGAAAGTGCTACATAAAGTTGTCCATGGCTGAAAACAGGTTCTGGAAGGTATACCCCAACAACATCAAGAGATTGACCTTGACTTTTATTTATTGTCATTGCATAGCATACTCTAATTGGAAAGTGTTTCCTCTTCATCAAAAATGGCAATCTCTGGTCCTCATGCGAGAACACTATACGCGGTATTTGGATTTTTTTGCCTTTAGCTGGTCCTGTGATTACTCTGGCTTCTAATATTCTGGTACCTAAGTTTGTTATTATCATCCTTGTACCATTGCAGAGACCATTGACCTGATCCATGTTCCTTAGCAACATTACTGGGACACCTATTTTTAGACTCAATTTATGGGATGGCATTGATCCTGAAATGATGGTATTCAGCATGTCTGATGTGAACATTGTTTGTAGATCTTCTGGAAGGCTCTCACGACCAATAGCACTATCATAACTATAGTAGTCGTGTTGTTGACCAGGTATACGCTGAAGCACTACATCATTGAGTAAGGCAACAGCAGCATTTTTTGGAGTTATGATTGCCCGCTGCTGTAAATAGGTTTCATTCTGATATTCATGTTCAAAGTTTGGATAAACAGCATCAATCATCGCATGTTCTGGATCACCGTCAGGGTGGATGAGATACTCATCTGGTATATGGATCCAATTGGGTTCAGTGCTATTGTACAGTGTCATTGTAGGTGCAGTGCCGTCTCCTACCGACAGTAGCCATGTTGCAAATGCTGCAAGTCGGTGTCTATCTGCTGATGATTGGTTAGACGGCAACAACCTCATATTTATTGTGAGTTTGATCAAATGGCATGAGGGCCATAGATATGAATTTGTGATCGATGCTGATACAGTATCGAACCTGTTTCCATGAGGAATGACTGGTAATGTTTGTCTAAAATCACCTCCGAGGACAACAGTCACCCCTCCAAATGGTTTTGTCTGGTTATTGGGACACTGATCAGCAAAGATATCTCTCATTGTACGATCAAGAGCTTCAAAGCACAGCTTGTTGTTCATTGGTGCCTCATCCCATACTATCAAAGATGTTTGCAATAAAAGATGAGCAAGATGCGTGTGCTTTTTGATGTCACATGTCGTGCCTTCTTTTAATTTGATTGGTATTTTGAATCTGTAATATGCTGTGACTCCGCCTTCAAGGAGAAGTGATGATAAGCCAGATGAAGCTACAGTAAGAACTATCTTGCCATTTGATCTCAAATAAGCTGTAAGGACTCTCCATAGAAATGTCTTCCCTGTGCCCCCATGGCCATACACAAAAAAGAATTTCCCTGATCTTGACATGGTTGATTGAACAATCATATCAAAAGCAATTTTTTGATCGGCATTGAGCCCTGCTAACAGTGTAGGCACACGCATTCGGAGGTCAACAGTATTAAATGAATACTGCTCTGTCAACAATCTATTGTGAGGGTGCATCGTGCGAGGATGCAATGGGCTGGGAAGACGAACATATTGCAATGAATATCCTCTTTCAAAAAGGATATCCTCTAGTTCATACAGAATGTGGTCCTTCAGGATGTCAGTATCAACTGTCATCTCAAAATTATTGTTGTTGGACCTTATTCTGTGGACTATATCATCTCCCATATAAGGCCAGCAAGAATCCCACAACTGCCGAGCATCAGCCACCTCTGAATAAAGCAGCATGTCAACAAAAATTCTCCGTAATTGGCCACTTGAAGCAACTGCAGCAGCTTCTTGCATTGTGGATAACCATTCAGAATTATCTTCAAGCAAACCAAGAGCATTGCAGGCTTCTTTGAATGTGGGGTATATGGTACCGTTGACGGTGCGCAATTCAGTAAAAGACCTTGCACCACGTACACAATTCAGGAGCGTTCTCACAAAATAAGCTTCACCGGCTCCTGGAGGAATAAAAGCCATGCGGGCCAATCTGTATCCAGATTGCCTGAGCTGCCAGAATTTTCCATTATCATGCCATGTGTACAACCTAGTCACTTCAGGGTAAGTAAGGTTTCGTGCAGTTGCATCAGCAGCATTAAGTTCAAACCATGCTGTGAGTTTTGTGCGCTGAATGATAGGGTTACTTGCCACCTGTTGAAGGGACTGTGAATCATGGAAAACAACATTGTTCTCTAAGGGGAGATGGATCGGCAATCGTTCAACTGAGGGATAACTATAGTGTATATGGTATTGGAAGAGACGCCAGATAGATTCATGAGGTGTCAGGTATCTACAATCTAAATAATCAAGGATTTCATCAACTATCTGTTCTGATTGATTTTGCTGTGCACTATTGCTAGATGCAGGAGGTGCATTTCTCTGGATAGAAACTCTTGCACGGTCTCTACCTTTGCATATATATTTGAACAGATATTTGATCATGATAGATGTATGACACCGTTCAACATTAATGTGTGCGCGGTATTTGAACAGAAGATTTAGGTTGTATGGAACAACATATCTGTTGTCCAACACAACACCATTTTTTTCAACAGTTATGCCTTGGTCTCTTCTTCTGTACAGCACAACACCATCATCTGTCATGAGTGTTGCATCATGGAAACGCTTTGGGAAATGTTTACTGCAGTTTCCATTTTGCATACATGGTGATCGGGGCCTTGCCGGGCCACACGGTCCATGCACCATGAATTGTGAGACAAGAGAATAAGCATCTGGGTCTATATCAGGGTCTGGGAGTTCAGCAGAGATAACATGATCTATAGCTGCACCATCTGATAAGCTGTTCTGGTGCAGCAACCAAACTATAATATGAACATGTGGCAGACCTCGTTTTTGAAATTCGACAGAATGGATCACTGTGGAATGATAGAAAATAAAAATGGATTGAGTTGGGGAGACGTGCTACTAAAAAGATGTGGAACAGAGAGCTGAATTAAATTATAGTGAAGGATGAGTGTACAATGATTCCAAAGATGTAAATAAAGAGAAAGATAAGAATAAACACTCACATCCAGAAACAGGGCCAAAAAATTCGCCTCCTCTAATATCTTCTGTCATCTGGTTAAGCTTCATCTTGAAAACACGGGAGACCAGATCTGGTCGATCACTGGGCTGCTGCCCAGGAAATAGATTACGCGTGATTTCTGGCCACGCAGGATTGCAAGTGAAAGTGATAAACAGGTGTGGAGGCCCCAAGTGTCTACAGACAGCAATGGCATCTTGATAGTTCTGGAACATGTATCTAGGGCCTCCAGTATGAGACGGCGGCAAAATGATCCGCCTTCCCACATTACGACCATAAACATCATGATCGATAACAGCGTTTCTGATATTCATATAAGTATCAGATCGCAATGATGCTTGGTTGTTATGAATATAATTGACCCGTGATTGATCTACACAGGCAAACATATCAACTGATATCTGTTGCAGCAACCGACCAGACCTAAGAATTATATTGCATCCGATAGCACGCACATGAAGTCTATAACAATAATACTCATTCATAGTGACATGCTGACGAACGCGCGATGAAGTTGCTGAGTCATCCACTCGATATTGTATCTCAAGATGAAAACTATCTTCGCCATGTACAAAGAGAAGTGGATATTGAGATGGCATATAAGAAGGATGCAACGAACTGATGCGCTGTAATGAGCCAGTTCGACGTTGCAAGATGATATCACGATCAAAATGCTGATCATCAATATCACCAACCATAAGGCCAACAACCTCAGAAGCTGTAGGGGCAGCATATTGCCTGCCATCGCCTGACCTGTGGGAAATAATCCTAAGACGAAGGCTATCATCAAAGTCGTCTAAGACACGGTCGCGAACAGACCTAAACGCTTGAGCATAAGGATTGTACGCATCAAGCATGTCTCTCAATGCCTCAACAATATGAGGTCGAGGAGCTGAGGATTGATCAGAAACAGAAAAGACACCAAGACGGTTGGAGATCTCATTTTCAGTATCATATATGTATAATTGAGCAAACTGAGGTGGTGTGTCTGAATCAGGAAGCAATGAGCCAATGAGGTGACATAACTGGCCCGATATTCTATACACATATGGACCATGACCCCTATTTATACTCTCATCAACTTGAACACCCATTGAAGTGAAAGCAAACATAGAATTGTAGATGCGGATGCATTCAAGGAAATGCCTAGAATCAGGACCATTTAGTGGATCGAGAAGCTCTGATAAGGGTGAAGGTGTTGGCTGAACAGCGGGTAAATGAACACGGCCGCCTCTGCAGCATAAATTATAGACTGGCTGGCCAACACGGGAGTCTCTTATGCATCGCTCTCGGTACCAGAAGAGAGCATGGCACCTATGACACATTTCAGTTAAGTCTCCAAAATCATCGTATTGTGGTCTTTGACCTGGAGAGGATGAAAATGGGAAAAAGAGGACAAACAGAAGATGCACTGAGAATTCAGAGCCGAGAGAGAAATAGGATGGAAAGAATAGTTTGAATAGAACAATGAAATAATGAGAAGACATCAGTAAACCTGCATTCATCACAGGTATAGCTGGTGGTGTTTGAGGTGGAGATGAATCTTCTGACTGGACTTCATCAGCAAGGGAAGATTCGTCAGAGTAAGGAATATAGTGAGAAGTTGGCGTTGATGGAGGCACGTCATCTTCGATGATAAGAAAAAAATAGTAATAGAAAAGCATAACGATAAGCGAACAAAGAAACGACACTATGGAGATGGCACAGAAACAAAGAGAAATATAATTGACAGGCACAAAAAGAGAAATTACTGAACTGTTATTAATAAAATCAGCAAGTGTCATCTGCCAATCCGATGAATCAGTCGGAATGGAATGTGAGGATGAATCATCACTTGTCAATATGAGCCTACGCCTCGTCCGTGATGGATAATGAGAAGAATCATCATCTAAGAAAAAGTGAAGATACAGGAGACACCAGGAGTGATGAGATAAATTATAGGAAGGATGTTGAATATTGAAAAGGTAAACGGACAGGAACCAGACAATGTGAAAAGCTATATAATAAACAGGGAGTAACCAATAAAATTGGCAAAGGAAATAAACCTTGCAAGCTAGTATCCTGAGATATTCTTCCAGGGCTTGGCGAGGCTGAATAATCGCCACGACCTATTTGCATCCGACGACGCACCCTATCTAATAGATTCCGAGAAGAAACAATGGAATACAGTAAGGATGATGTTTGGAAATGAAAGTAGCAATAGATCGATGAAAGACGAAAGCTAATGAAAGGAACTGATACATGAAGAAGCGATCATGAAGAATAGCTTGAACAATGAGAGCTTATAAATGGGCTGTGTAAAAGAGCTGTTTAAGAAGCACACCAATGATAGTCATAGACTGAGAGGATGAAAAGAGGACAATAAAGAGAAGACACAGGATATGAGCAGAGGATGCGAACTATACCGAAAGATGAGTGAACCGGAGTTAAATCGTAGCTAGAACCACTCGAAGACACTGAAGCATCTTCCATTAGATAATATCTCAGAGCGCAACAAAGATGGTAGCACAGAAAGACCAGAAGACGTTATTACGTAGAAAACTAATTTACCGCAGCTAATCGTAGCGATGCATTTCAGAGAACACATAAAGAATAGAAAAATAAAAAGAATAAGTTGTGTAGAGCAAATAGCAGAGGAAAAAATTTATGCTTTTTATATCTATCTAAAATAACAGCTGGAAAAAATGAGAATACCGCAAGCCGAGAAAATTGCAAACTATCTACCAAAAAGAACAAAAATAGCAAACAATAGAAACAAATTGCAAGAAAAAGAAACAATGTTACCTGGATAAGAAGATAGCAAAAGAAGATGACCCGATAAGAAGAAAGAGCACCAGCAAAGAGCAACACAGAAGTATAACCTGGAAAGAAAAACATATAGAAAAAAAAGCAAAATAAATGAGCATCAGAATAGAACAAAAAGCACAATATACATAAATGAAAATATGATAAGAGCATAATAGAGATGCTATCATAAGCCAATAGAAGTTGATACACAGAAAGAAAGAACTATAAAAAAAAAATAGGAAAGCATTAAGGCTATCTAACTAAAATGAAATAACATGATAAAAAGCAGTCACAGGAGCAAAAACAACAAAGATGATAAAGAGAAGAATAAAGGAAATAATAAAAGAGGATTAAGAAGAAGCTTACACAGGTGATCTGAAGATGCTGATGAAGAGACAGACAGATTGAGAAGAACACAGCACAACTAAAGAGCCAGCAAGAATCCAGAAGAACACCTATAAAAAATAGGAAGAAGAAAGCATCAACAAAAAAAAAAGATAAATATAGGAAGCAGAAATTCTATAATAACATCTAAAGTGGCCAAATTAAAATGATAACCCTGACATTGAAATTTAAAACGACAGCACCTAAAATTGTCTGACAACAATATCTAAAAGTTTGTAGCAAGAGCATCCTAAAGAACAACAGTATCTAAAGTGCTGCAAACTTTTGAACGGCAAGCAGAAACTTTTAAAGAACAGACGCCTAAAATTTTACAATAATACCTAAAACGTTGGAATAAAAAATGATACATCAATTTACAGGCACAACAAACAGAATGATCAAACAGCAGTATGTAAACTGACTGGGCATTTTTCAGCAACAAAAACAAAAGAACTGAGGTAACATACACACATGGGCAGACAACACTAAAGAACTAAAGAACTGAACTGATGAAAGAAATTGAAGAGGATAAAAAATGGTAAGGCATCCATTTGAAATTATTTCCATGTTGTAAGAGAATTTTGAATCGGGTAATAAGCTGTAAATGAAAATGGACACACAACTCTTACAGGAAAACAATACAGAAACAGGCAGACAGAAAAGTAAATTCACAAAAACACACCAAACAATTAGTGAAACAGAATCCCTGTAAAGGAGAAGCAACCAAAAACTAAAGAAAAGGAAAGTAATTTTTTTTTTCTTTTGAAATTGAAGTAAATTTTTAAATACAATTCTGCTAGAATCCTTCATGCGACAGGAAAGAAGACGGAAACACAAAGCAGATAAACATCCTCATGAGAAAGATCAAAGAATGTGCGAAACAATAGATGAGCAGAAATCTTCCTTATTTACTTAATTTAACTCTTGTTATTCCTAAAAAATTTTCACCATTTTGGCCACTGTCCTCTTTGTGACCCCCTCCTATTTGTGATTCCCTTTTTTTGGTACCTTCTTGTCAGTGCTTTGGTTGAAAATATCCCCAACACTACACACTACACACATACATGAGTTCCATGAAAATAACAGACGAAGTGAGCGAAGACCCAACTCATAAAGAACAAAAAAATGAAGAAGAAAACCTAAAAAACCATGGCAGAGAAGACAATTAGAAGAAAAATGACAGAAAAAGAGAAGAAGAGGAACCTACCAAGACAGCACAACAAAGGCACAACACAGAAAAACAGAAATAAGGAGAGAATAGGGATGCAGAGAAGAAAGGGCTGGAATTCGCACCTGGAATAGACAGCAGTACGGAAGCAGAGAGAAGAGGGTCGCACCAGGAGCACGAAAACGCAACCCCTTGGAGATTGTTCCCCAATACACCGGCCTACAAAACTGAGCGCAGGAAAGAAAATATCAACACGAAAACAATAGACCAACAATGGAAAGCACAGTAAATAGAGGAAAAAGAAAGAGAGAACGGCTCACGCACCAGGAGCACCATGGCGAGAGTAGCCGTACAGCAGCCAGGAGCGAAAACCCCTCAACTGAGCCTGCGGACAGCTCTCTTGGCTGCGAAGAGAGAGAATGAATGGGATGAGAAAACCAAGACAAAGGGAGAAAGTAATTCAAGGGACAGGATGAACCAATATAAATGGACGATCAGGATTGAATAACTATTCCTCAACAGTGCTGGAGAAGGAGTTAGTGGAACACCTTTTAATATATGTTCTGATGATATGATATGCATGTGTTTAGAAATTCTGAATCTCTATGCTTTCTTGGTGCATCTCTTTATTTGAAAATTTGAGCTCTCAAATAGAAGTGTGCATTACAAAAATTAGTTCATGGCTGTTAAATTGTCAAATGTTTTTAAGCGATCAAGGATTCAAATTCACGTGGAGTAACTTTGACCCATTTTTGTTTAAAAAATAACGACAATTTAAAATTATCGTTGTCAAATGTTTTAGAAGTAGAGATATGCAGCTAAAGAAAAATGAAGAGAATTCCATTTTTAGTCTTACAATAACATTGCTGGAAATTTTTTCCCCCTTCTTTTTTTGGGCTATTTGTTTACTGTTTCTTTCAAATTGTTTCTTTTCTGACTGCAATCTTTCACTTCAGTGATTACATCCTCGCGGTTTTTCCTCTTACTATTACTTGTTTTCTTCCAATTAGTTTTTGTTTAATAATTTTCGGTTTATCACTTTATGTACTATTAACAGCTTGCTACAAACTTTATTTATCAATAAGACAAAGTCTTGACCTCCATTTTTATTTAAAAATATATATAATAGAAACAAAAAAACTGATATACCAACCAGGGAAGTCAATATTGTATCGTTTCGCACGTTTTTCTTTCGGTTCCATCCAAACGGAACACCGTTTCATGAAAACATAACACAATAAATAAGGAATTAATTACAATGAGAAATGAACTCATAACTGAAATAGAACAGAAATTTCATTATGTTTAACATAACGACAGGGGCGGATCCACCACCGGGTCGGGTGGGGCTAGAGCCCCACCTAACGCCGTCGAGCCCATAGAGCCCCACCTTAGCCCCAACTATTTTTTTCTGTCATTGGAGTACTCAAAGGTCCATTGTATGTTGGTCCAATGTTCTTATAAACTCAGCCCCATCTAAATATTTTTCCTAAATCCGCCACTGCATAATGGGATGGAAATGAAAGACCATTTCTGTTTCGTTACCTGAAATGGAACCAAAACGGAACATATCTATTCTGTGACCATTTCCCACATTTCACACCCCTATTATCAATTGTACCAACAACCGTAAAGCTATCAAGGAAATCTATTTAGATCTGTGGGTCCCGCATCATGGATGGAACATGTTTCATTTAGGGGTCGTTTGGAATGCCCGAATTTAGTCTAACTTTCAGGTGAGTAGACTAACTTTTAATCCATAATTTTCAAGTTTGAGGTCAACGTAATTAGTACAAAGCTGTCTAAAAAATTTTATTAAGTTGATTGCAAACACTAACTTTAAAAAGTACTAACTTTAAACCCTAACTCCACTAAGTTGTGGTGCTGTCAAACACCCCTTAATCAAAGTATAAAAAGGGAAAAAAAAAAAAAAAACCGCCTACGGACGGGATTTAAACCCAAAATATAAAATATAATAATAATTACCTCGAGTCGAAGTAGCTCAAAGCCATGCCTGTTGTACAGAGATTCACTACACAACCTGAGGCGAGTGAACGCTACCAACAGTTGTACAGAAGAACCCCATGGCTCATGCGTTCTTTACTACAACAAGAAAAGAAAAAAAAAAAAAAAAAAAAAAAGTACGCATGAGCCCACACCATAATTAAATAGTGTTATTAATAGTACTTGTATGTCGATCTCAAAGACCCAAAACGTCCTTTCATGGCAAGTACAAGTAGGATTGCTAAAATTTAATCGAGTTATCTAGCTTGTGCCAAAGACAAATCGTACTCGAACTAATATATCTAAAGGTCTAAATCAAATGAATTGAGCTCTAATTTAAAGTCGATCTCGATCGAGCCACGGAGTACAAATTTTTTTGACAGTCAAACCCATGCTATTGGAATTTGGAGGGATGTAAGAGTGATTGTCGACATAGACATTCTCTTCACCTCCGTTGCCTCACCAAGTTACCATCTTTTAAATAGATTATTTCATAATTTTGGAAATCACAAAATTTGTAACTTCGAAGAATACACCAATAAGCTATTAAGCTGTGTGCATTCTGTTAATTCTTGGCTTTTTGTATTTAATTCGGGTTTTAGGAAAAAAATTCATCATTTCCTAATTAAAATTTGCACCTCTATCTACCTTTGAAAATTGACAAGTGTACTTCCCTTTCCGTCGAAGATACCTTGATCCAGTAACAAGCAAACCATAATGAAGAGATTCTTTTTTGCAATAATCCATGTGCAGAACAATGAAAAAGTGCAAATCTAGAATCACCTTTTATTTTCTTTATTTAATTTTTACCCCCACATGTTTCCTTTTGTTTCATTTCTTTTGGAAATAAAAAGAGTATTCCAGCTCTAAAGACCTGACAATATTACAAACTAACACATGGGTTTCGCTTTTTTTTACCAAAACACTCCCATTCTACAATCATTATTCATTACGCAATGGTCCTATGGCCGCTCTATGGGGTCGACAAAATCCATTTACTCGAGTCGAATTCTTTTTCTCAATGAACCCGTTAACAGTTATATATATATATATATTTTTTTTTTGCATATATATAACCGTTTTATTTAATCTCCAGTCAAAGACGAGAGGCCTTTATCTCTACACTTGGCGTTAATATTTCAATATTTCTAACAGATTAAACATTCCTTGCTTCACACTTGAAATTATCCAACAGAAGGTAAACAAACATAAAGTAATGAACCCATAGCAAAGATGGAATTCGCCAAACTAATGTGTCTGTAGGGTGTGTTAAGCATTATTTTGTATTATTAAGTAATATCAACTTAATCTAAATTTTTGTCATGAGTTAAAAAGGAAGTCATATTGTTCCCGAGCTGACTGGTAATAAGATCAAATAAAGTAATGTATAAATATTTTAGTTTATGACACATTGCTCAAATTTATCTTTACTTGTAGTTTTTAATTTTATTAATCCGCCACTCTATGTACAAATGTAAAAATATATATATATATATATATATATATATATATATATATATATATAGATAGGCTATTGTCCTATGGATAGGACTGAGGCATTATCCTATTCAGTTTTTATCCGTTGGATCCCTTCAAGATTAGTGTCCAGATGAGATCGAACGGACCAAGGAGATGTCGCTGAGAATGGTTCTTTTTAATTTTCTCCGTTTCGTTAGCGTTAACTTCTTTCTGTTTGACCCCCCTTCTCTCAACACCACTCTCCCCTCCTCATTCCCTCCTCCCTGGAACTCTTGCTCGTGGCCTCTGTCCCCTTCGTTGCCAAATCACCTTACTCTCTCCGCCTCCCTCGCTGCCTCCCCAGTCCCCATCTCTCTCTCTTTTACTGTCTTATCACCTCCCTCTGTACCTTCCCTTCTCGAGAAAATCTTATTTTCATCGACAGAGAAAAAACCTAGGCGAAGCTCAGACCATCTCTTCGTCACCCCTCACTCTCTCTAGACGGAGTGTGTTCTCCTGGACCGACGCCTTCGATCAGATCTATCACTCTCTCCTTTGAAAGAGGAAGACACCACATGTGCTCCCTCTCACCTTCACTGCCTCTTCATCTCCCCCCTCTTTATCTTTTATCAATCTATTTTCGATTTTGTTGCGATTTGTATGATTTTAATTGTTCGACTGGCTAACCTAGAGACAATTTTGTACTAATTTTCATGATCTTGGATGTTTGATCTCTCTTAATTGTAGGCCAATTTGTGCGTTTGATTAACTTCAAATCTGTCTCATAATTTGTGCATTTGTGAATGGCATCCAGAGGTACCTAAGCACCTTCCTTTTCCACTTTCTTTGATTTTTTTCCTTATAAAAATAATTTTCTAAACATTAGCAAATAGTGAGCTATTGATTCAATCTCTCTCGTTATTGCTTGTCAAATTTTACTTGTGCCTTCTGGTAATTTTCAGGTCAGCGACTTGTATGATATAGATCGTTACCAGTACTCAGGTAATTCTCAGCTTGTGCCTTCTGGTATATACTTGTCAGTGACTTGTATGATATGTATATTTATTTTTCTTTATTTTTTCAAAATGGTTCGATGGATGCTGAATTGTAGTAAATTTTGCTAATTTTACACCTCTTCACCTTCTGGTTAGTAACTAGTTTAAGTAGGTTTCTGAGAAAATGTTTACTTAAGTTTAATTTTGATCAATAACTTGTATAGTTTCATTTTTTTATTTTTTTTCCCACTTTTCTTGCAGGGTAATTTAATTGTGCCAAATGTGAAGAAATTATTCAATGCTTTATGTTCGTCATGAAGCATGTTGAGGAAACAAATAAAAAAACCAATGTTATATGATTGATCAATGGCGGAGAGACATTTTACCAAATAAATCCTTCAATTTTTTTATCATTATTTGAAGATTGTTAACTATTTATTACGTTTAGCTATTTCGTTTTTTCTATCCTTCAATTTTGTTAACTATTTAGATCTTGACTAAGATTTACAAGATGTATGATCTGGTTTAGCTATCAACAATTTACTCTTAGTTTTTATTTCATTTTTTTCTTTTTTATTTGTTACGTTTTCAATTTGTACGTAGTAATGTTTAGGTTGATGGTTTATGAATTTGGAAACTTATATTGGTTTCATACTTGATGGGGAAAAAGTTATAAAATTCCTAAAAGACAAACAAACTGATACAATATAAATCATGCACCAGCATCTCTCTAATCTCTACACCCATTACAATTAAAAACAGGAGATATAACAAGCATCACGATTAAATAGGACATACAAGAGATTGGTTCTGCAATGAGTAAACATACAACCAATACTAGTCCTACCTTCTTGATGATGTGTTATCCATCCGCTTGTCACGCTTTTTTGTTCCCCCAATTGACCACCATTATTTATTAATTTTACTTTTGTCTCTTTTATAATTAATTTTACTTTTATCTAATTGAGCACGATCTAGGGAGAGGGATGCGGAGTGAGACAGAAAAAGGTGAGGATTGGAGGCAGATCTGTGGATTTCTAGGTTCCGAAGGAGAGTTAAAAGAGAGAGAGAGAGAGAGAGAGAGAGAGAGAGAGAGAGAGATTCGAACAAGAGGGATGGATGGAGCGCTAATGGAGGAAAAAATAAAGAGAGAGCGATGTTGAGAGAAGGGTCCCAGACATAACGCTAACGAAACGGAAAAAATTAAAACGAACCATCCCTCAGCGACATTTTTTGGTCCGTTCGATCTGATCTGTGCGCTAATTTTGAAACGATCCAACGGATAAAAATTGAATAGGATGGTGCCCCAGTCCTATCCAAAGGACAATAGCCTATCTCTATATATATATATATATATATATATATATATATATATATATATATATATAATTTATGATTTGACACCATGCGATTATAAACAGTTAAATTTTTTTATCCTTGCACAATTTGTTCACCTACAACTTAGTTTCAAGTTGGATCCTTATTGATCCGTCGGGTTAGATAAAAAATTTACACCGCTGTTTGACGGAAAGTTGGTTGGTGTTTTTGTGCACTTCTCTTATTTACCCAAACAAGAAAAATTGATTTCACTAAACCCAACATTGCTCCCCTTTTTTTTTACCTAATAAAGTTTTTTGGTGCTTGTTTAAACAAGGAGGCGGAGCTGACAAAAAGTATTAAAAAGTAAGAATAATTTCAAATTTCCACCAACACCTAATTAGGCTAGACCAAAACCAAATGTATTTCCAAAGAACCTGTCATTAAAACTGTATTAAAACTCCCCTTGACATGATAATCGACCCTTTTTAAGTTTTGACTTCCCCAGTCACGAACTCAACACAACCTGACACAACGAAGCAACTTTAACCCGATTAGATCCAGGACCAATTCCAACCAGACCCACTAACCTTTATGTAGATCCACCAATCAAATTGGGGCTCGCCTTTCTACTTTTACTTTTTTCCTTTATATAAAGGGAACTGTATTCCAATGGATAATTAAGAGTAAGTTGGCCACATAGAGCTGTCATCAGAACAATATATCTTGTTGTACCAACCAAAAAGGAGAAGGAGAGAAGGCATGGTGATGTGAGGGGAGACACTGATTTCATGCTTGCTCAAATTGGCAAGGAAAAAAAATGTAGAGATAGAGAGAAAGATCAAAGAACAAAAAACTTTTCTACAAATATGGGTTTACCAGGGGGTTTAATGAGAGTCTTCTCCAAGGGCCGGTCCTCTGAATGCAATGTACTTTCTTTGTCTCTCTCAATTATGTTTTCTCATTTTTTTATTCTTAATTGAGGTTTTAACCCAATTATTCATGCTTTGTTAAGACAACATGTCCTGTTTGTACTGGTTGAGTTCAGTAACAGCATATACCAGCACTGATGGAACTAATATACAATTTGATTTACTCGGCAGGGAAGAAGTTCCTCTGAAGGAGCTCCAACAAAAAGTAAATGGGTGGATTCTGTCAAATTTTACCTATGTGGAAATGAAGTCAATTCAAAGCTAATTCAACGAGAATTAGGAGAAGAATCAGAGTCAGAGGTTTCGGTCTCTCATAAAAGCTCTGACACAAACTTAATAAGCAAACAGACCTTGGCTACAGATTCGAACAACAATGAAGTTAGAATGGAATTCAATGAAGATAGAAACCAGGATCAAGATGAGTTGCAGGAGAAGTCGTTGCGGGAAGAAAAGGCTGCAATTTCTATACAGTCTGCCTACAAAGGCTTCATGGTTTGTTGAATTCTGAAAAGTTTGTGCGGTTTGCCTGAATTCCAAATCCTTGTTAGCTGGGAATAATCCTTAATTTGTATCTTTCAGGCAAGAAGGCAATTTAAGAAAATGAGAGACGTAGACCAACAACAAGAGCAAGATGAGGAGGAAGAAGAGAAAGATATTAGTGACTTGTATGAAAACACAGATGCAGCAACTGCGGCTACATCAACTGAAGTTCAATTAGGGGAGTCATTTAGCACTCTCAAATTAAGTGAGGAGAGTGTATCCTTGCACAGTAAGGGCTTTTCAAAGGGCCGACCCCCTGTTTTTAAAGTGAAGGTAACTACTGTCTCGAATTAGTACAATTTGATCTGGCCTTTACAAATAAAAAAAAAAAAAAAAAAAAACTGATCTGGCCTCTCACAACCTTGACAATAAGCTCTTACAAAATAAAAACATTATGTACTATTTCAAATATAAAAATCTTAGCCTACCTGTAAGATAGTATAATTCCCACAAAATTCTTGCATTGAATTTTAATATTCTTCGATCAATGAAAAATTGATTTACTTTTAATTGAGGAAGAATATATAATAATTCAGGTACTTTCTCTTTTTTTTTAGATAAAAAAAAATGAGTTTAGTGCATGGGACATGATTACCCCATGGTAGTAGGCTACGAACACAGAGTATTCCATTAATTGACTTTGTTTAAGCAAGTTATATATATACATGTTAGCACTTCTGAAATCTAGTTAGTCTGCACGAGAAACTTATCCTTTATTTAAATGTAATTATCTTTATATTTATTAGGAGGAATGGGATGATAGCACGGTAAGCAGCAACGTATCAAAAATGAGAATCCAAAATCGCCTTGAAGCAACCACACGGCGTGAAAGAGCGCTTGCTTATGCTTTCTCACAACAGGTACGACGTGAACATTTGCCAGGACCAACTTAAATTACCTTTTTTTTTTAATGATTTTCTTCAGTTAATATAGGCGTCCTCTAGAGAACAAGACTTCAGTTAGATGCATCAGTTATTATCTGGCACATGAACCAACTGGTCCCTGTGAATTGTTAACCGCAATAATAGAGTAATCTTTTACTAATTAACCCCAACTTAATTATCAGCTGAGAACCTGCAACTCCAAGAAAAGATCAAGTAGGTGTGACTCAACTGAGCCTAATGTGAGCTGGAGCTGGCTAGAGAGATGGATGGCAACCCGCACAAACCCAGAATCTGATAATATGCAACCTGAATCTGATAATATGCAACCTGATGATTGCATAAGCAAAACCATGGGAGAGTTTTACAATACCACAAGCCGGAAAACAATACTGATAAAAAACCGAAGGCTGGATGTGAGTTTTGAAGGAAAAGAGAGTTGTGGGTCCAATGATGTTTCTGTGAATTTTGAGGGGTTTAGTGCAAAAAGTCAGAGTAGCACAGCCAGTGAGTGTAATAGAATAGTAAAAAATAAACCAAAGGCCAGTGCATCAAAAAGCATTCCCAGGAGGAAAGTCTTGTCAGAGAGCCGTTGCAACAGTCGGTCCAACAAGGTGAGGAAAACCAAATAACAATATATACAGGGTATTATTTTAAGAAAAAATAGTGTTTGAAAAAAAAATTAATAAAAATTCTTTTTTTAGGTGATCAAAAGGGAACATAGCAAGCAAGAAAAGAGCAGCAACTTACAAGAGGACAAGGACTGTGATACCTCTCAGACATCTGTTGAATGTTGAATGTGTGTTTATATGTAAATAACTATCATTAGAGGGATGAAGACAACTATTTCACTATTGTTTCTGTTTTTGTTTGTCAATTTCTCTTTAGTAATCTTCAAGTTGGATTGAAAACTTGCAAAGATAAGAACTAATTCCCATCCTCATAATAACTGCTTCAGAAACAGATAGTCATTGTTTTAATTTAAAGCATAGAAGCTGTAGAAGACATGGACAAAATCACACTTTGATAAATACAACAGTACAAACTCAGCCATTTATTACTTGAAAGTTGCAAATCTGAGTACTATGGCAACAGAGGAAAAAAACATGAACTAATATTGGTACAAATAGCATAGCCCCAATTACCAGAAATTGTTGGGTATAAGCCAAATACTCAAGGGAGTGCAGGTAGGACCCGCCCAGTGCATGTCCCAAACCCAACATTGTAGTCTTTGCCCTGCCACAACCCACAAAAACAAATACAAAAATTTGTTAAGTAATGACATTGATGAGTTGATTTTATTGAGTGGTTTCCATAACTAATTGTAAAAAATTGACAAATGTATCTCTTTTTCCATGTGCTCTTTATTAATCTGTCATGTTTGGTGCACAAAAAAAAAAAATTAGCATTTCCTCACCAAAAGAGATTCATACACATATACAAAGAACAAAACAGAGAATTTTATTGCGCAGCCATAATCTATGAATTAAAATGAAGATTTTTCAAATTTCAAGAGGGCTGGATCTTCTCAACAGAAAACTCTAATATAGAAATTCAAAGAATGTATATCTGTGAGAGGGAAAGGGGTGGAGTTGGGGGGATGTGTCCAGCTTTAGAGGCATACTATATCAAAAAAGGAATCCAAGAACCAATGGAGTACTATCAGGTCAGATTGATATTGGCAGTGTTCTAGATGTGATCAGTTTATAAGGCTAACCATATCAAAAAAAGGAATACAAGAACCAATGAAGTACTATCAGATCAGAAAGCAATATTGGCAGTGTTTTAGTTGCAACAAGCAATAACAAATAAGAACAAATATAAATAAATGGATATAGAGTACCTTGCAGCAGCCAGTAAATATAACCTCATCCCCATCTTCCAAAAACTTACGGCTCGATTTTCCAACACTTAGTGTTTTCTGTGCATTCCATGTAAGCTCTAGCAAACATCCCAACGACTCTGGCTCCTGAAAATTGTTAATATTTATGTCATCAACATGCAATACTCAGATGCCTCAAACTTTTTACCTTAGCAGGCGTATATATATAAAAAAAAGGATAAGTCTGTAAAATATTCACTCCAGGGCAAGTCAACCATTGTATATTGTATATTGAATCAAATTACAAAGTAAACAAAGCACATTAACACATGGTTTGAAAGTGATAAGAACTTATCTATGTTTACGTTCTCCAAAAGTAAAACTCATTCCAAGCAAGACAGAAGGTTAAAAATTTAAGGGTATATTTTAGAGGGATATGCAAACTCTGATGTCTTCCATCTAATGAATAAATCCAGAAATTTAAAAAGGTTGTGACGCATTCTCCAAATATTTTTAACAAACAAGCTTTCAGATGAAGGAAATTCAAAATTGTTGAAATATATAAGGTCTACATGTGTGTGTATGGACCGAATGGTGTAGCGTGAAGTTCGTATGAAGAAAACAGATCGACACAGGTTCATTTCGGTCCGAAATGGATGTATTTCGGTCCGAAATGGTATGCCGACCTAGCATATTTGGCAGGAATAATTGCAATATTGTGTCAAATCTTTCCATAGAAGATGGATTAGAAGTATGGGATGTTTTCCTAATAAAGAGGATCTGATGTGTGTCAGAAGAGAAGGAAATAAGAAGAATAAAGACAAGATTGTGTGAATTGATTTTATTACCAAAAAGGCTAGTTGCCTTATGTAATTTTCTTAATGTCTATTTATTCTTCTCTTCTCCCTCAAACAATGCATCTCAGAATTATTACAGAAAAATAAATAAAAAGAGTGTGTGTGTGTGTGGAGGACGTAGGCACCAAGTTGGTGCTGAACCTCGTTAAATTCTCGTGTCACTTGTATTAAATTTGTGTGATTGTTTATTCTGAGATCCTCGTGCTAACTAGCCCTAAGGGGCACGGTTCATGTGCAGTTGCACTTGGATCGTGCCTCCTCGAACTCCAAAACTCAAATTCTTAACAAAAATTACATACAGGTCCACTAATGGTGCCGGATCCAAGCAGGTCACCGGGTCTCAAGTTGCATCCGTTGATTGTTTGGTGGGCTAACTGTTGTGTTACCGTCCAATATCTGTAAAATACAGTAAAATATGAATAGTTTTAAAGTTGTACCAGTTTGGAGGGTGGAGGTGGAGGGTGAGAGGGATTAGTGATTTCCTTACAGATGCTTGAAGTTGCTCTTTGTGACAATGGAAGGTTCATTGTGGTCCTTGGGTTTAATTGAAACCTATTTAAGGTACACTTGTATCATTATAGTAAAATAATAATTGCTATGAAGAACTGCTCTTGATATACATAATTGGTAAAAGAAAAGGTAGATAACTACCAGATAGGCTAAGAGTGTACCTCAAGGGAAATGTCATAGTTTACATGTGTTTTTTCTGCCAGGTAAGGCAATGGCTCAGGATCCTACATATGTAAACCACATTAGGGGCAAATATAAGGCCTTCAACCTTTGCAATAGTACATGTGCAAGTACAAATCTAAGTGGACCTGAGTTGGAGCTTGACAAGCAAATGGTTCAAGTGCATCCAAAGTAACAATCCATGGTGATATTGTTGTACCTAAGATTATATAACATTGTAAACCAAATATTAAAATCTCTATTTACAACATAGTTTTCTAAAAAGGGGAAATAATTAAGTAAACAAAAAGATGGAAATACACTCACTAAAGCTCTTGCCAAGGAAAGGACCGAGAGGCACACATTCCCAAAATTGAATATCTCTGGCTGTTACAACATATCAAGTTCAGCTTTCCAGGGTTCATAAGCAAGATATTTTTAAGGGTAAGTATGCAAAATATCTCTACCACTCCAATCATTCATGAGAACAAGGCCAAAGATGTGATCAGCAGCATTGTTGACATCTATAGGCTTCCCCAGTTCGTTTCCAGGCCCCACTACAGCTGCCTGAATATTTCAATATTGTATAAGAAAGCAATACAAAACATTGTGTGGGAATGTTTTGATAAAAGAAAAATCCCAAACTGTTCCCTGTTGCAAATCTTAGGAAGTGCCTGGAATGAGATTATTCCAGCACACTCACTTTTGAAAAATTGCCATGTTATTGGCAACAGTTATGGGAACTGACAATGCAGTACATCAATATGAAATGTGCAATTTAGTTCGCTCTTATGAATAGACTTAAAAGTTCAATTGAGCAAATGACCAATACCAGAGTTAACTTATATGTAAAAAAGAAAAAATATATAATCCAGTGCACTAACAGACAAGTAGGGATGGGCCATCATTGCTTTACAAACCAATATGTTTTTTTTTTATATATATATTTTTAAAAATTTTCATTTCAAGAAAATGTAGGTAAAGAAGGTAATAACTAATAAGAAATAATGAGTTTTCCAAATTCAAGAATTATCTTGCACGTCACAAACTTGAGTCCGCAAGATCCAAAACCAAAGGTTAGGTTGGATTAACCATTAGTCCATCTGGTCAGATGAGGGGCCAGTTGTCCTTGACCCTCTAAGAAAGAAAAACATTCTCAACCCACCCAACCCAAGCTTCTGACACACTTATAAGTGCCTTTCAATTCAAATGCCAAAAGAAAAGAAAACAACATAGTAAGAAATAAATTGGTCTAACCATTTCAAGTTCAAAATCCAGCTTCAGAGAGGGTCCAAAATATGGGGTCGAACTTCCCATAGGAGGGCCTTGACCTCTGTTTATGATACACAGAAATATTTGGATATGTTAAACAATAACAATAAGAATATAACACGAGAAGGAAAGGTTTAAAGTATATGTACCTTGTAAGTGTAACCATACAATCAAAGACAGTATCCCCACAAATCCTACGTGGCCTAGTAAATGACTATAACCCGAACAGTCAAGGTATTCTGTACAGCTTTTAGCAAACAGTTGGGACTAGAAAACATGATATGTGGTAATTCATTCATAAAATCCCCAGGCAATTAAGTTGATATAAAATACAGCAGACTGATATTAGTGATGCTGAGTAGATGAACAGTACATTGTACCCAGTAAAAAGTCAACAATGCAAGTGTTATAAAATTATTTGGTAATGTCTACCTGGGGCGTATGACATCGGTGCCGGAAATGACAACAGAAGATGACCTTCCATGGTAGGCTATTGGGAGTTGATACCTGAATAATTCCAACCACTGATTATTCTCTTCAAAAAATATAAATAAATAAATAAATAAATAAAATACGCAGTGTTAACAAGTCATTGAATTAATTGTATTTAATCATCTCCAATGTTGCATATAGCATTGATAGAAAGCAAAAACATTTGTGATTAAAACATAATCATGGTAACTGACTATTTTGATTTCATTGCAATTCTTTGGACTTGTTTCAATTGCATTTTTCCCCTTTTTGTCATCACCTGTACCACAGCGTGTGTGGCAAGAACCATGACAAAATGGGAGTAAACAATTGCATTTTTCCCCTTTTTGTCATCACCTGTACCACAGCGTGTGTGGCAAGAACCATGACAAAATGGGAGTTGTGAACCAACAGAGACAAACCCAACAAGTACTATATAAAAACCATGACAAAATGGCAGCTGTGAACCAACAGAGATCAACCCAACAGTACTATTATAAACTATAAACAATGTTGTATACAAAATTATAGGGTCAAAAAAAAAAGGACATGAATGGGCATGAATTGGTACCAGTTAGGTGCAATTGCATTCTCTGCACCCCGAAACATAGTACCACAATTTCTGGCATGATAAATTGAAGAGAAGAAATCGGTATAATCGCCAATTACAATTGGTAGAACCATTTCTACCTCACTCTGCACAGAACATAACAATTAGTAATGACAGTTTATATTTTTATAATTGTCAAATTGATTTAACCAAACAAGATATAGGATTAAATTACCATTGGCACAAGGCATTTTTTCCGCAATGCATCATTGTCACGTAGCACGGGCTCATCAGCTGAGAAAAGGAAATTATAAAAAACAAAACAAAGGTTATAAGAAATTAATTCAGATAAAGGGAAGCAAAGAAATTGCTTTTCTGGCATTGCAACCTTTATACCACCATCATGCAAAAATAGTAAAGTCATCTTTGACCAAACTTTGCAAGTAATAATTCCTTAGGCAATCATTTTTATTTTGAATGTACCACAATCTGAGAGATTACCAGACAAAATCTTTTGAAGAGTAGATCGCGCCTCCTTCCAAGCCGGCCTTCCCATTTCGAGGAACTTGTTAAGTGATGGCTGAAATTGGAAAATTCAACTAATTAATTAGCTAAAATTCAAATAAAGAGGTTACTTTATATAGTAATAAAGAAAGTTCAATTCTAATCAAATATAAATATATATACTACCAAACTCTTAAGGAAACAGATAACATGGAGTATTATAATGCACTATCAAATTCTTTTCCCTTTTTTATATACTTCTTACTATGATAAAAGATGAACAATACCTCAGAGAAACACGTGGAGCCTTTGAGGTGGGGCCCATCGAAGAGTCCGGCCTCAGCAACAGCGGAGAGGTCGAGCACGTAATCCCCAATCGCCACAGCTGGACGCGCCACGTCAGCCCCCTCCGACGAAGCTTTCCGTCTGAAAACGCCGTACGGGAGGTTCTCTAGCGGGAAGTGGGACCCTTCACTGACATCCACAAACGATTTCAACCCCATCTCTCTCTCTCTCTCTGTCTCTCTCTGCTTTTGTCGATAGGCACCAAGAGAAACAAACAAACAAACTACGCGCGCTCAGTCACAATCACAAGTCAGAGAGAAGAGAGAAGAGGAAAAGAGACTCTTTGAGCTTTCTTTTTAGTAGCTGAGTGGCCTCGTTGATCTCGCTCGTTTGGATTGGATTTTATGGAGACGTTTCTATGTATTATCAATGTAGCGGGTCATTTTGAACCTTTGATGATGAGCGATAGAGGGTTGGTGCACAGGAAGAGTTGTAGGAGAACAGGATTTGCTGACTGTCTAGAATGGGCGGAGTGTAGCTGCTGTCCTGAAACAATTCAATTCGTCACCTAAGCTTTCATTCTTTGGGATTAAACTTGCGCACGAGTTATAATTTACGACTTTTTATACGCGCCAATTAGAAAGAGGAAATAGGGAGGAAGAAAAGAGCGTAAAATAGTAGTATAAATTAAGGTGTCGGATATTAAGAGGTTGGTAGCGAGTTGCTCGCTTGAGGGTTGGTACAAGAAGGGTAGTTTAGGAAGGGTTCGGCTCCTATGCAATGGGAATAATTGGATAGTTACAGACAGATCTAATGGGTTTATTTCAGATCGGACGGTTCTAAGCAAGCCTGATCTTCTTTTTTTTTTTAAGAAATATTGGTGGCCAGTGGCAACGAAAAGTTTTTTTTTTTTTTTTTTTTTTTTTAAGTTTGACAGTGGCTGTCAAACGGAAAGTAGTAAGTAGTAAACAGATCCCAAAATTAGAGCTTAACATTTTCGAAAAATTATCCAATATGCTCGTCAACTGCACACCACGTGTTGGAATGATATTCTTTTATTTTTTGAATAATGGAATGAATCTTTATTTCTACTGCTCATAAAAGTAGTAGCTCTTTCCATATTCATATTTACCGAACTTATTAAATTAGATATTAATTAAATAAATCCACGCATGCGGGTTATACAGACTTGAAAATTATGAGAATATAAATTAAAAATTTACCAAATATAAATAAACATAAGATGTTAAATCATGCTGTGCCTATGATCTTACATTCTTTTCTACATCTTCGGAATTGTTTAATGTGCTGTTTTTGCCACGCGTCAGTCCTACTCCAATGTAATCTGATTTTAATTCGTAAACAGTGGTTTTTTTTTAATGAAATATTGTCGTTGGCAATTCTTCAATTGGCCTTCAAAAAAAAAAAAAAAAATCACTTTAACGTCTTAAGAATATGAAGCTAATTTTCGATTGATTTAGCATCATTTCGTGCGGCAGAAATTAGGACGATAACTCATTTATAATGGAACACTAAAATAATTTTTTGTCTCATTTTAACATCGATTTTTTTAATCTAATTTGTAGAATTTTATTGTTAAGTCCCCAATAATTGATTTCAATCAATGAAATATTTTAAGATAATGTGATGCACATTGGGATTAAACTACTCCAGACGCATTTGAGAAAGCGAGGGCTTAACTATGTATATATTTGCGCCAATGCATATAAGAGAGTTCTATTTAAAATCTCAAATTAGCTGAAAAAATATTTTTGAAAGCGAGGGCTTAAAAATATATTATTCCGTACTGTGCACATTGTTTCGTCAATCAAGACATCACGCCGTATATTAACGGGTAAGTGATAAACCCAGATTATGCATACCACGCTGCCCTCTTTTAATATTTTCCTCTCCATCTCCTAGTAGGTTGTTCCTGCAATATACCTTCTCCAACTAAAATAATCCTGCAACTAGAACATTCAGTAAGTTTCAGATAGAATATTGATTATTATTTCACATTAGATTGCTTATATTTAAAATTCAAAAGGATTGATTCATTCAAGTTATTGTATATTAATTTTAAGTCATTTTATCACAATAATTTATATTTACTAGAGGGACTTATTGAGCTTCGCTCGATATAGAAATTTTTTACTAATATTTTATTATCATTTACCTATAGTAAATCAACTTCACTGGATAATAGAAAACTGGTAGATGTGCTTTAGACATGCTTATATAATATACATTTAAAAAATAAATTTTTTCATAAATTTTTATAATGTTAAATATTCAAAAAAATATACTTCTAATAACAGGTGAGTGTGCTATTATCAGTAAATGAAAAGAGAGATAATTAAGATTTTTAATAATAATAATAGGTGAGTGTACTCTATAACTTTTAGTTAAATTACTGTATAATTATTTAATGTTGTCCTCACAAATTACAACTATTTTATTAACATGTTAAGGAAATTATTTTCTTCATATTATATTTAATATAATGATGGTCTTTTTTCTAATGTAATTCATCATATTATTCTATTTTATTATTTTAATTAATATTCAGTTAAAAAAGTAAAGCATTATTTGGTTTATAAATAACTGAGAGAACAATAAAATAAAATTTGCACAAATTGTATAATATATTGGAACATATAAAATTGTAAATTTGTAATGCAGGCTTCTTTGGTGTCTAACATTATATTTCCAAAAATAGATGCTCATTAAGTGGAAACATAATTGCTATTATTTATACTTATGAAGTAGGAAGGTTAACAGACAAATACAATATACAAAAATCAATGCTCGTGTATATTAATTAAAAAATCGTATTTGTGCTTATAAACAACACGCAATAAAAAATTCAATGCAAATACGTTTTCCTAGAATGTATCACCAGGTTGTGTACCGATCATGTAAAGGTAGCTCGATGTACCATATACATAAAATAAAGATAATTAAATTTAGTATGGTGGGACTAAATTGACGAAAAATGAATGACATGAGGATGAGACAATGAGGAGGAGAAAAGAAAGATAAAGAAGGGCTCTGAGCAACCAAAAAAAAAATAGAGACGGAGATATGATGAAAATAAAAATATGAAGAGGTCATAAAAAATAGAAACAAAACAATGCACTACCAAATTATTGTCTGTCGGTGAACCGGGTCAATATTATGAGCATTAATATCCGATACACAAATAGTTACAGAGTTTACAGAGTATCATGTTACAGAAAGCGAGAAAAAAATTATTTCACAATGCTTAGAGTATCAGATTACATTTAACTAAATGATCTCGACACCCACACATCTTTATTTATAATAATTTTGATGCTCTTTATACAGTGGAGAAAAGATTTATGATCTTAAAAATTCAAAAGGATTGGATTATACACGGCAATTTCGAACAAAATGCAAATAATGAGCGTTCTGGACAGAATTGGAGCATTTCAAGCGATCGAGCATTCATTCTAAGTCATTTGATCACAATAATCTATATTAAAGCTCTTTATACAGTGGAGAATGTGTTTATGATCTTAAAAATTCAAAAGGATTGGATTATAAAGGAAATTATACACAGAAAGAGCAAATAAGGAGCGTTCTGGAAAGAATTGGAGCATTTCAAGCGATTGTGCTTTCATTTTTAGAAATTTGATCACAATAATCTAAATTAAAAATCTTTATACAGTGGAGAATATGCCTATGATCTTAAAAATTCAAAAAGATTGGATTATAAACGGCAATTTCGCACATAAAGTGCAAATAATGAGTGTTCTGGACAAAATTGAAGCATTTCAAGCGATTGAGCATTCATTCAGAGTCAGTTAATCACAATAATCTATATTAAAGTTCTTTATACAGTGGAGAATATTTTTATGATCCTAAAATTTTAAAAGGATTGAATTATACATGACAATTACTCACATAAAGTGCAAATAATGACCGTTCTGGACAGAATTAGGACATTTCAACCGATTGTACATTCATTTTAAGTAATTTGATCACAATAATCTGTATTTAAGCTCTTTATACAGTGGAAAATAGCCTTATGATCTTAAAAATTCAAAAGGATTGGATTATACATGGCAATTACACACATAAAGTGCAAATAATGAGCGTTTTGGCTAGAATTGGAGCATTTGAAGCGATTGTGCATTTATTTTAAGTCATTTGATCATAATAATTTATATTTAAACTCTTTATACAGCGAAGAATAATTATATGATCTTAAAAATTTAAAAAGATTGGATTATACATGGAAAATTCGCACATAAATTGCAAATAATGATCAATATTCTGTACAGAATTGGAGCATTTCAAGCGATAGTGCATTCATTCTAAGTCATTTGATCACAATAATCTATATATAAGCTCTTTATACAGTGAAGAATAAGTTTGTGATCTTAAAAATTCAAAAATATTGCATTAGACATGGCAATTACGAACATAAAGTGCAAATAATTAGTGTTTTGGAAAGAATTGGAGCATTTAAAGTTATTCATTCATTTTAAGTCATTTGATCACAATAATCTGTATTAAAGCTATCTATACAGTGGAGAATAGTTTTATCATCCTAAAAATTCAAAAGTATTGTATTATATATGGAAATTACGCACATTAAATGCAAATGATGAGCATTCTGGACATAATTGGAGCATTTCAAGCAATTGTGCATTCATTTTAAGTTATTTGATCACAATAATCTATATATAAGCTCTTTAAACAGTGGAGAATAGGTTTCTGATCTTAAAAAATTCAAAAAAAATTAAATTATACATGAGTGCAACTAATGAGCGTTCTAGACAGAATTGGAGCATTTCATGCGATTGTGCATTCATTTAAAACATTTGAACAAAATAATCTATAATTATGCAATCTATATTTAAGCTCTTTATACAGTTGAAAATAAGTTTATGATCTTAAAAATTTAAAAGGATTGGATTATACATGATATATTTGCACATGAAGTGCAAATAATGAGCGTTCTGGACAGAATTGGAGCATTTCAAGGGATTGCGCATTTGTTTTAAGTTATTTGATCAAAATAATCTATATTTAAGCTCTTTATACAGTGGAAAATAAGTTTACGATCTTAAAAATTAAAAAGGATTGCATTATACGAGGAAATTACGCACATAAATAGCAAATAATGAGCGTTCTGGACATAATTGGAGAATTTCAAGCGATTGTGCATTCACTTAAAGTCATTTGATCACAATAATCTATATTTAACCTCTTTATACAGTGGAGAATAAGTTTATGATCCAAAAAATTCAAAAGGATTAGATTATACAAGGCAATTACGTACATAAATTGCAAATAATGAGCGTTCTGGAAAGACTTGTAGTATTTCAAATGATTGTGCATTCATCTTAAGTCATTTGAGCATAATAATATATATTTAAGCTCTTTATACTGTGGAGAATATGTATATCATCTTACAAATTCAAAAGGATTGGTTATACATGGCAATTACGCACTCAAAGTGAAAATAATGAGCGTTCTGGACAGAATTGAAACATTTCAAGTGATTGTGCATTCATTTTTAAGTCATTTGATCACAATAATTTGTATTTAAGCTTTTATACAGTAGATAATATGTTTCTCATCATAAAAATTCAAACGAATTGGATTGTACATGGCAATTACGCATATAAAGTTCAAGTAATGAGCGTTCTGGACAGAAATGGAGCATTTTAAGCGATTGTGCATTCATTTAAAGTCATTTGAATCTATATATAAGATCTTTATACAGTGGAGAATACGTTTCTCATCATTAAAATTCAAAAGGATTGGATTATACATGGCAATTATGCACATAGAAAGCAAATAATGAGCGTTCTGAACAGAATTGGAGCATTTCAAGCGATTGAGCACTTATCTTAAGTCATTCGATCGTAATAATCTATATTTAAGCTCTTTATACAGTGGAAAATATGTTTCGGATCTTAAAAATTCAAAAGGATTGGCTTATACATGGCAACTATGCACATAAAGTGCAAATAATGAGCATTCTGGACAGAATTGGAGCATTTCAAGCGATTATGCATTTATTTTAAGTCATTTGTGAACGTAATCTATTTTTAAGCTCTTTATAAAGTGGAAAATATGTATATAATCTTAAAAATTTAAAAGGATTGTATTATACATGGCAATTACGCACATAAAGTGCAAATAATAAGCGTTCTGGACAGAATTGGAGCATTTCAAGCGATTATGTATCAATTTTAAGTCATTTTATCACAATAATCTATATTTAAGCTCTGTATACAGTGAAGAATAGGTTTATTATCTTAAGAATTCAAGTGGAATGGATTATACATGACAATTACGCGCTTAAATTGCAAATATTGAGCGTTTTTGACAGAATTGGAGCATTTCAAGGGATTGTGCATTCATTTTAAACCATTTGATCACAATAATCTATATTTAAGCTCATTATACAGTTGAGATGAGTTTCTGATCTTAAAAATTAAAAAGGATTGGATTATACATGGCCATTACGCACATAGAAAGCAAATAATGAGCGTTTTGGACAGAATTGGAGCATTTCAAGCGATTGTGCATTCATTTTAAGTCATTTGAACACAATAATCTATAATTATGTTTTTTATACAGTGGAGAATATATTTATGATATTAAAAATTCAAAGCAATTGGATTATATGAGGCAATTACACACATCAATTGCAAATAATGAGTGTTCTGGACAGAATTGGAGCATTTTAAGCGATTGAGCATTTATCTTAAGTCATTTGATTACAATAATCTATATTTAAGTTCTTTATACAGTGAAAAATATGTTTCGGATCTTAAAAATTCAAAAAGATTGGCTTATACATGGCAATTACGCACATAAAATGCAAATAATGAGTGTTCTGGACAAAATTGGATCATTTCAAGCGATTGTGCATTTATTTTAAGTTATTTGTTTACAGTAATATATTTTTAAGCTTTTTATATAGTGGCGATATGTATATAATCTTAAAAATTCAAAAGGATTAGATTTTACATGGCAATTACACACATAAAGTGAAAATAATAAGCGTTCTGGACATAATTGGAGAATTTCAAGCAATTGTACATTCATGTCAAGTCATTTGATCACAATAATCTGTATTCAAACTCTTTATACAGTGGAGAATAGGTTTATTATCTTAAAAATTCAAAAGAAATGGATTATACATAGCAATTACGCGCTTAAATTGCAAATATTGAGCGTTCTTGACAGAATTGGAGCATTTTCAAGCGATTGTGCATTCGTCTTAAATCATTTGATCATAATAATCTATATTTAAGCTCATTATACAGTGAAGAATGAATTTTGGATCTTAAAAATTCAAATGATTGGATTATACATGGCAATTACGCACATAGAAAGCAAATAATGAGCGTTCTTCACAGAATTAGAGTATTTCAAGCGATTGTGCATTCATTTTAAGTCATTTGAACACAATAATCTATAATTATATTTTTTTATACAGTGGAGAATATGTTTGTGATATTAAAAATTCAAAGAAATTGGATTATACGAGGCAATTACGCAAATAAATTGCAAATAATGAGCGTTCTTGACAGAATTGGAGCATTTCAATCAAGTATGCATTCATTTTAAGTTATTTAATCACAATAATCTATATTTAAGCTTTTTATTCAGTGGAGAATAAGTTTATGATCTTAAAAATTCAAAAGGATTGGATTATATGAGACTATTACACACATAAATTGCAAATAATGAGCGTTCTTGACCGAATTGTTGCATTTCGAGCGATTGTGCATTTATTTTAAGTCATTTGATCACAATAATTTATATTTAAGCGCTTTATAATGTGGATAATAAGTTTATGATTTCAAAAATTCAAAATAATGTTCTGGTCTGTTGATTATAATTTATACACCAATTCCGACCAAAACATATCACTTAAAATAGACCTGTACCAACAATCCGAGCAACATCGCTATCCAAATTATGTAAAAATGAAGTAAAACAATATGTTGCCATCCTACTGCGGGACAAAATTACGAAAAATAACTGCCAAATAAATTGGGTGTTGTAATTTTTTTTAAATTTCGGTAATTCCAACGATTGCATTAATAATATTCAGTCTTACTATAATTTTTAGTAGGTAACACCCGCTAACCGTTTAAAAAGAGAGCAAAAATTCAAAATTTACAATTCTCATCTGCAAGGATCTCAACAACTTAATATTTTCCCTTTTTTTTCTCTGTGCCACATTGTAAGCGGCATGCTGTAGTACTAGAAAATTACAAAAACTTAGAAAGTAAATCAACAACCTACCTAAACAATTACTCTTCTCGAAAGTATGATATATTCCTCTGATTATTTTTACAAAATTTCAAACGAAGTGTCTTAATTTCTCAACAAAATTAGCATTTTATGGTGCTCAAGGAGGTACAAAAAGTTCTTTCTCAGATTGTTGGAGAGGAGAAGAGAAGAGATGCATTAGTCCCACCAAACCCAAAAGAGTTAGATAGAGCAGCTCGGATCGGCATTTTCTTTGCATGGACCAATGGTGCATAAGCCCCTTCAAAGACCGGATCTATCTTCTCTAAATTCAATGTTCCTGGAGCTACTCCCTAAAAAGTTACCACTACTTGTTATTTTGTTTTTCCATGAGGAGATGATCTTAACTTCCATCCACAAACTTAGCTGGTAGCCAAAGGAAAAAGCACTCCAAAACACACCTTACATACTACCTATTTATCTACTAAACTCATGATATGCCTTGTGGTTCCAACACATGATATCCTTGTGGTTCTTAACATAGCTTTGCATCAAAGTTACATGTATGCTAATCTTTTTGTTATTATACCATAGCTTGACCAGTGACATTTCACAATTACTGAATTGGAGCTGACAGACCAAAAAGAAGGCCCATTTCAGTGTTCAATTTTACAATTTGGCATTTGTGTGTCACTCAAAAGATAACGCCTGGCAAGTATTGGGAAATTTGAGTTGCACTGAACCTATATATCATGGTTGTGGAGAGAGAGAGAGAGAGAGAGGTTACATGGTAAATAGCAAGCACACTAAATATAGCCTCAACAGCACCAGCTGCGCCAAGAAGATGTCCAATCGCCCCCTAGAAAACAGAAAAAAAACATATTAGCAACAATAAAAAACACAAAACCTTTACTCCGAAACATGATGGAAATAGACTAAAAAGATTAAAAAAAAAGAATAAATATCCATTTAGCTGACCACTATTTTTTTTAGTGACAATTCGCTGACCACTTAATTAATACCTTTGTAGAGGATAAAGCTAAGGCACCTGAGGTGGCATGATCAGAAAATACTGACTTGATTGCATTAGCCTCAATTGCATCACCTGATACATATATATTTAACCAAACTATCAATATATAATGTCTCCTTTTCCTTGCTATCCAACAAACCAGATCAAGGTGTTGGCTTTGTTTAAGTAGCTAGGTCAGGTTTTAGAAAGAATAATGATTTTGAAATTAAACAAGGAAAAGAGAACAGATTAATCTCTAACCTATAGGAGTTGATGTAGCATGGGCATTCACATAGTCTATTTCATTTGGATGAAGCCCGGACTGTGTATAACAAACAGAAAATCATATATACTTATTACTAAATAAAGCATAACAAAAGAGATTAATATTAGCTGTAATTTTCATACTTGGCCGATAGCTCTCCTCATAGCTAACATAGCACCTTTACCATCGTTTTGTGGTTGTGTAATGTGATATGCATCCCCTGAAAAACTTAAATGAGTTATTTTTTTCAAAGTAGAAAAATGATTTATTCAGGGAAAATTTTTTCAATTTGGCTGGCATAACATGGTAGTCAACAGAAATAAAATTAGAATAAACCACAACTAAAACAAAAACATAAATTAATAAAAAGATTACACAAGGCTAAATCAACTACCTAAACAGCCAGTGGTATATGTCAACAGCAACAACACCAACTAACATGTGTGATCATAGTACTATAAGTAGTAACGCAAGTAACAACATACCAATACTGACTAAATTAATTAAAACCGGAGTGCTGGTGCTACACCAGACTGAAAATCATTCGGAATGGCATAGGAAGATACAGAATAAATAAAAAAAGGTTGTACCAGACATCCCATAGCCACACACTTCAGCATAAATCTTTGCACCTCTTTCCTTGGCATGCTCAAAAGCCTAAAAATTTTCCCATAAAAAGCCATACAATTTGTCATTATAAAATGAAAAGCTTAAATGAAGTACTGATATTCTAAGTATTCTATGCATTACAAACCTAATAAATGGAGCAATTGCATTGCATGTATATACCTGAATTCCAATATTATAAGAAATTTCTTCATTTGGTAGTTTTGCACAGGAAGTTATAAATCAATAGTTAAATGAGTAAATGAATTGCTTCCAATCGTTCAAAAATGACACTCTCTTAATTCTAAAACTAACCTCCAAAACCATGACACCAGCACCTTCACCTATCCTGGAAATGACCAATGTGTTCGTGAGCAGAAAAAAACTCATACATCAAAAGCATAAAAAAATGATATTTGCATGTTAGATTCTTACACAAAGCCATCCCTGTCACAATCGAATGGCCGAGATGATGCCTCTGGTGTAGCATTATATTTTGTGCTCAATGCTCTTAACCTGAGAGTAAGTAATATGTATGATTAAATATAATATACAATTACTAGAGAGTAATCTGTTCCGAGATATGTACCCATTCTTGTAGCTCCAACATGCTTGTGAAACCTTTTTAATATAATTATTTTAAGATAAAATAGAGTTTAGTCTTAAGATAGTTGTCATCTTTTTAAAATACATCTCTGTTTATACTTTCCTGTTAGAATTTTTTGAAAAAAGCTACTTCATTAAAACACTGTAAGAACTAACAGCAAAACATTCTCTCAAACAAATAATGATATAAATACTGTTAGATTCAGAAGAGTTGGCTGGCATCAACTCAGGTTCAAAAGCCATTGGTGAACTCAGTTTAATTTTCAAAAAGAAATTGAAAGTTCAAATTCCATATGGTATCAACACCATTGATCTTGTTCAAAATAAATGGCAGTAATTTTGTAGAGGACAAAACTGAACAACCAATGCACCAATTTTATTATATTGAAACAGTCAATCTCTCAGCCTGTGATCTAATACATCACAATTCCAAATTTTATGATTTTTTAAACTTGTATGAATCAGTTGTGACAAAAAACAAGACCAATATTTCATATTTCTTACTTGAGATTTAAATTTTTAATAGTTATGCAAAAGTAAAAGAATGTTTGATGATGGCTTGAAAAAACAAGTTCACAGGAGCCAAAACTCCTTTAGGACAAGTTCGTTAGTCCAAAAGAAAATTGCTTCTCCTTTTCTCTATTGAAGAAAATGAACCCATAAAGAAACTTACTAAATTTATTCTGGCACCAGTTATTACCTCCAGAATAGCTCACTATTACCTACTTTCAAACTCACTTTATCCCCTACTGTAGATGTAAACACAAAAGCTATATAATGATAATCAAAATTGGAAGTAGCATTACAACAAAACAATCTATATGATAAAATTATAAATACCTGGAGAAACCAGCAATGGAGAGCGCGTCAATACTGCACTCAGTACCACCAGCCACCATGACATCAGCATCTCCAAACTGAATCATTCGTGTTGCATCACCAATTGAGTGGGCCCCGGTAGCACAGGCTGTGACTGCTGCGTGGTTTGGTCCCTACACTATAATTATTAAATTTTAGCACTCCTCTCTTCCCTCTCCAGGTAGATACAGGTCCAGCAGGTCCAACTTGTAAGGAAAAAGAGTAGAAGTACCTGGAATCCATATTTCATGCTGACATGGCCTGATGCCATGTTGATCAGAATTTTTGGTACAAAATAAGGGCTGAGCCGCCGTATTTTCTGTGGACAGATCAAAAGTACATAAATTGAAAATCCGAGTAATAAGGTAAATTAAAATAAACACTTATAGTGATAGTTGCACCCAAATCCAGGCATTATTGCAAGTTACCATCATTTTTTTAATATATATACAAGCTGAGATTTGAGAACAATTCGAGCCAAGTAACCCAGCAAACACAAAAAACGTCATAGATACCGTACATGAACATTGGGTGTTTGCAGCACCTCAATAATCCTGTAGAAGATAACAATTTATCCCCTCAATTCATCATACGCTTAATCAAGTATCGAACTACCCTATTCTTTCACCCTCATTCTTGGCAGGAGAATGCATGAATGAAGAATACTTTGGCATCTACAATTAAACAGGGATGTTTTCCTTGAATTCCGACAAAATAATAATAAAGGAATATGGATTTCTGTTTTTCCTATTTCACTGAGGTGCACAAAACATTTTCGATGTCATATCCATTTTTTGAGGGTACTCATTGATATAACCAAAAGAATGTGTACCTTTTCATTAATCAGTTTCGATGCATCAAAGATGTCCGATATGCTCCCAATCCCTCCACCTAAGGAGACACCCTGATTACCATCAAATTAGGCACAGCAAATGTAAAGATAAATCTAAGTACCAAAGATTTTGTGTTAAAACGAGAAAAAAAATACCGTTCTTTCTTTCTCCTCAGTTGCATTTGGTAGCCAGTTGGCATCTGTTAGAGCCTCATCAGCTGCACAAAGTGCATAAGCTATAAATGCAGATATTGATTTGCTGTCCTGTAAATAATAAGCAAACGCATTTGAAATAATAAGTAATCCAACCAAAAAAAAAAGATGGAAGTAACGAAACACAAAAAGGATAAGTGAATAATTTGGTCTTGGAACATATACAGAAATTGGCGGTATACCCACTAGATATTTTAATTTCTGAACTGAAATAGTAATTTGTGAGTGCAAGCAGGCCAACAATGACAAAATTATAACCAACTATTGCAGCATTTCCACCAAGCATTTCCACAAGCACCTGAAAGCAGGCTAACAATGACAAAATTATAATCAACCAACCCATCATGTTCTATCAAGCATCTCCGCAACCACTTGAAAGCAGGCTAATATGACAAAATTATAACCAATCAACCTAGCATTTCTATCAAGCATTTCTACAAGCACTTGCAGGCATGCTAACAATATCCAAATCCCAGAATTCTGTCAAGCATTTCCACAAGCACTTGCAAGCAAGCTAACAACTACCAAATTACAACCAACCAACCCAGCTTTTCTATCAAGCATTTCCACAAGCACTTGCGAACAGGCTATCAATGACCAAATTATAACTGACCAATCCAACATTCCACAAGCAATTGCCTTGCCAAATAATATGGAAGTATTGTAATGCACCTCCTCTACTTTGGCAATTCATATTGCAGTTCCAGTTTTTCTCATGCCATGGTGCCATGGTAATAAAGGTGAACTACACCATTTTGTCAATTTCTCACCTTTGACTGAAGCCAAGCTTCTTCATTATACTCCCCTTCCCCTTTTCCACGAGGCACCACAGCCGCTACTTTCGAAGGCAACTGCTCGTAAGTATAAGCCAACGTGGCTTCATCCACACCGTCAATCCTCAAATCCTCCGGTCTAATGGCGCGAATCCCACACTTCCCTTCGATGAGTCTCCGCCATGTGGGCTCCACACCGCACCCAAGCGGCGTCACAGCTCCGAGTCCTAGAGAAAAGAGAAATAGAGAGAGAGAGAGAGATGAATATACATATATTGATAAGTGTTGAAGTTTGCTCGACTAGAGGAGAAAAAGAAAGGGTTTAGTAAGAACCAGTGACGACGACGCGGCGGAAAGAGGAGACGGAAGAGAATAGTCGGCGGCTGAAGAGGCTGCGGAGTCTGGCCATGCTCCCTCGTTTCTCTTTTCTTTTTTTGTTCTTTTCTTTTTTTGTTTTTTTCTTTTCACTGTTCAGGACTTTGGAAAGACGTTGAGTCTGCCCAGAAGGAGTAATCCTGGGATTCACATCCTCTGCCAATCTTGACAAGGTGCCAACTTTCAATCAGAATCGTCCATATTATATCAGATGATAATGGATGCTCTGTGAACAATATCAGATTAATAGTTCGAAAAAATTTAACCGTCGAGATTAAATCGGACGGTTCGGATAAAAAGTTGGCAAAGGATAGACGCCCGTAATCATGGGCTAAGAAAAGGAAGAAGAAGATGAAGTATATAAAAAAAAATATAGATATCTTATTTTAGATTTCAAAATTTCTATATAGGATTAATGATTGTAATCTCTATTTAATTTACAAATGGACCATATCGCACTTCTATATTAATTGAAATTGAATTTTGTTGATTAAAAGACTAGGATATATTAGATAGAAAATTTTGATTGTAGATTCTCTTCGTTACACTTTGATTTTGGGTTAACCCACTTTCTCTTTAAATAAGATTTTTATAAAATTTGGTTTCAATCTATTTTTTTGGGTTCATCCAGAAATAAAAAGGGAAGCAAGCTACTTGTCTTACTCTTCTTTTTCTTAGCTTAGGTTTACTCCTTCTGGAGTAGACCCTAAAATAATACAGGCAAGAGTCTAGCGGACCATTCTCTTATGTAGCGGCCACGGTAACGGTCATCTGATCTAATTTCGACGGGCAGATTTTTACAGACCGCATGAATTTTGATGGGTCTGATATTAATCACGGAACATCCATCATCGATTAGACGGTCCAGGTACGATGTACTATTGTATACCCGTTACATAAGATTTCATTCCATGGCGTGGCTGCTGGTTGTTTCAAATTACAGCTCGTTATTGGGGGGGAAAAAAAAAAATCAGAATCGACCTTAGTTTGCAACAGTGGGTTTCACCGGCCTAATTAAAATCAATTATTCATAGTTTCTTTTATTTCTAAGCATACCTTTGAAAAATCTAAAAAAAAAAAAATTCTACGATTGCTTAAGAGTTCATAAGTGTATCTATTTTTAATTATAGTATATAATAACAATTCTCAATCCACTAAATTTTTAACTCATAAAAATATTTTTAATTATTCATGATTAATTGAATGAACAATAAGGCTACATACATATCGTAGAATAAAATTTTCATTTCATAAATTTAACATATTTGTTTATATCACGTAGGTGGGAGGTTGTTGGATCAAGCAATGAATATAGCCCGTTTCCAGTGCCAAAGTAAGGACTTCCTGTGAAGTTATGGCAATTTCAGATGACAAAAATAATAACAGCATTGGCGATGTTAGTGACGAAATAGAAGGCAAAAAATGTTGAGGTTGAATTTGCTGATTACTTGTTGCGGAGAGCATTCTGAATTATTCTCTCATTTGAAAAGATATTAGTTTGTTGGTAGTAACTGATATTGTTAGTTATGAGGAAAATAGAATTTTGAGAATTTTCCTCATATTAGTTTACAGTCATATTGCAGCTGAATTTATGCCAATGTTTCGTAGCCTGAAAATTCGGTGTAATAGGCTAATTTCTAGGAATAGCCAATTCCATTCCTAAATTTTTCATCCAAACGGTTTTGGAATAGCCAATTCCATTCCTAACACAATTTTCAATAACACTCTTCCCAACAACACTTTTCTCTCTACTTTTTCACACTTCCCAACGTTATTCCTAAACTCACCATCCAAACAACATTTCTAATTTCCGGAATAGCCAATTCCCACAATTCCTATGAATAGTATTTTTTCCTAAATTTATGTTATTCCTACTCTATTCCTAACCATCCCAAACGACACCATAGTATATATGTAGCCTTATTGAATGAACAATTAATAAATTTTAACGCATTGTATATTTCACGCAGCACGAACTAACACTCTCTTTGAATTAGGGATCACTACGGGAAAAAAGGGCTTCTGCACCGGGTTAAAAAAGGTGTTAGCACCGATTAGCCAACCGGTGCGGATGGTGGGGTGCTAAATGAAATAGACAACCAGTGCAACAGAGGGGGTGCTAATAGGAAAGCTAGCACCGGTTATCAAATAAAACCGGAACTAAACTATTACAATTAGAACCGGTTTTCATACAATAACTGGTGCTAAATGTTGCCACCAGCACCTGTTCTTATTAAAAACCGGTGCAAATTGTTTATGAAGTTTTGCACCTGTTTTTATCTAAAAACCGGTGCAAAGCTCTGTATTTTTATTTTTTTTAATACACCCTGGCAGCAGCTGCCAGGTCATCTCTTTATTTTCGTTTTGCATGATACATATATAATTAATTAAATTTAAAGAAATCATATATCGCATCTACAACACAACAAAAATTAATAATTCAATTTAATCAATGATCAACTCAAAATCATTCAAAATTTTACATCATCACTGAAAGATAAACTTAAAAAATCAAATAAAATACAAGCAGACGTGCTTCAACCAAGGGGCAAATTGAAGATACCTATATAACAGTAAACATCACATCAGTTCTCATATTTATAGAAAATCATACAAGTATAGGGATAAAGGAAGCTTCTTAAACTATGGAAATTAGCGCTTCCAGCTAAAGAAAGTCCTCATATTTGCAGAAAATCAATTGTATGTAAAATTTCAAACAGAAGGGATGTTAATATCAGTATTACAAAACATATCATACCAATTATGTAAGTCATACCACCATATGGAGCAAAAATTCAAAATCAATTACTCCCAAATAGTATAAAGTCAAATCAAATTAATAGAAAGCTAAATTAGACTAAAAAAACTGAATCATTTCAAATCAAACCAAAAACCAATTATACCCAAATAAAGAGCTAAATCAAAAAGTCAGACATCAGTACCTCGAGGGGAACTTTCTTGCTCGAGTCGTTTAATCAATGTTGCTTTTGTTCATCTGAAACCAATAAAATCAAAGCGAGCATCACCAAATTGATTATTTCAGTGTAAATTATCAATAATATGCTCCTGACACATAATATCTAACACCAGAACTGAATCAAATCTAGCCTCCAAGCTTCAAAGTTGTACAAAAGTGAAGGTATAATAGCAATAATCGAATGATAATTGAACCGTCAAAACTAAATTATGACAAACCAAGCAGAAATTAAGAAAAGATTAATGATTATTTTTTGTATTAGCAGCATGTACAGTTAGTTGTACAGAATCAAAACAACTACACAAGCAAATTTCAACAGCGAGGAAATTTGAGACTGAGAACTGATGAAAAGGATGATGAAAAGATGATTTAGTTATGTTGTCATTAGGGCAGTATTAAAACTTGTATCTGTGACACAAAGAATGGTTGTCATTAGTCTCTAAGAGGCATGTTATGTTTGCTTCTTTTAAATGACGATATGACTACTTCACTGGTTTAAACCCAAAATCTTAATTAATAATCTCAATAAAAATTGAGAAGAGATTACTTACCATTACAATACAAGCTACAAAAGATTACTTACAATGTCAGAAAATTCAGTCAATTCACGATTTGAGAGAGTAAAAAAAAAAGAATTAAGAGGGTCAAAAGAAGCCTTTACTGGCAGCCATATGCAATACCAAACAAGAAGCCGAAAATGAGAGAGATAAAAAGAAAGTACCAAAGGCAGCCTATACTGGTGCACCGCCTTCGACTTCACCTCCTTGTTGTGGCTTGCACCATTCTTCGACTTCAGCTCCCTGCTGTGGCTTGCACCACTCTTTGACTTCACCTCCTTGGTGTCTGCTTGTTTATTACATGTGTGCCCAGGTCCCAAAGCTTCAACATCAGGAAGTGATTCTGAAATATTACATTCTTCAGTCACATCATCACAGGAAGCAATGCCAAAAATAATAAGGGTGGAAAAAAAAAATCAGATTTACTTACAACCATAGTCTATGTCAAACCCATTTATTTGTAGGGAGTTGTCATATTCCTATAAAGAAAGATCTCACAAGTCAAATATACAGATTTACTTTCCCTCAGAATCAATTTTAAAACTGTATGCAGTGCAGTGAACAGGATATATTTTAAAACTGTATGCAGTGCATGGACAATCGAATCAAGCAATCAATTAAGCAACCAATAAGTCAATTTATCCTACTATTAACTGTTCAATCAGACACATTTTCCATGCAATCAAGTGAAATCAATTAGGAGAAACAAAGATGGAAATCAAAACCAAGAAAGCTCCAAATGCAAGGGGAAATGGGCGAAATGGAGATAGCCAACCACTAGCAAGAGAGGCAGTAAGGGGCAATCAAACATCAGCAAGAGAGGTAGTGAGGTAGCACGGCAGTCAAATGCCACCAGCAAGAGATCGGTCCCTGGAACCAATTAAGCGTACCAGTAAGTAACATAGAGGGAGTAGAGACGTACCAGCTCGGTACAGAGCTTGGTAAACAAACCAAGTTGAAAAAGAGAAGAAAGAGAGGAGGTAAACAAATTGAGATAGCACAACAAGGAGGAAATTGTGAGCTTCATGTTAAGAAGTCTATTTAGGTGCTCAATTTTAATTTTTAACTACTAATTAGTCACAAAACAATCAAGCACCAAGGATCTTTGCTCAAAAACCAATCAACACATCCAATCAAGAGAGAAGGACCTCTCATGAAATCGCATTCATGAGGCTCGAATCCATGGCATGGGAGTCGATGGGGTGCTCTCTAACTTCGTCTCCCCTCCAATGGCGGCGCCGGCCTCGAGTCCACCAAAAGAACTAGTCACTAAGTCTAATTGTTGTGCTAGCAACAAAGACTAGTGTCTAATCCCTTTAGTTTCCTCCTTGCACTAATCCTATTAGATGTATTTGATGGAGGAATGAAACTCAACACATGAGCAAATGGAGAAGGGAAGGAGGTGGTGGCGGCTAGGAAGGAAGAGAGAGAAACCTTAGGGTTTGCTCTCCAAAGGGGGGTCTTATATAGACACCATCTCTAGGGAGCTCTTCCTTGTATTTACCAAAATGCCACCCACCAGCCCTAGCCGAACCAAATTGGGCTTTATGGGCCTTTTCTCCATCTATTTGGGTATTTAATTCCTTTAATTAAAACTCATTTTCAATGCTCTTCAATTAGACTATCTATTTGCTATGAAATGTTGGCCCAATAAATTGATATAACCATTTATATCAATATGTGTTGATTCTAAAATAATTATTAAATCATTAATAACTATTTTGGGATTAGATAATGTATTAACTTATTTCTATATGATCCTTTTGACTCAAATAATTATAACTGTTCATAACGGTATATAATTAATTAGTCAAACTATCATATTTTCTCAATACCCACTATTGAGAATAAATAGATAATACACTGTGCGACTAAAACTCTATTTGTGTGACCCTTTGAGGATTTATACTATGTTGGCCATAGAATTAAATCGCTTATTTAATTCCAATAATCATAAGCGGTATCTAGCAACACGTTATGATTCCCAATTCGTATAAATAATGTACCGTTACAATATCTCAATCATGCATAAGAAATATTAGTATTTCTTTGTCTGATTCTTATGTCACATGATATCCTTGTATAATCCAAGATAGGAATGTGTCATTCTTGCAGATTATACATTTCTTGATCTAGAGTTGATTGTACAAGTTGGCCAAACAATCCAAACTCCATCAAGGGGCCCAAACAGATATCATCACTCATTAAGTATATTAATGAGGGACATACGGTTTTCTTGATGAACAACTTTTCCCCGCACAATTCAAGAGAACATAAATAAAGTCCTTATAGCAACCTTTATCAAGAATCAACGTTAGACGATATTTATTGAACCTATCCTCATGTGGAAAAGGTGAGCATCTCAAACTTAGAATCAAACTTATATGAAATAAACAATGACACATAACACAATCCATATGTTTATTTCATTGGGTCAAGTCCTGTACTATGTTCCAATAACATACACATATGCAATTAAGTTGGTAACTCCTTACCTATGATTTGTAGAACTTAATCATCACTTAACTTGCATACTAATCTTTTATGATAATTAATGTTCCTTGTTAATTATCAAGATTATGGACGATTTAGATTTATTATTGTCATTCTAATGAATGATCCACAGAGATCTACAATTCAGATCCTCAACCTGAATGATCTGTCAATAATAAACTCTAGGAACAAATAATCAAATATCATCATTAACATAAACTAAGAAAATAAGTCATTAAATATTGACTTCTAGGACATAACTCCAACAATCTCCCACTTGGCCTAGAGTCAATCAATAGTGACTTCTAGCAAGTGAAGAATTTAAAACAATGTCATATATCCATATATATACATGTCTCGAACCTCGAAATATGATACACTTAAAGCAAGTTACTCATACGTCCATCACGCATGGATGCACAACTGCATATCGTATACCGCTTAAGGTAGAGGTTAAGTTAGAGTGTTCGCTGTGTCCGCGAACCTATCTAATTTTGTTTGACCCTATATACATATATACTCCTATATATGTGTTCTTGATCATCATCATGTGAGATCAAGTGACATCGTCATAGATCTTAGTTGGATCACCAATTAATTATTGGGTTCTTCAAATTTAAGCTATGGTTCGAGATGCATAGAACCATATTAGCTTGACTGAGAACTTCACGATCCATACTACATTCTTTCATTGCTTTACAAGTTGCTCTATATTTTGTTTTGGTGACGGAAACGGTTGTAATATCACATTTAGAACACATTCTAAATTTACAACACCACATTTAAACAAAATATGTAGCTCAATTGTATTTATATCAATCTTTCGAAAACTAGCATCAATATAACAATTTATATGAGCTTTCTTTCATCTTACCAGATGAAAATTATATCATTCTTTCTCACAAGATACTCAAAGATATTCTCGATTATTGTCCAAATGTGTTTTTCTTTGTATCCAGTTGACAACTGCTTGTCATACTCCTTGGGTACAACACATAGGGGCATGTGCATAAGTATGGCGTCCGTTATGAAACTCGTAACAGAAGGATGCTCGAAATATATCGTGCACTCTTCTCGAATTGAGTTGCAACACACCGATTAAAACTCAAGTGTATGCCATATAACGTGGTTAGACATCCTTTCTAGGAGTCTATCTTTTCGTGTTACTAGAACACTTTGTCATTATATGCACCTTTTCTCAAACCTGACATCCATCATAATCTATCTCCATAGATTTTGTTTCCTTGGATTTAGGTGATTTTTCCAAGTTCTCTATTGAGAAAACATTCTCCAATGAGATCTTGACAATATTCCTTTTCTTAATGTTATTCCCAATTAATGTCTTGTATCTTGTACAATACATGTAACACAATCATGCTCCCACTGAATATCTTGTCTATATAAGATACTTTTGACGAAGTGCAACTCCTTGACTTCCTTGTCAAAATGTTTATTCCAATTTCCACAGTACTTGCTTCAATCCATTAATGGATCATTGAAGCATATATATGTTTCCAACAATACAACAAATCCTTGGTTTGTGTCAAATACACAACAACTTCCTTCATTCAATCGAAGAAGGTGGTTTTGATGTATCTTTCCATATATCTATATATACGAAATATAACTATTGCTAGAATGATCTTTATTGACTTATACATAGCTACAAGCGAGAAGCCGTGCTTTGTACATGGTCAACTTGTTATCGACTTAGACATAGCATCAATCATGAAATTGTACTTTGTACAGAGTCGACTTGCTATCCATATCTATCTTTCTTTTTAAAGATCTATATGTTCTAGATGGATTGCTCCTTCATGAACATTAATCAAGATCTATACCTTGTTGTTATATATATGGATTGCACTTAAAGATCATATAGATTCAAACCATACTTGTGGAATCGGGTCTTTCCATCGCTTCTTTATTTATCAACGGATCCTCATATATCAAGTATGAGGATGTTGTGAAACCTATGTACTTTTCAGTTTAGGCAATTCACTCTCGTTGATCTTTGTAGGATTGGTGCTTGAGGTCTATGAACTACTCCTACAACATCTTGTAGAATAAGTTCTTGATCCTAATGTATTGCACGAGTTTCTCTAACATCATCCATTCGTGAGATGTTTGAGTACTTTTTAGAAGCAAGCGTGCTTATAAACTTCTTCCTTTCACAACTGCTTGTGAGTTAAGTTCCGCTCAACTCCCACTAAGCACCATGTATGGAGTGACAAGTTCCCTATAAAGGTACTTCTTGTAGTGACGCATAAACTCCTTTAATGCTCACTTTACTCCCACTACTTCTTCTTGAGAATATCATTCTTTAAGATTACGTTATGATGAGCAACAACTACCTTGTTCTTATCATGTTCATAGAAGTAGTACCTTTTGGCTAATTCAAGATATCCTATAAAATAATAAGCGTCTTATTTGGGTCCAAGCTTATCAATCAATCGAACCTTGAAATAAGCTTTTCAACACCAAATCTTGAGATACAATATACTTAGAGATCGAATCTCGTAAGATATCTTTCTCAATAGACTTCAATGAAATTTTTATTTAGTGTAAACAATATTGTCCTCAAACACAATCCCTTACATGAGTCAAACAAGTCAATTTGATTTATTACCGATCGAACTATATCAAGCAATGTTCGATACCTTCATCCTTGGATATATTTTTCAATGTTCCTCATGGAGCGAGTAGTGAAACGTCTTTCATACTCTTTAGGCAATATATCAAACTATATGACTTAACTATTTACCATGATCCATCTTAAGACTTTTGCTATTATTGAATAGTTTTTCAACTTTACTCTTGAAATTCTTTTGACCTTGTCAAAAGATTCATACTTATACCATATCAAATAGATACGTTAATATCTACAATGATCGTTGGTCAAGTGGTAAAGTATCAACAACCTTCAATTGCACAAGTGCTTTTGATCTATATACATCAATATGTATTAGTTTTTAATCAAGTTACTTGTCCTTTAAACCTTTGTAGGTCAAAGGAGCTTTTGTCTTTTAACAAACACGATTCGCATGAATTTCAATTGATTTGCAATCAAATTGATTTACGAGCTCCACGTTACGTAGACTCTCATAATGCGATTCTTGTTTATATTCGACCAAGCAACTATTTTACATAAAAGTCAAATACTTTATGTGAAGTCTTACATATTTGTCATTCAAAATTTGTTTATCTATTTCAAGCAAATTCAATTAAGATGCATGAAATCTTATACACAAATTTATAACAATAAGAGAACAACATTTCTCTATTACAAAACATGATCATCCATCATCAAATATGAAACGGAGATAAGGTTTTATGAGATGTTTGGAATAAGGTATACAACCTCAAATTCCTAAACAAACTCTTTATTTAATAAAGATAACTCTACGTATTCAATGGTAGCGGCTTAAACGTATAAGCCATTTCCAAAACAGAGTTTACTTTACTTATCTCGAACTTTCTCTTATTCATCATTGCCTACACATTTCGTTAAATGCGAGCACATGAACTAGCACCTAATTACTAGTGTGAATTAGAGATAGTGAGATAATTTGAACGACAAATATCTTAAGGTTTAGAACATCATGGTATTTCGGACAACCTTTCAAATGCCTCCCATAAATGGCAAATGAAACATCTCATGTGACACACGGTCACTAGTGAGGATCTCAAAGTTTCAACTCATATCTTGGTAAAGTATTCCTTTAATACTTAACCAATTACTTTTAGCACTAACAAGTGTGCGAACAATATATCCTTTATCCATAGAAAGAGATTGTATGACAATATCAACAATCCTTGATATTGGAGATCTTAATATCTCTAGTTGTCAATTAGCTACTCAAACCTTTCGGTTCACAAGCTAATGAAACATTTATCTTCTTATAAGAAGAGTCTCTTGGTTAACTCACACTCCATTACTCGATCATAAATGATTGAGTCTATATTTACTTTCTCTAAGAACGTTTTTCTTGAGTAAGTGCATGAGAACGTAGAAGTCTAGTCTAGTCCTTATGAATTCTCCAATTCAAAAGTCTAGAACTTCTAAAAGGATATAAGCATTCGCTTTATTGAATAATTTTCGTCAAAACTAATCAATCATTGCGAAGCTATTTTCGGGAAGTTGAGGAACGTTTTTGTGATTAAACTTGCTCAAGTTTCTCATTTCCAAGAACATATCTTAGGAATCGGTATTTCTTCTCCAAGTAAATACCTTAGAAACGAGCTTGTCATTTTCCAAAGATTGATCGCAACGAAATTAACATATTTAATATCTATAATAATTTCAATTTAAGGTCATTTAGTTTATGCAATATTTTGTTTATGGAATGATAAACAAAACTCCCACTACATTTAATTAATGTCCCTAAATGTAATGGATTCCAAGATCCTCATTTTCGTTGAAATAGGGGCCAGCGTCGGCATGACACTTAAAACAACTAGATAAGGTAGGTTCTCCAACCAATCATATCTTGTCCATATGATTCTTGGTTTGTGAGATATCATAAGTATATCTACAAACTTCGTCCCAACGTCCAATCCGAGTGGGTCCGTTGTAAAGCAACTTCTCTCTATTTGCTCCTAGTAAATCCGATTTACACCCCGACTACAATGATGGACTACGATGTCCGCGTCGGCAGGAATGCATCAATAGACAATCAATTGTATTGAAGGGGATAGAGAGAAGGAGGACGATTTGGCTAAATCAAGTTAATTTGGGACAAAATAATTATGTGACTCTTGTTTGGTGGTCATGTAAGCATACACCCATACCTACCTATGACAATTCAAGGCATGCACAAACAATCACATAACATAAGCATCTCAAACATTGCCGTGGGTTTGTATGGCTCCCGCTTGCATTAGTCTCCGTCGCATCTCCATGTAACGAAACTAATCTAATCAAATCCTCCCACTAATTACTAAGATCCTATCTAATAATTAAGGAAAATAAATACATGTGATAAAATTCTAAAACCCGCCTAGGCCTTAGGGGCATGCAAGCCTCACAAGTTACATCAAGAATTAATCAATTATTAATTATCAAGGCACCTTAGGCCACATTACAAGCAATCACATGCATTCACAACATTTTACAACACACAAGGCATTGACATCTTGAGCCATATCAAACCCACATCCTCCTACAAAACAAAGTTAGCATATATACAATATACATGATTCACTTGTTCCTAATTAATTTCATTAATTAGAATCTTTGTGCATACTTGTTGCTCAAGTCTTTCGAATGCAAAGAAGGCTTAACCTTAACAACTAATTGTTTAAGCCTTTTTAAATTAAATCCAACCATCAAAATAGAAAGGATGGTATTTAAGGAGTCTTCTAATTAATCTTTCATCAAATTGATTAATTAGAAATTATTTTAACTAATTAAAATACGAAATTCGGGGCCCGAAAAAATTCAAAATAATTCGGTGTCCAAAAAATCTGAAATAAATCCAGAGAACTCCTTACAAAGATTGTGATTACCTGTAAAAATCTCAAGGAGAGATCAATTACCATCAGGGAGAACCAAAAAAAACAAATCCTCAGATTGTGCACGAAGCACCGTTAGAGAAAATTCTGTTATTGGTCTCAAACTTTTGATCTGTATGATCATCCCCTTGATATTTTTCTAGAAAACAATTTACATAGAAAAATACCTCATACAATAGGCTATCATTCCATGAAAAGAAAATCCACAAGTTATATTCAAGATCAACGAGATAACAAGCATTTAAGCAAGGTATTCTGTTCTAGAACAGACCGTCGACCAAAAAGGTTTCACTCGGTTGAGGTATCAAATCTCAATGAAAATCTATGAAATTAATTTTCACAGATTCCAGACTTAAAGGAGAACATTTCCATTTCAACACTTTTCCATAAAAGTTTTTCAATAAGTACAGTTTTTCAAAACAATCGGTTTGTTTGGAAAAGCAGATCTGACAACTTCACCGCTTTTCATCCTTGAATGCCCACATAAAATCCGAAATATGCAACAAAATTTACATATCCAGAAAGAGCATCAAGTTTAGATTAATCCTATCTAAAAGTTATAGGTACTTTGTATACAAACTTATTTGTTACCAACCACAACAACAGAACTGTGCAGCAGAATAACAGATCTGCGCACCGTTACCGTTTAAATCACTAAAAATTCATTTTACATCGAATTTCAATGATTCCAGTGGGAAAACAACCACAACTCAAAGGGCTACAACCTCCAATAAGAAGGAAAAAAATTTCAGAGAGCTTTACACTACGAAAAACAAGCAACAAGACAGAAAAACAGCTTTTCCAGAGCCAGCAAGCATGTACATCACTAATTAACTTAATTAATTACGAATTCTCACTTAATTAAGTGTTAAAAGGCTCAAGAACGACCTAGAGCTCTGATACCACTGTTAAGAAGTCTATTTAGGTGCTCAATTTTAATTTTTAACTACTAATTAGTCACAAAACAATCAAGCACCAAGGATCTTTGCTCAAAAACCAATCAACACATCCAATCAAGAGAGAAGGTAGGAGAAATTGTACCTCTCATGAAATCGCATTCATGAGGCTCGAATCAATGGCATGGGAGTCGATGGGGTGCTCTCTAACTTCGTCTCCCCTCCAATGGCGGCGCCGGCCTCGAGTCCACCAAGAGAACTAGTCACTAAGTCTAATTGTTGTGCTAGCAATAAAGACTAGTGTCTAATCCCTTTAGTTTCCTCCTTGCACTAATCCTATTAGATGTATTTGATGGAGGAATGAAGCTCAACACATGAGCAAATGGAGAAGGGAAGGAGGTGGTGGCGGCTAGGAAGGAAGAGAGAGAAACCTTAGGGTTTGCTCTCCAAAGGGGGGTCTTATATAGACACCATCTCTAGGGAGCTCTTCCTTGTATTTACCAAAATGCCACCCACCAGCCCTAGCCGAACCAAATTGGGCTTTATGGGCCTTTTCTCCATCTATTTGGGTATTTAATTCCTTTAATTAAAACCCATTTTCAATGCTCTTCAATTGGACTATCTATTTGCTATGAAATGTTGGCCCAATAAATTGATATAACCATTTATATCAATATGTGTTGATTCTAAAATAATTATTAAATCATTAATAACTATTTTGGGATTAGATAATGTATTAACTTATTTCTATATGATCCTTTTGACTCAAATAATTATAACTGTTCATAACGGTATATAATTAATTAGTCAAACTATCATATTTTCTCAATACCCACTATTGAGAATAAATAGATAATACACTGTGCGACTAAAACTCTATTTGTGTGACCCTTTGAGGATTTATACTATGTTGGCCATGGAATTAAATCGCTTATTTAATTCCAATAATCATAAGCGGTATCTAGCAACATGTTATGATTCCCAATTCGTATAAATAATGTACCGTTACAATATCTCAATCATGCATAAGAAATATTAGTATTTCTTTGTCTGATTCTTATGTCACATGATATCCTTGTATAATCCAAGATAGGAATGTGTCATTCTTGCAGATTATACATTTCTTGATCTAGAGTTGATTGTACAAGTTGGCCAAACAATCCAAACTCCATCAAGGGGCCCAAACAGATATCATCACTCATTAAGTATATTAATGAGGGACATACGGTTTTCTTGATGAACAACTTTTCCCCGCACAATTCAAGAGAACATAAATAAAGTCCTTATAGCAACCTTTATCAGGAATCAACGTTAGACGATATTTATTGAACCTATCCTCATGTGAAAAAGGTGAGCATCTCAAACTTAGAATCAAACTTATATGAAATAAACAATGACACATAACACAATCCATATATTTATTTCATTGGGTCAAGTCCTGTACTATGTTCCAATAACATACACATATGCAATTAAGTTGGTAACTCCTTACCTATGATTTGTAGAACTTAATCATCACTTAACTTGCATACTAATCTTTTATGATAATTAATGTTCCTTGTTAATTATCAAGATTATGGACGATTTAGATTTATTATTGTCATTCTAATGAATGATCCACAGAGATCTACAATTCAGATCCTCAACCTGAATGATCTGTCAATAATAAACTCTAGGAACAAATAATCAAATATCATCATTAACATAAACTAAGAAAATAAGTCATTAAATATTGACTTCTAGGACATAACTCCAACACTTCAGTCGCTGTCGTCGGCCACCGTCGGCTGACACCTGCTGCCACCAGCCACCACCAAGACCAGTCAAATTCGAGAGAGGCATTTGGCGTGAGTGGTTCGGTGAAGGTAGAAAAGGAAGGGGGAGAGAGGGAGGTGAGCTGCCATGGCACCGCTAGAGTGGAGTTTCCTGACGCACAAGGGATGGATACTCTTACTGGATTGGAGCGCCTTCTGCGAGGGGATTTTGAATGGCGATATAGAATGGCAAGAGAGACATTCTCTCATTGGAATTTTTTCTGACGGAGAAAGAGGGGAGAGAAGCGGCCATTACAACCTAAACCTAGATAATAGATAGAACATAAATTGGTTGGGAGGAGAGAGAGACCAAGAGCGAGAGAGAGAGGCCGCAATAAAATTTATTTGATGTAAATTTCAGAGGTTGGAAAAGTTTAATTCTATCAATTGCAATTGAGTTAGTATGGCATTTCTAACGAATTGTACAAATTTACAATTATATGGTAACTTTTTCTAGAATATTTTGGAGGGAATCTGTGCGCCAAAACTTCTCCAAAAAATATTAAATTTACTAGTCCAATTAGTTTCCTTCATATAAAAAAAATGCAAAATATATTGTATATATATTTAAGAAACAATAACCGTATTAAGTTTTTAAACAATTATTTAATTCTTCACTGTATTCATACTTATGAAACATTAATATGTTAATTTATTTGATTAAATATGTTTCTTATACATATGCTATATAAGGTGTCTTTTGTTTAATAATAGCAGTGCTTAATTTCGCAGAACAATTTAAATATAGAGATCATATTGAGCGGTTCGATCGGTCGTATGAAATTTTAACAGTCGACGTTCGGATCGTGTTTGACGTCCTATATGTTTGATTCTAGCATTACTCATCAAACATATAGGACGTCAAACACGATCCGAACGTCGACTGTTAAAATTTCATACGGCCGATCCGAACCGCTCAATATGATCTCCATATTAAAATATCCTTGAAAATCAAATTTTATATTTTTTTTCAAATTTTCTAACTATTTTTTTCTAATTTTCAAATGCATATGTTATTTTGTGCACCAAGACCTTATTCATCTCTATTTTTGCAGTTGACAAATCTAACTGAACTAAATTAGATTTTATATATATATAATAGGGAGATTACAATAGGGAGAATATATTGGACGGTTTGGATCGGTCATTTTGAAGCAGATCAAAAAGTTGGATGAGTGGAGGAGAAGCACTTTGGTACCAATTTCAAGAATAAAGGAGATGCTCAAAGCTGTACAAACTACAGAGAGATAAAACTTATGAGCCATATAATGAACCTTTAGGATCAATTAGCCATATCAATTATGTAGCATATCAATCCAAGGATAATATTTCATTGAATAAAATTAGGCAACGCAGCTATGCAGCCATGAAATTCGTTTATTTTCTTCCAATTATGGAAGCAATGCGTGACATAATATCAGCATTTTTTTTATCCACTCAATTCCATTTAATTTGGTTGGTACAGTGGGGTAATAATTGGATCCTCACTTTTATTTGTGCTACCATTTAATATCAAGCATTCTTAAACCCATTTTTGGATCCTCACTTTTATTTGTGCTTACATTATATCCTAACTAGATGCATAGTTGCGGCTCCACCGCAACCATGTTCTAGACATTGTTAGTTATAATCTGAAGTTGGTTTTAAAAGAAGCATATTTTTTAGAAAGAAAATTGAAATTTGTCAAATTGATTTTAAATAAGAGGTATTTAACAAATAAATATTATGTACTTGTCATGTAATTTTTTATCGAGTAATGTTAGAATGTCGTATGAAGAATGAAGATGAAAAAACAATTAAATCGACTATTGTTATGTTTCAAAATTTCAATATTTATTATATTCTAACCAACATATATTATTTTAATTTTGACCTAAAATATATCAACGAAGGAATCGTGATTAAACAAAATATATCATGATTAAAAAATTTTACCTTTCTTGCGGATGAGAATTTTTTCCTTATTTAGTGCAAATAGAAATGCATGAATTTCTAAGCACAGAAACTTCTTATTTATGAGAAAATATGGCGGTTGGAAAAAAAAAGGAAAAACAAATTTGTCAAACTCTTATGGATAATGGTCGGCTAATTATTATGGCCGGTGCAACATTAGAAAAAAGTCTCCATTTTATTTGCAAATTTTAGGCTACATTCAATTGTTAGTGAACATGGTTCATACATATAAATTAAACACCATTTGTACAAAAAAGTAAAAAAAAAAATAATAATTAGTCTGTCATGGACCATGCACATCTTAAAACAAAACTTATTTTAGCAATTTCGCACACAATATTTAGCTAAACATGGTATTAATTAAATATCATACACCATTATAGTATTTAATTAATTGAAATATCCAAAGAATTGAAGAACATGTCCATCTATCATAAATACAATAATGCATGGTCCAGATTTAAAGCATCCAATGGCCAAAATTTTTTGGAGCACCACTTTTACAAGCAACTTAGGTTCCCTCCATTTATAAATTGCTAACTTTAATATATGTTTAATGCTATCTCCAAGACTCCAACAACACTTTGGTACAGTGGGTTTATCAGAGATGGGTTTTATTCCATTAATTTTGGTACCGGTACAGTGGGTAACAATTTTTTTTTTGTTGTTTTTTTTTTAAAGGAGTGGGTAACAATTGTCACACTTTGGTACAGTGCTGTTTATTATGCTTGATAAATTTTGCATCTAAGAGTGTAATCACAGTTTGGATTTTGGACTTGGTACCGAGTGGTACATAGTGGTACCATTCTTTGTCAGTAAAGGTGCTGTAGCACGTATCAAAACAATTACCTCCCTTTCCAATTAGAACATGTATAAAGATTGCTTATTACAAATAGGATGAAAAATGATTTTTTTTTAAGTAATTACTGTCTCTGACCATAATTATCTCTTTAGTATCAATACAGTGGGTTTTTTAATGCAAATAAGTACAACCATATCTATGTTCATTTATTACATCACAAAACTAAACTCAGTTCACCCAAAATAAACTTCTTTTTTTTTGCGCATCAGAAATATTTTCATTTTTGTATCTAGGCTGGCAAAAAAAAAAATTACATACTTTCTATAATTAACATGCCGCATCAGAAATATTGTCATTTTTTTATTTTCACCAAGAAATATACATGTTGTCCATTTAACTTGGTACCGAGAGAAATCAATTAAAGCAAATTAACAAGGGACAAAGATGGGTTATCAATAAAATACAAAGCAACAAATGAGGCGCCGCAACAAAGCAACAAATGAGAGGAATGGGGGCTCGACAGTCGACAGATGGAGAGAAGTGAAGCAATTTCAGTGTACCCTTAATTTTAAATTCACACCGGTTATTGATAGAAACAGGTGCGAAATCCATCCGTATAAAAATAATTAAAAAAAAGAAAATACCAACTCATTTAGAACCAGTTCTTATTTATAACCGGTGCAAATTTGTTTTCAAATGTCGCACCGGTTATTTCATTAAAACCGGTGCAAATTTAGTTAGAACCAATAACCGGTGCGACATTGAAATTTTTTTAGCACCGGTTATATATAATAACCGGTTCAAACTGTTTTCATTTATTATTTTTTAACCTTCCTCCCGTGAAAACCGGTTCTAAGATTATCAATATAATTACAGAAATTGCCATTCTTTTCATCTAACACCTGTTATTTCATATAACTGGTGCTAATTAGGCGGTGCAAAAGGCTTTTTTTCCTGTAGTGGATGTAAGAATGAAAATATTTATATTAAATGAATTAAGAAACTAATTTTATTGGTGTTAGCAGTATCGATTAATAATTGAGAATAAGGACAGAGGTATATTTTATTGTTGAGATATCCGAAAGAAATGATATACCATTTTTTTTTTAATTAAAACGAACAATGTAACAACATCCGTGAGAACACTTTGTAACTCCTTATTTTCGATATAAAAGTTATGGAACTTGACTCCTGCTTTCTTCAAAAAAAAAAAAAAATAATAATAATAATAAAAACATCCGTGAGAACATCTATAATCCAATGAAAATTCTTAAATAATTTTTTATTAAAAAATATTAATAAAATTACTTTTTCAATTAAAAATGTGTCCACACATTGAATGGGTGCATCTGCTAGTAAAAAAAAAAGAAAGAGAGGCAAAATCAGTCACACACCCTCCAAATATTCTTCAATTAGCCATTTAACCTCCTAGTCTTTAATATTAACCACTTATCCCTCAAATCATCCTCATTATAGTTATTTACTCTTATAATTAATTTAAATTCTGAAAATTCAATTTTCGAATTTTTAGTCATATACTACCCCGTCTTTTCCTCTCTCAACTTCCACTCCAGGCCGATTCACCATGTCACTTTTCCATCTTAACTTTGAATCTTATATGAAAAGAAACAAATACTATATGGAAAGAAATTAAGACCAAATCATCTAGGGTGTGTTTGGATGGGAGCGGAATAGAGAATTAGAATAGGGATCGACTTATTCCTTATTCCTAATTCTAATTCCTCCATTTTCTTGGAATTAGAATTTGGGCCGGAATAGGCCTATATTTCTTATGATTGTGTTGTTTGGTTTGCCCCGGAATAAGGAATAAGGGGCTTATTCCTTATTCCCCTCCCATCCAAACACACTCCTAAAGAAATACTGGATCTCCTTCTCTTGAGAATTTCATTTCTAATATACCTACCTTTGATTTAACAAGTAGCAACATTTTGTTTTTAATATTCCAATTTTTAGTTTCAAATAAAAAAAATTCTATTCGTTGATATTTTTTAAGAAGCAATGTATGGTGTTCTCAACGGGAAGTAAACATGGAGTCAAAACAATGATTCTTTGTTTGTTGCTTGAATCGCTTGTGTACAATTAATGTACATAGCAAAAAAAAAAATCAAAGTGGTTTTACAATCGAATTAAAGAAGAGGATAGTAGAACAAAATAACTTTGAATTGCTTGTGTATATTGGTGGAACAATCGAATCATTTCCAATGATTTGCTTGAGTTAAAGGAATAGTGTGATATCCAGAATTTTCATATTCTGATTTTTGTGTGCTTAATCTTTTAGTTGTTCAAATTATTTTATATAGCATAAAAATATTCTAATTTCACAGCATTATGGTAAAAGAGTTTTAAAATTTTGGTTGTGAATTTTTTTGTTATTTAGTTTGGTCTCAAACTTATTAAAATTGTGCACAAATCTGAAATTGAAAGAACAAGTGATTTTGAAGGAAATGAAGGGCTACTTTGTAAAATTCCACTCATTTATTCTCTCTCATTCCTTTTCCCCCATCCAACAGAACCATCTCCCACTCTAGAGCTCTCTTCCTTTTCTCTCTTTGGTTCCAATAGAACTCCACCTTTCTTTATTAAAGCTACTCCAAAATAATAGCAGAAAAATTTCATAAATTCGAAAAAAATCAGAATTAGAAAGAGGAAGGCGAGGGAGAAAGAGGAAGGCGAGGAGAGTACATGCAAGCCGAGAAAATTCGGATTTGAGCACCATTTTGGTAAGAATTCTTTTTAAATAATTTCTGGATTTTAGCTTGAATAAAGGTTTGAAAATGAGTTTTTCTATTAGGATTAGTTGCATGCAAGGTTTTATTAGCTACATTTAGCATTTGAGTCGATTTCTCGAAGTTTTGGTCATGCATGCACTAGATTTAGTTTTTAAAACGAATTTCTGAAATTGTCGAGTGAATTGTACTTAAAATGAATTCTAAAAAGTTATTGTGTTGTTTGATAAGTGCTAAAAGTGTAAGACCTTATTGATGGAGCTGTTGTTGTTTGATTATGTTGTGTGTTTGGTGAGTTTAGTTGAAAATCGAAATGAGAACTCAAAGGAAATGGTCGAGTACTAAGGTTGCAATTAACCCCTTGAAATCAGTCCACAAACACCTTTTCTAGATGCTCGCAGAGCCCTATTGCGAGCTACATGAGTTTGAGGTTATATTTGGGGTTTTCCACCAAAATATGGGGGTTAAAAGCTGAGAAACTTGGCCACAGTTCGTGGAGTCTTGTCACGACCCGCAAACCCATTCTGTGTGTTGGAACCGAAAAGGGTATAGAATCTGGAAATTCACCGCGGTCCGTGAAAAATTTCCTGCACTACACATGTTTAGTATTTCGGCCATAACTTTGTTGATCAGAGTCCGTTTTAGGTGATTCAAAGACCATTGGAAAGCTCGTGAAGAGCTCTAGAACTTCTTAGTCTTAACTTGGTGTCTTACAGATTAGAAATGTATGGTTTAAGCCTTGAAATTACTTGCGTCATGTTTGTTTGTGTCTAAGTCGTGTTAACCTCAAACCCGTCCATATATTGTGTTGTATTTTGAGATTATATTAAGTCTTTATTGCTTGTATCTACTGTTGTTTGTTTGATTTATTTAAAGTAAGTACTTAGACATAGACTTTATTTTGTTAGACTTGGATAGACGTATCGGAGCAAAGGAGCTGATACAAATGGGGCACTACAATTGTTTGTCTATGCTTGATGATTGTTGCTTGCTTGCTTATGAGGTGCTTTGCTTTCAGGTGCGGATGCATACAAATCTTGATGTATATTTGAGTTAGAAATTTAATTACATGCATTGCATATCTGAATTGCTTATTCTCTTGCATGCATATTTGCACTTGTATCATATGGCTATAATTATGATATTATTACTATGCATGATGAATGGTTGCCATCTTGTGAATGATTGCTTTGAATGAATAATCATTGGCAGCGCTCCAATGAGCAGACTCTCGGTACTTTGAATATCCCGATGCTTCCTGTCTCCAGGCAATGATGCCTTGGAGTTCAGTGTTGGTGCGATCGACCTCATTAAGAACTTCAATGATCACGTCCAAAGCTACTTCGACAGCTTCAAGGTTTACTTTAAAACGAATCTGTCTAGCGGTAGTATAGGTTCCTCTTACCAATGTTTTAATTAGCAGTTTGACTGCCTCAACATGGTGCGGGGTCAAAGGCAAAAATCTTCTCACAGGATCAGGAGGCGCCATAGGATATTTGATGTCTAGCTGTCGAACTCAATCGGCAGGATCCTGCCAAAGAAAAGAAAGATAAAATAGTTGTATTACTGTATTAGTAAGAAGAAGACGATTAATAATAACAAATGGTCATAAAAAGTTATGGGTGAGATATATAATCAATAGTTATTTAATTTTATGATGACGTATTTTAAATTTTAATATTTCATAAAGGCATGATAAAAAGAATAGTATGATCATTCAATTTGACCAGTGACGTAAATCATTTTTTATTGTTTAATTCGTAATAGCATAAAAATAATTAGTTATTTTGCGATTACATATCTTGAATTTTTGAACTATTGCAGAGGAAAAAATGAAAATACTTCTTAGTTATATATTTACAGATGCATTTTGTTTCTCTTTGGACTTTTTCTCATTTTTTTTCCTTTTTTGCTTTTATTTCAAATTTTACTTCCTGCTTTAATTATCTCTACTACTTATAAATGCACGGATGGAAAAGATGTTACACTCTAGGTCTAAATAGTAAATATGTATTTTTGCCGTTAGATCGATTTGATCTGTGGTTGGATGTGAATCGCTAGACGAAGCAACATTATTATTTGATTTTCCATCTAATATAGAAACAAATTAAATAACACATCTATTTGTATCGCTGGTAAATTAAGCAACATATTTTTATTATCTAACATTATTTATTTTTTTATTTGCCCACATATGAGGACATCTTATGCTAGTACATAAATTAAAAGACTCTTGGCCTACTCATTCACAAGGGAATAAAAAATTCAACACTAATCTAAATTTTGCTTTTTTTTCCAATAAAGAGGAAGTTAACGACCAAACAATTTCATTTTTCTTATAGAAGGCAAAATTCGATCCGTACCAACTCGATATCTTTATAATCAAATAGACTACAACCAAATGGAACGCGATAATGAGAGCTAAAATTCAAACAATCGAAAAGAAAAGATTAAAATCCGACCAATCCAATTCAAGCATGGAAATAAATCCATCTCTACTCTCTCACGACCACTTCCAAATTTAATTTGTATGTATGTTATTTACCTTAAATTATTAACTTCACTTATCATTACCTTGCAACCCTATGATTATCCATACTCTATCACGATTCACGTAAGAGAACGAAAATATTTAACGTGGTAGGTGAACGTACCTTAATATCGTCCTTCTGTAGAACTTTGAGCTTGATATCGAAACAACTCAGACCACGTTTAAGTTTATATAGAGGGTTTGACATCGAAAACCTTTGAAATTTTTAATAGAGGGGAAGTTTTCATTCCTATATAACGTTTGGCGCCTACTTTTACCAATGAAAAACTATACGCTTCTGCATTAAAATATCTAGAAAAATATATAGAAACCCTCCACGATGAAACTCAATTCTTTTTTCCGCGTAAAAATATCTAAGGTCATTCATATATTATGTTTTAAGGAATTTACATTTTCTGACTAGAGATGTTATCATTTCTTAAAATAAATATGACAATATTTTAAAGAAACCATATCTTTTTTATATTCATTTTGTTAAAATGTAAAATGATTATTTGTTAAAAAAAATATAAAATGATTATGCCACTAGATATACATCTTGTATTTATGCTAAAATTCGATGAGAATTATCTACGGTGCATTGGTGATGTCATTGTGACGTCATCAGTCACGGATATTTTGTGACGGCTCGCGTACTATTTTGTGTATTGGGTCAAGTAAATAATTCTGTATGACCAGCATAATATACCTACAGAAAGCTTTAGCCTAGCTATGTGGGTTCCACGTGCGTTGCTTTTTTTTTTTCCCATTTTACTTAGTATATTATCATTATTACCCCTTAAATCTTAAAAATTATACTTCATTTTGAATAGTAGGCCATCCTTAATAACATATATTTACTCAAAAGTAATTTATATTTTAATTCATTGAAATTTTTCTGTATGCACTAACAAATATATTTTTAACATACTTTTTCATAATATCATGCCAATATCATATTTGTAGTATTATAATTGGTCAAAAAATAATTTACAGTATTGAGCCATAATTAAAAAATTATATAAAAAATTAATATGTTAAAAAATATTTAAACATTTTGCCAAATATTTATGCTAACAATATTCTCCTATGAAATATGTGATTATTTTTAAAATATTCTAATGACATTTTGCAAAAAAAAAAAAAAAAAAAAAAAAAATCATCTCTTCTTAAACATGTGATTTATATATCGATGAGAATTAATAACATATTTGATGGTATAGTTTTACCGAATTAACGGCCAAACATATTGTTACTTGAAATTTAAATAAATATTTCTCCATTCTAAAAATATCATTATGACAGTATTTTACATATTCTTAACTAATGTCATGTCAAAATGATGATTATTGCCTCTAGCTGTAGAAAGTTGTTCATGAGACAATATTAATGGTGCCATCGGATCTCGCTTTAATTCCATTACAAAAATACTTGTCGATGGATATATTTTTTCTATTTATTATTTTTTATATTTTTTGTTTGGAAAATATTAAATTAAATTCACATTGTATTTGAACTATTATTAATAGTTAATCGAAATAAATTAATTTTGACCTCTACAAATTAATAGCTAAACGCGATGTTTTTTTTGCTAGTTTTATAAAACTTTGAATGATACCTCGGAATTCAATGCACCGGAAATCCGGAATTCAGCGGCATTATAATAACTAAAATTTCTGTGCAATTTCTGCTCAGGATTAGGTTTGAGTTGGTCTCAACTGGGTCTCAAGTAAACTGTAAAAGAACCACCATAAATTACACGAATAGCCAATTCATTGTTGTATTCGTATTCCTGAGAAAAATACCACGAAATCATAAATAGTTCATACGACGTATAAATTAGAATTCAAATATTAAATTATTGAGCAATAAAAAGTTAAATAACACTCAAATGAAGTAAATTAACAAATTTGGATTTTAATAATTATAAATTAATTAACGGAGTAGATCAAATTGAACTGAATTGTGATAAAATTATGTTAGTATTTAAATTTCAAGATTAAAATATCGGTTAGGGACTGGTTTAGAATATTAAACGCATGTGAGTTGGATGCATGTACCGTTTATGGGTTTGTATTTAAAAATAAAAAAAAAGCAATGATTGAAATGACACCTCAAGTATCTATCAACGATGTTTGGACAGTACGAATCAATTGGTGCACGGATAGATTTAAGTGCTTAGTCAACATTAAAATTTTGAAATAGATGATTTGAGTAGGAGATAGGTGCTAAGCAGGAATTGAGAGTTCAAAAGGGCAAAATGCTGATTGGAAAAATGAATTCTGTTATTGTTAAGTTGTTATTTATGTTTACAACCTTTTTAAGGTCATTTGTAACTTGTAAACATGCACTAGGATTATTGTTGCTGTTCTTGGTTAATGGTTCTCATATTATAACAAAGGGTGCAAGAAAGTCTTAAATTTCTCGGAAAATCTGCTACTACAGCGACGCAATGTTATGGTTTACTTATTTTCAAGTTTCTTTGGCATAAGAAAGTAGTTAGCAACTCTCTTTACAAAAATAATTATACTTTTCTAAAGTGGCAAAAAAGGTTAAAGCTATATATTTTTTTGCACAGTGCACTTAACTATTCAATGGATAACGCATAACGCAGGTACACTTCAACAGTAATATTACAGCGCAAACACGTTTTTGGTGATGAGTTACACTAAAAGAAACACAGCTCCAAGCCACTCCATAAGGAGAGAATTTTGCTGGTAAACACTGTTTCAGGAACAGAAAACAGCAAAACACTAAACAGACACTCCATAAGGAGAGAAAACTAACAGCGAGTTGCTGATATATATACTTATACCACCAAGACAACCATCTACAACAAGCTATCATTACAAAGCTCAACTACAACCCTATATAGTTGGTTCTCCATCAAAAGGTTAAGTCTATAAGTCCTCCAAAATTTAATCAGGTACAAAAAGAAAAGGTTTACAAATGAAACCAATTACCTAGCACACGCCATCGTACAACATAGTTAATTCTTACCTGGTTCACAGGCTCACGGTGAACCAGATTCAGCAGGGTTATTGCTCGACACATGAGAAGCCGTGTCATCCTTTGCAATGGCCACGTAGTTCAGAGGAGCAGAAGGTCTGGCAGCATTCCTCTGCCCATTTCGGCTAGCAGAGCGGGACCCATTCTGATTCATAGAAAGCCGCTTGCTTCCTGTGCCTCCATTTGTTGTGCTGCTGTTGGCACGGGGGCCAATAACCTTCTTAGAGCCCTGTGGCCGGGCAGGGCTGGGTCTTGACCCAAATAGTGCCTCCTGCTCTGTGGTCAACTGCTCCTGAAATTTCTTCTGATCCTGCAACAGAATTAGAAACGGTTAAATAAACTACAGTCAGCATCAGTAAGCAAAGTGCAGCAACGACTGACGCTAAAACCATTGGCTCTTAAAGCATAAATTTAAATTAAGGTATCATTATTATGACAATAATGTATAAGAACAAGAAATAAAATAAAAAGAAAAAAAATAATCATGAAATAAGAATTAACAGACATGCTGATCTGCAACATCCCTTTTAAATTAAGGAGAGACCAAACAGTGATGCTATCATGATGAATTATCAATTTCTTTGTAGGAATTGAAACAAATTAAGAAGAAAAAGGAACCGAAACAATTCCACCAGAGATTTTCTAATAGAAGTTCTAAAAAAATGAATTTGTACTTACCTTGAGACGTCGTCTCTCCTCTTCCCTGTTGTTCCTAAGTAACATGTATTCTTCCAACATGGCAAGAAGTGGGACCCGATCATATGTGAAAGGCGTGCCCCTTTCAGCCTCCCATGACCGAGTTTTTGTTGCTAGTGTGTCCACAAGGGCTGCCGTGCCATAGATGACAAAGAATGGGTTTTCATTATAGTTTAAACCAATTACAAGTCAAGCTTGACCAATACAAGACAAGTTCACATCACTCGGGCATCTGACCAACTAGAGCAGCATTTGGACCACTCTATGGTTTATGAACAGATTTTTATGGGGCATGTGAGCCTGGAGATTTGTAATGCACGGTCAAGTACCTTTGAAATGTACAGCCATAAAAGCTGGTATCTCACTACCCAAAACTGTAGATTTTGTTTCTTTTTTTTTTTTTCTATTGTTTGGGCGAAGAGTGGAGGACATTTATCGCTGCATCTAAGTTGATTAAACAATTGAAGAGCAGAAGATAGCGAGCAAAGGAAAACTAATTAAATATCACATCTTTAGCTTTCTTTTAGAAAGGCAAATCAATGGTGGAGAAAATAGAAATCATTATTATACCTGGGATTTTATTGACCAGGATACGAGCTTTCTCTGCACGTTTAAGGTTCTTATGTGCACCTCTGCTAGCATTATATCTGTTTTGATCCTAATCAAAATAATGATGGAAAATCCGTGTTTTAGTTTTGAAATCATACATATTTTTTCAATGTGGCCCCTGATTTTATTTTAAATTTAGTTGAGAACATCTCAAGTAAAGAAAAAGCCACATAAAATGTGCTCAAACCAAGTATAGATAAGTTTATAAGGTTACCGTCTTCAACTCTTATGTAGGTCCCACCACTTGACATTTCATCATGCGTAATGTTGCCAAGCCAAACTAAAACCTACAGATCATATTTACCTGACTTGACAAAGTTGTACCTAGAGTACAGTTCAGTACCAGTAAACCAACTTCAACAGCAGATCACTCCCAACTGCAGACTACTTCTAAAACAACATAGCAACTAAACTATCTTTATTCTTTTTTATTCAATTCATCTCACAGGCCGTAAGACCCCAAACCAATACCACAACAGCCAGAAAAATGTTCTGTACCTGACTGTAGTCCTCAAGCCAGCTCTCTTCTTCACAGGATAACATCCACCTGTCGACCTTGTCCAAAATCTCCTTTCTACTCATGGACTCCTCCCTAGCTTTTTCTACCAGCTTTTCCATTTCTTGCAACATCTCTGACGGATCAAAGCTTCCTCCCTCAATAACCACCAAGATGCTCTCAAAGGCAGCACTAGTATCAATCTTCAAATGGGCCCGTTCATATATATCTTCTAGTTCGAGTTGTTTCTTTAGTGCTATTTCCTTCATTTTGGAAGCCATTAGTTGATCAAGCCTCTGTACTTCCACCTCCACCTATTTTCAACCATGGAATATAAGATGTTATTCTTTTTCATTTCATAAAGTTTTATAAACCTATTGACTTTCTAATTCTATTTTAATTCATAAAGTTCCACAGAATCTTTCTTTTTCGCTACAAAAGCTAAACCCATTAATGGAACACATTTTTAAAACCTTATTGACTTTGATTCCTGGGTCTTTCTGAGACGAGGTTGACACAAGTAGGAATATAATTTTCCATGATCATAGGCCTTTATGGTATTGCAAAACTATGGCAAATGACATCTCACATTTTTTGGGGCTTTGCGAATGATGTCCAACAATTAGAATAGAGATTAAGCCAACCACTAATATGGGTACATTAACTCCCCTCAGCCAACCACACAGTTATATTCGTATTATTCAGAGCTTAATAACAGATAGATTTGGTTTCAACTTAAAAAGTTAAAATCTGTATAGATATGGGCAAACTTTCCAATATATAATTGTTCATTTCCTTCATATAACTTAATTAAGGCATTAATTAACATGCAAACAATGTGGTTATAGTTAAATGCTGAGTATGACTCAAGATTCAAACCAAATAGTTATTATTTCAAAATATCAGTAACTTATATCACAAAAATAAAAACCAATACTTTACTTCTTATATACATTTTTACCAAACTTAAAATATTTTCTTCTCTATCATTAAAATTTAATGAAAGAAAATTGAAACAACAGACCTGTTCTAGTACATCAAGAGCTAGAACACCAGGACCTGCTACCTCGTCTACACCAGCTGAGATAAGACAGGTAACATGTGAAAAGAGGTTCCTCTCTTCATTAGGTGTATCCATCAAATTCCACAGATCCATTAGTTGAGTAGCCAGCTCTTGAAGCTGTCCATGCAATATGCAAAACTTTATACAAGATAATCACAGTTCAAAACTCTCGTAACATAAACAAGATAATCAAAAATAAACTTTTTTAGATACAGAAATCTCATCCAATATGTCAATTCAAGGAGAGGTAAGAAGGCTGTTTGGAAATATTAAAAAGATAGGAAAAGGAAGTGGCTATTTCTGACTATTTGCAAGACTGTCCAATATACCTCCAAGTTCCAATTCTTTGTAGATAAGAAAATGAAACACAAAAGGCTTCATGTCATGAGTTCATGACACACAAGATCGAGCAAACCATGCAAGTATAAACTAATATATCCTCACATCTTGAAAATTACAATTTCTTCTTCACCTAATTGCTAATTCAGAACCACCAAGGAAAGAGGGTAATATAGGAACATCAGAAGTAAGTCAAGAAAAAATGTTTAAAAAGTGTACACTTGGATTTTTCATCAGTAATTAAAAAAAAAAAGGACAAATATATAACCTTTTGAAGCCTCTTAAGTTTATCCTCTTTCATTGTAGAAAGTATGTTTGAAAGCTTTGCTAATGTTTCGTTACTGATGCTCTTAGACTGAATAGAAGCTGAGGAAGAGTTATTAAGGCTGGGATCAACCTCACTAACTGTGCCAAAAAAGTCCATCCCCAAAACTGCGCACAGATCATGCACCATGCTAACAAGATTATGAACCTTACGCAATCTGTCGCTCTGCAAAAGATCAAGCAAAAAGCTATAGCAAAACATGAAATGCTACAAACTAAGTCAACAATTTTTGTTTTGTACCTTTTCTTTCTGTAGCTCCTTTAATTGAGACTGATACTCCTTTAGCTTTTCAAGTGACAAATCTTGTTCATCCACTTGTGGCGCACCTGTTGCTCTCTCTCCAGTAATTTCCCCATGAATCATCTGGATCTGCAGCTGAACTTGTGCGAACTCCTTCATTCTCTCTTCCTTCTGTTTGCACAAGTGGTCAAGTGTTGGGGTTACAGCGGCCAGTTGTTCCTTTATGGTCCCAGTTGATTTGTCAGGCTACAAAATCAAGGAAAAAGTTAACAAAAAGCAACCAAAAAAAGATGATAGAATAAAATAAAAGGTGTAATTATAACCCCAAAGACAATAAAAAATTCCCAACACCCAATACTTGGAAAATTCATGTATACAGCTGGTAATGACAGATATTAAGACTAACCCTCTAAACCACAGCCAACATCACCTGAACCCATTGCTTGTGTACCTGAAAGTAACCTAAATAGCAACATTCTCCCCATGTGACGATTAAAGTTGGCTGAGATACAATTCTAAACGAAAAAGGAAATAGCATACAACACAATTGATTATAACATTGCTGTTATATGTCCTTCCTCAATAATATGAGGAATACAGGTCCTTGTGTGACAATTTGCATACTTCTGAAGGCTATGCCATTGATTAAAACATTGCTGTCTATAATGCAACATTTTAAACAATCAATACAATTTTATATACAACTTTATAATAAAACACTTAAAAGGGCTTTTTGTGCTATTTTGATCAGGAATAAACATTTAGCATCTTCGCAAAACTTCACTTGAACACTAAATGAATGTTACTCTAGATCAGGACAACTCACGATTGTATTGATTTCAACTTACAATGCGGATACCAGGAAGTGACTTATCTCCAAGTGCAGAGATAATTCTAACAAGTTGTGCCCTTGCATCAGCCAACGACTGAAGAAGCACTGTCCTTGACTTGGCAGCCTGGTCAACCTTTCTCTTATACACATCCAGGCATTCCTGCTCCAGCTGAAGCAGCATCCTATCTCTATCTTCGTCACTTTCTCCCACCTCATCCCATATTATCTGTCAATAGCATATTAATTACAGAAGGTGAGAGGTAGGAAAGGTCTGATAATCAAGGGTTTCAGGTGGCTTTAAAAAAATGATCTGCCAATTCAAACCCAAACTACCAGACCTAGAGACCTCATCAGATTGGCTAATCCTCAGGTTGTGAGAGTCAGACGTCCATTTCCATTGAGTTTCACCAGAATTTAGAAAAACTCGGAATTTTAATAAATTGGAAAATGGTAAGAGAAGCCTATGAATAAATTTGTAACTTCTGCACATTTTATTTCTATAAAGGTAGCACACTATGTATAGAATGCCAGGTTTTTGGGTCATATACTCATATCAAGTGTAGATGCCACTCAAGCCAGCCCACAAGATGTATAGAATACCAGGTTTTTGGGTCATATACTCATATCAAGTGTAGGTGCCACCCAAGCCAGCCGACAAGCTGTCAAATTATGCCATGCTACACTGCCTTGTCGAAATCAATTTTGCGGTGTCTCAATAAGGTTTTGGTGTCATCAAGACATCCTTTCAGGTTCATAAATTTTATTACTGGTAGGTCTCAGGTTCATGCAGCTTATTCACATTACTAGAAAAATATTAAGAACCACAAAACATTTACCTGCAATTCATGTAGCAAAGTTCCACATGTGGTTTGGCCTAACAAGACACCATTGCTCTCTCCCTGAGCCACCATTTGCCCTTCAACAACCTGTTTGTAAAAATGCCAACAGTAAGTAAGAGATTAAGAAAACAACCTAACAAAAACTACACAAGTGGTGTACCAGCATTCTTTCAGGTACCGGAGCAAAATTTAAGTTAGTCCATCGTAAGATCAAATTTTGAAATAAAAACTTATCACCCAGAAAAACAAACAGGGAAAGTGCTATATTTATGCATTGTTAAACGGGAATTTCAATTTGGCTCAACGAAATCAGAGAAATCTGTTGTTTCTATATTAAGGACGGTTTTGGGTTGAATCCCAGCCTTACCCAAGCATAATGAGAGTTTCACTGCTTGAATAAAGCAATTTAGCAAAGCATTTCCAAAAGTTCTGGTAAAACGCGTACTAAAAAATAAAGAGAAAAAAATCCAAAAAAAATTGGAAACGATAGAAAAAATAAAAAATTAAAAACCCAACAAGGGAAAATGTTTTTTTTTTTTTAAATACAAATAAGGAAGGAAAAAACCTCCTAAAAAACACTCTAAAACCCTAGAATCATCACTCCTTCAAACAAAAATTGCGCAAAAACCAACAATCAAACATAAAACGCACATTTGCCAATCGATATTGGAATTCAGCAATGAAAAATTCAAAATTCTAGAAATGTAGAGGTTTCCTAAGAGCGCCTCCGTACGAATTGTTCGTTTTTTCACATTTTTGTTTTGCTAATATACGAAAAATCGCGAGAGCAGCGTTGCTATACCTTTTTAAAAGAGAAGGAAGGTTTACGAACAGCTTTTCTAAGAGGAGATGTAGAGAAGGTTGTACTTGCTTGGTTCCAGTTGCAGAGAGCAAGAGAGAGGAACTCGTTCCGACAAAGAAATGAGTCAAAGAAATTCCAAGTGCGTCAATGAATTATTTATTGTACGCCGTTCTCTTGGTCTATTTTTTTTTTTTTTTAAAAAAAAGAATGAGTCAAAGGATAGCTTGTTGTCTTAATTATTTATTACTTAATGAATATTATCAAAATATTTATATTTAAAGTTTACTAGGTCTTTGAATGATGAGGATGTTTTTGGTATCACAACTTCTCTATTTTATTAATTTTGCAAAATTCAAAATTCAAATTTCAAATATAAACGGTTGATCTTGTTCAACCTAGCAATGTGTTTCCATATAATTTTTATAAATTTGAAATTCATTTGATACTCGATAAATATATCAACACATGAACATATTAAATTAATTTTTAATAGTTAACAATATTTGTTCAGTTTTCATCGGTTGATCTAATATTAAATGAACTCCAATAAAAATTATATGAAAACTCATCGGTCATTAATAAAATCAGCGATTTGAATTTTATTTTTAAAATATCAATAAAATAAAAAATTGTGGCATTTGTGACAATAAAAATTGGTGGCACAAATTTCTATTCTGTTATTGTTTTCGTTTCTGAATAAAATGTTCCTTTGTTAAAGAAAACCCAAAAAGAATATGTTCCGTGCGTGTCTTTGTTTAAGCTTTCCCTTGTTTTAAATGATTTTTATAGCATTTTTTTTATTCGGCGTCGTGACGATAGTAGGCTGGTGAAATTATTTTAATTGCCAACTTGATTTAATTTCTGCAATTATCACATCAATTTAGTAAATTATACATCGACAATATATAAAAAAAAAGGATTCAACGTGTGCATTTATTTATTTTTCCTTACAATTATAATGTCCCAAGTTAAACAATTTAGTAATTTACTAATCTTTTTAAGTTTACGAAACCAAACTAAGCCAATTAACACGTCCCGGGTCCGAACCCCACAACCTTCCTTGACGCATCATAAACCACATTCAGCTTCCTCTGTTGCACATTCCCTATGATTCCCATATCACTTGGATCGCTATTGCCGGCAAACGCTAGGCAAACCTGAGACATGCCATTGACATAGAACACTCCAGCTCCATCAAGGGTCACCGTCGTTTCTGGAAATATGAATGATATTTGCGGGTATGACACACTAGATTGCCCCGTGAAGTCGTAGCAAGTGTCGAGTATGGACAGAGCTGGTGCAGTCTTGTAACGTGTCATGGCTTGCCTAAAAGCAGTGCGCAACGCAGAGTATGCATCCGGCGGTAATCTTGTGATCACCGTGCCAGAATCAATTATTGTACCGGAAGATGTGAAAACTGTTGGGGATATCGGCAGTTGTTTGCCTCCCACGCTAATCCCTATCAAATTGATATAATAAAATGTCGGGGTGTCTGAATTTGTGAGCAGCGGTGTGTACTTTACATTTGTCGGTAAAGAGCTGCTGCCAAAATTGAGGTAGCCGGTTGAGGTGCTCGTAGCAGGGAGACAATATGAGAACACACCACCATATTTTCCAAGTGTTTGAGAGACCAAAGATGTTTGGTCACGACCGAGACCTAATAATCCGGCCGCTTTTCCAAAGAGTCCATCGTTGTTCTCTCCACATCCAAATCGGAAATTTGGTATCACATCACTTGAGGTAAGCGTTAGAGTCTCTTGCGCATAAAAACCAACTGTGTATGAGCCGTCCCCGTATTGCACACCATAAAGGCAACTGTTTCCAGAGCAACCCTGGGCATCAAGCTGAGCACAGTAATTTGAACTGCAAGAGATGTTGCTGTAGGTAGAGGACTGGGTTGGGTCAAAAATCGGATCTTGTTGAGAATAACAAGCAGTTACACACGGCTTGCACTGGATCCATGTAACATCACTTCCCGTGTCAAAGACGACCGAGAAGTACTTTGCCGGGGTCCCCAACCCGACTGACACGATGTAATTCCCGGTGCCGATTGGTGCTCCATAGCGTGCTGGGATCTCTAAGGAATTTAAGGGGTTATATGCCTTCCTGCGATTTGAAGATCGAGATGTTGCAACATGGTGATGAATTGAATCGACTCGGGATTGATCCTGGGAAAGGATTTGTTCATGAGACGGGATTTCTTCTTGGTCAAGAGGAGAGCATGGGCCGTGTCGGTGGGCAAGTTGCAGACTCAGATTATCCGGTCCTGACTCTTTGAGATCTGAATTAGGTGGAAGAGAATATGTGCAATGTTAGGTGTTTGCTTGTAAATTATAATTAATCTTGAAATGTGGTGTATATGTATCCAGTACAGCATTCAAAGTTGCATCTGTATCAAATGACTTGATCGAAAATTCAAGCCAATGAAAACATTGTCCTTTTCCATTTTTATGTTTATAGTTCCTTACTTTTTATCCAAGGATGATGAGGAGAGAGTTTCATTTTTTTTTCAATTATGTGATTATATTGTCAAATTATCCATCATATGTGCTTTATTGGTTGACAGTTACCTGTTACATTTTGAATACACACATAACCAGTTAGACAAAAGTATCCGCAAATTATTCATACTTTCGTAGGTCATGTTTTAATTTTTTATTTACGAATTTTTTATTTATGATTTTCAAATTACTTTTTCTAGCAACGGTCTGAAATATGGTATTGGTATATTGTCCTGCTTGATTATGATCCCGTTAATTCCAATTATCATGCCTTTTATAGACCCGAATTACTAGTCTTGTACATAGAAATTCTTAATTAAAAATTATTTAGTCATTATTTTGTACCTTCAGGTGAGGAGCAAGTGTTGTCAGCTGGCATGAGCGAATCCAAGTCGACGGTGTGCATTGAACTTCTCGCAAGAGGCGCAAGTATTAGATGTAGAGACAGAAGAACAAACAAGAAATTCCCATGACAAGCCATTGATATAACTAGTGATTATAGTACATGTATCTTGTCCAGTATATGCCTGTCTTTATATAGATTCACCATGCGTAACCCACACCGTAAAACAAAGAGATAAATATATAAAATAGAAACTGGGACACCTTTTTGTGGGACCTTTGTTGGTTTATGATTTGAAGATAAGCAATCTCTTGAGCTTAATTAATGTAGTCGCTATAGTCAACTATTTTACTATTCAGTACAGCATAACTAGATTTATTATTATACAAAGGGTTAGCAACGATATTGACAATAATAAAAAAAATAAAAACAGGATTAAAAGAAATCCAATAAAAGCATTATTAATGAATACTCAAGTCCTAACCATCGTGACTAATGTTTTGTGCAAGTTGCTTCCAATCAATTGTTTTAGACCCCGTTTGTTTGTGTCTTAAAGGTGCATAACTTAAGTTATGCATCCTTAAGTCACCCAACACCCGTGACATAAGACGCCTTAAGGGTACATAGCTTATGCAACCTAAATTAAGTTATACACCCATCCTCTTTAATTTTTTTTCCAACAATACCCCTTTAAAATAATTAATAATAATTATTAATAATTAAAACATAATTAATAATATTTAATAAGTAACAATAATTATTAAAAATTCATATTTAATAATATAATTATTATAATTAATAATTAAATAATAATTATTAATAAGACTTAACAAGTAATATTAATTATCAATAATAAAGATTTAACAATAATAAGAAGCTCGCCGCTGTGAGAAAAGCATTACGCTCTTGGGCAGGAAATAAATTCGCGAATTATAATGTGTATCTTCACAGAACCAAATGGTTTATAAGGTTTTATGATTTACTCGAAGAGAAAAGAAATCTAACAACAAAGGAATTGAGACTCAGAATTATTCTTCGTGAACACGCTTATAAACTTACTCTTATTAAAGTGGAGAAATGGAGGCAAAGAACTAGTGCAACCTGGCTAAAGCTGGGCGACAAAAACAAAAAATACTTTCATGCAATAGCGAATGAAAGGAGAGCGAAGAATACAATCTCCGCTATTAAAGATGGAGATCGTATTATTAATAATGAAGAAGAGATCTTAATAGCCTTCAAAGATTTCTATAAAGGCCTTCTCGGTACCCGGGCACCAAAACCGCCCCTTTTTGACTTAACAGGAAAAGTGGGAAATAAGATTGATTTGATTGCACTCCAAAATCCAATCACCCTAGATGAGGTAAAAAATGTGGTGGCAAACCTAAAAAATGGAAAAGCATCTGGTATAGACGGTTTTCCAGCAGAATTTTACAAAAAATTCTGGCACATTATTGAATCGGACTTTATGGATCTCATGTTGGCTTAACAAGATAATACCTTGCGATTAGATATCCTAAATAAGGCGCTCATTTCTCTTGCTCCCAAGGGACAGAGACCAGAGGCGATAGGGGATTACCGTCCAATTAGTGTTATCAACACGCCTGTCAAAATTATATCAAAGGTCCTTGCAAATAGACTAAGCTCTTTCCTACCAATGTTGGTCAGTCCATCTCAAACAGCTTTTACAAAAGGCCGTTCCATTATGGAATCTTACTTAGTGGCCTCAGAATCAATTTCCTACCTTCATAAGAAAAAGATACCGGCCGCGCTCTACAAAGTCGATTTTGCAAAAGCATTTATCAACTTATTAGTTGAGAGAGGCTTCCCTCCACTTTGGATATCGTGGGTCATTTCTATCCTACGATCATCCACCTCTGCAATCCTATTGAATGGAATGGAATCTCAGACTTTTCGACACTTTTCCGGGCTCAGACAGGGTGATCCGCTTTCTCCGTTACTTTTTATTCTAGTTGCGGATGCATTACAATGTTTCATGACAAATGCGTCACAACTAATGGTACCCTCCATTTTATTATCTCCGCGAACCCTCCAATTCGCGGATGATACGGCTATCGTAATGGAGGCCCATCCTAAGAATTTGCGTTTAGTGGGGATGATCTTATGCCAATTTGCCGCTCTGACAGGCCTAAAGATCAACAATAGTAAATCTTGCTTTCTGCCTATTGTGTTGCGACCAGAACACGTTCCAATTGTTAAATCGATCCTTAATTGTCAGCCAAAGACAACTCTAATTTCCTATCTAGGACTACCGTTGTCAGTCAAAAAACTAAAGAGAATACATTTTCAACCGCTTCTTGCGGCTATACAAAGGAGATTACAAGGATAAAAATCAAAATTCCTTTCTCTCGTGACATTGGTTAACTCAGTCCTTTCGGCTATGCCATTACACTTCATGCAAGTTATCAATTTGCCAAAATGGGTAATTAATCAAATTGATAAAATGCGAAGGAGTTTCCTTTGGAAAGGAAATAAGAAATGTCTAGGCGGTCATTGCCTGGTTAGTTGGGATAAGTGTTGCTTACCAAAATGTAATGGAGGAGTTAGAATCTTTAACCTTCATGCTCAAAACGAGGCACCGCTCGCCAAATGGATTTGGATACTACGAGCAAAACCTGACTCCGTTTGGACAATCACCGTCCTACACCTCTTTGGAATAAGAGACCCTAACCTTCTTCGATCTTACACGACAACCTCTGTGCTGCTTAAGGATATACTCAAAACGAGCACCCTCTTCCCACCCATGAGAGAGCGAGATGATCTTCAACCGATTGAAGATTGGCGCTGGACAGCAAACGGCTTCTTCACGGTCACCTCGGCTTACAAAATCTTAACTTGGCCAGGAATTTTCTCCTCCTTTCATAAACCACTTTGGAAAATGAAGGCCTCGCCCAAAGTTATCCTCTTCTTCTGGCTCCTGCTACAGGACAGACTGCTAACACAGCAAAATTTGACAAAGAGAGGTTGGCCCTCCATTTCGGCCTGTAAGCTTTGCCAACTACAGGAGGTTGAGACGGCCGATCACCTTTTCGTTTACTGTCCATTTGCCAAGGAAATCCTTTTTAGGGTAACGGCACAGTTTAACATCACTCCCTGTTCTTCGGCTACTGATGTTCACACAATATGGCTCTCTACTCGTAACAACCTTCCAGCTCACTTTAAAGATCTGTGGACTACTCTCTGGGCTACAACCTGTTGGATGATCTGGAAACAACGTTGTTCTTTGATTTTCGAGAATCAACAACCTTGTTTGCAACGTTTAGTCTTCGACATCGAGTCTAAAATGAGACTTTAGATACGACTTACTGTATAAAAAATTTTATTTTTAGTTTTTGTTTTGCTCTTCTAGGTAGCTTCAGCAACTAGGAGGCAAGATTTTATTTCTGTTGTTGTAAATATGTTCTCCTTTTCTTTTATTAAATTAAATTTTGCCACTGGCACGTTGCCAGCCGACCTTCAAAAAAAAAAAAAAGATTTAACAATAATAAAAATAATTAATTAAAAATAATTTATCAATAATAATTTTTTATTATTAAATAATTAATAATATGTAAAATATTTAATTAAAAGTAATTATTAATATTTCATAATAACAAAAATATTTTATTATTATCATATATAATTAATTTTTATAATAATTAATAATTAGCAAATAATTAATAATAACTAATAAATAATAATATTTAATAAGTAACAATAATTATTAAAAAATCAAGATTAATATTAAAGATTAATTATGAATAAGATCATAATTAAATAATAATATTTAACAATTAATATTAATTATTAATAATAACGATTAAATATTAATAATTAATTTTTATAATAATTAATAATTAACAATAATTAGGTCACAACGTCTTATTAATACATAATACTAATTCAAATTTAAGGATATTTTAGTCTTTGGATATGAATATATGCATGCATTAAGTTACTCATCCTTACTGCACAACCAAACGCTTAGTGTATTGGAAGGATTGCCTAGGATTGTAATATAAAATGAACGTCGAAGCGCGCATGTGGTTGGGATAAATGAAAAACAATGGATGTATACAATACACCTACTATTATGGCTTATTAGTTTGATCTGATTAATATTGATGCAAACTAATTTTTTATTCTACTGGAGTAACTTTAGTATCCATTAGAAAATAATTAAAATTTATTTGCTAAGATATTCAAGTTTTTGAAATAAAGACAAAATTTGATATAAGCTCTATTCAAATAGTCAAGAATAAACTTATGAATTTAAAATTTTTAATGTGAATAATCTCATTGAAAAAAAAAAGTTAACCGTAAAATTGTGCACTAATAAGAAACAATTAAAAAATAATAATGGCCACGCTGTGGCGTGCTGAGCAGTATTACCATTTACCAGTTAACAAGCAGTAACAAGTAGCAACTAACAATATACTTCTTTTAATATAAGATGGGGGATTGACCCCTATTATTCTTCTTCTTCTTCTTCTTCAAAAAAAAAAAAAAAATAACAACATACATAGTTAATTTTTTTTTTTTAAAAAAAAATGCATAGTTACATAGCTTAGAATCCAGGCTTATCGGAATACGCAAGAAATCACCTATTTTGGAATAAAAAAATTGAATATTTAATGAGACAATAGCGATACAATGGTGTAGTTTTGAAAGAGATACGGAAAGACGTGGGGCCCTGCGGATACTTGCAAGGCTTTATCAACCTTCCTTGCTAGACTCATTTTTCTTCATCACCCTTGTGTCATCAATCTTAATCCATGGTCAATAATTACATTAATTATGTCCTGCATGTACGGTAAGATGATGAAATTTCAAGTTTAGTTTTTTGGGGAAAAAAAAAGAGTTTCTTACATCGCACTATGACGGCTCATGAAACAATGTATAATTAAAGCATTTCTAGTGATGATTTTTTATTTAATAAATGTAAACTAAATTCTAGATAAATCACAAATAAATTTGAGAAATAAACAGGTCGGAATTTTAAATCCCGACCCTAAGTTTCTTTTCACTGACAATAAAAGTATAAAACATCAAGCGAATTAATTTTTAAATAAGGATTTCACTTTGAAGTATCAGGCCTATAGAGGGAAAGGGCCATATTTTCAAGGACAGAATATTTCGAATTTGGCGTTTGCAAATTGCAAGAATCAAAATTTTAAATCTCAACCATTGATGGACCGGAATTTTTAAATCTCGTCTGTAGATTTTTCCTTCTTTTGTTTTACTTATTATATTTTTACCCGAACAGGAGTACTATGGACCAGGATTCAAAAAAATCCTGGTCCATAGTACTTCAAAAAATAAATAAATAAAAACGAGTACTATGGACCAGGATTTTATATTTGAACAAAATGTTGAAATGTGTTTACTATTTTGTAGATATATAATTTATAGCTTTGTACTTATTAAACAACAGATTCGGCATTCAGGTGGATAATTTTCTTGTTTATTTTAAAAAAATTAAGAATATTCATTTATAGAGACATGTTCTAAAGGACTATTTTTTCCACGTCTAGCGGGAATTAAACCAGTTATTTTTAGATAAAATCAGAAGACGCTGACTGTACTTTCATGTTCTTTATTGCTAATCAGTAATCATTAATAATCGCGTCATTATACAGAGAAGAATCAGCGTCCTAGGTTCTTTTCAAATGACAAACATATAGTATTTATTTAATAGTATATGTGACATTAAATAAGTGATCCTCATGTGCAGAGTGCATTCGCATGTCATTTGAAGTGTTAGTTTGGTTTTCTTTTGTTCTGTACCCCATCAATGCACAGGGTCACGTACAAGTATGGATTATCTAGTACTTTTTAATATATTTGCATTTGGATGAAATTTGTAGAATTATTATATGATGATATTAATATCCTTGAAACTTATAAAGTACTTCAAAAATAAAAAAAAATAAGATAAACGCATTTTTGTAAAATCCTCTATATATAACTTTGGTTTTTCGTGGGCTGTATTTTTAAAGACCGCTTATTAGATCCAACTTCATAGCTCAACGCAGACGGAATGTGAAGATATACATATATATATCATCCATACAATTTATAGCACGAGCAACTCAATTATCTGGTCAGGAATCCGTAAACATTGAACGATGTCTATCCTTTGCTGCTATTTGAAATTCAAATTAAGACGTTAATATGGCCAATAGTCTGGCATATGTTCACAGTAATACATTAATAAATAAGACATTTTTACAAATGCTAATTGTACTATTCGTATCAACAAGTTTTTATAAAAGCCTATGCCAATTTTAGCTTTAAATTGGCCTAGAATGGTCGTATCTAATCAGTACACACTGTTAGAACACAATATACGACTGGTGATGTGTATGCCACATGGAATCCTGCGTAGAACATATGGCTTGAGCCTGGAGGGAACCTACATACACCATTCGGCCGCATGTGACCAAGGCCACTCGGCCACACAAGATCCTGAACAGTCCACTCGGTCGCATAGGATCCCGCATGGTTACCCGAGTGGGTCAAACAGGTCACACGGAAGGTTACTGGGTCAGCACCAACCTGCATAAATGGAGTTGAGTACCTTTCCTTGTGTGAAAAAAGAAAAAGTTTCTATATGTGAACAGATTTAACGTAATCTGTGATAAGTGAATAGGATTTTTAGAAGGAAAGGTGTATCTTCAATCTTCATTTTAATTTTTTTTTAATTATTTCTTCTGTCTTCTTTCTTTTACAATGTATTTCAAATATTAACATATAATAATAAAAAAAGAGTGTGTAGAGGACGTGACACTAAGTTGGTGTTGAACTTCGTTAGATCTAATGTTTTCTTGTATCTAATTGTGTGAATGATTTATTTTGAAATCTTACTTGAATTCTAGCTAAAATCTAATTTCTGCTACATAGACGCTCAAATTCTAGCACATACTAGTTATGTTCAAGGCTTCTGTTCAGCTGCACTTTTTTATAAAATTATCAAGACCAAAAGTACAAAATATGGAATAATTTCCGCTAGATTATCGAGTAAAAATGTAAATAAGAATTATATCACACCCCCTTACTACAGGATTTTTAATCAAACATTTTGTTGAAGTTTAATTTGACGATTGTTCTTCTAATATTTTAAGATTTGCGATAACCAACCACATTCAAATTCATGTCAGTTTAAAATTAACACCGGTACTTACCTATATAAAATATGTCTATAATATCATTAAATATTCTCTTCTGTTTTTCAAAAATTTGAAACAACCTAGTATATTCTTACAAAAAATTATTATCTCAAAAAAATCAAAAATCATTACAGTATTATCATAATTTAATTCATTAGCGTGTTTCTATTTCTCCAATACATTTTCTAAAACCTTCTGAAAAATTCAAACAAAAATTATTATCAATAATTGAAAAAGACAGAAAAATTGGTTAAAATTTTATTTCCTTGTTCTGATAGATAGAAAGAATAAAAGCAAATTAAAATTGATGGACATATATAACAAGTAACAAAACTACGAAGGAAGGTTATTTTAGTATTTTTTTAATAATTAATGGTATTATTGGATAGATATTTGATTGTAACAAAACCGAAATTATAAAAAGGCGATTTCGTCAAAATTGATGTTTCAAATGTGTTTGTCACAGGAGAATAGTTGACGGTCGGGGAATGAGGTTATATGGTGTGATCTCTAAGTAGACATGACAATCGTAATTTCTCCGCGCTATATTAAATTAAATAATAATTCAATCTATTTCGGCAAACTTGTCAAAATTTCTGATCTAAAATATAAAAAATCTGTCGTAAAAACATATCAAAATTTATAGATAAAAATTTGTAAGTTCAAAATGAGTAACTTATGCAAGAGAAAGTCGTCATATAAAGTTGACATAAATTTTCTGTCCAAAAAATCCTTGCCAAAAGTAACTTATGATATAATAAAAATTGGAGGGCTCAGGTCGCATGTCATAGGAGGGGATAAATTTTTTTTTCTATAGATCATACATGAACTAGCTTAGATTTCCTAAAATATCTACCTTAAATTTCCAAAATATTTAATTGTAATGATTGACACTCCTATTTTTAATTTATTTAATAAAAAACTTTTTTTAAATAAAAGCCAATAGTGGCCACGGATTTTAATGAAGGCAAATATAGATTAGAAGTTACTATAATTTTTACTAATAATATAAATTGAGCATAAGTCCATGGCATAAAGTTAATCTAAACAAGTAGATTTTTACATGTGTACTCTCTTGTAGAAAAAAAAAGTAATTAATTAATCAATTCATTTGAAGAGAATATATTATGAAAAATCCTTCACGTGAATATAATTACCGTAAGATACTCTAGCTAATCCGGACTTAATCCATCAATTTTTTTTATGCCAGTTAAGGTAGATAACCAGTTGGGACCAATAAGAGATTAATAATTTATGAACAGCCAAAACATCTATCTTAATCACAACAATACTAGTGGATAGTGTTTTTTCTCAATAAATATGTAGATAATACAAGCATGATATATAATCAAGCATAGTGAGTGCACTGTATTCTTCTCATAGTACTACATGAAAAAACCATCTCATCAAACTCATCATGGCTACAAACTGGCTCCCATTCTTGCTATCTCTACTATTTCTTTCTTTTCCAATTTCATTACAAAGTTTGCAAAATATGTATGAGGTGGATGTACATTCTCTCATGCCAAGCAATGTTTGCTCCTCACCAAAAGGTATGTACACTATATTCAGGGTCAGCTGTATTAAATTTATCTTAAGAGCTCATAGGTCTATTTTTAATTCAACAAATGATATCACAATTATTAAACTTTTCTCTCTTTTTTTATATATTTTAAACTGAATATTTTGCATTTTTGGGTGAAATATCTTTAGTATGAAAATTCTACAGACTCAGACTCAAATTTGATTAAAAAAAATAAGCAAAATTCTCGCCTGCATTTTATGCTACGGACAAGTTGCGATTCTGCACCGAATAGCAGAATAACGACATAGTGCCACTATTCTGCTACTATTCTGCGTTTGAAAAGTGAATATCTGTAATCTGTCCGGAAATAGACTTGAGTACTACGTGGACAGAGCGCTCTCACAAGGAATAGAATAATGCAGAATAGCGACTTTTCGGACGAAACTGCCCCGTCTATCCACGCTGTCAAAATCTCGCCTTCATTCTTTCCGTTTGAAGATTGAGACGAAGAAGAAATCGCCTCGTAAAGTCGTAATGTAGAATAGCAGAACGCCTTTTGATTTGACTACCTCCTCATTTTTCTTTCTCAATCTCGAGCCTATTCTCTCCCCATACATTTTTGTTAATCTCTCGCTCACAAGTTCCTCTCCTAGTTTGTCTCCCCAAAACAGGGTTTGTACTCCGATTTCTTTAACGGCTCGTTGTTTTCTGAGTTGTGTTTAGAGAGCACTTGTTATGTTGTGTAGATTAGGTGATAGTTTGGGAATCTTATTGGAAGAACTACATTAATAATTCGTAATTCATTTCTCACACAAATTATTAGCAAATTGGTTAATTGTGCAATTAATTGTACCACAATTGATATATCTCTGTCAATTTTTTTATTGGTTATTAGTTCAAAAGCAACATTAATTAGTCTTTTATTTAGTTTATAGGTATGGTTATGTTGTGCTTACTGTAATTTTTCAGGAGATGTAATTAAAGAGGCAGCGACATGGAAAGTGGTCTTTGTTTTGGGTCAATTAATCGTTAATGGTTTTAAGTTATCAAACAAGCACAACATGTTGGTACTGAACCAGTAAAAGGTTATAATTACTCGGTACCTGTAACAGATTGGTTGCGACATGTTGATTAGTTGATTCTATTGAATAAGTATGAAATAATTAAAATATTAATTATTTTTAAATTATATCTAAATTATTAATTCATGTACTTTATTTGTAGATAACAAGCCAAGACTGAGAGTTGTTGATCGCTACGGTCCCTGCTCTACATTACGCCAACAGCAAGGCTTTTCACATGAACAGATGCTTTCTAATGATCAATCAAGAGTTGATTCAATTCAGGGTCACATCTCAGCCGTCTCTGGTGGAGCCAACAAGTCTGATCCATTTGCCTCTTCAAAAACCATAGCTCAATATGGCGGCTCATTTGGCGTTGCCAATTACATTGTATCAATTGGCATTGGCACACCTAGTAAAAACTTTACTGTTGTCTTTGATACAGGCAGTGATGTCACATGGATCCAGTGTGAGCCGTGCCAACGGTATTGCTACCAACAGCTAGAGCCTATCTTCGACCCGTCTCAATCCTCCACCTTTGCCAATGTATCTTGTAACTCAGACCCATGCAACGATGTTGGTTATGCTTGCCTTGGATCGTCTTGCTTGTATGGTGTGCGATACGGTGATAGCTCATACACTGTTGGTTACTACGCAGAGGACACGCTGACGATTGCGCCTGATGTGATTTCACATTTCCGGTTTGGATGCGGTCAGAACAACAATGGGACCTTTGGCGCAGTAGCAGGGTTATTAGGCCTTGGTCCTGCATCAGAATCTTTTGTGTCGCAAACTTCATACAAATACAATCGCATTTTTGCATATTGTTTACCGGCTCTGTCAAGTTCCACTGGCTACCTAAATTTTGGAACAGACAGCAACTTGCCAAACACACAACGCACACCAATTTTTAAAAACCCTAGCTCACAATTTTATTATTACCTAAATATGACTGGACTAAGTGTTGCTGGTAAATCACTGAAGATAGAATCAAAGGTATTCTCAAAAGCTGGGGCAATCATCGATTCTGGCACTGTAATTACCCGGCTGCCTCCTGATGCCTACAAGGCTCTCAGATCTGAATTTAGAAAGGGGATGAAGCAGTATAAGATGGCACCGAGTTTTTCATTATTTGACACTTGCTATGACTTCACGGGATTGGATAGTGTGTTGATTCCATCTGTTGGCGTCCAATTTCTAAATAATGTATCATTGGATCTCGATCCTAATGGAATATTGTATGTGCTTGACATCTCACAAGTCTGTCTCGCATTTGCCAGCAACAGAGAAAGGAATGACTTGGGCATTTTTGGAAATGTCCAGCAGAGAACATTTAATGTGGTGTATGATGTCCCAAATGGATATATCGGCTTTAGCCCTGAGGCATGCTGATGCTCCAGTGGTGATTATTAGCAACTTCTGGTTGATAAAATTATTTTATTTGCACAAGTTGTTTCTCTCTTTCTGTCAAAAATAAAGTATTTAATGGGTGTCTTTGGTTATAGTTTCCTTGTTCTGTTACAACGACTATGTTATGAACAACATGAAGAATAGAAGTTTCTGTTTGTGAATGTCAATTTTTTTTATTGATTTTCATTGCGTTGATGTTTGATGTTGCTGAACGATTGGATTTATAACTCAAGCCTATATAAGCATGCTAGATATGGGCCAGCTTCATTTTTTTTTTTTTTTTTTTGTTGTCGTTTTTATTTTTTTTTTATTTAATTTGCCAATGGGACGCAATATTTTATAGGGCCAGATCAACGTACAAAATTAGCAACATCACCTACTTCTAATATCTGAGTATAATGTTTAATGAAACACTTAACATAAACTTCATACGACATATATAAATCGGTTATGCAACAATTTATAAATTCTGACTATATATATATATATATAAGATAAACCTACCGACAAAATCATTTTTTTAACTTTCAACACTATTTGAATTGATTTAAAAAATGTTGCCAAGATTGTCAAAGTTATCAACAGACGTCATTAACAGGTGAGCCCTCTTTCTCTCTATATAAATATATAATTAATCAATTCAACATTCATTCCACAATGTAAGCATCACTCTAAAATTATCATACTGAACATTTTTTTACAAAATTATCTGACTAAGAGCAACACTCTCCTAGTCTCGAACCAGTCAAAACGTTATGTTATGCCGAACCTTTTTCCAAATTTGTCATCAGGCGCGACATTGCTAATTTGCTATGGCCACATTTCGTGGTCTTTTGTTTTGATATTTGGAAAAAATGTCCAAGTCGAAGTCTTGGGCCTCTTGGCTTCGTCTTTTCTTTGCACAAAATACAGCCTATAAGAGGTCCCCCATATTAGTTAGGCTGTCTCGCACTGTCGCAGAGATAACCACCAATAATTTATGTGGATTATATTATATATATATGGTTCGAAGCTGTAGATTTGTTTTGGAATTAACATAGCAATTTATATATGATATATGATTAGAAATTTGTCATTTGAAGAATAAACGAGAGCAAGCTGAGTCATGCATTCTCAACTAATAGAAAAATTATTTTGGAAATTCTACAAGTTACAATTATTGAAACATGGCATTAATTGTGCGCTTTACTAATTGTAGTTATAGTTAAGAAATGATGTAAATCAACAGTTAAACCTCTATATAGATCTTTAACAATGATTTTTAAATAAAAAAAAAAAACACATGATTTTGTATGTATTATATAAAAAAAAGTGCAGTATATTACTAGTTTGAGTTGGAAGTGAACAGCTCATCTCTCAATCAGGCCTAACTAGCCTTTTGTTTTTCTATAAAAACTAAGAAGTTGCAATTTGCACTAGATTGTCGCAAGTGGTGCTAGACAACATCAGCAATTATTGCAATTTTGTTGATTTCCACGCGGTTTTGGGCGTTTCTTGGACGTGGTTGCCGGTGATAAAGGGTACTTGATCCGGACAATAAAAAATTTAATCCGAGCAACATTTTTAAAATCTTATGACCAGATTACCCCTAATTATTATGTTCTATTGTGTTACCCAAATTACCCTATCAATTTTCTTTAATTGTAGATCTCAAAAACTTCCTTTAATTATGCTTTTCTAAATATTTATTTAATTTTTTACTGCTAAGAGTAAGAGAGAGCGCATCTCCTAAAATCCACGTTCTCCTAAAATTCACGTTGCAAAATTCACATTGCTTTTTTGTTTGATTATGATTTATACTCATCTGAACAACCTTAACATCTCCTTTAATTAGTCGTTGGTTTTCTCTAATGGTGCTTACGCAGTCATTTGTAAATATGATATTTTTTTAATACAACTTTTATTGGCAATTGTCAACCCTAAAAAACAATGTCTTAATTGAAATACTAAATCTCAAGCATGCCATAATTGAAACCACAAAAACTAATTAAAAATTCAAAAGAAAAAATTATTTGTGTGAGATGCCGAACTGGATTGAGGCTCCTTGTTTCTCGGTTTTCTTGTGAATCCACTTTAAAATTCTCATCGTTAGAGAGGGTTGAGTAAAAGTGGTGATATATAAAAGATCCAAGTGCTATTGACGAGGTTTGTGCTTGATATTGAAAAAGAAAGTAGTTGGCAGCCGAAAAAAAAAAACTGTTCAGAAAAACTGGCTGGTAATATCGTCATTTATAAATTATTTTGTTGCTCGGATCAAATGTTTTGTTGTACGGATCAGCACCAGTGCTAAGGGCGGCTGCAACGAAATTTCTTTGTTGAATGAGCGCAAATTACTCAGCTAATTACGCTACAATCAATTCTTTCCAGTTGTTTATTTCTCATCGATTAAGACTAGCTAGTCTAATATCAACTGAGTTGATCAATAATATTCCCATGGAAGTGATGCGACTTTCTTTTGGGTTCGATTTATGTTAGATTGCACTGAGGTCAAATTAGTATATTAAGCTATAAAAAAATCACTTTAAAAATGAGAAACTTTTAATAATAAAAATGATAAAATCAAATTTAAAAAATAAACATCTAAGAGCACGGGTGTTATACTGTTATGGCGTCACAATGTCAGTTCCTTTGGCGTTGTCAGGTTTGAATAGTCAATAGTAGTCGTGGCTGTGGGGCTCATGCTGTAAGAAATTTTTCTAGATTTTTTTTATATAAATATTCATGGCTTTTAAAAAACTTTAAAATAGTAAGGTGCGTTTCATGAGGATCACCAGAGGAGTTTACTTTTAATTAATTTAGTTTTTAAAATAATCATTATTTTTCAATTTTCAAAAATAGTAATGCACTAATGTAACTGCCACTCGCTCACGGCACCAACGATTGACATTGTGATGAAGGCGTGAGGACACTTGTTCTCTAACATTTTTATTTTTATTTAATCACCATTATTAAGATTTAAAGGGAGTTCTTCTATGGATACAAATTTGAACCGGAGTTTGATAACACTCGTTCATTTTAAAAAAAAATAATTTATTAAAAAAATATGAATAGTTTGCAATTAAGCCCAATTTAAAATTTGTATCCGTAAAAGAGTTTTCCGAATTTTAAATATACTTATATACTAAATACTGTTATTAAATTTATCCCCCCGTTTCAGTTTTAGCGCTGCATTTCAATAAAGGGGCAATCAAATGTTGATTGGAAACAGCGACGACTCAAGTCTTCCGGTCTATCATAAACTAACTTTCAATTAACCGTGTTGAAGAGAATTTGAACCACCGCCCATACATGACAATGACATGTTAAATTGGTACTTCCTACAACATATATGTGAAATTGTGGATCAAACCCTCTTGTTTACTACCATTAGTCAATGCTAGTCGTTGGAGATTTAATTTGTCAATACATGTAGACAATATATAAGCAAAGGTAAGCGAATTGAGGTTCTTGCATCTCGTTATTTACCATTAAAAATCAAGTAAATCATGGGTAGTGGTTTGCTTATTTTGTTGCAGTTATATTTTCTTTTTGTCTCTTTCTCAACTTTTGCACTGGGTTTGCAAAAGTTCCATGTCGTGGATGTTCATGCTCTCACTTCAAGAAATGTTTGCTCCGGACCAAAAGGTTTGTAAAATCATTTGGGATTTTCTAGATAAGCTATAGTAATTTATGTTAAGAGAGAAGACAGTTTTCAAGCTACGCTTTTCAGCAAAAGGATGTCATATCAAGTGCTTATTATAGTAAGATCTATAGATAATCAGAATTTTAATGATTATTTTCAAGCTAAGAGCATTCACAAATTTTAATATCTGTTCACTGACATTCATGTATATTTTTTGCAGAAGTGGAAAGTCACATGTCGGTAAAACCAAAACTGAAAATTGTAGACCGGCATGGTCCTTGCTCCACATTACCCGATGTTGAGAAGTTGTCTCTTGAGCAAATCCTTTCAAAAGACCAAACCCGAGTTGAATCGATTCATCGCGGAACCTCTGCTGTCTCTGGCAAAGACAAAACCTCAGGTCCATTGACCACATCACAAATCACAGCTCAATATGGCGGCTCATATGGCGTCGGCAATTACATCGTATCAGTTGGCATTGGCACGCCTAGTAAAACTTTAACCCTTGTCCTTGATACAGGCAGCGACGTCACATGGGTCCAGTGCGAGCCATGTCAAAAACATTGCTACGTGCAGCAAGAACCGATTTTTGACCCATCTCAATCCTCCACCTTCGCCAATGTTTCTTGCAGCTCAACTCAATGCACTGGCATCAGTTTTGGTTGTTCAGGCTCCTCCTGCTTGTATGGCGTGAAGTATGGCGATGAGTCTTTCACAGTTGGTTACTATGCCGAAGACACGCTGACACTTACCCCTGATGTGATACAAAATTTTCGATTTGGATGTGGCCAGAACAACAATGGGACTTTCGGGAAAGTAGCGGGGTTATTAGGCCTCAGTCCCTCAAGTGAATCTTTTGTGTCACAGACATCAGACAAATATCAACGTGTTTTTTCATATTGCTTACCTGCTCTCTCGAGTTCCATCGGCTACCTAAATTTTGGTAGCAGCTCTAACATGCCAAACACAAACCGCACACCAATTCCCAAACACTCTAACCCACCATATTATTACATAAACATGACTGGATTAACTGTTGCTGATCAACCCCTCCAGATAACCTCGACAGTCTTCTCGAATGCCGGGATGATCATCGACTCTGGTACAGTAATCACCCGGCTACCTCCAGACGCGTACCAAGCTCTCAGTTCTGCATTTAGACAGAACATGACACAATACAAGATGGCACCGAGTATTGCACTATTTGACACATGTTACGACTTCACCGGATACGACAATGTGACAATTCCATCTGTCGGCATCCAATTTTTAAATAATGTATCTTTAGATCTTGATCCAAATGGAATATTGTATGTGTTTGACATCTCACAAGTCTGCCTCGCTTTTGCCGGTAATAGCAACCCGAGCGATTTGGGCATTTATGGAAATGTTCAACAGAGAACATTTAATGTGGTATATGATGTACCAAATGGTGAAATTGGCTTTAGCCCGGAGGCATGCTGATGCACAAGAAAAGATATTTAAAGTATTATGCTAAATAAAACTTTATCCTACACGATATTGGTAGAAATAGTGTGTAAAAGCTTTCAATGGAGTCTCATGTGTTGCAATTGAATAAATTTGTCAGAAAAAAGGTGCTTCTGATGCCATTCTATAAGAAAAGACAAATATAATGTTGCAGATTACTATTTAGCTTCGTTTTCTTAATGTTTAGCTCACTTATTCTATCTTAGAAATAAACATTACCAAGCATGAACAATAAAAATTCTTGGTATTGCATTATTGATTGAATGATTCCAGTGGAGACGAGCCTGTTAGATATATATGGGCCAATTTTCTTTTGGAGCAGTGGAATATGTAATTGGTATAACCTGATATACTTTGGTCTTTTTGATAATACAATTACAATCCTCATTTTTTCAATCTATGATAATAGTCATTTTACGATGACAACCTCTAGAAAGTGTAAAGCCCAGCCCAAATGAACACTCCCTTAATTGCGAACCATAATTTTTAGAATAGAATCTCTCACCATCAAGTAGAAAGAGAGAGAGACATTAATTTCGCTTCAAACTTTATTCCTCCCACTCATAATGAGAAGAAGGGTCCGTATCCTCTGCCAACCTTTTCTGGTTGGCAGGGTGCCAACCCTTAATCCGAGCCGTTCGATCTTGATCGGACAGTTACTTTTTTTTCGGGCCTATCAATCTGGTATTATTCACGGGGCTCCCATAACCATCTGATTTAATCTGAACGGTCCAGATTCGAGGTGGGCACCCTGCCAACCTTAAAAGGTTGGCAGAGGATGCCATTCCATGAGAAGAAGAGATGAGACGCTACCTAGACTTCGCCATCTTGTCTCGGCCTCGCTCTCGTGCAGAAGAAGGATGCGTTCCTTGTGTATACAACATAGAAACAATGATGAAATATGCCTCGCCATCCTATCTAACCATCCCCATCCCACCTCTTTATTACCCCACTCCACAAGAAGAGAACCGCTTGTTTATTTCTCTTTTTGTGTTTTGTGTAAGGAATAGTAAATGGTGGAGGAGTCGACATTGGAACACACTCCGACATGGGTTGTGGCGGCCATATGTACCATCATCGTCGCCATTTCGCTTGCTGTTGAGCGCCTCCTCCATTATCTTGGCAAGGTCTCTTTCTCTCTCTCCCTCTCCGTACGCCTTACCTCTTTTGATTATGTAATTATCGGAAGTTATAGACATAAATAAAGACCAATATAAGAAATAGTAATTGTGTTAATGAATGAGAGTGAGGAATAATTGTTTTGTTGGGAGAGTGTGGTTCTTTGTTGTAGACTCATAGGAAGATGCTGCATTTTGGATTAAGCAATCTTTGTATGTTGGTATCTTTGAATTTGATAAGATGGAATAAAGAGATGACATGTCAGGTTCAAATTGATACATTAAGAAACCAAGCTTGCGTTTCCAGTTAATTTTGCGAAAACGCTTGAGCCTCATGGTGCATGAGTTGGTCAGAAAATACTATTTATAATACTTCAACTTCAAACACATGTTTATTTATCTTTTCAGTTTGGTATTTTTTGCCCCTTTGATAGAGAGAGTTTTAAGCAAACTAGGTAATCAGATCTTTTGTTAAATGTTTTTCTCTAATAATTGATTGCAGTTTCTCAAACACAAAGGGCAAAATGCACTTTTTTCTGCCTTGCAAAAAATCAAAGAAGGTTAGTACATCTATTTGTGCCTTATAAAGAATCATCAGATTCATCTCATAATATTGTTTTATTGTTGTATTAAGTTTAGATGTGATTGCACTTTGTTCTTGTCAATCCAAGTCTGACTCGACACTCAATGCAACATTTGAGGTTAAAATTGGATTAAAAAAAGGCTTAATTACAGTTTAGCTTTGTACTTGGCCTCAGTTGCTTGTCCTTTGAACTGCAGAATTGATGCTTCTAGGATTTATCTCCCTTCTATTAACGGTTTCTCAAGGCTTAATTAGTAACATTTGTGTCCCCAAAAGGGTATCTTCAAGAATGTTGCCATGCAAGGAGGAAGCAATCAAACCTTCAAATGCAATTGGCAATGAATCTCGTCCAAAAGAGGTAATCTATGTGGTCTTTTTGACAAATTATTGAGAATACAAAATTGTTTAGTTGTAGGCATTGTAGCTAAAACCTGAACCATTTTGGTAAGCTCCTCAACAGGTTTGGTAATGTGGGAACTAGACCTGTTCTTTGTCTCTGTGTGTCTGCGGGCAGAGAATATTGCAAATTTGAGGTCAGTATCTTTTTGGTTGGTCTGGCACTGTCAAGTAGTACTCTTTGTACTGGTACATACAGGCTGGTTCTGTACTCGTATTAATATGAGTGATGTAATAATATACATACTAATACTGTGATTGGTCCTGTTGTCTGCACCTATACAGGTATCAACCATGTCAGGTATTGTGAGAGGTTCAACACTCATCTACTTCACAAACTTTTAAATTTCAAGGAGAGGTACCACTCTTATCTTTGGAGGCATTGCATCAGCTGCATATATTCATTTTTGTATTAGCTGTTGTACATGTTGTATTCTGTGCCACCACCATGGTCCTTGGTGGAGCCAAGGTAGCATTACTTTTCAACTTTTTAATGTCCAACTTTTTTTTAGTATGGTCTTTTTGTTTTGCCATAACTGCTGGTATTAGTTAGCAATTCTGACTTCTGCATCTCACACGATTTTCCCCTTTTATTCCAACTACTGAGAAATCCTTGTTACATATGGCAAAAGCACCACCAAATACCGAATTGCAATCAACTTTGTTATGGCAAGTTGCCAACTCAACCAAATTGATCATATTCCGTTCAGGCAACTAAAAAAACAACTGGAAGTTGCGCTATAAAAAAAAAAAAAAAAACAGCAGTATTGTACTCTGTGTGTCATAATTTTCAATATTCAGAAGTTCTTGAGTTAATCTTACTCATAGCACTGTTTTTAATTGCAAATAACATAAATACAATTGTCAAATACTAGAAACAGTGGATCTTATCATAAAAATGTATTTGATTTAGTTTGTAAAAGAAAAATAATATAATGCAAAATTTAAAATAAAAAGACTTGCAGCAATAAGTTGATTATCTTATTGTTTACCTTTGGTTGTACCATGCTTATTTTTCTTGTACAGATCAGAAGATGGAAGCATTGGGAGGTTGCAATTCAAAATGAGATTGCAAAATGTTGGTCCCTTTTCTATTTTACTAGCCTTTTAAATGCTCAACCTTTCTTCAGTAATTTATATTTTTTTTCCTCCCTGTTAATACCTTCTTTGTTGGAAAAACAGCTAGAGGTACAGACCTAATGCATCCTGAGCATCATAAAATGTTTGTTCAAGATCGTGCTGGCAACTTTTGGAGACGGGCTGCTGTAGTTAGCTGGACGGTACCATCTCATTTTACTCTTGTTCCAGTTCTCTACTTCTTGTTTCCAGTGTTGCATTGTATATACAAATGATATTGCAGTCTCTTATATGATACTGTGTAGGTCATTCTTGGTAGTATCACATTAGTCCTTCATCCTTGAGATATTATATTATATATGCTAATTTTTTTTTTTTTTTGGAAATTTAACAGATTGCAGTTTTGAAGCAGTTTTATTCCTCTGTGAGTAAGACAGATTACGGTGCACTTCGAGCTGGCTTTATAATGGTAATGTAGTCCCATAGTGCTACATTGTGCACTCCTAACCTTCTTTTTTTGTTTTATAAATAAATGTCATTCGAAAAGGAATTTTATTCTTTTTGCAATTGCAGAAACATTGTAGGTCAAATCCAAAGTTTGATTTCCACAAGTACATGATGAGAACTCTTGAGGATGATTTCAAGAAGGTTGTTGGCATCAGGTGACAAATTGTACACTTCATTTTTTTTTCTGATTTTTTTCTTTTTTATATATTTATTTATTTATTTATTTTTTACACAGTCATGTGCTTAATCGTTGGTTTATGATTTCTAAATTTCAACCAAGCAATCATAATCTCGTACCAGCACCCATCATCTGACACAGCCTACCAAAGACTGTTAATGTGGAATGTATTATATTTGTTTTCTCAACTTATTCTATATATTTTACAGTTGGTATCTATGGCTGTTTGTGATCATCTTCCTTCTGCTTAACGTAGATGGTATGAGCATGTATATGATAACTCATGTTCTTTCTATTTTCTCCCCTTCACTTTGGCTGTAGATTAAATGAGACTTTTGCTGCAATGCAGGATGGCACACTTACTTCTGGTTATCTTTCTTTCCACTTATTGTAAGTAGAAAGAAAAGTACTACTCTTAGAAGGTGTTTCCTTTGTACATAATTTTGATTGAATCTAATGGAATGAATAACAATGAATAAGTTATGTATTTATGCATGGCATCTGGTTTGGTGAATTAGTCTATAATAATTACCCAAGTAATATTTTTATGCCTGGTTGAAACCTCTGGCAGTTGTAAAAGAATAAGGTTTTTTTTTCCTTGTATTTAAAATTACACCACATCTCTTATTTCCAATGACACCTACTGTCCTCTAGAAATTGTAAAAGACTACTAATTACCCTTATTTTTTATTAGCTTAATTATATCTAGGGATAACGATTACATTTGTGCATGAGGAAAACTCTTAACCTTCCTGTGGACAAGATTGTGCCTAACATTCTATTAAGATTATAATTCAATTCCAGTTTATATATTTAAAGAATGTTGGGAATTTGTTTGCAACATAAATCAAATGGGCCTTTATCTTGAGAAAGAATTCAAACTAACCAATAAGTCTGGAATTAACTGCAGCTACTATTAATTGTCGGTGCAAAGCTAGAACACATCATAACCAAAATTGCGCAAGATGCAGCCGAAGGAATCATCAATGAGAGAGAAAGGGTCCAGGAAGGCCCACATCTCAGACCATCAGATGAGCATTTCTGGTTTGGCAATCCGGGCATTGTTTTGTACCTCATCCATTTCATTCTCTTTCAAAACTCCTTTGAGATTGCATTTTGTCTCTGGATATGGGTACATTGTTTAATTAACTATAATCTAGTCCCTATCATTACTTTACTTTCATGTGATAGGCTCCTGGTAGAGTATAGAAAAATCATATAAAAAAGCTTTAAAAGTAAATAAATTGAGGTGATATAAGAATTGGCTTTGCATGCAGACCACATATGGCTTTGATTCGTGCATCATGGAGAGCGTTCCATATCTCATCCCAAGACTTGTTATGGGGTCTGACCTCTTGTCCTATACCATTTCTTCCTTTTCGAAATCAAAATATTTGCTATACTCTGCTACCTTTTATTTATGTTCATGTTGTAACTGTTTTTCGAATTGACAGTGTGCTAATCCAAGTGCTCTGCAGCTATAGTACACTTCCATTGTATGCTCTTGTCACCCAGGTACGAACTACATTTACCTCTTGTTTTCAGTTCAATGTCATTCCACTAAAGCACAGGTTGTATAGCCCGTATGAGTTTGTTACCTGACACTTTGTTTTAGGAAAAAAAATTATTTGAAAGACAATGTCAAATAATTTGCATTGAATTTGCTTAATAACATGCCAGTTGTCTGCTGCTGGTATCACCAACTGATGTAATACATTTTGGGTAAATGTAATTATGTTTTCAATGTCATTAACTTTAGAACACTTGTTAACACTGAAAATTGGTAAAATTTTAGATGCGTGACATGTTCAAGCAATCAATATTTGATGAATACATTTCGGATTCACTTCATGGTTGGGCCCAAGAGGCCCGGAAGTAGAAGAAAATGAGAAGTAAATCCTCTTCTCTCCTGGGCCCCACTTCTCAGAGGAAGGACTCATTTTCTTCTGGCTTGGAAATTCAATTGTCAAGAATGGAATCGGCCTCTGGAGAGAGTTCTTATACTACATGGCACCTACAGCGAGGCTTAGAGGAAAATGCTTAACAGTTTAGGTAGCAGTTATCGTAGAAATTTTTATTTTCCTTCTTTTCGTCAATATATATACACAAGGGAGTGGGCAACAATAGTAAAAGTGCACATGGGAACTGTATGTTAAACGTACCCCAATAAAAGTGCTCAATTAGTTTTCTAAATTTTTATAGTATTCTGTTATCCCACATGATAGATTTTTGGACATCTTAATAGTAACTGAAGGCGGTTTGGCTTTGAAGATTTAACAAAAGAAGCAAATAGCACTTTGGCATACTTCTTGAATGGTGAAATTGTCTTTTCCGAAATAGTGATAGAATTTAGGGGGAAAAAAAGGTAAAATTGTGCCGAAGAATGTTCTAAATATCGGTCACTGAATTAATGAATGCTGGAAAATACTACTAAATTTTGAATTGGAGATCCTAATTAAATATCTAACGTGTATGTAATAGAACAGACTTGACACTCTACTGAAGAAAGGCGTCACTAAAAGAGAGTTGCTGTGCTCAGCAGTCTTCCATCTCTCTAAATCATAAAATCAGTGACACCATAGGATGGGATGAGTGAGATAGTTTATTGGGCCGAGAAGTTGGACCCCAAAATTGGGCCTAATCACAAAGGCTTGATTAGAATGAGTTTTTCTTTGATTGGAATAAATAAATTTGATTTCATTTGATCAATATTTTCATATCATTAGATCTAAAAAAATCTTGAAAATCAATTCTAATCACATGACATGAAATCAAATGAAAATCCCATAAGGAAATCATTTGCTCAAAGCCGAAGTGATACATATATCTAATATGTTCATCGCCGTCAGCTGATTTTATGTTGTTTGTCATACTGGTGAGTGGTTAGGGAAAACAAAGCTTAAATGGATGTCACCATTCCAGGGATAAAACGGAGGTTATAGACTACATTCTCAAATTATTATTCGATGAATCTATGGAAGAAAAATTGCCTTCTTTTCCTTGGAATAACTACGGTTCGTTTGGTTCTCTATTCCCCACATTGCTGTGGATCGTGACCCTATGTTCTGGTGCAAATTCCCCCCTATCCAATTTCATAACGACAGATATTGAACCTACGGAATAATAGTCATTTATTGCCTATTTGCATAGCTATCTTTTCTGTAAATAATAGTGCAAATTCACATGTCATGAGTTCTGCATGGTAACTGCTCTTGATTCTCAATGTAACTGGAGATGTCCGTTGAGGAAATAGTATCTTATTTATATATCTAGGTGACAAGTGATATCATGGTCTCATGGACCTTTGTTCATTATAAAAATAGAGAAACTATAACTTTGTAAAATTAAATAAATTTCACCTGTATAATTAATTTTATAAGATGTCCTACATCGAATGAAAAATGAAAATTCAAATGCTTGAAAAAGGAAACGGAGAGGAATTATGTTTGTTTATATAGGAGCGCAAGGCAGCTACATGGGTTGCATGGGTGGGAGCTAATTGAGCTAGCGTCCGAGATCAATGGACCCCTGGTTTTCTATACTTGATTAGTTCTTCTCATCAGTTGGTGGCCAACTTTTTCCGTTTACAATATTGTTACCTTTCTCCAGATACATGACAGGTCAATTGTTGGAAGTTTATTAGTTTAATTTGCTCTTGACATTTTTTAAAATTACTCTCTTCACCAATGTCGCTCAATCTCTCAGGCTGAGTACTAAAATTTTTTTAAAATTAGTCTCGTCAATTTGGAACATATACATGGAAATCATTACATTTTAATAACACACACACACACACACACACACACACATTATAAACAAAACAATTTGACTGATATGTATAATGGCATAATGATATCAGAGAAGTCCCAACCACGGAGATTTCTAACTCTATAGTTGTGCTCCAGATGTTAGCTTTAATTCTCATACCTTTTATTTCATGAGCGATGCGAGTAAAATATAAATCTATAAAAGTTTACAAGTTCATATAGTACAGAATTAAATTTTTGAAAACAACTTATATAACAATTTAGTCCATTGAATGAACTTAATTAAAATTTTCTGATTGTCAAACTTCAATTTTTTACAAGAAAAATAAAAAAAACATACATGATGAACAAATTAATGTGTACACTAATTGGTTGTGCTTAGTATTATTGTGAAGAGGGAGGAGTATAACTCACACAGTTGCACTAGGGAATGAGAGAGCAGTGATGCTTACACGAAGGAACAGAAAACGGATATGATAATATTAAAAAAATATACATGGAAGAAGCAGATGGGATGGATGAAGGGAGTGAAGTATAGTAAGCAAAAAATCTGGCGAAGAATTATTGGAGGATCTCAGAAGTCAGAGAAGCTCTCTGGTTCACAAACGTGCAATTGATTCCTCTTGTTGCCTTCTTTTACCTTCCTTATTACCAGCTTTACTACTATTATTATATATTTTTTTTAGGAGGGAGAGAAACTTAATTAGAGGGATTCCAATTTGTCATGCATCTCTATGGTATGTAGCTTGGAAATATTCAATCCACCAACATTCAACATAAAGTCTTTTTTTAAGTTTGCGTACATATTGAAAGAAATCTCAAATATACACATAGTCACACAATAATACAGGATTCACTGTACACAAGTATCAATATTTTCACTACGGGTTACATTAATCTTGTTGATAACCTCTGCAAGTTATATTTATCAGATAATATAAATAATGGGATTTTCATAACTATCTCATCTCATGAACTCATCCATTAAACATTTTTTGAATTCTTTTCACGCATCTTAGAAGACACGCTTGAAGATTACATAATATGTATATATGCTTATTTTCTATACAAATGTATGCTTGGTTAATGTATAATGAACACTTGTTTATAATTTCTTTTCCGATTGAGACCTTGACAGCAGCTGTCAAGATACACTTCCTTATAATTTTAATTCGAACATAAATGATAAGTTAGTCAGACATTTTAGCCAAATCAAAATACAGTTTGACAGCTTCCAACATCTATTTTGTATTAAGAAATACATTGCACTGTATTTTATCTTAGATGTTGGAACAGTGCAAACATGTTGTATTTTAATTCGAACATAAATGATAAAATGCAGTTCGAAATACTTACATTTGGCAGAAAATCCACACTAAGATAAAATACAGTGCACACATGTTGTATTAAAAATTTTATGCTCATTGTTTGAATTTCTAAAATGCACACACATAGTTATTGTGTACAATTAATGCATATTTGGCTATTCCACTTAATTATTGTAGAATGGAAACCTTTTTTCTTTCTAAATAGTCGGTCAAATTATTTAGAGGGTGATTCGAAGGTGAAGATATATAGAATTAATTAAGTATGATATTCAAATGTTTTCATTATCAATTCTTGTTTAATTTGATTGAAACTAACTAGCACCCTGAACTTAGCAAATTTAACAACTAGCTTTCCGATTGATCTTGTAAAAAAATTTATAATTTATAATAAGTTGCTTAAAAAAAATACAAATAACGTTTTTATAACAAACATTTGAAGGAAATTATAATAGTTGCATTCCGCGCGTTTAGAAAAATATCAATCTTATATAGTTTAATTAAACTAAAACAGAATAAATTGGTGTACAATTCCCAATAAACAAAAAAGATCAGTCTGTCTCAACTCTCAAAAGAAAAACAGAACTGAACAGAGATGCCAGCCGATTTACGGTAGAACCGTAGAAGAGCATCTCCACAAAACTACCTCATTTCTACCACTCAATCATTAAAGAAATAAATGCAGTATCTCTTTGACAGATCCTATACCATCGATTTCAGCTATACAAAATCACCTCCATTCCTTACAATTTCGACATATATGCATCCCTTAATCTCTTAGCAATCAGCACACACGCTCTGCTCATTCATTAACTGATCTTTTCCCAATTCCATCTAGTTAGGCATTATTTGTTACACACTTACACTTACATCAGATTGGCAGTTTCTTACCTTAATGGGAAGTTAGGAATACATCCAGTAATTGCTAGACTGGAGAAGATGTGGATCTTAGGGTAGAATACTAAATATGCGCTTTCTCTTCCTATCATTGCATTAAATGCACCTCTGGTACAGCACATTGCGCTTTGGACAACCAACCAAGCTATCCTAGTAGGTTGCTTGTGTCACACTTCATCAGATGATACATCCATATGCATGATCAAACATCTCACCATGTCTGTACATCCTTATGCAGATTATGGCAGTGTGTATCACATGTGATATAGACACAAAAGCTAGATAACTGGAAAGAACACAAAGAAGATAAAAAAAAATATATGGTAGCGAAGAAGTATTCGGAGAGGGAAATGCTTATAAATGTTATTCCAATTTATAACTTTATTATATCTAACCATAATTAATTATGACCAAAATTTTCTTTTTTGTTCTGACTTTTGAAGTAATAATTGTCACCAAGCATAGAATCTATTAACGACTATAATTCCACAATATTTGGAAATTTTATGCTCATTGAATAATGGCAAAGAAACGATCGATGCCTATGGATGAAAAAGCATAGTCTCTTAATTGAAACAGTAAATTAGTTTAAATCTTAAAATAGAAGCAAAAAGTATATAAATAAAAATAATGGTATTATTATGGAGGATAACTACGATTGGAGAGAAAATTATTCCTGTGTTTGACTTGAACTCTAATTTCTTTTCTATCTTTCCTCGGTTTTATATGTAACACGCTGAATTCCGGTAAAAAGTGCACGTTGTATGATTTTCCTCAGATGTATGCACCATGACATGTCAAGTTGATAGAAAAGAGAGAAAAATAGGTGCAAAATCATTAATGGAGCTCACCTGAATTGGTGAGAGTAGAATGGTTCTTTCTGGCACATCATGAGCTATCTCATGTCATGTCATCTGTTAAAATACAAGATATAACAGTTCTCGTCGATATATTAAATATCTTAGAAGTATTGAAAAAGATGGAATTGCACATTCCATATACTATTTGAGTTACCTTTTAAAAATTGAAACCAGATGTTAAAATTACAGCAAAAAATGATATACCATCATTCTAGAGAAGATAATAAAAGATGTCATCATAAATTTTAATTATTTTGAAGAAAAAAAAACATATTTTAGATAATATGATTTCGAAGTTCAGTTCTATATATATTTTAACAGAAAACAAGTACCCTCACCGTCTTTTTTTTTTTTACAACTCATGTCATCATAATGAAGTTTGATTTAATATATGGAACAAATTAACTAAGTTTATTTGGATCAACATGCTCAGAAATATGTCGAACTAGTGGAGAAGTTGCTCAAACTCCGCCGAGTTAATTACCATCTTCATGAGAAAGGCCCTTCCTTGAAGCCCAGATGCAACTTAATTTTTATGGTGATTGGTGAGTATTAAGCAGTATCGATCCTGCTTTGCATTGTCAATCTGACACCAGATCGTTTCTCTTCATTTCTCAACCTTTTATCATTGATATCTTCACAAGTAAAAGTTTTTCATGAAACTATAGCTGCTAAGATAACACTTAGAATCAAAACATACCAACTGTGTACAGAGAAATTTAAGTTCACAAAAGAGAGCTTAAGTTCCACCGTGCCTCTGTTAATATAATGTTTATTATTCTTTCGCCATAACTATATATATTAATTTGATATTGCGGATCTTGTATAAATGTGGCCATAAAGAGATAATAATTAATAAAAGGGTCACCAATTAAAAGCTATTTATACACACAACTCCAGTTGTTGCTGTATTATTATTTACGAGTTATTATATGTAATCAACATGTTTAATAACAACTTAAATTAACATCATATCCATATATGTTATTGGTCGGAAGGTTTTACGTCTGAAGAACCAAAACCACTATAGTTAGACATCGCAATTTTCTATAGTATAATAATCAGGTTCCGACGCAAAACGGCTAAATGGGGGTATGATCAACTATAATCTAAAAAATAAACTAATCACTCGCTATTTATTTGCAAAACTCCTCCATATTTTAACTTCATGTTATCATTTTTAGATAAAAATTAATATCTTATACTGAATTTGGCCATTCACTTTATAAACTTCATTAAGAATTGATCCCACACTTTTTAAGAAAATAAATATAAAATATATAAATCTTTTATACATATTTTCAAAGATTGTAATCCCGTCGCTTCTTCTAAATATAATGATATATGTTGGATTAAGTATGAATTTCCATTTTGATATGTTTGTCCTGTGCTTTTTCCAGCCAAAAAGCAATTAGTTTTTCCTCCAAAAGTATTCAAAATATTTTACTTGTACGTCCAGAGAGACAGAGAGAGAATCATGGGTGCCTAGACAGAAGTAAAGAAGCATGCAAATGCAATGCAGGATCCCAAAGAAATGGAATCGGTGGGTGTGTGTGTTGGCTTTCCAAAAGGGAAAGATCTTTTTTGATGGGAAAAGAAAGAAACAACATAGTTAGAAATCCAATGATTTTGTTTGGGAGTAAGCAGGGGACAGAGAGGCAGGATTTAAGGTTTAAGAGAGGAATTGGGATTGGCTGCCCCTCCTAAAGGCACAACTAACCACCTTATCTGGGATGCAAAGCACACAAAACAGGGACCGAACCCTCCTAATTTTTTAGTGTGTACGTTCATGTAGTATCCTCTAAAATTATAATATAATATATGCACCTACAAGATACTTTCTTTTTATTTTAGAGGAATGGTTTGCCAATTGTCCCGGTCAACTTAAATTTCACAAAGAAACATGCAATTAATATATTTGTCGCATATAATATGTTGCCGGTTCTTTTAATTAAGTTGTATTTAAATTTGAATTGCAAAGAATCTGCTCCACCATCAAAATAAACTAATTTTAGCTCTGGAATGGCTCAAAAATTATGAGACTACCTTTTGATGTGAATAACTATAAAAGCTTCATGTGCTAATTAAATAGTAAGACAAAAACTTCTTTCTTACTAAATATTACTAAATTTTGAGTTTCAATAAATCTATACAAGTAATTAAATAGGTTTGAATAGGAAGTAAGAATAGCTAGAACAACATAATCATAAACACAACATTTGGACAGAACCATAGTGGATTTGGTCCTTCATAAATTGTTATTTTGTATTGGTATGAGAAAATAAGCTCAAAATTTGCAGGCAATTTAGATTAACAATTATGTATTATGAACTCATCTAAACATAAGAAAAGTGTTATATCTGACAACGACACAAGTACATACTACATAGACACAAAAAAATAATACTATCAGATGTGCAAAGATGTTTACTTCTTCCTTTTTTATTAGCATTGAACCTAGACAATTTGACTGTCTATATTATTTATTGTTTATTTATTCATGTTGAAATAAGAAAAAAAAATGGAGGTCACATTTGTATTTTAAGTTAGTGAAAAATTGAAAATAATAGCGCAATAATTTGGATTTTTAATACTTAAGCTAGGCATTGATCTATATACGAGGGGGTGCATGGAACCATGCATATAATATGTTGGAAGGATAAGCTATAAGAATTACATGCATTCTAAGAACTAAAATGTATTTATCTCACTGTAAAATTCCATGTTAATTAAATTATTATAATGTGTTTTCAGCATTTTAATTATTTGAAGGATAAGCTAAAAGTCTAAACTTCCAAGTTACATAATTGATACGCCAGTTTGATGGTATATTTTTCCAAATTTCGAGCTGCATATTGTACATGGATTCCGACTAGATTAATAGCAGAGGAGTCGGATGCCTTAAAGAACACAAAGATAGCATCTCAAACCCTAGATGCCCTTTTTGCTGGATCAAAGGGCGAAGAGGCCTTTGCAAGTTTGCATAGGGTGATAATTACCCCCACAACTCCGCTCAGCTAGACCTTAGAGCATCATTATATCTTAGTTAACTAATTACATGGATCTCTATGATTAATTGTACGGATTAAAGATATTAATTAGTTCAATTTTTGTTAAACTACTTAAATTTAAATACAGGTGATCGAGTAATAGTTGTTTGCATCGTATCAAACCTAATTATATATGTAGCATCATCGATTACAACAAGCTTACAACTTTTGTAGTAAGATATTATAAATCCTTAAGAACTGTTGAAACAAAATTTTAAAAAAAATTCATATGATCTATGTATATCTATGTAAATATTAGGGTACAATATGCGCATTCCTTTTGTATTCATAATTTCATACTGAAATAACAATATATTAGGGTCCTCAATGAATATAAAGACATAATAAGAGAAGATACCTAGGCAATAAAGAATAACTATTAGTGGTTATCAGAGAGAATTTGTGGTAATATAATAGTCTCTTATGCATCAGCAAAGCAAGAGAGTGCATATAGAAAGCCATGCAAATATGAGGCCCAAGGAATAAATATATGATGTGGTGAGACATCCATTAACATTAATTAATCTAGTCTACAAGATGCCATTGTCATGATTTCCTCTGTTTATTTTTATCATCTAGACACCACGTACATGAATAAACTAATGGAAATGCTGAGGGAACACAGTCGTTGTAACACTTTTGTAATGTTGAAGCTACGGTAATATTTCTACGGCATTCATATATAAAATGTTGATGACATACAATTCTCTCTCTCTCTCTCTCTCTCTCTCTCTCTCTCTCTCTCTCTAAACCTAGACATACTTAAAATAAAGCTATTTTTCCAAACTCCATCTTAAATCACTAGTAAATTGATCAGATAATTAAGAATTGCTACCAGAGAAATATTATATATCACACTTCTTTTTTTTCTTACAATTGCATAGTCATTTGTACATCCCCCCGCCCATATATAAATAGCTGTAAATTCAATGACCCAATATCTTATGAAGGAGAAGGGGCTCAAATGCCCCTTTTGCTGTCTCCATTATACCGTCAAATGTCAAAATAAAACCAAATATCAATAAATTTTCTTTATTCCCACATAAAATATTACATATTTTGATATCATTTTGAATGGTATCAAGACTTTACAAAATCTAATTATAGATGTTAGCAGTTATTATCTAGAAGCTGATTTTAGAACTTGATTTTTCATCAAAATATAAAAAGTACCATAATTTCTTACATGAATATACTATATATCTCATCTAGCAAATTTCTTTTATTATTAAACTCCTTAAGATTTCAATTGTTACTAATAAAAGTTTCAAAAAGAAATCAAATCACAGTGGAGGCATGAAAAATGAAAATATTTAAGCCCTCCTCTTGACCTCCTTATCAAGTCTGGTAGTGCAAAAAAATCCATTAGTTTCTTTTGAGGGCCAAAAAAAAATACATTATTTTCAAGTCAAATAAGAAAAAGTATTCCCCAAAGTCTACAAATATATTAGGAGGATATCCCCAGTGTTTTGCACTTCGTGCTCCTATTGTCAATGTTTATATTTTACTATAGGAGTAACATATTTCTCAATGGCAAATGCGCAAGTTAGGACAAATATAGGAACACACTGGACCATTTTTTGTTTTTCCTTATTAAACAATATAATGGGATGCCATTTCATGACCCCTCACTGATGCAATGGACATACGAAAAGATTACATAATCAACTTGGTCCGCTTTAGTAGGCATGAAAATATTAAAGTTTACATTAGTTATCTGCTAATAGTTTAATGTGCAAATGGAGGTAATAATAAAGATTTTTTATATGCAACTAGATATTTGGCCCAAGGTCCTGGTCTCTTCATCACTTTAAATACCCTCCTGACGGGTGTATATATACATGCAAGTATTTTTAAAACATGTGAAAATATTTGGCGATCAACGCAAGCAACAGATGTTGCAACTCCTAAAATTAAACCACCTTACCAGGTGATGGTACATACGTAAATGAAAAAATTAAACACATTAATTAGTATGATTTAGATCTGCGAGTATATATCCTCTTTATATGAGGATACATAGCCGGTATATAGCAAATATATGCATATATAACGTTTACTTTTTGACTTTTTGTTAATTAATATAAAAGGAGAAAAATAAGTACGACAATTTTAAACAAAAAAAAAAAAAAAGAAACAACCTCAATCCTGTTTTGAAGTAAACCTTACTCCAAAAATAAAGAAATATCAATGGAGATCGAAGGAACACGAGCTAGCATTGGGGAGAAAAAATAGCCATTTTTCCCGTGAGCTGTGCCTCACTGGTTTTCATGGTCTGCCATGCAACGTGCATACTAGTCTTGAAATAATAATTAGGGTTTCTCAGGTCGATAGCTATTTATATTTCCATTAATTCATAGTAATAGTAGCACTATGGATCATGATTATATATATCAATCACACAAATCCATACCTAAGCAACCCCAAATAAATTAAAGATTGTCGATTGTGTACTCTAGTTTTATAAGTGAAACATTAAAAATGCTATAATGGCAAAACAAAGACAGAACTGGTTAAAATTTAGTGGATATATTAAAAATTAAAAGCAACCAACCAATATTGTTCCACCCTCTACATCGTGCAATTGCATACTTGCATTAATTATCAGAGCCAGAGTGAAGTTAGGCCCTAAATAAGCCTAATTAAGTAATATATATACTATCGTTTTGCTACCATCCTAAATTGGCCCAAGTAACAGAACTCAAAATTTCAAAATCAACCCTACAATTTCACATAATGAAAATATCAATAATAATTAGCCGACTAACCAATTAGACACCATCGATTCATCTTCAATTTCACCTTCTTATTGCACAAAATGTCATTGCCATGAAGAAACTGAGAAGAGAGCCCTAGCTTGCCAACCAAGAAATAACCCCTCCTTTGAAACATGCAATTGGTACCCTTCCGATGGATAGTGCAAGCGTAGAAGCAACCGGGCTTGAGAAAGAGAGTATTCGCTAAGCCGGCGTGGTGTAAAACCATTCTCTCTCATAATCACATCCCATCTCTCAAACCTCATGCCACCAGCACCTCGGGTGCCACCGGCAGGGACCAGAGACTCCTTTATCTCCTCCCCTAGCCATCTCTCCTCGACTTCTCTTCGCTCGACACTATTAGGTGGTACTGTTGCTTCTAAGGCCTCAAAAACCGCAGTATAGTACTCCAAAGACTCTGAGAAAACCCTACAGAAATCTTGAGGGGCCGTGGCAACTCCTAGCTCTCGCTCCGCAATTGTCACCACTGCTGGTCCCATAGCACGCACCGTAGCAAGAAAATCATGCAATTGCCTCTCATCGCGGTCGGCGTACAACAGTTTATGCAAGAATAATACGCAATTTACTATTAACACCTCTCCTTTTTCGGATGAAGAACTTGATTGGTGCAACTGCATGAGAGATGAGCGCAAATTGTAGGAGTGAAGATAGAGAGGATTGAATTGAAAAGGGAGGCCTAGGGACCGAGCAAATGCATGCAACCGATCAGCAGTTCGTCTGAGAGCATTGACATCTGTGCCGGCCCCAGTTATCCGTACAGATGGAGGACCGCTGTCTCCACGGTACCCGTGCACTGCAATTGCTTGCAGAAGAGGTGGCCACTGGAACCCATGCGCTGTGTCCATGTCAATTATGTGGACCCCACGATGACCATCAATCGCTTCCAATATGGCTTGGTTTGCAGTTAAATGAGCGAACCGGAGAAACGGTGTGATTTGGTTGAAGGCCAGGTATGATGGCTGAACCAACTGCGTACCACACTTGTTCATACTGGTACTGGGGTTTGGTGCTGCATTGGAAGATTCAATGAGTCGGATTATGGCCTGTGCGAAGTGGTACACTACTCGGTCGGATGAGTCACCAAGTGGAGAAACAGCTGAGATGAGAAAAGATGCAATCCGTAGGGCTGTCGGGCGGTCTCCATGGTGCATCAGCTCGGCACAGCGCATGAGGATCTGGCGAGGTGATGCTGATGTGGGGATGAGGAATTGGCTGGGGGTGGTTGGTATGAAGGATGTGTTGGTGGGGTTGGTTGTTGGTTCTTCTTCTTCTTCATGGGATTGGAGAGAGGAGAGCATAGTTGGGTCAGGTTAAGGTTAGGGTTTTGGAGGAGAGAGGAAGTGAGGTGGAAGTGCAGGAGAGAAAGAAGGAAGGCATGCATCTCTTGTCGGGTTTAATAGTTGGGGAGGAGGTAGAGGCACATCTGGAGGTGCAGCAGCAGCAAGAGTCGCTTCCTTGACAGGACATGATCTGCCCACAAATAAACAGATGAAAAATTTTAAAGCTTATGAGAGAGAAAGAGAGAGAGTACTAGTAGTAGTAAGTAGGGAGTGGCAGCTGATCTATTTAGAGTTATAGATGCACTGTTCCAATCAAATAAAAGCTAGGTGTCCCTCCTCTCTATCTCTCTCTTCCTCCTCTCTCCCTCAGAAAGGATAACTGTGGAAAAAGAGATGGGGATTATGCGGTTCTTGTCCCTATTCGCATGGACTTTGGTGTCTTCGGGTAGGAGAGAGAAAGAGAGGTTAGAGATATCAATCAAGCTAAGATGGGTTGATGTGATCAGGGGCTAAATGAAGGGGGTCAGAGGAATCTAAAACATTCTTAGGATTCGGTGATGAATAAGAGGTGGTTGTTAGTAGTGACATAAAGAGTGGAGAGAGAAAGAGACTTTGGTGGTTTGGATGCGTTTGTTATACGTACTGATGATAAATTTTCTAAATGGTCAATTTACACTGTTGCCAAAATATTTGAACCGCAGATAGTATTATTTGATTATTTTATGTTTAACATAATGACGTCTTAGTTTTACACATATGTCTTATATATTCCTTTTCCTTTTCTTTTTCTTTTTGGAGGTACAGGTCAAGATATGAAAGGGAAAAGCGAAGGGGAAAGTTTGGTGAAGGAGTGGATACTATATAAATATATATTTGCATTGACAACTAACAATCTTTTAATAAATGGTGTGGTGCTTCTGCAAGTGCTCCTCAGCATGCATTTCCAGCTTATACTAATGTATTTTCCAAGCCAATTCACTTTTATAGTTTTATTCATGCTTCTTGTGGTAATTAAGTTTATTTAATCTTATTAGTTTTTTGAAATCGTTTAAGTTGATTATTTTCTATTATAAGTCAGGCTAAAAGAGCTAGTGATAATCAAAATTACAAAAAAGAGCTCTGCTTGTACTGTTAGGAAAATGTATACCAAAACATGGTGAAATCATTGAGTCACCTTTCTAGGCTAGAGTACTGGAGCTAGTGGGTGTAAATGCAAAAAGATCCTTAAAATAATCAAGGACACCTTTCTCCTTTTTCTTTTGTGTTTCTACATGATGAGGTGTCTTAAAAGAAAGCATCAGGAGATCCTTGCCTAGTGCAACAGTCTGGTGTTCTTTTTTGGTTTTTGTTCATTGCCCACACACCCTATCTTCCTTTAGAGCAATACACGCAAAGCTTTAAATAGGTGAATAGAGACTACACACAACACATATCCAACTCATGAACTCTCATCCACCTTTTCACTTGTCCCTTTATGCAGCCTCTCGCCTTCCTTCATCATCTAAGGCATGGCCCCCTCAGATAAGTTCCTTGCTCTCTCCCTCCTTTCCACCTTTATGTCAGTATCCACCAAAATTTCAACGAGGTAAAAACTATATACAACGAACGGACCCCAACTCTACAAACACCAAGATGCATTTCCAGCTGCTTTCTTTCCAAAGTTGCTCAAGGAATTAGCATGATTTATTTATACAAATGATTGGATTGGGAATTCAGTAATAAAAAGATAACGCGCCTAGATCAATTACGTGGAACTTTGAGTGGAGGTTGTGAATTCAAAACATGGCTGCAGATTCCTAATGAATTTTTAGTTTTGAAAATTTTAAAATGTTAAAGTAATAATTAATGGATTCATTAATCTTAATCCTCGCGCGATGTGGTTAATCATACTAAATCTCTCTCTCTTTTTTTTTAGAGGACAGTCTATGTTAAAATTTGAACAGTAAAAAGAAGTATTAATTATCAAAAGTTGAAACTCACAACCAAATATTTTGTGAACCCATATTAGGATTATGCTTTTCATTTACACTAAATGGGTAGTTCTCTCATGCGACAAATAAAAATATGTCAAAATGCTGTAAAATAATTAAACTGACCTATAAATTTTTCTGAAATATATAGACACATATACTATTTTGAAATTTGTGAAATGTCAAAATTTTGCATATTCTATTACAAACCCTGGAAGACGGGGTTAAGTTATAAATTAAAATGTCTAGATAATTTATGTTAGTTGTCGAGAATCTACAGATTCTTTAAAATATATAGTCACAGTGGTCATAGATAATTTGAGATGACGTAAGAAAATGGACTTAGAAGAATAAAAGACAAAAAAAAAAAGATAATTTATGTTAATTTTAAAAAACACTCATATATACCGGGTAAATTGGTGATCAAGACCAACCAAAATGAGACAGAAGACCAACTCCGATCCAAACCCCATGTAACAGATCAACGAGTCCATATATCATCTTTCCAGTGTCCGCTTGATTACTCAAAAACATCTTTTGATATTAAAAAATTGTTAAAACATCGTTTAGTTCTCTCCTTCTTTCAAGATATTCAATTATAGATTTTTTTTTTTTGGTTTGCACTAAATTGATCCCAAACTTCATCATAATTTTTCCCACAAAATAATTGTTATACAAGATAATAATAAAAAACAATTATTAAATTATAAATATGAACTAAGGAAGAGAATAACTGCTTTTTTTGCATCCAAGCAAGATGGGAAGAAGAATAAAATAAAGAATTTCCCCCGAATGTTCTTCTAACTCGTTGTTGGAATAAAAATTTTCCTTCATAGAATATATATATATATATATATATATTCTCTCCATAAGAGCTCTTTCAAACGTATTCTCAAATAATCCAAATGCAACGCAAAAAGGTAATGGATGTTTCAATCCTATTTACTTCGAAAAATGTTCAAAGACTTAATTAGCATTTTTTTTAATCTAACTAAGAACTGATTTCGGTACTGATGAAAATTTGGAGTTATTTATTTATATTTTTTAAATATATAGTACATAGATAATTTGACTTAGATAAAAATCTATAAGAAATCTTGAATTTTTTTTAAAAGAAGTTCAAAGATCAAAGAAAAATTATTCCTATAAAATCATTTATATATATTTTTTCAGTTTAATTCCGACCTATTTCAATTTCTTTAAATATTTTCATCGAATGAAGAAGAGCCAAGTCCTAATGCATATGATAATATCCAAAGAATTAAAAATTTTAATTCTTAATTTTTACTAAGAAAAATGAAGATATTTATAAATCTTGTGAAATCCAAATTTTCAGACAGTTAGAAACTAATGCAATTTTTACTGAATGACACCTGACACGAGATAAAATATTTATTCCTTGCACATAAATTCCAGGAGTTAAATTTCAAACTTGCTTTATTTATACGAACGAAATCTTATTCTATCCAATTATAATAGATTAACTCCTAACCACGTTGTTTTAATTGACTGAAAAAGAAAATTGTTATAATAAAAAATATAAAAATTTATTATAAAAAATTATTTTGACTGGACTAAAAACGTTGGGTGAGAATCCTTTAGTAAATTAATCGACAATCTGTCTGTAAATAAACAAAATAATCTAACGTTAATACACCTATAAGCTAAATCGAGACATTCGTATAAAATTGCCAATAATGTGCATAACAAACAATCTAATATATAATTCCCCATATTGTGTCCTGGCTAAGTCTATGGGTCTATAGAGGTTCTGCTAGAACGTAAGATGCAAATGAATTGGCTAGTGAATATGATTATGTACTACGTGCATTTTAGGGAGCGCAAGCACGAAAATAAATGATTCGGAACGAAAATTTTAGTCGATTAAATAATACATGTAGATAATTCCATGAAATTCTATCAGGCAGTAGAAGTGGTAGGTGTCGTCAGACAGGGATTCCTAGACTATGTATGCACATATAACGAAAACAGTAGTTATATTTTTTGTTCAGTGATCATTCAGTTACTTTACGGAAGATGGGTAACTTTATATCCCATAAGAAAAAATAAATAAAATTATAAGTGCAATAACATGATATTTTATAGATGGGTAAACGAATTTAAATTGACAGAAAATATTAATATTAATAATAAGATATATTGTATTCAAACAGTGAACATCCAATCAATGATATTAAATATTCTTTAGTTCAGATAACTTTTCCATTGCAGCCATACAAAAATAGAATGGAAATTCCATTAAAAAATTGCACTTTGACAATACAATATTTATGTAATTATGCAGAAAATTAACTACGGAAAGCATTATCTAGATTCCAGAACTGTATCAAGAAATCCCGTGTGCACACATGAACTGTTGATGACGTCTATTTAGTAAAGAAATATTCAAAGACCACTATTTAATCGAGCTGCCATCGTGTGACTTGTATTTTTATATCTATTTATAAGCATTATATTATATATATATTATAGCTTTCACAAAAAAAATTACTGAACCTGACGACTCTATAATTGGATAAAATCAATGGCAAAAAATAATTGCATAAAATAACTAGTTTTAAATTTTCTCTTGCATTCGAACAGAAGGGGAGAGAGAGAAAGGAATGAACACTCACATCAGAGGTAGAAAGGAGGAGCATGAGGGTACAAGGCATAAGCAAACAAAGGGAATATGGCAGCAGAGAGGGGCATTTTTGTCAAAATATTGATGGAATGTCTCAGCCCCAGGTCTCCAATCAGGAAAAACTATCAATCATCATTACCCCACAACTCACCTGCATGACAAGTTTATACATCAAATGCCATTCTTTTAAAAAAAACGATAGAAGTTAAAGTACTGTAAGGAGTTTAAAAGGATAACTTTTTCACAAGGTATATGGTTCCATTCATTCATGGGAAACAAAGAATGTACTTCATTCTGAATTTGACAAATATATAAATATATTCCTGCCAAGTTGCTTATCGTTATGCACAAAAGAACAAAGTTACAAACTGAGTATACAAGAAGATATAAACTAGTGCCTTAACAGTTTATTAGATCATTTTGGATCGATGGAACATGTAGGTTAGAAAAATATAGTATATTACCTAAATGATCATAAACCATGGTATGTTTGAACCCACAATTATCACTATCCACTAATTTCCCATAAAACTGTTAGTAGATCTATGCTTAATTTGCAAATTGAATATTATATTAATCATTGCTTTTCAAGGCATTATAGCAATTAGCAAGGGATTCCTAATTAATTATCATCGCTAAAATAAGTATATTGCATTACGCATTTGAAGTATCACAATAATCTTAACGAAAGATTTCAATGAACCAAAGAACAGTACTTACAAAGTAACCGATATATATTTTATGATAAAGTTTGCGAAATGATTTAATTAATTTCTTCTTAGCATGCATGAAATAACTGTCATTTATTTAGGTCCAAGTTAGGATATTGTTGCTTAGTTCTAAGCCAAGTGAGTAGATTATTGCAATATAGCTAGACAAAAAAAAAATTCTACTGCCAAAGAACAGAATAATTATCTAGAAAAATTAATATATATTTTCCTTATTAAGCGCCAGCACTCCACCCTTAATGAAGTCTCTCTCCACTCTCTTTCCCTCTCCCTCTTGTTACAACAGAAGGTCATCAAAGGTAAGAGATGAGGAAATATCAACTTCGTAATAAACAGGAAAGATCTTTCTCACTTAAAACAAACAAGAGAAAGCGAGGGAGAAGCAAGGAAAAGAAACAAGAGAAAGAAGCTTAAATTTGTGCCAATTCCTTACCTCCTGCATTTAATGCACCGATTTGACAGCCACAAAAGTTCACTTTCATGCAATCTCTCTCTCTCTCTCTCTCTCTCTCTCTCTCTGTGTGTGGAAAGAGTTTGCTCTATCAAAAACACAAATTATTGATATTAGTTTGTAATTACGCTCTGAGGGATCGATCCTCTTGGCTCGGCCGACCAAACCGGCCATCAGTTAAAAGGCAACTTTTCGTATTATTTATCAATTAAAATCTTCTTCAGGACAGCACATTGCAACTTCTCTCCAGTCAAATAGCAACGATAGGTGTCCTTTTTCTTGACTATAAGCCATGACGGTTATCATGGTCTCACCACAAAATCTGAGCCGAGCAAAAAGACCTGTCATATCCTCTTTTTTGTTCATCTGAATTAATTATCAACATCTAACACAACCCGATCAATTGTTACTCAACCCAACAATTTGCATACTGTTCATGTAATTATTAATTAACGGTCCAAAATAGATTAGAAATAAATTTCATCCTTGCATTAATATAGATACTAAAAGTGTTATTAAACGTATAACAATAACAACAAATATGCAAACCAAATAATTCAATTGGCATTAAATGGGACTATAAGTTTTTTTTTGTATTATATATTGTTATCTTGCCATGATGATGTAAGATGTTGGATTGGACCAAGTCAGTTGATCTAAATTTTGAAAAATGATTTACTTTTAATTTTTTCACATGAATATTAATAGCGTGTGTCATATAATATTAATACATGCGTCCGTTTTTAACCTAAAGAAGAATCATAAAATTCAATTGGCATTAAAAGGGACTATAATTTTTTTTTGTATTATATATTATTTTCTTGCCATGATGATGTAAGATGTTGGATTTGGACCATATCAATTGATCTAAATTTTGAAAAATAATTTACTTTTAATTATTCCACATGAATATTAATAGTGTGTGTCATATAATATTAATACATTCCGTTTTTAACCTAAAGAAGAACGTATGTGTTCAGTTTAAATGCTTAGAATTTAAATGGTTTGAAGAATATTAAGGTAGTTAGGAAGCAAAGTTGGACCCCTTCAATTTTAGATGGTATCAACACACGACAGATATATAGAATTTGAATACTCGATGAAGTTTTTGTGCAGTACTTTATATATAGACTGGAGAGGACTGAAAAAGAGAGGCAGTTTGTAGTGAGTGAGAGAGAGAGAGAGAGAGAGGATCATTTGAGTGGAGTTGAAGGGAGGGAAAGGGGACACAGTGATAACACATGGGGGACCAAGAGGGTGCATGCTCTCTTTTATATTGCCAAAAATCAAATTGCATCCGCTTGAGAATTTGTCAATTAATTAGACGCATAAGGTATATTTGGTACATCCATAGGAGACCCCTTATTAATTGTTCTTGCCTTCTCTCTCTGCTCTTGGGTTTTGAAAACCGAACCCCAGGGTGGGCTGTTCCTACCCACTCGTGCAAGGAATTAACTTCTAGAGAGAGAAAGAGAGGAGCAATATTTTATGTAGAGGCCGAGATAGGATCTTTGAAAGAAGAATTCTAAACATTTGTATAAAAACCGAGGGTTCTGGTGGTGATAGATCTTCTATGAATAGTCTTTCATTCATAGTACGATCAAACCACATCTCACTCTCTCTCTCACTTGACTTCTCTTTTATTGGGATCGTGAGATGGGTTTCTTGACTTGCGTTAGATTTTCGTTGGGAATTGGAGAAGAGCAGTTGGATGAATGATGCGATTGAAGTTGTTATGACATTGCTTCATCATTTGTTTAAAGCGGAAATGCTGGAAGAAAGTCTCGCACTTTTATACTTTCATTCGTAAGATGCTGAACATTCGTCTAAAATTCCAACCGTTAAAAAATTCTCCATTTTATAAATGTGATTTTTTCAAGAATTTTTTATTTATGTGATTTGTTGGCTTACCCACAATTTTGTCCGCAGATGATATACATGTTTGGTGCCATTATGTTGTAAGTTGATTTCTTATTTCTAGTGCTTAACGGAAATATATTTAATATATGGAAAGATGACCATGATCCTATACATCCTAATTAAAAACATTAAAAAAAAACAACAACATATATGTATCCTTCTCAATAAGAACACAGAACACTTGCTTGCCAAAAGGAGTCTGGATTTAGTTTTCATTTAGTTGAAGAATTTTACTCAACTGGACAAAACACAATAATTAATCATTATCTGATCAACATCTAGTCCAAGAATATCAAGCACTTGGCGGCATTAGTAGTCATAAACTATTAATATTAAGTTGCTTAATTATATTAACCTCATCTTTGTTTGGTTAATTATCATAATTTTAAACAATAAAATTACAAACATTTCTTCATAAAATAGATTAATAGACTGAAATTGAGTGTAATTAAAAAATTTGATTGTTTATCTATTAAGAAATTTAAAAATTGATTGTTCACTTTTATGGAAATTTAATATTGAACCAAATGATTCCACGTTTAATTTATAACTTATTATACAACTTATCTCTGTCCCTAACTAATTAAGTAATTATATATATATTTATTTGAATAAATCAAATTTTACAAATGGTTCTTTAATACCATTCAGTTCTACTTTGGTTCATTTAATATTTAAAATTATCATTTTTTCCCTTAAAAGAATTTAATTTGTTGCATGTCTTATCATTATGACGAGAGCAAAAAAAGAAGTATACAAGATTAAGATTCATATTACTATCCATATCATACTGATATTGTTTGTAAATACTATTTTTCTGCTATTTTCGGTGCTAGCATTGATTTAATTAGTATCTTAGTTCATGGAGAATCATGTTATATAGTTTCTTTGTAAATATATGTGCATGTGTATGTCTATGTATATCTGATAAGAAAGCCACGTAGGCATTCTATATTTTCTTAAAGGAGATTTTTGGTTCTCCCATGAAATACACTAAACTCACTTTTTGACTAATGGGGGCGTTTGTTAGTGTAGTAAGGGTTTGCATAAATTAAGGATGCCTAAGTGTTTATGTAGTGTTATATAATGGATGTTTGGTTGTGTAGTAAGGATGAGTAACTTAATGCATGCATATATTCGTGTCAAAACACTAAAATACCCTTACATTTGAATTAATATTATGTATTAATAAGACATTGTGACCTAATTATTTTTAATTATTAATTATTAATTATTAATGATAATAATAATCATTTTTATTATTATGATATATTAATAATCACTTTTAATTAAATATTATAAACATTATTAATTATTTAACAATAAAAAATTATTATTGAGTAATTATTTTTAATTGATTCTTATTATTTAATTGTTATTGTTAATAATTAATATTACTTTTTAAATATTATTAATTATTATTATTTAATTATTAATTATAATAATTAATATTTGTTATTAATTACGATTTTTTAATAATTATTATTACTTATTAAATATTATTAGTTATTATAAAAATTAATTATATATGATAATAATACATCATTTTTGTTATTATAAAATATTAATAATTACTTTTAATTAAATATTATAAATATTATTAATTATTTAATAATAAAAATGTATTATTGATTAATTATTTTAATTATTATTATTAATTATGTTTTTTTAATAATTATTGTTACTTATTAAATATTATGATTAATTATTTCTAAGGGGTATTGTTGGAAAAAAAATTAAAGAGGATGGTGCATAACTTATGCAACCTATTTAGGTTGCATAAGTTACGCATCCTTAAGGCGTCTTATGTAACGGGTGTTTGGTGACTTAAGGATGCATAACTTAAGTTATGCACCCTTTAAGTCACAAACAAACGCCCCCAATATTTCAAAATTAAATTAGTTTAAAATGTAAATCATTGGTCTCGTTCTATTTCACAAGAGATGTGTTACCATAAATTTTTTTTTTTTTTGGAATTCATTTGATACTAGATCAAAATGTCATAAAATAAACAAATATAAATTAATTAATATATCATAATTAAATACATTTGTTCATTTTAAGCCGCCTTGATTAAGTATCAAATAAACTCCAAAATATGTAAAATATTATGGTAAGATATCTCCGGTGAAAACTTGGAATTCTCTATCAAGTCTGTCTTAAGAAAACATACATAGTTCATTTTAAATTTTAATTATTAATTTAAGGTGAGTTTTGAATACTGAAATCCTCCTCCTTTTGTTTGTATTTTTGTATTTATTCGTACGACTGCATGAACATTAGTTGCAATGAAAAAAGTTTTACTATAGATAAATAAAATAAATATTTCTAATAGATATTAAAAGTAAAAATAATTCCAATTAAATTCAAATTGTAAGGACCAATATGATATTTTTAATTTTTAAAAATCAAAGTAACGATCGTCATACATTAAAATCAACTTATGTAATTCGGTATTTTCAAAAAAAGAAAAGTTTGCTTGTAACTAAAAATCGGTGATAAATACATTTTTAACAACGGTTTTAAGTTAAAAAAAAACGGTGCTAAAGATAAATTAAATGCTTCGGAAAATCTGTTTTTAAAAACACATCTTTAGTACCGGTTTTTAGTTAAAAACTGGTGTTAGAAATTTTATCTTTAGCACCGGTTATTAACTGGTGATAAAGATGTTCTATTTTTCGCGCCAAGATTTCAGATGATTTTTAACACCGATTTTTTGTATTTTTTTGACATGATTGACCATCAACACCAGTGGCCAATCGGTGCTAATAATACCTATTTAACCGGTGTTAAAAAAAATAAAATTCCGTAGTGGTTATTGCATCATGGAAGGCACCAAAAGAGCTAGCTAGCTAGGTGCTCCAAATGGGGTGCAATTGACCATATTTGTTTATTATTAGTTAAACTAAAAATATACAATTTTATATGTTATTTGAGTACATTATTAAAAAAGATTTATTTTTTAACCCATAAATAAGTAAAAATTACTTTATTATGACCCCCCATATATAGTTAGATTTTTTTGCTTCTATTATGTGGTTATTAAATTAATTATAATGTTCAATATTAATTTTGAATTTCATATTAAATTTTCTGACTCCGCCTCTCGAATGCACAGTGCGTCATGTGTAAAACCAAAGTTTCATACACTTTCATTCGAATTCTATGAAGTACGAATTTGAACATATTAATCCTTGATACCCCCATCGATTTCGTTATCTACAGTGCATTTTTTTTTTTCTGGTTGAATTTTCCTTTGATTTATAGTGCAAAAGTCAGCGATTTCAATGGTTGGGGCTTTTTTTTTACTAGCGGTTGTGTGTAAAGGGGAGTTTGGTGGGGACATGTGTACACAAAATACACCTCTTAATTCATTTGTCCTCTATCCCATCCCACCTCTTCCGAATCCCATCTCACCTCTCTTTTGTTAAAAAGTCAACAAATTCCTTTATCCTCTCAACTATCCCACCTCTTTCCAGACCCATCTTTATATCTGGGCCCCACTATTGAAATAAAAAATGCATAGGGTGTATCCATATTCTTATTTCTCTCTCTTTTTCACTATGCGCCTCCGAGGAGAAAGAAAGAGAGAGACCCAAAGAAGGAGCTGAGCGACAAGGGAAGATAGTCGGAGGAGAGGCGTCGGAGTGTAGACCCGAGATGAACTCCGGCGGAGACGGTGGCGATTTGGCCAGGGGGTTTGTGAAGATGAGAAATGAGAAATCGATTGGGAAGGAGAGGGCCCACGATGGTTGTGAAGATGGAGGCACGCTGCCCTTACTCCTTCTTCTCCGCTCTCTCTCTCGCCGAGCTTAGCACCATTCACGGCAGTCGATTAAAGAGGCGCACTCTCCTGAACTTTACACCATTAGACATCTTCATCCTCACCAGTTGTTCTGCTGTCGGATATCCATGCAAGTTAAGGTCGATCCGCAAAACTTCATGAGCCAACGAAACTTGCCATCGAGAGAGAGGTCTAACAGTGCATTGATGCAAATTTCTTTTGCAATCGACGAAGAGCTTCTGGAAATCAGGTCCAATATGATCCGAACAGTTACTGTTCACACTTTTTTTAAGCATTTTTACCAAAACTTCACAGTCTGATAAGATTAACCATTTTGATTGCAAGGTCTAAGGACATATATGTTTCAGCCAATTGAAATGTGATCTGAACGGCTCTGAGTTCCAAGTGGAGACTGTGGAGTGCATCAGCTCCAAGTGAAAATCATTAATCAAGAAACTGAGTTCTCACAGATCAAATTATTGTAGTCTTCGTTCTCTATTTTCTCAATTTAAACCAGGTAATTAATCTATTCGTACTTTTTTAGCACAATCATTATTTTTTCAGTAAATTATTTTTTTTTTGTTTTTTTTGTTCGATTTTTGAAATTTGTTCTTTTTCCTTTCATTATTTATGGCGAGGGTTGGAGTCAGAAGATGATCGGCTGAAATGGGATGGAGAGCAGCGTACGAGTTGGTCAAGACTGAGCCACTACTTCCCTTAATTTCTGGACATAGTAAGAGGTTCCTAGGTAAAAAAAAATTTGTTGCTTTTCAGCCTATATAAGAGAAGAAATCACATGTTTATGAGAAGGTAAGTATAGAATATGTATTTTAAGACATGTATTACTAATATATATGTATTCATTTTTTACCTTTTTCGATATGCTCATTGTTCATCTCCTAATTATGAAGTTCTTGATTACCTTATACCCTCTTAATTTTTAGCTTGGTCTGTGGTAGCCTTTGGCAGTAAGAAAGTTGTTAGCAGTTTGTCATCCTTTCTCACTTAAGGATAAGAATGATACTTAGACCTTCAACAGCCAGTTCAGTTTGTTGTTTACTATTACATGTCAGCAGAGAGATTTAATTATTGTTAAATGTAAAAGTTTTATTTCGTTAGATGCATTTTGTCAAACTCTGAGTTAACAACATCTAATATTTTTGTTAGGCAAATATGATGAAATGGAGTTTTGAGATAGTTGAGACTTATGTCGATTTGGGTGTTTATAGAAGAGGTGACTATGTTGATATTTTTTTCTTTTCACTTTTACTTTTATCCATATATTCAGTCAAAACCTGAAGGTTTGTATTTTTCTTTGATGTAAGAATTTATTAACCTTTTTTTTAAACTGGTATAGATGGTACGTCGTGGACTACAAATTCGACATGGTACTGCCGTACTGGTAAGGTACATGAGTAATGTTCTTCTTTGCTTTGAGATTAGCTACACATAAATTAGCTTTGTATATATTGTAGTCGTATTGATTCACAGTGGATGAAATATGGGGATTAGAATACTTTTTGTTGGAATTTTTATTAAAACTAATATACAAGCATAGTTCGTAGGGATAAGTTTTGTAGATACATATAGTGCTGATTTTGAAATTATGAAGGTCACCCGGCTTTTAAAGAGATAATATAGCACCACTTTTTCAGAACTTTGGAGAAAAAAATAAGATTAAATTAAGTAAAGCATGTGCTGAACCTGATGCAAGTTTGCAAAAACTATACATGCTAAAGAAACTTTTTAGGGAAAAAAATAATTAAATGAAGATACATGTTCCTGAAATATCTACATGTCATGATTGCTTGGTCAATATCTCAAGAAAGCGATCATCTGTGCAATATAATTCGGCTCAGATATAGTTAAAGGTAAAGGAAGAAATGATTGAGGGTCATAGTCATATCTGAGTGTTTAGTCATAGGATTTGAACAGGTACAGTTGGCTTTGTATTCTTTGTTGCGTGCGTCTATTAGATTTTTTTTTTTTCACATATTGTTGTTTTACTGCATAGGCTGTTCGGGTACTGATCTTTCTTTTGCCGATTTAATTTTTTTGTGTTATGATAGACATTAGTTGCAGATTGCTGCTTTGACCTTTCTGCTCTTAGTGGCTATCCTGTCTGCTTAGGCTTCTTATTCGTTAGGTAATATTGTGTTTCTGATCTTTTTTTTTTTCTTTCTTTCTTATTTTTTTTATCCTTGCATTGCATTTTCCCTGTGTTATATTGGGTGCATATTTTTTAGTTCTGTTTCGAGATTTGTTAAGTTATTTCCCTGTGTTATAGAAAGGACTGATATTAACTGTTATTTTTAATTTATCAAATGTGCAATATTTACTGATAAGATTCATAGAAAGGATAATGAGGAGGAGAACAAATAGAAATTGTGGACATATCAACAAATCGGTAGACAGCCTAAAAGGTTGTCATGTTACTGTGTGCATATACTGTAATGCCATTTACTGAGATATACTTCTTTTGTGTGTTTTGTGAAATCTATTATTCTAAAATGCAATACATAATCTATTTTCAATGCTTTTAACTTTTTCTTCATTTATTACTCTCTTGCTGGTGCTAATCTTCTGGTTTGCAATTTTATTGAGAAATTACATACTTCATAATATAGTGATGCACACACTAGATATTATCCAAATTGTCTACGTCAACTAGCAGGGATCATGACAATTGAGCCTTAGTGCCATAATACTGACAAAAAGGATCAGGATTTATACAATGAATTAATCATGTCCATCTCACTAAAACCTTAGATAACTCGGTGTGTTTCTGTGCACAGGGTGTACCGTCATGACCGTGCACTGCTCCTTTATTTGGTCCATTCCATATGTATTAAGAATTTGGTCTGGTGCATTCAATGTTGTTACACTTTTTTGGTGTATTTCGCGCACCGCTTCTTCTTTCCTCTCTTTTCTTCATTGTCATTTTTTCTTTCCCATTGTAAGCAACCATCAGAGAAAGGAAAGGACAAAGGCATAATTGATGGCGAGCTAAGCAGATGGCGGCTGTTCTTGGCCCCAATCCCGACCAGTTCGAAGCGCTCATCTCCGCACTCAGACTGTGAGTCGGCCGAGGCACTCTTGAACCTTTGCCGCTCCCGCCACCGGGAGGCCCTGACACTCAAAACTGGTCTAGCTACCTCCTCCACTCCTCCTGCGTCGAGCTCCGCTCCATGGCCGTAAAGGATTCCTCCATGGTCAGAGACTTGAAGAAATTCTTCATTTTTTGCTTTTCACTGCTGTGGAATGGATGGTAAAATTATGTCTTCAGCGTAATAATTTGTCAAATTAACACATTTGGAACCTTTCAGGTTTAGCTACATAGTTACTTTGCCAAGAAATAATTATATTTTCTACTTATTTTCTGCTATAGTTGACCTTTCAAAGCTTTATTAATGTTAATAGATCAGTTATTATGAGTTGTGGCATACGCCTAATTGAATTTCTATGCAGCAATTGTTTCTTCAGTTTAAGAACTCAGCCGAACTTTAGTATTGCTCCTTAAATTACTTTGGGGTTTATTATTTTTCCTTTTTTCCTTTTTGTTTATTTAATTTTCTATAATTCAATTTTAGGAGTAGAACTTCAGCATAATTGTCAATTTCATCAATAGTCTAATGACAAGTTCTGCTTTTATGTTTTTTTTTTTTTTTTCTATAACTCTTTTTCTCTCATCCCTGTTTTTCCTTTGTGTTTCATTTTACCTTGATTTGTTTGTTTCTTCTGTCTTTTTTGCAGGTTTTGGGTTTACCAGTAATTTCTGGAAGTTTTTTTTTTTTATGAGAATCAACCTCATATCCTTCTGTAATTTCTTTAGTGTTGCAAAGGTCCTCTTCTCACCCAAAGAAATTTGTAAAATTTTTCAGAACTAAAGCAGTTGAAATTGCATCAACACAAATCAAAATCAGGTACTGCTCCAGCCCTCTTCTACCTCTTCATGATTCTGCTATTTGTACCATAAGACGTTTGATTTGTTGTATTTGCATATGGCTCCAAATATTTGTATTAGTGTTTTCTAACATTATGGCAGCCTTCTCCTACTTATTTTCTTTAGGCTTAACTTTTCAGTATTTAACTGAAATGTTCAAATTATAACTGAAAATTTTTTGGATCAATTTTTTAGGGTCTTATATTCTGCAATAAGAAAAGTTGTGTTATCACTTATCAGTAAGTGTTTAATAGAGCTTTCATGTTTCTTTCTGTTGAAGGCCATTGTAATAAGGCCATTGTAATAGTTCCTCAGTAATTTAGATTTTAGAATATTTACTGCCAACTTAGAAATGGGTTGTGTAACCTAAAAAGAAACCTTTCATGCAGACAATATTAGTGTTTGTTTTTATGTTAGAATATTAATTATGATTTCCTTGATTTAATTTGTAAACAACCTTTCCACGAGTATAGGAACCATGCACTGAAGTATGCTGAATTTGAAATGAGAGCTTTGTAAACCATGCCAGAAATGTGTGGGCAGTAACCATTGTTTTTTTTTTTTTGGTATGATATTTTGAAGGTGTTCTGCATTGATGGATTACTGAGATTGCTCACTCCTTATTAAAGATTTTAACTTTTTTTCCTCAAATTTTGGAGTTGGGGCTTGATTTTTTAAGAATGACGATAATTTCTGTAGACAGTGATGCCCTTAATTTCCAATCAATGTAGAGTTTGTTTGAAAGAGAAAGAACTGATGCCATGTAACCTCGACAGTAAGAACTTTTCAGAGAGCTGTTCACCGCCACCTTCGCATATGCCTTCTTGAGGCCAGGAAACACTGTCATGAAGGTCCTAGAATAAGGCCTCTTGATCTTCAATCAGACTAAGAGCTGCATGGTGAGTTTCTTTTTTTTTTTTTGAAAAAAAAAATATATGCATCATAATTGTTATAGCTTTTCTATGCATGATCAGATTCGATCTTAAATGCACAATAAAATACAAGGGAATCATAGGGTGCTGGGCTATTGAATGCATTAAAATATTATGAATATATATAAAATATTAATGCATGATCAGATTCGATCTTAGATGCATTCGATAGAATGTTGGAAAGCATAAACCTGAAATGCTGAGGTTCTTGGTCCAGAGACATTAAACGACCTTAATGAGAGCAAGCGTGATCTGACATGACAGAAGTGAACATACTAGGTTTGCGCCTGTGCAAGTCTAATTCCTGAACGAATTTCCTATTTCAGTCCATTGCAATTAAGAAACAAAGTTTGTTTCTGGTATGTATTATCAGGTCATTCTGAAAGAAGAATCTCTAGGCCTTCATTCCCTATTGGGAGTTCCTCAGTGGAATCGGGAGAAGTAAAAAAACTTGGTATGATCACAAATCAGAGGAATTCAATTCAGAGGAGAACAAAGGTGAATAAGACTTTTTAAGAGATATGGTCTGATTCATAAACCAAAGTAATTCGATTCAGAGCTATAGAATTATTTTAGAAATGAATGTGATTTGTTTTGGAATGACGTGCAAAAGATCCTTATTGAACAATACTACAACACAGAAGGTGGTACTATTTAAATATCATGTATTTTGATCATGGAAAGATATTTCTATTTGTTTGGGAGTTTTGTAATATGAGAAACTCTATTAATTCTAGTAATACTAAATGGAAAAATGCTATAAACATGTAATTTAATGGACTATTCGGTGCTGTCATGCTTGACAAGGTAAAGACAACTTGACCATACTGGATGCCAGAAGACCGAGACACTATAATCCAATGGAGAGATGCAGGTTACTGAAGGACATGACAGAGGAAGATGCAAGAATCCCAGGTTACTGAAATTTTTTTTCTTAAAATAATTTCTGTTCTCTTTGTTTTTTTTTTTTTTTTTTTTTTTTTTTTTTTTTTTTTTTTTTTTAAGAAAGAACTTGGTAGTGGCTACCCTGTTCTCTTTGGGTTAAGGTGTAAAATCAAGTTTTGATTGATTGCTGCCCTCACAAAGTAGTCGCTACATCAACTCAAAAGGTAACTTTAAAATTTGATGAGCAATTTGGCCACCAAAACACCTTAGCGATATTAGTACTGTCACGTAATCAACTAAAGATACTCATGGTTCTTCCAAAATTTAATGGGCAATTTGTCCTCTGTGCTCCTAGGTCCATGACGGAGAAGTCTTATATTCCATCGAGTACATGCTTCTCGCTTCTCATCAGGTATACACGAATTAAAATATCAATAATTGTCTGCCTAATTAGAGTGAGCATATTGAAGATTGATGTAATAAGCAAGATAGATACCTTTTTTATGGCTAAGCTCATGTTCATGTAAATATTTCATATATGTTTGTTTAAAAGAATAACCCATCAAGTTCATGTTCATGTTTATATCATCAAATAAATCACCCCCCTAAAATTTTCCAAATGAAAAAAATGTAGGGACATTTTAGTCATTTCTCTTCACTATAATATATATTAGCCCAAATGGGCATTTCAATTATTTGTGTTTGACAACATTTCTTTAATTACACCTTCTATTATCCCTAAACTATAAATTAATACATCATGCATGCATGCCTGTACAGTGTTAGATGCTCTCTCTCGTCTTTTTTGTTCAGCACATATCTGACTGCTAACCGCTTCTTTAAATATAAGATAACAACATTTCAGCGACAACATTTCGCAAACAGGAATTAATTGACGGACATATAATCTAGGGGTTGGTCGCGGCGAAGCCGCGACGGCAAGGCAACTAGTTTATTGTAGAGGAAAGATGTGGTTTTCTCAATTTTACGGATAAATAAAAAGATAGAACTCCAAAACAAAAAAATTATGTCTTGTCAAGTGAGGTATGGTGCATTCGGCTTCACGCAGATGGTACAAAACGACCAGTAGAAGTGACCCCGGATTGATTGTTGTCTATTTGTATACTAATTATTATCTTATTGACTTTTTCTCCATTTAATTGTACTGGACATATCTGGTTCTGAAAAGCATATAAACTTTGACATTCACATGCATTCTCATATGCTTGGACATGCATATGCAAGTATATAGATAGACTCGGACACATTAATGATTGACTGACTGAGACAAATAATGCTAGGATTAGCGAACAAGAAAAATAAGAAATGCGAAAAAATGCTGACATCTCGAATTTATAAGATACTATTTTTTGTGAACTAAAATTGATCAAGCACGTGTATGAGATAGGTTAATGTATGAAATTAGAAGATGTGATATGTACGTTTCACTATTTAATAAAAGGTACCTCAGGAATATAGTTAGTATATACAACTTACGACATTTAGGATGCATGCGTTTGGATTGTTTACGAATAAAATTAAAATTAGTTATTCGGAGTATAAAATATCATTCCTAGATGATTAAGAATATTTTTATGATTTAAAGTGTTATATTACTTAAGTGGTCCAACATTCGGATTAATTAAATTTTTATTCTCAGGGGTACTGTTTGGATCATTTCTTAATGTGGATTAATAAATTATTGGGGATCATTTTTAATCCGGATTAAAAAGATGATCCAAACACTCTAAGAATAAACATATTATCCAAATGTTTGACCACTTAATAATAACACTCTAGATGCCCAAAAAATTTACTCTTGGTTTAAGAATAATATTTTTTACTCCTAATAACTAATTCTAATTTTATTCTTAGATGATTCAAATGCCGTTTTAGATTTAAAGACGTGAAAATAATAACGCAAACATTTTGAAACATCTACCATATCTACTCTTCTGGCAGCACAATATATATAAACTTAATTTGTATTCTATAACTTAACTTTTTCTTTATATAGTACAAAATTATCAACATTTTTTCACCTTAATAAAAAATTTTGATATTAATTTTTTTTCCATTTGTGTGATGAAAGAACAATTAGTTCGAAAATTCAATTGGTGTCGCTGAAATTAAAATTCTGAGTATAGGATGGGTTCTAAATTATGTCTCCTATTCGTTTTTTTTCCCAAATTAAATAATTTAATCGGTTCATTCTAATAGTCTTGAACTGACTGGATCGTTAATTATTTTATTTCTCCCTAAACGAGTCGAAATTTATTCCACGTTACATATCTTTTGAAAAAACAATAAAGATATTAATGACCAGCAGGGGATTTTTCGGCCCAAGCAAATTTTGTCGTGTATTAGGACATTAATATTAAGTCGCAATTCTACCTATTTTTTGTCCTTCTCAAATTTGCCAAAAATTATAAGTAGGTCCTTCGTATATTTCAAAATCTGACTATTAATTTTCCAAAAAAATAAGTTCAATGTGACATTTATCAATTAAAAGAATTACATGCGTGCCATTAACGGACAAAAGTACAATTTGGTCTAAGATCCTCGCCTTAGCTAAACGAACTATATTAAATAAAAGGAATACAATTTATGGAGATTCCTTATCCCTTTCAATCTCCAATTTCTCTTTCTTTCATTAAATAAATCACAATTTGTCTCTTTTAGGTCATTATCGCATCGCACGCCAAGAGATCCTTCTTTTGTTCTGTTTTTTTCCTCCTGATGCTTTACACCGCAGTAAACTTATATTATATTTTTTTTACTTTTTTACATTTAAGCCCTTGAAATATCCTGCCGTTTTTTTTGCGTTTTTTACATCTAAGTGTATAAAATTTTATTGCGGGGGTTTTAGACCAGTTCTCCTATGCGAGAAAAACTTACATTTAAAATTCAGTGCAATTTATATTGGGATCACTAGAACAGAAGGTTTTAAATTTTTGTGATCTTTTCATACATTGGTTTAGTTTGTATTATATTTTATATGATATTTTATATGATATTTTATACCATAAAAGGAAATAGATTTTTGTATTGAATTGATTCAAATGATTACAAGCATGAGAGTCTTTATATAGACCAATCCTAAAACTAATGATAACCATCTCCAACTATACATCTCCTACCAATCCTCTATAGTCTCTATGGATATCAATCTCCAATCATCATACAATCTCAATATCTCCTACCTAACCAATCATTAATCTAATTATACTCTAACATAATAGGAAATGAATTTTCTATTAAATTGATTCAAATGATTACAAACATGAGAGTCTTTATATAAACCAATCCTAAAACTAATGATAACCATCTCCAACTATACATCTCCTACCAACCCTCTATAGTCTCTATTGTTATCAATCTTCAATCATGATACAACTTCAATATCTCCTACCTAACCATATTCATATACTAATAATATCTCTAACATCCCCCCTCAAACTCATCGCAGTGGCACACACGATTGAGCTTGCCATCTTCGAAATGATTCGATCCTTGTCGAAATTGAATTGCCAACTTGCATTGTACTCCTTGAAAAGAAAGAAAGAAAAATATCGAGCTCTTTTGGCTCAAGAAGAAAAGGAGCTCTTTTGGCTCATGCATGCTTTCACAATAACTTTTTGCCTAGCATGTTCATGGCTCTTTTTGAGCATTTGAAGTCATTTGAGAAAAGAAAGAAAAAGAGGAGTTTATGCTTGCGTGGCATATTGTATTTTTCTATGAGAGAGGCTCGTTTTTTTTTTTCTCGATTTGAAATGGTAGGTTAGAGGGATTTGAATCAAGGTAGGCACATTTTCTTTGTTCTTGTTCCCTGATGTGTTCCAACCAAATACAAATGATCTTTAATTGCGCAGATCCATGTAATCCATTCACTTGCAATGTTCTTCTCTCTCTTAGCATTTATTACTCTCAACACATTAGGTACAACAATTTCAACAGATAGAACAAACACTTGTGAAAATGGTACAATCAATAAAACAAGAATATGTGCCAATTCTCTTGACAAATTGAAATATGTGAGCTGCCAACTTAAGTTCGATCATGGTTCAAACACATCAAGGCATCATCCTCTCGGAAAAATCAGTCAAGAACATACCAGATCGTACCAGTCTGCTAAGATCGCATACAAAACTGACATATTGCGAGCCATACCAACCTTACTATTGCAAGATCGTGCGATTTCTAATCGTGCTCGCCTCATGCTTGTCAACAGGGTCGGGTCTCGCAAAACGGGTCGGATCTTGAAGTTGATCTTAGATCTGGTTTGAGCATGAAGCAGGTCGGGTCTGACGAAAACAGGTCGGATCTTGAGAGATGGTTAGATATTGTGCCGGACCTTGGTTGCACGCGACAGAGACAGATTGGACATGGTAAAGGCGGAGGTTGAGCAAGGCTAAGCACCGTCCGAGTTTTTCTTTGGCCGATGTGGCTCTTGAAGTCGACGAACGACGGAGCGAGAAATACCTCGGACCGGATCGAGGCGGAGCCGCTTTGCAGAGACGTCGTGCACTACGATGGAAGCACTGAGCGGAACTCATAGTGGTTGTGCGAGATGGCGAGGAATAGGACAGAATATTGGTCATTATTCCTGGAATAGGCGCGAGCCTAATTCCAGTATAGTACTGGCTCAGATACCATAATAGGAAATGAATTTTCTATTGAATTGATTCAAATGATTACAAACATGAGAGTCTTTATATAAACCAATCCTAAAACTAATGATAACCATCTCCAACTATACATCTCCTACCAACCCTCTATAGTCTCTATTGTTATCAATCTCCAATCATGATACAACTTCAATATCTCCTACCTAACCATATTCATATACTAATAATATCTCTAACATTAAGATAATATTTTAGTTTAGTATTGGCAAAGCTTTGTTTTTTAAAAACGTACATCTGTGATTTCTTGAAGGGCCACTTCATCATGATGATAACCTTAGAACTTGAACAAATAATAAAGTTTTTACATTGCAGTACATATCGTGCTTAGTTGAGCAATCATGGTGTATTTTTTACATTGTCAAACACGTAGTAGAGGAATTAATGGACCTAACTAATGATTTATATCAGATCATAAAAGCTTTACAATGCGTTTGCTGCATGCATCAGTGTTACGTACGTCTCCATATATGTTCCATATAGTCTTCTGGCAAATAAAATAGTGAAAGCGGTTAATTTTGTCAATGCTCCATATTTGTTCTCAACGTTTGAAAAGAAATAGTAGAACAAAACTCTGGTGATCATGAAGTTGAAAACTCTATCTTTCCGCTGGCTACACATTGAAAACTAAATTGTAGAAAGAAACCATCCTTTGTGTGCCTTTACCTCAAGTACATTCTTTATTTATTTATTTATTTTTAATAGTAGCCCATGCCCCTTCAGATCTAATCTACCACTTACTAAAAGATTTTTTTTTTTCGAGTGTTACTGCTGATGTAATCTTTGTCAAAAAAAATTATACAAAAAATAAAATGAAATTTCAGCGTTTTGTGGACTTGAATGTCAAATGAGTGTTACATGGGTGGTCCAAATCATAGTCTATAGGATGATCATGGTTAGATGCTTGAAGATCCAGCTTGATTGTGACATTAGCTTGTGGGTTCTTATTTTAAAGAAGTGGCAAGAAAAAAACGCTAGCATTGTGGGTTAAGTAGAGAGAAAGAAACGATATTAAAAATGCAGCACTAAGAGCATCTTTGAATGAATTAAGTGCCTCTTAGCCACCTCTACATTTTTTTCAGAACTCCGAAGCATCTAAGCCTACGGGCTGTTTAAATCTCAACAAAAAAAAAAAAAAAAAAAAAAAAAAGAAAAAAAGAAAAGAAAAGAACTCCGAAGCATCTACTTTCCAAAGGGCAGTGGAAAAATGCAACATAGACCCTTGCCCTAGCAAAATTTCCACGAGGGCCCTAAAAACCGTATAGCGCACCCTTGTGTGATAAGAAAAGTAATTTATTTTTTGTACCTTGTGTAGGTTTATAATTAATTTTTTTTAAGGCAATCATGAAAGCAATTGGCTTAGATTTGTTTTTTACTTATTCAACATACGTCTGTGAACTAACTAATGTTTCTCAGCTGATTGTTTGAAAATTGTTCACTCCATTGAATCCACCTGCCTTACCTTTCTCGCACGCCTAGCTGAAAAACTCGTCTTAGAGGAAAAAAATAATAAAAAACATTTAACAATTATAATAATAGTTAATGGGTTCCATCAGACTTTCCTCATATAGAAATTTTTATGTACTATTTCTTGCATAAGCAAAAGAAAAAGGAAAAAAAAAACAAAAAAAAAAATAAAGACAGAGATGGATGACAACAGGGGGATGATGAGAGCATACATCACAATACTGTTGTCAAGTGTATGTATACGAATTCATTATAGCAAGTACCCATGAATAGTTTCAACGTGTGCTCGAATAGGATTCGGTCATGGTATTTTAGGTCCAGAAAGTACCAATTGCACAACTGAATGTTAATATATTCAAAAGAAAAGTATCAAAACAGTTCAACAAAGTAACCAGTACCTGAGCCTAAGAATGGAAAATCCAGATATGCATTCCCTATCAGTAAAGAAACTTTGGCTAAATTTCTCAGCTGGTTTAGAAAAGTATTCGTCTAAATCTTACAAGATAACTTTATTAAGATTTTGGCCCCACTTGTATCATCTTTTTAACTACAATACAAGTATTCCCTACTTTAGTTACTATAAATCAACAATCATTTCAATATAGTGCATCTCCGAGGGCAACAACATCACCAAATAATACAATATTTTATTTAATATTACGACTCAGATGCTTCTTATAATATATCATTTCATTCAATCAAAACACAGCTTACCAAAGATATTGCGGGCGTCAAATTAACATGCGAAATCTTGACAAAGTTCTTTAATAGTGGGCTCTGCACCTTTTGAAGATTCCCAATTTATTTGAATATTTTTCCTTATTGCTAACAAGATTTTCAGACATTATTTTAACACTAATGAGGGAAATCCCGTTCAAAGTATCATTTGGTCTAGTATCTAGCATTTCTTTTAGGAACACTTCTTTTTTTTTAAAAAAAAAAAAATAGAGCATAGGGACAGAATACTTAATAATGAAACGAATGGAGAAATTTCGGATGCGCCCCCTACAAATTCAATAACTAATTAGAGAAAGAACGAAGTAAAACCTTCGGAAGGGTCAGATGTTAAGTCTTAACCTCTTAATTTCAAGAGTTTCTAATGATATATAAATATAAATTAAAGAAATAAAAAAGGAATCATGCACGTATTTGATGTTTCGTCTTAGTGAGGGTACCAAAGTTGCTATACTACAGAACTGTTTCAAAGCAGGCTTTAACATGAAAAGAAAAGACCGGCCCAACTAGCACAATACGCTTCCTCAAATAATTATAACTAAAATAGCACAATATTTTTACGTGGGATTTCATTTCATTGAAATTGATTTTGAAATCCCACTGAAATTGATTTTTTGAGATTTTGTTGGGTCTAATAATATAGAAATTCTGACCAAATGACATAAAATCCATCCATTTTGATAAAAAAATTTCTAATGATATGAAATGAATTGAAATCCCATGTTCAAATAATGTTATTCTGATCAGGGCCTAAGTTTGCCACTGGTAAGAATTAGCTAGCATCAAAACTCATCTGATGCCATCAAAATTCATCTGGTACCATAATCCTATATGACAATAACATATAGTAACCTCAATGTATGCTGAACAATGTGACATATACACGCATACATATTCAACCTAACAGCAACTGCACTACACTTCAAGCACTCTGACATATTGAATTAACCCAAAGAAACAGAAATGCAAAACATAATTTGTATCAAATCTGAGAAATATTCTGCCTGCAACTGTATCAGGTATGGTGAATTTTGGCAAGAATAAATCAGCTCTCTCTCTTGAGAAAATTTCCAAATTGTTACTTTTATTCCTAAGCATGTGGTTAACAGACTCAACTTACCAAACTTGGTAATTTAGGATACGAGTATTAAATGACTGCAAACTTCGAAAGATCTTTACATCATACAAAAGTCAAATTTGAAGTTTCAAACAACTTCACCTCCAGAAGAGGTTTTGGAATCTAAGGCCTTGAGACCCTGATTCATGGCCCGTTGTCTGTTCTGTGCTTGCCTCTCTACTGCCACCATATACAAACCTTGACAAACAAAATATAAGATTCATTATTCAAGTGACTAGATATTTTCTAAAGGAAATAGAAATAGTTTGGACAAAAGGGACTATTTGTTTTCAATTTAGGCCCAACTCGTTTTAAATTATATTGCAGCTTGCACAGGTGAGGTGCTGTGCTCGTAAGGCACATAGTAAAGTACTACTTGCTGCCAACAGGTGCTGCATAGGCTTTACCAAAGTTAGTTGAAATCCCTTCGGTGAGTTTTTAAAACAGTAACAAAGCCATTGCTAAAGAATTAAAAGAACAATAGAAATTTTGGTTTTCTTGGAGTAACCGACTAAACAACACTTAGTAACACTACAGTGACTTACAAACACTAAACTAATAATAAATAAATTTCTTAATTAATAAAAACTGGTAAACAGAAAAAAGAACATACTAATAGCAGTGCCAATGGCGCAAAACCAAAGAACCTTCTGTGACCATTTCTCCCCTACCACTCCACGTGACCCTACCATTTCAAACCCTATAATTGAAAAAATAAATTAAATTTTATTAAAAATTAGATCTGAATCCTAAGTCAAATTTTGAAAAAAGAAATCAGAGGATAGCTAAATAAGCTGTACAAAGTAAGAACTAAGGAACTATTACTAGCTTCTCTAAGGTTATCAGAATCTGACAACCTTAGGAACCTAGAACTCGAAAGGTCTGATTTGGAAAAGTGATTCACATATTCAGATATTCTTAGTCTTGAATTGAACAAAATCTTAGTACAAAGCTGTTTAGTCTGCAAGTCCGTTGAAAGCCAAACATTCCTCATCCAAAAGAGGCTTTCATGATCCTGATCGTTTCATGATAATGTTTTACATGTATGGAGCAAAATAATTATTCATTTAATTTTATACATACATGCTCACATAAGAGAAATGCAAGTTAACTTTCTTTTATTAAGAATTACAAAATATTTCTTTATTTCAATCAATATTTATGCTTCTTACACTAAAAACACAACTATAGCCAATTTGGATCCATGCCAACTCATCACTTCGTTTCATAGAATCTGCGACTCTCAATCCAATTCTAAAATATGACTCAAATCTAGACTCCAGCGATTACATGTAGAATCCCAATTGTTAGTCCCACACTACAGCAAATAAATCATAACCAAACCACTTAATAGTTACATATACATTTTTTTCTTTTGGTAAAAGTGGTCATATCACTTGTTTCATTATGAAAATGAAACTGAGTTCCTACAAGCACAGAACATAAGAAATCAGTACCCTACTTTCCTATTCATGTACCAGTACTTCTGCCACATGTAACGGTTAATGCTATGTACCCTGAAACCCCATGAAAAAAACAACTATCCTATCCCATATACAAGTAGAATAATAATTATCAGTACATTTCAGCTTCACAATATTGAAATGTACAATCATTCGCTAAAAGCGTGGTAACAACTAAATACTTTGCTAGTAAACCCAAAAAAAATGAGCAGAAAAAGCTAACTTGGTGCAATACTATCAACACTAGCGATTTTGAATCGAATTGACAAAGCGAGATCTAGCGAAAAAGCACAGCAAAACCACTAAAAGGAGAACAAACTCAAACAAATTTCTAAACCTCAATTCTGAGTTCAAAAATAGTATTAAAATCAAGCAATTAAAACAATATACGCACCTGAAAGCAGCCCGACAGAAGGCCTCTCTGACTAGACTAGAAGAACAAAATAAACTCTTTTCAGTATCGGTGCGAATCAGCGAAATCGTAGAAGCGGCGGAGAGGCATCTGACTAGTGGGTCCCAAATTAAAAAAAAGGCCGCATAGATTTTTTAAGTAAAGAGTTGTAGAAGACTTGATGGGCTACTGTCACTGGGCTTCATTTATTCTTCTTTTAGCTAGTTGTACTTTCAAATTATTTACTATTGGGCCTTGGTTAGTAAGAGAAATTGTTTAGTTTTTGAGGATGTGAATTGCGTGAGCACCGGCGATTGCCGAACATCTCGATTGATAGATGAATCTGTGAGACTGTGATTGTGATTTAATACACCAACTGCAGTGAACGGAGATACTGTTTCCTTTCTTATTTACACTTTTTTTAACTTTTAATTGCAGCTGAATTTGGAGTCAGTATGAATCATGAATGCTAAGTGACTCTCTCATTTTTTTTTATAGAGAATTAAAATAGGTAACAAATTCCACGGCGCTCAAAAGAGTAATTGAATATCAAATATACCGAACCATATATTTTCTAAATAAGCTGTACTATAAAACACTTTTATTGCAGCTTATTTTCGACCTCAATTACAAAGACAAAATAACAAGATGGTATATCGGCAAAACATCAGATGCAGAATCATCTAGCTGAGTGAGAATATTATTTACTTGGAATAAACATGGAGCGGAATATTGACAGAATAGCTATTTATCAATTAATTACATTGTTTCAAAAAGATGAAATTATTGGAATTTCAGCTTGAAAGGAAGTTGCTTGAAATACCAGCTTCCAAACATTTAATTTTTTTTTTTAAATTTTGTTTCAACCAACCTATTATTACACAGAAAGAAGGAAGCCAATAAAAGAGGAAATTAATTTATTGCTTTCTAGAGAGAGAGAGACAGAGAGTAGGCACGCAGATAAGAAATCAGAAAAAACAAAAAAATTAAACAGTGAGCTCATTTTTTGAAATGATAACACCATCACTGTCAGCATAAAGCCACTCTCCTGGAAAAATCGATGTACCACCAATAGAAACTGGTATGTTCTTCTCCCCTATGCCCCTCTTGTTGGATTTGAGAGGATTGGACCCGATGGCACGTACACCAATATCAGTACTGTTAATCTCATCAACATCTCTGACACAGCCGTTAACTACAATGCCGACCCAACCCATGTTATGTGCCAGCTGGGCAAGGTTGCCACCGAGTAAGGCACATCTCCGACTGCCCCCTCCATCTATCACTAGCACTCTTCCTAAAATAAAAAATAATAAACCATTGTTAGAATTAATTAAGCATTGTAAATTTGCAATGAGACATCTTCAGAGCTGGTCCATTATGTTAGGCCTTGGATTTTGGATTCATGTCATTGAGTATCGCGGGGTAAGCTTTCATCATGAATATCAAAACATGACACATTCGAAATGTGCTGGAGACAGGAATATACCATATTATTTTGCTCAAGGTTATTCAGGTTGCCAATTATTTGTTCTGGACTCTGAACTAAAAATATGCAGACATAAATAGCTGCACTTGGACTGCTAGATGATTCATTTTAGGTTATTCACAAACAAAAAGTTGATTTTAGTTGTGGGGCAAATATGCTAGATTATATCCTCAAGCTATGACAAAATGTACAGCTTTCAGATTATTTGACTTTGGTGTGGTCTTTGGATATCATCAGAGCTAAGGCAGGTCTTGGTTTGTGGAACTGAGGATTGGCATCAGCAAACATAAGTGGCAAAACGGTCTGAGTAAGTATTACCTGCTACAGCATTTAATCAGAGAATTGAGGAGTGTCATTCCAAGTATTAGGCATTATCTTATGGTTTATATATTATATTACTCACATTTAAGAACTGGTACATGTCAGCAATTTCTTATTTTTAAAAATAGGGTTTCAGAATATTATGTTAATATTAAGAAATCAGAACTTATGCAAAAGGTCTGGATCTGATATCCAGTACCCTCAATAACAAAAAGTCAGAAACCACCAGTAAGTACCAGGCTCTACTGATACATGGCAATTTAACAAAACAAAATTGATTCAAAATGGACCATCCAGGTTGACAAATTACCTTCTCCTTTTGTTTCTAGAGTTTCCCTAACAATGACATTATCCTCATAAACTTTCAGAGTGACAACTGGGCCTGAAAAAATCTGATTGTGTCCATAAATGTTGAATATTGGATCAAGGACCCTCACTTCTCCACTTTTAACCAAGCGCTGGTTTGTATCGCACAGCTCGGCTGTAGCAGTAGATGCCATGCTTATTGACCAAACAAAAATCTACAAAAAGAGCCAATAGGAAAGAACAATTTATCTATCTAATAAAAGTTCAAGTTTGTTAAGGTGTTTGTTGATCATGTACACTGAGATAAAACCTTACTACTAAAGAAGATACTATCAAGCAGTACTAAAATAACTTTTATTGTTGTTAGAACTTAAAATGGATCACCATTACTCACCTATGAACTAGTATTAAACTATTAACTCATGGTAATATCAGATTAATTTCCTATCACAACTGAATCAAGGCTTACAAAATTGCCAAACAAAAAGGGGAATTCTTTGATGTCTTATGCAAAAGAAATGAACAATAGTAAACAAATTACTAATCAAATGCAACATACTAAAGACACAAACACCAAAATTACAAATCAATTTCGAAATTCACTAATAATTGAGAACAAAACTGGAAGAGTAAAGCGAATTTGAGATCGTACCTTAAAAAATTAAGGAAAGAATAGAACTACAGCACCAAGGGGTTTGGAATGGGGCCTCAGCCGATCCTATGCTATATATAGCACTTGTATTAAATGTATATCTCGACAATCGTGCCTCACAGAGAGGAAAATTAATTAATTATTCACTGTAACTAACAGTTTGGGAAGGGATTCTGGGATTGTAGATAGATAACATCATCGTTCACCTCCACCCGGTGTATAGGTCAATAGGTGGGGCCCTTGATCCAGTAATCTGGCTCTCACTGACAAAGAAAGACCAGGTCTAGGATCTAAATTTTCTGGTATTCGGCGGATTGCTACTTTTTCCTGGAGGGGCCAAAAGTTGTTTTTTACTTTTGGTATGGACGTATGGTCGTTTCGGCCTCGGGTACCGAATTTTCATTAGGTTTTTCTGTGGCGCTAATGTTGGTTCGTTCTGTATAAGAAATTACTTCAACCCGGTTGCTTGGGAGACATGGATAGGGCGCTCTCGGGGTAACTGCGCCTCTCCCAGTCCCATGCCATTAACATGGCACGATTCATATGCATTGTTAAATTTTGTTTCTATATTTTCAACCTTTAATAACAGCTTATTGTTCCTCTTATATTACGAAAGCAAATTAATTAATTAAAGAGGTGGCATATGATAAGAGATAAAAAAAATGCAGACCTAACTGAGTAAAAATAGAATGTTACTTTGGGGTGAACACTAAAAAGCATCCATAGAATAACTACTTCGCAATAATTCAACTGTTAATAAGAATCAAACTTTTGAAAATCCAGCAAAATTAAGAAGGGCGTTACTTGGGATACTAGCGTCCATATATTTATTTTTTATTTTATTCGGCCAACTTAACTTTAGATAAAAAGAAACCAGAAAAGATATTTAATTTATTTCCATGCGCACAAAGAGAGAGAGAGAGATACATATAGAGTGAAAGAAGACACATAATAAGGTACAGTACAAACAAACATGATAAATCAAACAGTGAGCTTATTCTTTGAAACAATAACACCATCGCAGTCAGCATAAATCCACTCCCCTGGGAATATCAAGGAACCAGCCACAGGAACTGCTACATTCTTCTCGCCTGTGCGAAACTTCTTGGGCTTGAGAGGGTTCGACCCAAAGGCACGGACACCGATATCAATATTGTTAATCAGACTCACATCTCTGATGTAGCCATTTACTACAATGCCAGCCCAGCCCATGTCATGGGCCAACTGGGTAAGGGTGCCGCCTAATAAGGCGCATCTCTTGCTGCCCCCACCATCTATCACCAGCACTCTCCCTGAAATGAAAACCATAATAACAATTGATCAATGTATCTCAATAGGAGCTCCTGTTTATTAATTAGGCTACGGTATTGATTTTGGGATTTCATTTTAGCTTAACCAATATAATACAATTATAATTTGAGATTGATTTGTCGAGGTTTAATTTACTACTTACTAGCTTCAATCATGAATATATATCTGAACAGGTGCGCCTGTCAAAACGGAGAAAAAAAAACGTGATACCGTTCCGTTTTCAAAAGCGAAACGGAATGTGGCACCAATTTTTCCTATCGTTTCAGAAAACAAAACGAAAGCGAAACAGATAATTATACCGTTTTACCGAAATGGAATACCGAAATGAGGAATTATAATAGAAAACAGAAACGAAACGGAATGTGGCACCAATTTTTCTTACCATTTCAAAAACGGAACGGAAATGAAACAGTTATTTCGTTTCGTTTTCTGAAACGGAACGAAAAAGGAATGGGATAATACCGTGTGCGTTTGGCACGTTTGCTAGACCTATGAACAGGCATGCATGCTAAAGTTGAAAAATGTGTTGAGCATTCACTTTTTTTTTTTTTTTTTTGATGTTCGCTTAAACAAAACCAAGTTCGTTTCGTTTCGTCATGAAGTTCAACCAAGTAAAAGAAGTCAGAGGCCACCAGTATGTACCAGGGTATACTGATAAATGCCAATCTTATAATATAGCAATCGCTTCTTTAAAATATCACCGAAATGGAAGATTCAGGTTGACAATTTACCTTCTCCTCTAGTTTCTAAAATTTCCCTGGCATTTCCATTTTCGTTGGAAACTTTAAGCGTGACAACTGGGCCTGAAAAAATCTGTTTGCGACCATATATTTTGAATATTGGATCAAGAACCCTCAGTTCTCCACTTTTAATCAATTCCTCATTGGAATCGAGTAGGTCAGCCGTAACAGCAGATGCCATGGACCCCATGGTTATAGACCACGAAAATCTACACAAAAAAAAGCAAATAAATCGGAAAACAAAAACAATTTGTCATGTTGAAATTCAAATTTGTTAAGATGATGATTAAGTGCAACTAAATTATCAAACTGAACAGAGGCTTGCCATGGATACAAAAACTGTTGATCCATTCTGCCGTAGTCATACTTGAAATGGCTCATATATAATACTGGGTCTACAACTCTCATTTTAAGCCTTTCTAGAGGTACATGGATTCATTTTTGATGAAAAAGAAAGAGATAAAAATAAATTACTAAGAAGTAAAGAAGATACTTAACAATCAAGCAGTACTAAAGTAATCTTATTGTTGGTAAAACTACAAATGGATCACCAGTTATTACCCACTTATCTAATAGTATTAGCTCGTGGTAAAATCAGATGACTTTCCTATCACAACTGTGAGTCAGGGCATGCGAGATTGTGAAGAGAAAAAAAGCGAATTAAAATCTTTGATGTGGAGATGGTTCTTATACAATACAAAACTAAAAAGCTTTTGTATATAAAATAACAATTGAGGCCCTCTAGAGAAAATTTAAAGAGCATAAAGAGGGTTTCTTCAAAAAAAAAAAAAAAAGGAGCATAAAGAGGGAGGAATAAAAGAAGAAGCAAATCAAATTCATCTCCTCTGCGCTCTAATTTTGGGGGCTCAAAATGATTATTTCTTTTAGATAATAGGACACGTAAATTATTTATTTATTATTATTATTTTGGGTTTGACTAGCGACTAGCGAGGGTATAACTCTTATCTTTTCATTGAACTAAATAATAAAATGCAGGGTTTTAGCAAGATTCTAATAAAAATCAATTTCGAATTCCAGTAGCAATTCAGAAGAAAACTGCAAGAGAAGCGAATTTGAGATCGTACCTTCAGAAATTAAGGAAAGGAGAGAACTACACTAACACCAAACACCAAGTTTTGGATTGGGGCCTTACCCGATCTTATGCTATAAATAGCTCTTATATTAAATAACGATCTTAAATAAAAAAAATAAAAATAAAAATATTAAATAACGATCTCGACCTTCAAACGGCCGTACCTCGTATGATGGAAAATAAATCGTTTACAGTTTGGGAATGATTGAAAATGATAGCTACCTAATAAAAAAAATGATAAGTGTCGTCGCTAAAAAAATCATCGCGCGTCAACAGAGCATGTGTTTGTTACAAATATTTAGTTTAATAATCACAAGTGTTCAATTAAATGTGTCAACTAATTATTTTATTATATAGAATTGAGCGTCAGTCTTAGAGAAAAGTACGCCAGGGGCAGAGTCGATTTTTTTTTTTTTAACCGGACCTGACATCTTCTAATTTTTTCATGTGTTTTTTGTCCGGTTCATGACCCCTTCGCTTCCCATTGCACCTATTAAAAAAACTAAAAGTAATACTTAATAAATTGAACATTTATATGTAAAAACCTGAACATTTGTACTTACGAAACCGAACATTTGTTCTTACTAAATTAAACACTTATGCTTATCCAAATGAACATTTTTGTTTATAACATTTATATTTTTTTGTTTCAACTAACTGAACATTTATACTCAATTAAAAGAATATTTATACTTACCCAATTGAACATTTGTACTTGCTAAACTAAACGTTTATACTTAATAAAATGAATATTTTTGCTTATAACATTTATATTTTTTTTATTGCAACTAACTGAACATTTATACTCAAATAACGAAACATTTGTACTTATCTAACTGAACATTTAGGTACGAAATAAAACTGCGTTAGATGAGGGACCATTGCTGTGGGAGCGCCTCATCCATGGCGCGCGATGGTAAAAAACCATCGATTGCAGGAATCAATTTTCAACTAATAACACACTTTTTTTTTATGTTTTCGGGAGGAGGGACCCAAAATTATTTTTTTTTTTCCTTTTTCTTTTTGGCAGGACTATGATCGGCTATCAAATTTTCTCCAGGAACATATTTGGTTGGAGGTGATGTAGAAAATTAGTGCTAATTTGATGTTAGAAAATATTATTTGATGTAGTACGTTGAAGTTAGAGATGGAGGAATAAATAAAATATTATTTTTATTTCTCCTTTTCTAATAACTACATTACATTTTCTTATTATTTTCTATTTGACATCAGAGGTGCTTAAGATGACTCAACAAATATCAAACTAAATTTAATTTGTTTCCTAATAATAATATTAATCATTATAGTGATAATGACCGAAATTGATGGAGATAATTAGGTAAATCATGACAAAAAATGCATCACATCGTTAATAATCACAACATTAGACCCCGATCAAAATGTATTTTTCATGGAATTTCATTTCATTTCAATTGATTTCAAAGGATTTTATTGGATCTAATTACGGCCTTGATCAAAACGATTTTTACTCGAGATTTCATTTCATTTCATTTGAATTGATTTCGTAGAATTTCGTTAGAGCTAATTACATGGAAATTCCAACCAAATGACATCAAATCTGCTCATTTTGATAAAAAAAATTCCAATGAAATGAAATAAATTGAAATCCGATGTTAAAAAAAAAATTTGATATGGGCCTACATAAAAATTCCAATCAAATGATATCAAATCCGTTCATTTTGATCAAGAGTTTTCCAACAAAATGAAATCTCATGTTAAAAAAATGGGATTTCGATCGGGGCCTTAAATCTTAATGTTGTTTGCCAAAAGTACAACGCGATAATTAAGTCATAGATTAATATACTACATCACATAATTAAATAGGGAGTTGCTAGTGTCGAACATATAGGACACATGCACTCGTCTAACACGATAAAATTTCAATTTTTAATATTACAATGGCCTATCCGAACCGCTCAAATTGTTGTCCATAATAAAATCTCCTTGGAAACCAAATTTTATATTTTTTTTAAATTTTTTTACTATTTTTTTAGAAATTTCTAATATGCTCAATCTAAGAAGTTATGAACACTCCATTTTTGAAAATTCGAAAAAAATAGTTAGAAAATTTGAAAAAAATATAGAATTTGATTTTCAAGGATATTTAAATATAGAGATCATATTGAGTTGTTCGCCGGTTCGGATCGGCCGTTTGAAATTTTAACAGTTGATATTTAAATCGCGTTTGATGTCCTATATGTTTGATTCTAGCATTACTCAATTAAATATGATAAAATTACCAATTATTCCATAAAATGTTCTTAAAGCTATTTTTTTTCTCCTTTGAACAGTGATAAGGAGATAGGGAACAACGGTTGGTTTGATAAATAAATGCTTTCTCCAATTCTCCCTGTTCGATATCTATTTTTAATTCATTCCCATCCATTTCTTTTGAATATTTTATTTGACCACGGATGCACACACAGACTCTTGAGTAGGTTTCGCCGAGTTCGAAAGTTTGAGCGAAGGTAGCGCTAACCTTTCTAACCTAGAGACGTTTAGTTGTACGAAGTGAAAGTTTGAGCTCTACATTAGAACTAACTTCAGCCAACCAAACATGGCTTAGGTTTTCTGCGGCGTTAACATTGGTGCGTACTGTATAAGAAATCACTTCAACCCGGTTTCTAGAACAATTCGGGTACGGATATTCGTGTATTGGATCTATTAATTCGCATCCAACCCTACCCGACTAGACATTCAATCCCTCTCTCTCTCTCTTTCTCTGACCAACAGCAGCATGCGATCATCACTTCTTAGAAACCGACCATCGTATTCGTATCGACTAGACATTCAATCCCGTTGTTTCTGTACTGGAGAGAAATGGGGATCGGTTTGGAGCTTTGGAGACAACAGCAACGGCGCTCTCGGGCTCTCTGGACCTCTCTCCGATTCCTACGAGCCCACCAAGGTCTTTCCACTTTTACACTTTCTCACTTCTATTTTTGTACTTTGCACAATTTGTTACATCACCTATTTACCATATTGTATCATCAATTTGTAAACCCAACCTCCTAAAACAAGACATTGTGTTACTAACAAGCGTGACTTTTGCATATAGGTCCCTGAACTTCCATCTAATGTTATAAAAGTGGCAGCGGGACATTATCACTCGCTTGCTGTCACTGCTGAAGGTGAGGTCTGGGCATGGGGCCGTAATGAGGAAGGCCAGCTTGGTAGATGCATGGAGTCACCGAGGTTAATATTACTTCTCAGTCACTCTAATTTTTCAATTATGTCTTCTTGTACCAACAATCAAGGATAATATATATACCAGAAAGGAACTGCTTTGATCCTAATCTATTTTCCTTTGAGGTCTAAAACACTTTATATTGTGGTTTTGTTGAGCCCAAAATATTATTTGGCTGCATTTGTCAAAAAAAAAAAAAAAAAAAAAAAAAGAGTGGTAATTTGTCATCTTATAATGATTTTGCTCTTTTTCCTTTTATATTTTGTAGAAATAGTTGGTGTATACCTGAGAGAGTGAGAGGCTTGGATGGTGTTGAGGTCCGTGCAGTCTCCGCATCTGGTGTTACTTCTTCAGCTATCGGAAAAGATGGTTCAGTTTGGGTGTGGGGCCGATCAAAACGTGGTCAACTTGGCCTTGGCTGGGATGTTGTTGAAGCGAAATCACCTTCTAGGGTCAAGTCTCTTATTGGCCTTGATATTGATAAGGTATGTTGGAGTTTGGACTGATTAATACTCACACCAGCACATAGTGGTACTTCTTAGGTACGGAGTTGTATGCAGTATTTGTATTGGTCAATACCAGTATCCTACATACTCGAAAGGATAAGAATTCTACTAAAATGTAAGGATTATCATAGTTTACGAGTACATTACAAACCTAAACCAGACTAATCTGCTTGTGCGTAGCCTGTTCTGTATCTGTTAGTAATTAGAAATGCTAGACTTGGATCGTACCAACCCTCCAGACCTGTTTAATTCTGAACCTGACCAGACTGTAGTGTATTGAGAAGCCGACTTGTGGACTTGATCCAGAAATGCCACAGTAAAACAGACAGGAAAGGGATGTGACCCGAACCTTGCGGACTGAGACCTTGGAATAAAGTCAACCTGAAATAATACATAAATCCAAATTGACCTGTACATACCTATCTAGCAAAACTTGAGATGACTTAGAGAAAAACCTGACATGATCCTCCAAACCTTGGTACCTAACAATACTTGCAAGATCGAATGTGACAGGACCTGACCCAACTGATAGTACCTAACTAGAGCTTATAAATAGAAATGATCAATAACTAATTTTATACAATCTGACCTGGTTATTTCCCATCTTTACTTGTACTTTTCTTTCAACTTTTGATATTTTTCAACTCAGAAAAAGAACAAGAATTGATGTTGAAATAGAAATGTACTTGACAGATGCTAGGCTGCCTTAAAATTTGTCATTCTTGTCTTGTCTGTATGTACTTTTAACCATATGATATTATATTTGAGGAGAAAAGTAATAACTTTCATGTATTCTGTAAAATGATGATTGGACATAGGTATTTTTTGGGTGGGGTCATGCGTTAGCTTTGACGACAGAAGGTAAGCTCTTTGGTTGGGGCTATGCCGATGGTGGAAGATTGGGTGAAATGGCTTCCATTTTTCACACAACACCTTCTATCTATGAAAATATTGGGGAGTTGTCAGATTTTGAGAGAAAGACACCAATGTTAGAAGAGGTAAACAAGTTAGTTGAAGAGAGAATTAGGAGAGAAGATAATATGCCCATAATTTGGGAGCCTTGCCTTGTTAAGGAAGTGAGTGATGTTACAGTTTCTGATATGTCTTGTGGTCTCGACCATTCTCTAGTGTTATGTGGTGAGACCTCTCTCTCTCTCTCTCTCTCTCTCTCATCTTGTGAACAAATTGTGCAATAGCCTTCAAATTGTCAAGTTGTAAATACTTGATGTTTTCAGTGTGTATGAGAAAAGGTGAATTATGGTTAACTAATCATACAACTCAATGAAACAGCTATCCATACTACGACTTAAAAAATCTGCAATTTTTCTTTTAGAACTTCAGTCATTGTTTACTCTTTTGCCCTCCCTTGAATAACAAAATAAATAGAACTTTTTTTTGTACTTGTTTCTTGCTTCACTAGGTGATGGCATGCTGTTAAGCGGAGGTGACAATACATACGGCCAATTGGCCCGCAAAACCGGGGAACCGAGCCTCCTCCCTGTTTCTGGCATTAGTGGCTTCAACCCAATCTCTTTAGCATCCGGGCTTGGCCACTCTTTGGCACTGTGCCACCAATTTCCCACCGAAAACCACACTAGTTATAAAACTGCCATTCTCTCGTGGGGTTGGAATATAGGTTCTCAGTTAGGCCGTAGCGGCCACAATGAAATTCCTGGTTTAGTAGATGGTTTGGAAGGAGAAGACATAGTGTCAGTCTCAGCTGGCCGTGTCCATTCTTTAGCCTTAACCAGAGAAGGGGAGGTGTTTGTGTGGGGTTCTGGTCGAAATGGACGACTGGGATTGGGGCACACGATGGATGAAGCGGAACCTGCTCTAATTGAGAGTTTAGAGGGGTCTAGGGTTTTGCAAGCTGTTGCTGGGTTTGACCACAATCTGCTTCTTGTTGCAGGATAGTTTGATTGGCATAGTACCTGTCCTGACTCACACTAGCATTCACCAGACTTAGTTACTGGCACTGATTGTCATAGACGTTTCCATGAAATTATTAAGTTTATGCGTTGATCTGTGTATTTGTGGCATGAAAAAGTATATAGCTAGTTTCTCAAAATAAATTAGGCTAATGAAATTCATGTTTGTGCTCATAATATTGTCAATATAACCAACTATGAATTGAATTTCTAACAAATGAGAACATTTTGTAATGAAAAATTAATTTAACTGCAATATTAACATAAGTGAAAGTCTGCCCAAGTTACTTGTCTCACCAAGGTTTCCTCCATACAATCATATGATACAAACATTACAAACCTCAAGAAAGAGCCACTAAACCAACAGTACAACAGATCGACAGATTTAGAGAGAAATGTGAACTCTTCGGACCACAAACCCTAAACTTAGTGGAACTTGAGGCTAGTCAACACATTGTTGTTGACGGGGTCGGCCAAGTGGTCTAGCAGGTTCTGGTATGGCCCGACGCCAGTCACTAGACCTTGCACAAAGTATCCCAAAATTGCCAACATGGCAAGTCTTCCATTCTTCACCTCCTTCAGTTTCAAATCCTTCATGGACTTCTCGTCCTTCCCAAAACCTAGGGGGTTAAAGAGGGGTCCACCAGGGTATGCCGGGTCACCGGAGCCACCCAAGAACTTCTCGAGCCCAAGGAAGTACTGTTTCCCCATGGACCCAGGTTTGGCCCAGTCCTGGAACCGCCTGTGCTCGGCAAAGCCCATGAGAGCCATTTCAAAGACAAAGAGTGTGTATGGGTCAGCCCAATAGTCATATGTGCCAGCCGGTGGGATGACACCGGTCTTGAACCATGGCAATGCGGTTTCTTCCGGGATAAGGCCGAGCTTGCCAAAAATCTCTGGGGCAATGGCACCGAATGCACCAAGCATGGCGAACCGACCATTGATGATTTCACCGTAAGCTAGCCATTTGGGCTCGATGAAACCTCCGGTACCTTCTGGGTCAGAGAGGCCCAATGGGTCGAAACCGTAATCGCCTGGCAGACTGTAATAGATTCAGTAAGCAGTGGGGTGAGTGGGTTTTGAATAAGACTTGAGTTCTATTTGACTGTTGATGTTTTATGTGTTTTACCTTCCATCTAAATAAGAGAGGGACTGCTTGGATGCGAACCATAGCTGTCTGTCTGCACCTTGCTGAAACAAAGAATTCAATACCACTATTGTTAAATAGTTGTCAGGTACGACAAAAGTATTTTGTGTTTTTCCATGTTCTTAATTTTATGTTTTTTCCCACATCTCTTACAAAGATAAAAATTCTGGTACATAGAAAATCATTTTGAATAACCGAATTTTCATATCAATTTATCAATATACAGATGACAACCTCCTACTTCGACATAACATGAATCATTGCTAATGCATATTGTATTACACATCAAGTAATCACAACGCAAAATTGAAATCAAAGAATACTGGTAATAAATGTCGAACCTTGGCTGGAGGTGTAGAGGTTGCCTTGACAACGAAAGAAGCTCTTCTAGTGTTAGAAATTGACCTGAAAGGCCTCCTTCCCAACAACTGCCTTCCTGCCTCCACCGAAGAAAGAATAGCTTGTGTTGCCATTTCTTACACTTCTTTCTCCTGTTTTTTCTCGGTACCAGATTCAAAAAAGTGTGTGATATCAGTTGAAAGTATGAAACAAATATGGACTGCATGGAAGGTGTGGGCCCATGGAAATCTAACTCTGGAATGAGGTGGAAGCATGCGAGATCAATGCTGAATCTGAGGACCCAGTGTAATTGTGACGCGTGGAAGGAAGGCTAGATAAGGGAAAAATGTTTAATTCTGGCCTTTAGATATCGGGTGAGTTGGGCCGTATGTTTGAAAAAATTGGCCCCATTGGTTGAGATTTTTGTGGAAATCATGTGGTTAGTAGAGACCAACAAATATTTAGATCATAGAAGAGATGGATAGAGGGAATGTATATACTATTCACTTTAAAAGGCAATTATACTTCAACTAATATGTATCAATTGAAGACATTATCCATCATAATCTTTTTGTTCCCTTTGCATGTCATTGGGCATATCAATATTATAAATAAAGATGTGTGGGTGTCGGAATCATTTAGTTAAATGTAGTTCGACACTCCAAGTATTGTGAAAGAGCATTTTTCCTATTTCTGTAACATGATAATCTATAACTATTTGTGTACTGGGTATTATTCCTCATAAAATTGACCCGCTTCACCGACAGACAATAATATGGCAGTTCATTATTTTGTTTCTGATTTTTTTGACCCCTTCCTATTTTCATTTTCATTGTCAATTTGTAATAGTTAAGCTAAAAATATTGTAAATTATGTTGGACATATATTTGGAAAACTCAAAATTCATTCTATGAGATAATATTGTTGGACATATTATTTTAATGTATTTATATCTTATTGATATGATTGTGATATTTATTCAAAATAATATGTCCAACATAAATTTTGGACTAAGAGTACATATATATATACGGTGCTTTGTTTTGTCGCCAAATATCATTTCTTAAAAGATACCATGTTGCAATCATATTTTTCTCTTTTATTTTTTTATGTTGATATGCTGATGTTGATCGATTGATATTTATAATTTATAATTGGGTTAGTTTTTTCCTTAGATATAAACTGCAAATATTTCCTTTTAATACATAGTATATTTAGAAAATATTGTATTTTTTTTTGAAACATACATGCTTTTTGAGGATAATATTTTTTTTCCATGTCTTCTCTCTATATATTATATATTTTGTTGCTGATCAATGACTATAACGGTGTGCCATCTCATTGTTCCTTGGTAATATCTCAGTTAAAATTTTAGTTTATGTGCAATCTCATTTTTCCTTTCGGCTTAAATTAAAGTTTATTACTTCATTAGTATTTTTTCTATCATTTATAATATTAATACAATAAAAATTCATGTATCGAGCGAAGCTCAATGATCCACTCTAGTATATATAGGGAGTTCAGATTTTTAAAGATTTATTTAATTGGAATGGGGTGCCTTTTCTTAACTTGAATAAATCAATGATAAATTTTACGAGACTTATACGGTTATACCCAACTAAGTGAAAATCAAGGTTTTCTTTTAGATACATAACAAAAATCAAGGTTAGGAGAACATGGAGTCCAGCACAGATGGTCAGTGGCTCCGTCCTTATCCTAGAGGTAAGGGGTTCAATTCCCACTGGATGCGGATTAAGTAGATAATTAGTAGAAGATGGATAAACTCTAAGTTACAGAGTGGGCTACAGCCTCTATAAATAAATAGCCTCTTATTTAAAAAAAAAAATCAAGGTTAGGACGCAAATACAATATTAGTATTGCCGTCTGATCCCCTTCTACTTTCCATTTATCTCTAAATCAGACATAACGATTTAATGATTATATCAAATAAAAGATTCATTAATTAAGATGTGTCACTAAAAGTATGACATGGAACCAATTCCGCCTAGAGTTAAATAATTGATTTGCCATAATCGCTAAATCTACTTGATAAATCTCTTGATGTAGAAACCCCTCTGTGTCGATAAATTTTATCTTGCTTAACTGGGAAGATCATGATTAGGGCTGCATAACGTTGAAAACGATCACGAAATAAAAATTTATTTACGTTAACCGTTTCGTTCAAACGACAATCAAAATGATCGAAACTATCAATTAACAGACAATTAATTTTTACACATATTTTCCTATTTTGAAACGAGCAAAATGTGTAACTGTATTCGATTTGTTGCTTTGACAAATAATTTTTATACATGTTTTCCTATTTCACACGTATAACTGGCTGGTGCAATATTCTTAGTTTATTAAAATTTGTTCATAAATACTTTAAAAAATACATAAAAATGACATAAACAGTAAAACGAAAATAAACGCATTAACTGTTTCGTTTAACAAACGAAATAAAAAATAATTACGTTAACCATTTTGAAGGGACGAAATAAAGCGATCATACGGTTGAAACAGATTGCGTTGCATCCTTAATCATAATTCCGTCAATTTTTGACCCTCTATTATTATTATTTTTGTATTATACTCCAAACCAGTTGTGCCCGATCTCTAGTAACTCATCTTATCCATACAATCTGTCAGCTACCATACTGGCTATAAAAGAATCCTGTCTTACTAATAAAGCTCAATTTTCTATCAACAGGAGAATTCGTTTGCCTTGCAGCCTTGGCAACAAAATAAAAGATAAATACCATAAATAAAGGTTTTTTTACAAAAAAAGTTATCTGTCTTGACCATAGGCCCAACATATCATCGTGTATAATAAGCCTTAAATTCGGCCCATATACACTTTGACAGTAATTAATTCAACCAGGCCTTGCTTGTTGGACCAATGCATTCCGTTAGAGTCGAATTTTATAAACTAGTTCTGCCTCTTGTTGTGATTGAATTTTAGGTGATGCAATCTCGTATCGCTTTCTTTTTCCTCCCTACAAATTCATATCAAGAGCTCACAAGAAACCTCAGTTTCATATTAGGGTTTCTTGCTGGGTGATGCCTACCAACTAAGACCTCGCTGGTTGAATTGCAGGGTGGTGCAATTACATATAGTGACAAATATAATGTTATCTTTTCCAGAAAAAAATTTAGTACATTTAAAAAGGATTTCCTGTTCACACAAAAGATACCCACCTAATAACTTGTTTCCTTCCCCCCCCTAGCAGTTACGATAAGATATGTAGGATTAACATTGAATTTGTTCTTATCAAGACTAAGAGTGTGTATTAAATAAATTAATTTCATGCTATATGTGTTGCCACCGTATTCAAATTGACGTCTATTTACCCCCTAGTTGCTATTTTTAAAGCTATTGACCTTTGACAGATCTAAACCCTCCATTTATTTCAGATTTGACATGAACCATCGGATCTCGAAAGATATTTCTTTTAATGAGATCAAACAATAGACTCTTAACTCTATACAATATAGAGTTGTAGTCTTGTAGAGGATCCCCATGTTTCTAAACCAAGGTTATAATTCCCTCCAACAACTTTTTAGTTTACAGTTTTCCTGACATGCACCGCCGCCCACCAAGGGTTATATTCACAATTCACATATACAGAAGAAATTTATTTTCTCATTTAATATATCCTCCAACTATTGCCCCGAAAAAATTGTCGAAGGAATTTAAACACTTTATATATAGTGATGATTTGCGTGTACATATATGTTTTTTTTTTTTTTCCAAATGACTTATAGTTATAATTTCTCAGTGTAGAAGTTTTAAACATAATGAGAGATTGTCTTCATAAAGGTGATATTAATCATCAGATCGATATTGCCTACGTACAATGGATGCGGGAACTAGATCCCATTTTTGTTTCAAAAAAAAAAAAAAAAGACAGAATAAGAATGATACATAACCTCAAGAACACCATAAAAGGGGATCCCAAATATTTACAAAGAAGAATACTCCAATTCAGATATTTCTAATTCAAAATATACGACCAGTTTACACCAATGATTATCAATCATTAATTACAAAATATATGCTACATGGCACATTGGAGAAACTGAAAACTCTACAACAAAGAATACACGAGGTTTCAACTATAGTGTTCGTATAATTACTAATCTTCAACCTTATTGTTTACGTACAGCTAAGAAAATGCATTATACTCGTGTTTGTTCCATATAGCGACAAAACTAGTAGCAACATTTTGTGCAAAAAAAAGGAGAAAAAGTTGTAACGGTAATACAAATATATACTGAAAAATACAATTCAAAAGAAGCAAACCCTACCTTTGCTTCGTCGTGAACAAAAGTATACGTTGAACTCGTAACGCACGGGCATTAATTCCTACATAAATATATAACCTATATTCGATATCTAGATGTAGGATGCTGCCACATCATCACAAGTGACATCAAAGCCGTTAATTTATAGCAGTTAGTAAAGTTGACTGGTTTTAGTTAAGCCCTTAAAGGAAGACACTCATGCACACAGAAATCAAATGCATGTCTTGAATCGTCCCCTCTACCTCTCATTCTCTCTCTCCATCGATCTATAATCATCTAGTTTTCTAATAAGTCCCTCCGACCCCCAGTCTCTCTCTCTCTCTCTCTCTCTCTCTCTCTCTCTCTCTCTCTCTCTCTCTCTCCACCTATACGGCTATACGTTCTTTAAGAAATTCCCAACAAATTACTCCTGCTGAGTGCTGATCTCTCTCCCTCTCTCTCTCTCTCTCTCTCTCTCTCTCAATCTATTCCATGGCTTCTTCGTCATCCAACAATGCAGGAAAAGCTCCGTTGCGTGTAAGTATTTGGATTGTTTTTCCTTTTGTCACGAATATGAAATTGGGTTTTTCTGTAGCTGTTTGTCCAGAAAATTTACCACTAAGTTTAACAATCAGATTTAAAAAGGTAAAAAAGAAAAGCTCAAAGTTTATTTTTCTCAAGAAAAAGACAATGGAGAAAGGAAAGGGGGAAAAAAGAGACAGAACGGGGAACTGACGGTGCCCTGTTTACATGCTTAGCAAGAATTGAATATATCCTATAGGTAACATTGAATTCCCCTTGTATTTGAGAGCATGGGAAAGTTTTCCTTCAAGTTCGATTCAGTAAGTATAATTAGACAAATACGACTTTATGTTGGGGCCATGCATATAGGAAGAAGTTATCACCTACTTTGTACAGAATTTTCTACAGTATGGAGAAGATATCATATATGACATAGAACTATATAATAATAATTAAAGCAGAAAGCACTAATTTTTCGAATCTTGTAACTAAATCACAACCTTTTAACATTTTGCAGGAAGTTGACATTAATGGCCAAAAGTTGGTGATACAGAAAGTTCTGTGCCACACTGACATAGTCCGGAGGCTTGTAGTGCCCAAGGTTACTACTTATAATAACATCAACATCTATATTTTATTGCAGTCATTAATTGTCTTAGGTGTGAAACACAAACAAGACATTAACAAGTGAAAATTATGACTAACAATCGTATTATTTATTGATTCTTTTGTTGAGCAGAATGAAGCTGAATCCAACTTGCCAAAGTTAAATCCCCATGAATCAAGAATAATACATATCTACGACAATGTAGCTTCAAATTGCTGGGAATTTTCATATAGGTAATATATTATAGCCAACTTCTCTTCCTTATTGTCAGCATTCTAATAGGAATATAATTAAATTTCTACCAAAGATAAATAAAATTTATCTTTACAATAAGTGTTAATTGTCAATATAAATTACTTATTAGTGTAGCGAAACTTAGGTTATGACTGAGGAATCAGTGTGTGTATTATGTATTTCGACCTATTTCCAAATTAGTGCGCAAATATTATCTGCGGTATTTATAGAGACTCGGGGTTAGACTGTGTACATATCTATGCAGCTTATTTACTTGCTTAGTAACATACCTAAACAATGGTCACATTTGATGTAGGATCAGATATAGACATGTATAACATAATTAAGTAACAGTATATTCTTATATACACAACGTTACTTCATAAGCGAGTATTTGGAATTGGCGCGCAAACTATATCTGCGGTATTGTTGTTTGATATGCATATGAAAGAACATATTACTATATTATTTTTAAAACATGATAGGTGCTGGGCAAACCCGAACGGCAAAATGAGGAGTTACTACATTGAAGACACAGGTAATACATTCTTAGTCTGGAAGGGACAACAGTTTTGTGCAGATCTTTTGCTTGATCTTTACTAATATAATTCTCTGTACTTTTATCAGGAAAATATTTTCAGAGGCATGGGCTTAGGCCAAATGACAAGCTAATGATATACCAGGACAATTCAGGCAAGCTGGTGAGTTTTTTTTTTTTTTTTGTATGATTATAATAGTTCTATTCATATAAAGTTATGCTAAGAAAAACTACTTGCCCAGCAAATTATAAATAATGTCATGTTCTAGCTAGTTTACTGGTAAGTACATGTTCTTCTTCTAAAGTAATTCACTAATTTGTCAAACAAGTTGTATTATCATAATATAAATATCAATAAAGGAATAAGAGGGCTTCATCAGCATTTGAAATCCTTTTAGTATATTGTCAATTTTTTTTAAAGAATTTCATAAATTCAGCTTATAATTCATAAAAAAAAAGGGAAAAAAACATTGTGATGACTATTCCTGCAGACCTATGAAATTTTCATGAAAGACTTGGGAATTCATCTTTACATTAACTATTTATATTTATGAGGACAAAACCTAATATGACTCGTGCATTACAGACAATTAGGTTCAAGAGAGGTCGTGCTCCCATTCACATGCACGAGGAGGTCATACCTTTTTACTCGGTCATAGAGGACATAAACTGGTTAAGAAGACCAGTATATTCAGAGACATTCCCCTCATGGCTTGGTGAAACCAGCAGTGGTGAACTCAATCCGTCATTTCTGCCAGCAACGGGAACTATACCATCTCATGAGGAGCCAACTGCAAGCCCTGATCCTGACTGGATTTAGGACATTAATTTTCTTTTTTTTTTCTTACTTTTATTTTGTATTTGGACAGTACATATCTTTGCTATGATTGTAATTTTAGCTCTGCTAAGAAGTTTACTGTATTCTCTAAGTCTATTTTTTCTTCTTCTTCCTCCCTTTTCTCTTGGCCTTTTCTTAGACATGTAACCTCTGTATAAAGTTTTTTATTAATTAGAAATTGTTTTGCTTTGGCAATTCTCGACAACAATCTTCAAAAAAGGAAAATTATATATATAAGCTTTATAAGTTCACCATGAGGGGGGAGAGGGAGGATGGAGGGAGAGAGGGAGAAGAGCAGAACAAAGCAGAGAATTCCCTTTGGGTCCTGGAAATAAGAGAATAGGTATGTTTGCTGTAAAGGAGCTCACAAGAGAAGGATCTATGTTACTTCCATTTTGGAGAAAAAGCTTCCAATTTGAAGTAAATGGATCATGCAGATATGGACACGAGTCCATTGTCAGAGACCTTGTAGTTTGTCCATGATGCTGCATACAAATGACCTTATAATCTTGTTCCGCTAAGTAGAGAATGGAATTAATTCAAAGTTTTCCGACAATAAGCAAATTAATCAGGAGAATAGTTTGCAAATTGCAATATTACAGACTGTTGTATAACTAGTGGAATAGTTGTTGCTTCAGGGACCAATTATGTTAGCTAATCCTGCCTAATTTATTCAATTCACAAGTTCTTATGGCTTGGCATTAACTTTATTTAAACTTTTTAATCCTATGTCATTAGCATATACGTCTCTAAATTTGCTTTTCTTCTAGGTGATTGAAATTAGGAGTTGATAATGGTAGACCTCAAGGAAAGAGACCAGAAATAAAGTTTTATGCTGGTCATATATTTTCGTCATTTGTACACTGCAAGGTTTACTCATCACGTCACGTTTTACTGCATTGCGATTTTCAGGGAGAACTCAACCTGCCAGGACCTCTGCATGTAAATGCAATCTTCAGTAAAAAAAATATAAATCCGTAAATTTGTTGTATCTTTATTTATTGCATGCAAATTAAGGGGCATGGAGGCAAATGAGGATTTTGTACTAAATCAAGGATGACATTGCCCACCTAGACAGGAAGCAGTTCTTTTCCATAGAAAAGATCGACAAACTGTGTCAATCTGGTTTAATAGCCACTGTGAGTCTGTGACAATTTAAAAACTTGCATGTAATGCAATGGCAACACCACCAATACTGCTTTAAGCATAACCAGGCGTCCTCCAAGAGACAAGAACTTAGACTTCCACCTTGTAGCCTCTCATACATCTCTTGTATTAGCGGTAAAAAATGTATCCTTCGGTTTGTTATTTTTCCCTTTTTTATTATCTTGATTGTTTTGTGCTTTAGGAGGAATCTGGGAGTTCGATTATGTATGACATATGGCTTAGACAACTTCATCTGTCAAATGTAATAAAGATGAAAGCCAACACTGGTTATTAGCTGATCATTTTGTAGACAGAAAACTGAGAGCAAACTTAACGGGTGGGATTGACGGTTATTGTTCCAGAAAGAGGCCAAAAACTAAATATTCCGTTACACACAGTATAGAAAAATTATGTATGAATTGAGCTATTAGTCGTTTGAATTGAGCCCCTTTTTGTTATTTAGTTTCTCTGATGAAACTGGTAGCATTTTGCAAACTTTTTTTAAAAAATTAAGCCCCTTTTTAGAAGTAGTCTTGTAGAATAATAAACTATATACATTATTATATGCTGCCTGATCTAGTGTCTTTTCAAGTTTTCCGATTGTGTTATACATATTACCTACGTGGTGTTTATTTTTGCTGTCTCTATATATTCTGTACGTGCAACAAATCCCTTTCACAACATAATTGTATACTGTAACCAGTGCAACTTCTACCACCTCCACTAACTGAATCGCTATTGCAGGAGTAGATCCATTCTGCAATCTTTGGCCAAACTCATCCTCCCCTGCTGCCTGTATGCAATGTTGTTTTGTAATATTGAATTGCCCCCAACTTGTTCGACGAAATTCCTCAATTACACAGTTAGTATTGAACAAAGTCTTTGTTGTGCAATAATATCAGAGACTCCATATCATATCAAATAACAACATCTGAGACCCCATATGCCAGGAACACTTGGCTGACCCAGTGTTCATAGCGGCTGCTTTTCTCAGCTGAGCATCAGGACTTGCTATTCTTAACACGATCCTCATCCACTTATAATGGCACCATTCTGTCTTTTACAACTTACAAGGGAGGTATGTTATGTGAGTCATCCATGGTTTATGAGTTTGGAGTTGCATTTTAAATTGAATATTGGAGTGGTGGTGCGAAACTCTAAATTAGTTTGGTTAATGCATACATCATGCGTTCATGATGAACGTTGTTTCTCTCTCTGGAGGAAAAAGAAGGTTACATGATAAGATGTAAGCATATTTAGCACCAAATTATCAACTTTAATCACATTTAAATGATGGATGAGGATTTTTAAGTTATAAAGTGCGGATAATATAATTACTGAAAAGCACATAAAGAGGATTTTTTTTTTTTGAAGAAAAAAAGCACATAAAAAGATTATCAATGAAGTGTAAGTATATTTCATTGTGCATCTTAATTGTAAATATTTCCAATAAAATATTGGCTATGCTAAGTAGAGAAGTCTAGACCAACAAGTATTTGCACGATTGTGGATTAATCCACGTCGACTATGGTATGCGGTCTTGCCTTGCAAAAGGAAAAATTAAGAAAAGAAGTTTTTTTGTCTTAGGCCTAGAAATTTGTGACTATCTGAGATTTTTTTATGAATTAATTACTGATGGTCTACTAATAATTTAGTATGAACCAAGTTTACGACCGGCTTACAAACGCCTTTCCGGAGATGTTATCGTTTCTTTAGTCCCACATTTCCTATCGACTAGAAGTTTCCTGTCTCATAGCCTATAAAAATACCTGTTCGATATCAACTAAGGTGCGGTCAGATGCATCATGACGGTGGTTCATCCCAGTTTTGCTACTAAATGTTCTAGCGATCCCGTTAGGATGGTATTTATCCCTGATCTCCTTACTAGTAAGTTTCCTTTTTGTTCTTCTTTAATGTATTGTATTTATTTTTTTCTTTTTGTTTATTTCTTTAATAAAACAATACCTTGCATTTAATTTCTGACTCCTTCCAGTTTTACTCTTAAAAAAAAGCAATTTTTTACTTAGCACTTAGAAGCAGACAGTTTTTCCAATAGACTAATCCTTATTGACAAAATATTTAGAGCTATCCTTTAGATCTCGAAAGGATTTGTCTTTCGATTGCTTTACTCAGTCCTTGCTTTAGAATTATGGCCTTGAACCCCGGCCCTTTCAGTAAAACATTGGGGCCACGTGAACCATTTTTATTTTTTTTTTAAGCCTTGTTGGGGGATGCAAGAATCTAAACATTCAGTTAGATTCTGATGCTTTTAGTAAACTTCAGATAGACCATGACTTTACAGTTTAATTTTGCATTTTGGTGAATGAAGTTCTTAACACATTTTGCTTAATTTTAGGGCCAAAATGTGTTCAGATTCATGGACTTCAAGTTAGTGACACTAAAATCTCAGATGGCATGGTATGTATCACTTTATTTAGTAGTAATTATTATAATATTTGTTAATTAAAAAAGTTTTATCTTAAAAGACACTGTTAATTCTTAAGAATTATTTAAACATGTAAAAGTATAATTGTAATGACAGTTTTCGCTGACCTCTTAAACCTTGACTTGAGAATTCATTCTTATATTTTTTTTTATCTATAAGGAGTAAGGACAAACCTAATATATAACACCTGCATTGCTGACAATTAGGTTCAAGAGAGCTCGATCGTGCTCCCATTCACAAGCACGAGGAGGTCATACCTTTTTACTCAGTCATAGAGGACATAAACTGGTTAAGAAGACCAGTATACTCAGAGACATTCCCCTCATGGCTTGGTGAAACCAGCAGTGGTGAGCTCAATCCGTCATTTCTGCCAGCAACAGGAACTATACCATCTCATGAGGAGCCAACTGCAAGTCCTAATCCTGACTGGATTTAGGACATTTTTTTTCATTTTTTTTCTTTTATTTTGTATTTGAACTGTATATATCTTTGCTTTGATTGTAGTTCTGGTAAGATGCTCACTGTATTTTCTAAGTCTACATGTTTTCTTCTTCTGTTTTCTTAGTTTTTTTTTTTTTTTTTTTTTTTTCTTAGACATGTAACCTCTTTAGTCTGTGACGTGTTCTTTACTTGTACGGTAATTTGTCAAACAAGTTGTATCTATCATAATGTAATTGGGGCTTCACAAACATTTGAAGTCATTTAGTAACTTTGTTAATTTTTTTAGAAATTACATAAATTCAGCTTGTAATTCACAAAAAAGAAAAAAAATGGTGATGACTTTTTCTGCAGACCTATGAAACTTTCATAAAAGACTTGAGTTCATCTTTACATTAAATATGTATATTGTTGAGTAGAGGCAATGCGCTATGCTAAAATTTGCTTCTTTATTATCACTCAAACTATCGTTACAACCTCTACTACTCAAATATTATACCTCCAAGATTACAACACTACTACTCGATATATTCCTACACCTCCTAACTACTACACACTAGCACTCTCTTCTTACAGGAGGATTTGTTGCTCTCTTAACTTGGCTTGGATTGCCTTGGCTTGGATTGGATGGCAAATGAATGCCATGACCCCCTATTTATACTACTTACATGGAGATCTCTAGATTATTGGATAATCTCTAGAAATATCTACCAAAAGATTCTAGAGATATCCTAGAAATTTCTCAACAAATATCTTTAATCATGATATTTCTTCTAATCTCTAGAATATTCTAACTATCAAGAATATTTGGACTTTTGGGCCAATGTTGCTCATTTAACATATATTAATTACAAAGAACAACCTAGTATGAGGAGCCAACTATACCATCTCGTGTGGCGTGCTCAATCCACCCTTTCTTCCAGCAATGGAAACTATACCATCTCATGAGGAGCCAACTGCAAGCCCTTATCGATCCTGACTGAATTTAAATGTTCCTCCAATTTTTTTTTCTTTAGTTTATATTTAATTTTCTGTATCTTTGCTTGTAATCTGTAATTCCATGTACTATTTTTCTTTTTTTTTTAATGAAATTTTGTGAAAGCGTAAGGGTGGGGGAAGAGAGCAGAGAATCCCCTTTGGGCACTGGAGAATTGATCTGTAATGCCGGAAAGGATCTAACAAGAGAAGGGAATATGGAATTTCAGTTTTAGAGCTATATAGAGAGGAGAGAAGTCAGATTTAATTCATGAGTCGTATGTCAGAGAGATTGGAACTGATCCATGATGTTGCCTAAAAATGACCTTAAAATCCTGTGCTGTTATGAAGAAAATGGACCTGATTTGAAGCTCTCTGAAGATAAACAAAGTAATGTGGAAGTGGGGGACTTGTATGCAAATTGCTGATTCACGTCGGATGATTTGATAGGCTATTGTTTTCCAAATCCTTGTACCCATTGGATAGTTTGTATAATATAAATTAGTCAAATGGTAATGAATTTTGATTTTATGGAATAATTAATTTTTTTCTTCTCTAGATTATATTGAAAAGTATAAGTCCTGCATCTTAGAAATTGTAAGAGTCGATGATACTAAATGGGTTTAAAAAGTTGAGTACATTAATTCAGTATATATATATCCAATAGTTTGATTTAAGTATAATAAGAAAAATATAAGAGAGCAGTAATAGTAACAAAAGAGAAAAATCTGACATCAGGGCTAAACGATAGGGATGGAGAAAAGGGGCAAAAAAAAAAAAAAAAAAAAAAAAAAAAAGGAGAGAGAGAAAGATTCATTTGGCATTATGGCAAAAAAAAAAAATGAAATATGAGTTATCCTGGACATTTTGAAATATTAAAGATGTTAAATGTATAATCTAGTTCTATAATTAAAAAGAAAAAAATTTAAGAAAACAAGTTTATTGTACGAAGGTATACATTAAAATTTTCAGGAACTTCCATAGGTATACAATCCAAATTCGCCAGCTTAAACTTGGAAATGTTGGAGGGATTCTTCCAGTTATTTGGACCCTCAAGATGTTTCCTCATGATTCATCGACAGTGCGACTTTCAGGAAAACTCACCTACCAGGATATCTGTATGTGCTCATCTACTTCAATTCTTGAATTTACTCCCTAAATAAAGAAATTGAGACATAAAATAAATCTGTAAATTTTATTTGGTCTTGTATTTATTGATGCAAAGGGCTCGTAGTAGGCTAATAAGATTTGTTTACTAGATATCAAGGATGACATGACATGACATGACATAACTTCCACCATCCAAAAGTTCTATGGCTCAACAGATCCACAGGTGCTTAACTCTGATGACCGAATCTCCTTCGGTCTCAAGGACATTCTTGCACAACAAGTCTTTTTCAACTGCTCCATCAAGAGAACTACTTTGCCGCAACCTGCTTTGCACTGGAAGTGGACTGCTTCGGGAACCTTCTCCACTGCCAGTGCTTATGGTGTCCTAGCACATACTGGAGTGCTATCCCCCTTCCATGTACGTCTCTGGAAATTAAAAGTGCCCCCAAAGGTCAGGATCTTTTTCTGGCTGCTACTTCAAAATCGTCTCCTCACCCAGGACAATCTGGCAATCCGCCAGTGGCCTACAGCTACCACCTGCCACTGTTGTACCACAGGGTCCCAGAGCCAGCTCTACACTTGTTTCTCCAAGGGGACCTAGCTATCCAAGTTTGGTCCCAGGTGCAAATCAGATTTGGTTTACCTGCACTCAACTTCTCCTTGGACTTGCACTCATTCTGGATGGATAATGACACCGCGTATGGGAAACACTGGGGTGCATTATGTGCTGCTACTTGGTGGACGATTTGGAAAGAGCGGAATGGGCGTATCTTCTCAGCGAGTTCTAAACCCCCGTCTCTTATTGTAAAGGATATCATTTCCTTTTTTAAAGCTTGGACGCGGCATTGTTAGATTAGCTTAGTTCTGCTGGTTTTTTCTTTTGTTTTTCTCTTCCTTTCTTCTTTTTAGTCGTGTACGTTAGGTTTTTTCTCTTGTTTCGATTTTTTCGTTTCAACTCCTTTTGTAAATATTTTCTTTATTAATGGAATTTGTTGGAGTGGCAATCGCCACCTAACCTTAAAAAAAAAAAGACATGACATAACTATACCATTGCTGCAATTCTTGCTCTGGTACTTAATCTAAGAACAAACTTATGGTTGCAAGGTTGATCGTTTATCTAATAACAACTTCATCTTGTCAAACGTTAACGTACTATATTTCTGTACAATCAAGGTCGATCATTTGAATAAGAAAATGTGAGATCAAATTTATGATTAGAAAGCTGATGATCTTGGGATCAAACTAGAAGGATGTCCACTGGCGGTCATTGTCCCAGAAAGTGGGCCGAAACTATGCATAAATTGGGCTATTCTGATTTGAAACCCTTTTCGTAGTGGACCGAAACAAGCAGTGGCCCCACATGCCCACTAATTAGTGGGCCCCCATGCTCTGAAGCCCAATTTACTCTTATGGAAGTGACGCCGAGTTACTGATCACTCTGTTACCTGTGCAACTTTTACCATCGTCCAACTTGGCAGCCTCTGTCAAGCATTACGAAAAAACTTTACCACTGCCGCTAAATGAACCGTTAATGCAGTTACTTCTCTAGTCTGCAATATTCGACCAAAACGCATCCTCCCCTTACTACTCGCACCTTGTATTAGTTGTATAGTCTTTTGCCCAGCTTGTTTTTGTAAAAATGCATGCCCACAACTTGCTCGGTGAAATGCCCCAGTCACACAATATATATTGAACAAATGCCATTCTCGTGTAACAACATTAGAGATCCAACATCAAACCTGGCCGTAAAATGGCCTTCTCCCACATCCTTTTTGAAGTTTTTAACTTTCTTACTAATTCTATTCAAAATGGTAGAGATTGGACGCAACTTGCAAGCATTGCAATTCTAGGTTCTTTTGTTTATACAGGGATTCAAGACCCACTTTGTCCAAATTACTTTTTTTTTACCAAATTAGGCTGAATTCTCAAAGTGTTGAATGGACCAGAACAATTCAATTCCAGGTAATTTCATCCACTCTACATGGGTTCCAAGCATTTTACTATGGTTAATGTGGATTACACATTTGGTATATTGCAATGTAAATTGGTTATCTGGGTGGTGGTTAGAAACTCTAGATTTTTACTATGGCTAATGGATGGCCAGCATGGGTTTATGATGAATTTTTACTTTAAAGGGAGTGTAAGGAAACAAGCTGAGCAGGATAAGAGGTAGAAAAATTTAGTTCCTGATTTATCAACATTAGTCATATCCAAATGATGGATGAGGATTTTAAATTACAGTACAAAATATTCACAATGAAACACAAGAAAAAAATTGAGGGTGAAGTGCTGTATCCACGTGCATCTAAATTGTAAATGTTTCGCCATAAGATTTTACTCTACTAACCAGGGTACTGGTATAGGCAAGACTGTGTTCTAATCTTAAAGTTAATTAAAAAGGAAGTTGATTGGTCTAGGTCTAGTAACTTGTGATTATTTGAGATATTTGTAAATTCAATTATGGATAGTCTTTAACTATTGGTATGAACAAAGTACGGCCGGCGTTAGGCTTTATTGTCTGAACCAGATCTTAACAAAAAAAAAAAAAGAATATAGAAAGTTATGAATTAAATTTGGTATGCTTGGAAAGGCCTTTCCGGACATGTTATCGTTTCTTTAGTCCCACATTGTCTTTTGAGTAGAATTTCCTTATCTCATAGCCTATAAAAGCGCCTTCGGACTATCAAGTGAGGGACACACAGATGCATCATGACTGGAGTTTCTCCCCGCTTCGTTGCCAATTTTTTCAGCGGTGCCCTTACGATGCCACCCATCCCTGATCCCCTTTCTAGTAAGTCTTCTTTTATTCTTCTTTATATTTTATTTTCTAACTTTTTTTTCCTTACTTCGGTAAAACTATTCCTTAAGTTAAATTTCTGCCTTCTTTTACTCCTAATTCGAATCGAAGCAATTTTTCTAAAAAGTTAGTAGCACATAGTTGTGCTAATGGATCTATCGTTATTGACAAAATTTTTAGAGCTCCCTTTCAGATTTTGAAAGATTTCTCTTTTGATTGCTTCTACGATTAGTTGCTTTAGAATTTTCCTTGAGCCCCTTCTTTTTCAATTTATCTCTAAATTAGACAAAATAAAATGATTGTAAAACCTTTTTCAAGTTTTATTGTGTAATAATTTACTTTTAAATGAAAATAGATTGATACTAATTGGCAAAATACATACACCAACATTGGCCCCTGATTACTTGTTGATAGAGCAAAAATCAGTAAGCTGACAGCCCCTTGCTTGGGATCCGGCACCTCTCAAAATGTATGGGTTCATTGAAAAATCCCACAAATCTGAATCCTTGATTTTAAAGCAATCAGTCCAAATACTAGTATGATCTTTCAAAAAAAATCGAGTAGATAAAGATTCATGTATGGTTACGATTGCTCTAAAACCAACAGTCCAAATTTGTCTTAAACTGTCCTACAAAATCCATACATTGGATAAGAGACTTATCCTATTACTTGCACGTATACTTTACCATTTCCTTCCATCGATCCCATTTTAGCAAAACGAAAACCTATCCTTTACCTTGTATGTTCGCAATATCATTACATGGGAGGGAGATTATCAACAATCAACAATTTTGTTGCTTTTTACATAGAACTTCCCATAACAATTTATTATGTAATTTTACAGATGTATTAGTATCGTTCTATGGTTTTTTCCAAAAGTCTTTGATTTTTGTACAAGTTATACAAGAAACTTTCTTTGAGAATTGGGAGGAGGCTATGGACTACATAAATTGTTTGAATCTTTTAAAAAACCTTGTTGAGTTATGCAAGAATCCACACATACCCATACTAGAGTAGGTGGATCTTATGATGCATTTTTCATCAAAGATTATTTAATCTTGCTTTTTGGTTAATGAAGTTATCTTACACAGTTTATTTCAGGTTTGCTATATGCTCGGGCTCATGGACCTCAAGTTTCTGACACTAAATTTTGGACAGCATGGATGGTAGGTGTTGCTTTTTTAGTAGTAATTTTCATAGATAGTAATATGTTGTAATGTTTAAAAAAAAAAGACATGACATCCTCATAAATTTTATGTAAGGAAATCCATAAACTCATGTTTTTTTTTCTACAATATGAAGAAAAATATGACATGACATAAAACTTAATAATGTAAGTAGAAAGGATTTTTAGTTTTTTACCAAGCTTGCAAATAAATCTCAACCTTTTAACATTTTGAAGGAAGCTGACAACACCCCAAAGTTGGTAATACAGAAAGTACTTTGTCGCACTGACATAGTCAGAAGGCTTGTATTGCCTAAAGTTAGTACCTCTTATAACATCTAACTTTATTGCAGTCATTAATTATGTGAGATGAGAAACATACAAGCAAGCAAACAAGTGAAATATTATGATTCATTAATACTAACAATCATATTATTTATTAATTATTTTGATGAGCAGGATGAAGCTGAGGCCAACTTGCCACCGTTGAATCCCCATGAAACAAAAACAATACATATCTATGACAATGTAGCTTCAAATTGCTGGGAATTTTCGTATAGGTAAAAGATGATAGCTAAATTATTGTGTACCATCAGTAGTAGATTAGATTTTCCAATAGGAACCATAATGAAATTAACGTTGTCATCATGATTGAGTAGTAATCAGTGTTATATTTAGTAATGCATCAAAATAGTATTGTGGTTATATATATATATATATATATATATATATATATATATATATATATATATATATATATATATATATATATATATATATATATATATGCATATGAAGGAACATCATATTATTTTTTTTAATAATAATTAATAGGTGCTGGGAGAACCCCAATACATGAAAAACTGGTAACGTATTTTTGAACTCTTAAAGAGTCAACAGTTTGTGCAGTTCCTTTGCTTGAACTTTACTGAGATAATTCTCTGTGCTTTGATTAGGAGAATATTTTCAAAGGCATGGGCTTAGACCAAATGACAAGATAATGATATACCAAGACGAAACAAGCAATCTGGTGAGTTCCTTTACTTTTGTGATTATTATAGTTCTTTCCAATGATTTCAATTTCCTACCGGCACCCTTACCGGCCAGATGGCCGAAATCCGAAATTTCCTGGTATTTTTTGAAAATGTCCGGTATTTTGTCTCACAATACCGGAAACCGCCGTTTCGGTCACTGTTCCGGTACCCGGTATTACCGGAATTTTCCTGTAAGGGGTAGGAATTTGAAAACACTGGTTCTTTCTATGCAAAGTGGTGCTTATATAAAAGCTGCTTGCTCAACAAAATCACAAATAAAGTGATGATACAAAATTGCAATACCTTTTGTGTGGTTAACTAGTTCAAATAGGTAAGGCCTTCAACTTTTTTTTTTTTTTAACTAGTTTAATTACACTGAAACCTAAATTTGATAACTGAAGATAATATAGGATGCTTTCACATCGTTGCAAGCTAACATCAAAGCCATTAATTTGCAGCCAGTAAAATTGACTAGGTAATTAAGTCCAGAGGGAAGCTGCTAATGAATGCCAACAAAAATCAAACGACTTCAACCTTCAACCGTCTCCTCTATTTATAAATCACCTGACCTCTTTCTCTCTCCATCTATAGATTCTCTAAGACCTAATAAAATTCTACCAACCTGCTGATCTCTCTCTCCCTTCATATCATCTATCAATTCCATGGCCTCTTCATCGTCCAACAATGCAGGCCAAGCTCCCATGCTTGTAAGTCACAAACCTATTTTCCTTTCCTAATAAATCAGCCATGCTCTTTCTCTCTTAATTTTCATCTACGGCCTCTTCATCGTCCAACAATGCAACCCGAGCTTCTCTGCATGCCATGAAGCTTCTGCCGTTGGGTGTTACTCTTTTGTAAGCCTATAATGCATGTTCGAGCATGATAGATTGATAACGTAGGACCAATGTACTTTTGTGTCTCTCTTTTATATGAAGACTTTTTTTATTTTCTGAAAGATGTGAGAAGATATTTGTAAGTTATGTTCATTTTCTTGTAAACTGACATTGTATTTTCATTGAATTGTATATTAGTGCATGTTCTTGATTTTTCTCTTACTTCTATAATCTACCATTTCTTCTTCTTTTCTTTTTAAGCTGAGCCAAAAATGTCATGATATTGTACTACTAGAATAGTAAGTTTAATTAGTTCATGGTCCAAATGATCACATCAAATAGAAGTAAAACCAAATTTCACATAAATGCAGAATTTTCATTTTATGTTTTTGAGTTGATAGAGTTTAGATAAAAAAAACAGATATTTCATTGCGTTTTGAGCTTTAAGCCATGAAGCAAGCCTTTCTTTTAAACATTTTCTTGGTAAAATGCGAGCCTAATAAATAGACTGACATTCTTTAGTTTAATAAAAATTTATGGTGAGAGGTAATAAAAGAAAATTTCCGAAGTTGTGAAACATCATTTCGTGACCCCACAACGTTAAATAATATTTACAGGGTCTTGACCTACCTTTTTTTTAAAAGGAGGATTCTAATGTCCACCAATTTATTGGCTCAAATGTTCCAAAATTCATTGTTTTTTTATTTTGAAAAATTTTAAATTCAAGCATCGATCCAAACCGTTGATATTGTTTGATTTAACAAGTGATGTGTTTTCATATAAATTTTGTAAATTTTGAAGTTTATTTGATTGAATAATGACTGAATCTAGTTAATTATGATATATTAATTCTAATACAATCATATTTATAAAGACAACCTAATATATAACTCCTGCATTACTGACAATTAGGTTCAAGACAACTCGTGCTCCTATTCACAAGCAGGTCATACCTTTTCACATGGTTATCGATGACGTAAACTGGTCAAGAACACCACTATACTCGAAGATATTCCCATTGTGGCTTGATGATACCAGCTGTGGTTAGCTCAATCCATCTTTTAATTTCTGCCAGCAACGAAAACTATATATACCATCTTATGAGGAGCCAGCGCTGTAAGCCCTGATCCTGACTGGATTTAGATTTTCCTCCTATTTTTCTTTCTTTTCCTATTTAAACAGTATGTTTTCCTATAATATGTAAATCAATGTCCTTTTTTTCTTTTTGTTTTATAAAATTGTGTGGAAGTGTGAGGGAGGGAAACAGAAGGGAGCAGAGAATCCCCAGGAATCCCCTTTGGGCATTGGAGATAAGATCATAATAGAATTGATTTGTAATGCCGAAAAGGAGCTAACAAGGGAAGGGAATATGTAATTCAGTATTAGTGCTATATAAAGAGGAGAGAAAGGTTAGATTTAAATCCTGAGTCATATATATGTCAGAGAGATTGGAGCTGATCCTTGATGTGGTCTAAAAATGACCCTTAAATCATGTGTTGTTCCGACCTCAAAAAAAAAAAAAAAAAAAAAAAAAAAAAAAAAAAAAAAAAATCATGTGTTGTTCCGAAGGAAAAAGACCTGATTCGAAGTTCTCTGAAAAATAAACAAATCTGGAGGATTGATATGCAAATTTCTGTTTCATTGTGGGATGATTTGATAGGCTAGCTTGTTTTCCAAATCATTGTAACCGTTCGATATTTTATAGAATATAAATTGGTCAAATGGTATTTTGATTTTTATGGAATAATAAATTTTTTTTCAATTCTCTAGGTCATATTTTAAAGTGTAAGTCGTGCATCTTAGTAATTCCTAAGAGTTAATGATACTAAATGGGTTTAAGAAGTTGAGGAGACTAATTAAGCCTATATACAAGAAGTTCATCCAAGTAAGAAAATTCTAAGAGAGTAGTAGTAGTAGTAACAAAAGAAAAAGATCTGACACCAGGGCTAAAGGATCGAGAGGGATAAGGGGGGGAAATTAAATGCTCGTAGTTTAAGAAAAGAGGAAAAAAAAAAGTAAGTAGAGAGAGATTCTGGGCGCTTTGACAAAAAATAATAATAAATTATATGAGTAATTCTGGACGGTTTGAATAATAAAAGATATTAAGCGGTTAATCTATTTTTTATTTTTTTTAAAAAAAAAAGCTAAGGAAACAATAGTATCATATACGAAGATATATATTAAAGATTTCAGAAACTTTAATAGGTATACATCCAATTTGGCCTAATTAAAGTTGAAAAATGTTGGAGAAATATACTTTTAGTTAATTCGACCCTCAGAGGTGTTTCCTACTTTCCTTCATGATCTGATGGCAATGCGACTTTTAGAGAAAGTCAAACTACCAGGAGCTCAGGACCTCTGTATGTGCTCTTCCGCTTTGTATTTTTCAATATACTTCCCTTAGTTTTCAAAATCTTCCAAATCTAACATTTAATAGAGAGGTTGAGGCATAAATCCGTGATTTTTTTTGCTCTTGTACTTATTTAATGCGAAGTGCATGTAGGTAAGCAAGATTCTAGTATAATTGTTCAGATTGTTTATTAGGAGGAATCTAAACAATTAGTTTATCGAAGGCATGGCTTATATTTTTCAAACATACTATGGCCAAAAATCAATATATAATATATATTTCAGAGAGCACAGATATTTAAACATTCTATGGCTATATAAGCCATTCGAATTGGGCCCAATTTCGTAGTTTTCCGAAACAAGCATTCTTGTAAATAAATCTACACATGCCTACTGATTGTGAGCCCACATGGAAACCGGCCCAATTTCCCTTTTATGTCAGTGCCTGCTTGTCAGTACTTTTTTTTATCAATGATCACTCCTCTTCTTCCCCGGACTTGCATAGAATCCTTTTCGACAGTATATTGTGTTGCTTGTGCAGCTTTTACGACCGCCGTTAACTGAACCGTTAGTTAATGTAACAACTTCTCTATTCTGCACTCTTTGACCAAATCGCGTCCTCCCTCTAGTAATTGCACCTTGTATAGTCTTTCAGCCATCTTGCCTTTGTAAAATTTGCATTGCCCGCAACTAGTTCGACGAAATGCCTCAATCACACAAATTTTAATTGAACAAAATGCCATTCTCGTGTAACAACATTAAAGACCCAATATCAAGCCCGACCATAGAATGGCCCTATTCCACAATCCTTTTTAAAGTTTTGAAATTTCTTACTACTTCCATTCAAAATGGTAGAGATTGGAATTAGACAGGAGCATTTCCATTCTGTGCGAATTATTTTTCTTCCCATATTAGGCTGAATTCTCAAAAGTGTAGACCAGAAAACTTCGACCGCAGGTAATTTCACCCACTCTACATGGGTTCCAAACATACTGCTCAATCTTAATTGTCTTATTATTTCTATCCAAAACAGTATGAAATTTACCAGTTTATTTTACTATAGTTAATGTGGACTACACATATGGCATCTTGCAATATAAATTATTTGTTTGGGTGGTGATTTGAAATACTTGATTAATATGGTTAACGGATGGCCAGCATAGGTTTATGATGAGTTTTTACTTTTATTGGGGGGGGGGGGGGGGGGGGGGGATTGTGGTGTTAGGAAACGAGCGGATTCAGCTCCCAATTTATCAACATTAATCATATCTAAATGATGGATGAGAATTTTGAATTACCGTACAAAATAATTACTAAGAAACACGAGAAAAAATTGATCAGTGAAGTTCTGTATCCATGTGCATCTAAATTGTAAATGTTTCGCAATAAGATTTGACTCTACTTAGTGGTAAAGTCTGGACCAACTGGCCTACACATGACTGTGTTCTAATCTAGGTCATGGTTTCTAAAAATAAGAAAAATAACTAAATAATTTTTTTTTCGAAATCTTTGACAGCTTCTGCCAAGTTAACAAAAGAGGAAGTTGATTGGTCTAGGTATAGCAACTTGCGACTATTTGAGATGTTTGTAAACTTAAAGTATGGTTAGTCTATGATTATTGGTATGAACCAAGAGTACGGCCGGCGTTAGGCTTTATTGCTTGAACCGGTTCTGAACAAAAAAAAAATTATAAAAATGATGAATTAGATTTTGTGTGCTTTGAAAGGCTTTTCCGGAGGTGTTATCGTTTCGTTAGTCCCACATTGCCTTTTGAATAGAAGTTCCCTCTCTCATAGTCTATAAAAGGACCTCTGAATTATCAAGTGAGAAGCGTGCATATTCATCATGACTGGGGTTTCTCCCCACTTCGTTACTAAATTTTCCAGCGGTGCCCTAAGGATGCCATCTATTCCCGATCCCCTTACTTGTAAGTTCTTCTTTCATTCTTCTTTATATATTAGATTCTTATTTTCTTTTTCTTAATCACTTAATTTGGTACAACTATGCCTTAAGTTGAATTTCTGACTCCTTGTACTCCTACTTCAAATTAAACTTTTTTTAAAAGTTAGTAGCGCATAGTTGTGCCAATCCTTATTGAGAAAATCTTTAGAGCTCCTTTCAGATTTTAAAGGATTTCTTTTTTGATTGCTTCATTGAATACTAGCTTTAGAATTTTCCTTGAGCCCCTTCCTTTTTCAATTTATCTCTAAATTAGACTAAATAAAATGATTGTAAAACCTTTTCAAGTTTTATTCAGTAAAGTATTACTTTTCAATAAAAATAGATTGATACTAATTGGCAAAATACATACACCAATATAGGCCCTCGATTACTTGATAGACAAGCAAATTTAGTAAGCTGATGGCCCATTGCTTGGGATCTGGCTCCTCTCAAAATGTATGGATTTCATTGAAATATCCCACAGATGTGGATTCTTGATTTTAAAGCAATCAGTCCAAATACTAGTTTGATCTTTTACAGGCAAATCGAGTTGATAAAGATTCGTGTATGGTTAGAATTGATCTGAAACAAACAGTTCAAATTTGTCTCTAACTCTCCTACAAAATCCATACAATTGGAGAGGAGACTAATCCTATTACTTGATCATATACTCTACCATTCCTTCAATCCCATTTGGAAAAACAAAATCCTTTCCTTTACCTTGTATGTTTGCAATATTATTATATGGGAGATTATCGACAATCTGGTTCTTTTTTACATAGAACTTTCCATAACGAATTATTATGCAATTCTACAGATATGATAGTACCCTGCTATGGCGTTTTTCAAAACTTCTTAATTTTTATACAACTTATATAAGAAACTTTGGATGAGAATTGAGAGGAAGCTATGGGACGACATAAATTGTTTGAATCTTTTAAAAGGCCTTGTTGGGTTATGCAAGAATTCACACATACTCATACTAGGGTAGGTGGATCTTCTGATGCATTTTTCATCAAAGATTATGTAATCTTGCTTTTTGGTTAATGAAGTTATTTTATTTCAGGTTTGTTATATGTTTGGGCTCATGGATTTCAAGTTTCTAACACTAAATTTTGGACAGCATACATGGTATCTGTTGCCTTTTTTAGTAGCAATTTTCATAGATAGTAGTATGTTATAAAGTTTCTAAAAAAAAAAAAAAAAAGATTGACATCCTCATTAACTTTATGTAAGAAAATCTATAAACTCATGTTTTTTTTCTACAATATGAAGAAAATATGGCATGACATAAAATTTAATAATGTTGAAGTAGAAAGGATTTTTCACCAAGCTTACAACTAAATCTCAACCTTTAAACATTTTGCAGGAAGCTGACAATGGCCAAAAGTTGGTTATACAGAAAGTTCTTTGTCACACTGACATAGTCAAAAGGCTTGTATTGCCTAAGGTTAGTACCTCTTATAACATCTAACTTTATTACAGTCATTAATCGTGTAAGATGAGAAACATACAAGCTAGTTTGCAAGTGAAAAATTGTAATACATTGATACTAACTATCATATTAATGTATTGATTATTTTGATGATATGGCTGATATATTAGGAAGGAAAAACAGTCCAGAGACTTACAAGCAAGGGAGCTTTGCCTGCATTGCTAGACGATGAAGAGGCCATGGGAATAGATTGAGAGAAAGAGAGAGAGATCAGCAGGAGTGATTTATTGGGAATATTTTAGAGAACGTATAGGTGGAGAAAGAGAGAGAGAGAGTGTGTGAGAGAGACCGGGGGAGGGGATTAATTTATTAGAGAACTAGATGATTATAGATCGATGAAGAGACATAGAGGGGACGATTTAAGACATTTGATTTCTGTGTGCATGAGTGTTTTCCTTTAGGGCTTAATTAAACCCAGTCAACTTTACTAATTGCTATAAACTAACGGCTTTGATGTCACTTGTGATGATGTGGCAGCATCCTACATCTAGATATCGAATATATGATAGTTGAAATCATATAATCCATTCATTTCATTTGATCAAATGACGATCAAATGACGTCAAATCCTTCATTCTGCTCATGAAGCCTCTGCCTTTGGGTGTTATTCTTTGTATTTGTGGCATGTGCCAATCTACGTTCAATTTTCTTGTAAACTGACATTATATTTTTATTGAATTGTAATATTAATGCATGTCCTTGATTTTCTCTTACTTTTATAGTCTACAATTTCTTTTTCTTTTCTTTTTAATCCGAGCTAAAGATGCCATGAAATTGTACTACTAGTACTAGAATAACGAGTTTAATTAGTTCATGGTCCTAAAACAAAACTTCGCATAAATGCAGGAAATTTCACGTGTTTAGAGTTGATAGAGTTTAGATTAAAAATAAATATTTCATTGCATTTTGAGGTTTTACGCCATGAAGCAAGCCTTTCTTTAAAATGTATCTTGGTAAAATGCGAGCCCAATAAAGAGACTTATATTCTTTAATTTAATAAAATGTTATGGTCAGAGATAATTAAAAAAAATTCCAAAGTTGTATACAGTATATATACATCATTTCGTGACCCCACAACAATAAATAATACTTACAGTTACAGTGTCTTGACCTACCAATTTGGAGTTGAGCGAAGTTGACTCGAATCAAAAAGTTTTTGTTTTATCGTCTTTACTTTTCCATGTTGACCCCTGTGAAGGGTAAACTGGTATCTAACTAAGAACTTCTGAAATAATTTTAATAGTAAGAATTGCCCCCCTGCAAGTAGAAATCCAAGACGGTCTGTAACTGAGTGTCGTAGAAAATGAAATACGCTCGACGAATAGATAAAGTGTCGTTTTGCGAGCAATTGTAAGATTAAGGCCAGATCAGAATGACAAGTTTTTAACATGGGATTTCATTTCAATAGAAAAATCTTGATCAAAATGGATGGATTTGATGTTATTTGGTCCGAACTTCTATGTTATTTGATCCAATGAAATCTCGAAAACTCAATTATAATGAAATGAAATCCCACGCAAAAATTTTGATCAAGGCCTTTGGAAACAATTAAAAAAAATTATATAAAAAGAAAATATACTAAACAAATTATATTTTGTGTAAGAGAATATCTATTACAATTTCATTATGTATGTATAAATTCAAATTATACTTAAATGCGACTTATAGACAGATAAACTAATTGAAGAAGTTTATAACTTAAAAAAATCATTGAAATTGATTTCCAAACGATACATCAAACCTACAATTTCAATTAAATCTACTTAACGAGCCACGACTTTTACATTTGGAACTTTTAAGCTTTTTTTGAACTTATTTAGTATAAAATATACAAATAATTATTTGCTGCGTTCATTTCTTAAATGAAAGCTGAGAGAAAAAAAAAAACACAGATTCGAAGTAACATGGGCTATGATATAAATGCTAGAGGAAACCACCGACTAATCCTCATCACTTCGATCCTTTAGCAACCAAATTTTTAAAAACCTCTGTTTTATCTAGGTTTTTTTCATATTGCATAACTATTTTATTCGTTTTATTATCATTTTATGACCGCACAACCGTTTCATGTCCGTTTTATCACAGATAAACACTAAATCACCATCAAATTACTACACCACACAAATCGCATTTTAAAACTTTATTTTGCATCTAAAGAATTATTAGAGATTCGGATAAATAAGAATGAGACATATATGCAACACCGATCATCAATCAGTTAAAGGACCATCGCAATGTGGAAGATCCATCAGTGCCACTCATCTAAAATCACACTTAAGATTGTGAGCTCAGAGCTCAAAATCCTTTAGTTTAGGAGCAATGTGCCTTTGTGCATGTCAATTTGTTGTTTGTCCTTCCTATAATACTCGATGTCAAGGCAAGGCAATACAGCCTCCAGACCAAAACACTACAATTACCTTCTTATTTAATAACCAAATTAAACAAAATTAAAACTCCATGCTATTCCAGCTTCATCATGCATAGAAACGATATATACTAAACTAAAATCCAAATATTTGATTAGGAGTGTTAGCTACATAGATGCATTGCAAAATCCATAACAACACAACGGATATATGTACTATACCTACGACAGAATCCTACCAGAAATACTATTGACCGAGAGAGGGAGCTACAACATTATTCTGTCACATAAAATAAGTCTACCCGACTCAATTCTCTTGCGCTGCCTCAACCTCTCCAGGAGAAAATCTTCTTTATTGCTCAAATCCAAATACTCATCCTTATTATAAGAAGACCCTTTAATTTTAACTGCTAGACCATTATCATTGTACTGTTTCATCTCGCCAAGGATGCTAATTGATTTTCTTCTGCAAACAGAAGCATCACTTCCACTTCCATAATCAGGACTCCAACTAGCATGGCTGCTAGATACTGTGTCATGAGATTTTGAACTCCTAACCTGAAAAGTTGCCAAAACAAACAAAGATGTTGTGGGTAATTTTTAATATTTAAAAAGTCCGTTAGTTTTGTGCTTGATTGGTAGTACCATACTAGCTTATATCATTCCCAGACAAATCATGCAGCTAATGCCAAATTATCATACCATACTTTAAAATCTGGTATGGTATAGTACCGCATTATTTAAGCCAATTTTTCCCATGTTAAGCGCCCGTTTAGTTTGAGCTTGAAACTAAAAATAGTACATCTAGAAAGTGATGCCAAATTTTCATAAAGTAGCAACGACGGCAGCAGTATAGTACCAAATTATAACTGGCCATTAGCATGTCCATGCCAATTGAGTCCTATTACGACTAATGTAAGTTTTATTCATATTCCAATTAATTCGAATTTATTTATCAAACAGGGTCAATTGCTTAAACATCTTGAACCAATAGAAGTTTACAAAAATTGGAAGTAATACAGGATAAATACTCCTGCCAATTTCCAGTAGGTATGATAATCATTACTTGCAGGCAACTAAAGTCTCTTAAAACCATACAACCCTTAATTCATACCTCTGGTTTGGGTTTTAAGGGAGAAATCTGCAAACTAGTTTCCCACTGAAGCCAAGGTAGAACAACACCGTCTGCCTCAGATGGTACAGGTGAAGGTTTTGTCGCTGGAGTCTCTTGCAATTCTATCAGAGTGCTGCTAGTGTTGTGATTCAGTAAAGAGTCTTTTCGGCAAGAACTGGTTTCACTTCTTTCTTCATCAAAAGAGGAGAAGTCAGTGTCATCTACATTTGAAAGGAAGTCTTCAAAGTATCTCTCAGCCTCCTCAGTGAGGTGTCTAGAGACCCTGTTTCTTTCCTTGCTCCTCTGCACAAGACTCAGTAAGTTACGATAACCAGATATGGAGCAAAAAGGATTACCATATATCCTTTTCTCAAAAAATTAAAAGCAAAAGAAAGAACCACAAATAGTTTGAGATTGAAACAAAAAGTCTGGTACTGAACTTTACTACAACTAATAATATATCAATAAAATAAAATAAAATGAACATACTGATTGAGTACCAGAAACAAGATAAGACAAAATTAGTAGCAGTTTTGTTTCTATTTTTTTCTTAGAGGTAGTGACATCAATCATGCCAAGAAAATAGAAGGAAAAAAAATACCTTTTCTATGACATAAACATGCTGGTGGTACCTTTATGTTGCAGTCAAAGATAAAAAAGAGTACCTTTACTAGGCCAGCCAGGACACAGTGCAAACCATATGTTGGTATTAAATAGAACTCAAAAACTGGGGTCAAGTAAAGGGTCATACCCGTCTTGCTCTAGACTGCCTTACAGTCACTTTGTTACTTTGAGGAGAAGGAAGCAGCTCTTTTACTATTTTAGTAAGCTCCTGGCCCCGCTGCTCCTCTGCTGCCAGCTCAGCCAACAATTCCTGCTTCCTCTTTTCCGACTGGAAATTTTACCAAATGTTTATTATACATACTCATGCATCACAAACAAAAAGATATGTATTAAGAAGCAAGTAAAACAATAAATTAAGACCAAGGAATCATAGAAACCATCACACAACAACTTCAAATTCATAACATTTGCACATGCACACAAACCGAAAGCAGGATATAAATGGCCGCCAGTAAAATAACAAATTAAGACCAAGATATCAAGAAAACCATGGAATAACAAGTTTATTTGCTTTAGATGTAGGGCCTTCCTAGTAATTGAACAATCAAGACAAATTTAAAGTACTTTATATTTTACTTATTACCATTATTAGTTTATTACTATCATTAAGAGCGTACAAAATATGTAAGCAACATCATTTACAAGGAATAATGTATACAATTAAATGGTTTTCTACAGCTATATATCAAAAGAATAACAAGCCAGTGCTACTTCAGATATACCTCTTCTAATTTGCTACTGTAGTTTCTTCTAAGCTCTGCTATAACTTGCACGGATTTTAGATCATCAGTTCCAGTCCTGTCTGGCGACTCAGTTTTTCCAACCACCTGTCAAAAATTTCTTATCAAACTCACTAAGTCTCAACTATCGTGGCAGATTAAGAAAGAGAAACTCTGAAGGGGAAGAGAAAAGAAATTGGAAAAATGAAGGTCACACCTTCTCAAGCTGTGTTCTAATTTCTTCAACAGCATTCCTTACTTCCTTTCGCATCGCTTCATATAGTCCAGTCTCCTTATCACTCCCTGAATGCTCCTGTTTGATTTTGGCACAAAAAGTTAATTATAAAAGGGTTCTTTACCATATGCCCGAGGTTTTTCCTTAATTCTATCTAAATTCTCTGAAGTTCATATTTGCCAACATATTCATAGAAAATTTGTCAGTAAATCATCAACATAAAATTACACTTCCCTACAATTTCTAGTCTTCTAGAGATGGAGATTTAAGTTCCATGTTCAGTAGGTATATGTGCAGACAACCAAAAAATATCTAAATGCAAGTAAAAACTGTGAAGAAAAGAGTATACTCAGAAGGAAAATAGATAACCCTGCCTTTTCTGGGTAATACACTTCCCGAATTGTCCTTTCACTTCTGTTGACATCAGCAAAGCGCACATCTCTCACTTCATCATCAGTTAATGAAGAATGTGTCTTCATTGAAAAAATGAAGGATTAGTTAGAAATTCATATCTAAAGAAGGCCGAGATATAAAACTGTTACTTATAAAAGTTATAAAGATGATGTGCTTAAAAATTCTCTCATTACCTCCTGAAAATAGGTTAAAGTTGTTTACTAACTAGACAAAGTACCTAATTGGTCAAAGAAAAGAGGCACTGATAATACAAACAACAGTGTAAAACTGCAACATTTTTTACTGATATTATTTTCAAGTGCCCATCAAAATATCAAAGATGAAATGATTAATAATAAACAAGCTAGAGATTATTTTAGATCAATTTCTCTGTTTCTGTAACTTTTGATGGCCTGTTTGGTGCCCAATAGTACCCGGGCTTAATTAAATGATGTGTAAATTACTAAATTACATACTTCAAAGTCAAATAAGTGAAAAGACAGGAGTACTTACTGAGCTACTATCATGTGAAAGAAAGAAATCTTTCTGGCTCATAGACCTCCTTATGCCACAGTTCAAGTTCGGTTGTTTCTGCATTAGGTTTCTATTTCCACCCATGTTAGGCTTTTTATTTGTAAGTTTTGGGTTGTGTCCCTGAGAAACAGCCCGTTCACTCTATAATGTGACACAAGCACAAAAATAAAAAAAGAATATGAAACCTCGCCAAAAATAAATACGCAAAAAAAGGAATAAATTGTTGAAATTTAAAATCAATACATACTAAGGATAAACTATAGGTATCTAAAGAACCAAAAAGTAGTTATAACATCAATCATTTATTACTTCTCTGAGTTATTATCAATGTCCGTTACATTAATGAATGCTAAAATTATGATACTTAAAAAATGCGAAATTTATAAATTAGATATACTACTACAAGCAATGTCTGACCTCAAAGTTGGAACGAGTACCTCTCCGGTGATCCACGACAGATGAGTACCGGGTTCTTGTGGGGCCCACACTTTGATTCCGCCCAACAGCTGGCGGCCTAGAAACTGACCTCCCTCGCTGCTTAGAGGACTCAGTTTCCTTCAAATACCTAGCACTGATGAAAGTGAAACAATGACAAATAAAATACAGAAAACACATCCATTAGATAACCTTCAAACAATACTGTGTCAATGTTAGCCTCACATGGGAGGATAATTTCTTTGTTTGCTTATGTTCAATCTTTTGTTTGCTTTGCTAAGTTAGTGTTATAGCATAAGCAGTTACACTTAAATTAAGGGATCTGCACCTTGAGGATTTTTTAGGGGAAAAAAAAAGAAAGAAAACAAGAAATCCCAGTTACTTCATTCAATCAGTAAAACTACTATAGAGACATGATTACCAAATTGGTTTTTTCAAAGTTTGGTATATTTTCCGTTTAATAGAGATTACTAAACAGAAACAGGGCTTTAACATTATAATTTTCTGAGATTAGGATAACACTGAAGTCTCAAGATAACACCCCAATTTAGTAATGGGTTGAAAATTGACTGGTCAATCGATCCGTCTTTTCCAATTTTTCCCCAAATTAGGAAAAAAAAACAGAATGCTAACTAACTACCACAATTAGCAATGATTATATCCCATTTTGTAATAAACTGGTACAAAGTATCACCTGCTTCAATTATACTTGAAACACCCAGAAAATATTTACAATCACAGATTATCAAGCAACTAATTAGCAATGATAACAACAAAATCCTAACATACCTCGATCCGGACCCGCTTTTCCCACTGTGTAAACTCATTCTCCGATCCTCCCTTCCCCTTCGCACCGAAACAACTTCATCCTCCTCAGATTCAGCTCTGGCACGGAGAAATTCATCCGCCAGATCATCCAAACTAACCTCACCAGTATCAGAGAACAACACCTGCCCCGAACCTCGCGTTTTATTAACAAACCTGCCCTTCGGGGTCTCGAACTCGTCAGAGCCGGGCGTGGGAGGAGGGAAGCGGCTTAGACTCCTCGATCGGCGGTGCGCTCCGGCGCCTCCCCGTCCGCGTGACGTGACGCGCGCGTCCATTGGTGGATTCTACGCTAGGGTTTGGTTTAGAGAGAGGAGAGAAGCCGAGAGAGGTGGAAGGAGAAGGGAAGAAGAGACATTTTTTGCGGAGTATCGCTTCCTTTTTTCCCGTGAAGGAAAGTACGAATGAATAGTGAGGTGAGCAAGGCGGAGTACATGAGAGGAAGAAGAGGGTTTTAGGTTTTCTGTGGCTTCTTTTATGTTTCATTTGTGAAACGAGTTTCATTTCTCTTTTCCTTCAATAAGACTTACACTGTGTTTGGTTTTGGGTAAAATAATAAAAAGGAAGGAAAAATATAGAAGGGAAGGGAATGGAAAATATTTACTTCTTTTTGTTTGGATGATTAATGAAAGGAAAGAAAAATAATTAACTTCCCCTCTGTTCTCCTGTTTGGATGATCAAATTAAAAAGAGGTAAAAACATAGCTAATTAATAACAAATGACCATAATGACCTTGGATCTTATTAGATGATATGCTATCACTTTGTTTCCAACTCAAAAAGAAAATTACAACTTTATGAAGTTAAAAGTACATATAATAATAAAAGAGAGGGCCTAATCTCACTACATTGCTAGCAGTACCAGTAGTATCATCTCATTACACATGCGATGAACTTATTACTGGTACCGACTGTTGTTGGTGCCCGTATAGTGGTACACAAAAGATTTGCTTCCAGACAACAATCGGTCCCAAAGAAGGTCAATAACTGACAATAGTATGTATTTGGACAAGAAATATAGCATGGAAAAAATGATACGATACAATCCAATTACTACGAATATATTTTCAAGGCCTGTTTTAACTTTTGCTATGAAAATCAGTAATTTTTTTTCCGCATATGGCTGAAGAATCAACATAATACGGACAAATTTGATTGAATTTGTAAACCAACTAATGGACCTTTATTGTAATAATTATTGTAACTTGTCTTACCACAAATTATAACCTGACTTCCCTGAAATAATATAACTTAATAACTTTTTGAGTAAGAAAAAAAAACTTGAAAAAAATATGAAGCCTCCACTGCCCTGTCATTGTCATCCTCCCAAATATAAAAGCGATAATAACTCACGAAGGGAAGAACTAGAGAGAAGCAAATTGAGGGCGGTTTGAAGGGAAGAAAGGTGCGAATTATAATAGGACTATCGAAGGAAAATTTTGGCGTCGAGAGGAAGCACGAGAAACCCCAATTTGAGGGCATCGCTGTCCACTGAAAAGTTTGTGATTTTTTTTCCGTCTATTACACCCCGAATCGGGGTGTAAATTTTTTGTATAGGAACGAAAATCACGAAGGAAATTAATTTCCATCGGTAAAATATTTTCCATCCGAAAATTTGCAATCCAAACGAGGTAATTTTACTATTTTCCTTTCATTTTAATATTTTCCTTCCATTCCCCTCAATCCAAACACACTGTTAAGGGTGTGTTTGTTTGCTTTTGAATAAGCCTTATTCCGAATAAGGCTTATTCGGGATGATAACAAACGCGTTTTGAATAAGTCTTATTCCGAATAAGGGCTTATTCAAAACCTCATTCTTATTCGACCCCATAGATGGAATTAGCCCTTATTCCGAATAAGAGGAGAGAGGAGAGAGGAGAGAGGAAAGCTTATTCAAATCCTTGAATAAGCTATTCAGAAACGGTAACAAACACACCCTAAGAGTTGTTAAAAAGGGCAAAATTGGAGAATACTAAGTCGCTCCAAGAAAAGAGGACTGTGTACGATATTTGATGCTTTTTTTTTTCTTTCCGTGAGTTTGGATTCGAGGGCCTTTCTTCAATGTTTATTTCTAAAGTGTAGCGGGTCTATCAAACGGGTCGGTTCAACTCTTGTTATCTTGAGGTGGTGATAATCTGCTATACGGATTAAAACAACAAAAGAGGCATAGTGGTTCTTTTAGTTGAGACCGGAGAGCGGGAGCTGAATTTGCGAATTTTTGAGAGGTGATTAAATGGCGCATTTATGTTTTTGATCCTGACTTCAGAAGAAATTGCATTCCAGAAATTTCAGTTACGTTACGGCCGCTTAATCGGTGCATTTAATTCTGAGAATAATTCAATGTTTGTTCAAATTAGAAAAAGATCAGAATATAAAGTTTACTGGCTTACTGCTGATGCTGAATCAAGAATCAAGTCCACCGGAAAATATTGTCGAAAGAAAAAAAAGAATTCACCAGAATAAAATACAAACATTTTTTAACATCTGCAGTTCTGCACTAGTTTCAAACACTCGGACACTTGCACTCAAATTGGAAAACTACTCCCTTGCATTTTAAACGCAACTAGAAATATCAAATGTCCCCTCTACCTCTACATTTCATATATACCCCCCGTAACTTCTGTGAAATTATATTGGGGAGTCAGATGATTTAGCAAAATTGATACGTTATCATGCAACCAATTTCTTTTCCAACTATTTTTTCTTCTCTAAGATTTAAAATTTTGGAAGTGCAAAATTAATTAGGTTAACGGCTTTGAAGCGGTACAATGTTATTATGGCCAAACATAAGTTCAATTTCATGCGACGGGTTGCAATATAATAATATTTTTTTCTTAAGACTCGAGGTATTTTAGATTTATATTGATTTATCCGAGTTTAATATTGAAACACTAATATCAAAATGTTGCTTTCTAGTAAAGAATGAGGGTGTTTCTAAATTTAACAAAAAAAGGGGGGTGGGGTAGGATACTGATCATTTTAAAGTTTGAAACTTTTAATTAAAAAAAAAAGGAGGAGGTAATACAAAGAGAGTGGTGCCATTATTACCTCGTAATATGGATCTGTAGAAAATTTCTTTTACTGTGTTATTTTTAAATACGTGTGTGTTAAAACAATTACTTCACGGTACTGCTGCTTTGGAAAACTGCGGTCAATTTCGCCACAGTTGTCAAATCTTTTAACCGGTACTATATTCAACAAGTCAGCTTATGAGGTTTGATCGACTACCAAGATCCAATATAAGCAATAATTAATTATGACTATACCTTTAAAAATCACAAACAAATTTAACTCACCAATTTCTTAATAAAAATCTAAAACTCAAAAGTAATGTTAGCCATAGAATAGGTTTTTTAAAACTATGAAAATAATCAAACGAGTTCGATAAGCCTCTTTAAGATTCATATTCAGAACTATGTTGATCGTAGCACATCATTTAGACGTTTTTTAGAATCAGAGAAGCTTGAAATTCAATTATTATATTATACAATTGGGTCCAATTTGTTACCGATATATCCTTTATAAAAATTCGCAACCAATATGCATGTCGCGGTTTAATTAAATCTGAAATGTACTTAATCAAATAAAAACATAAATCCTTCGGTTCGGGTTAGTTGAAAGATTGATTAAATTAGGAAGATTATGTGTACCCACCTGGGATTGACCGTTATCTAAGTGTCGCATCAACGTCACATCATCCTAACAGGAGTCCAGATCATACATTTATCCTGTGTTTATTTGTTGATAATGATATAGAACTATAAAAGCGAGGATTAAAAAGATCTCGTTGCTTTTATATCTTGCTTTTATTTCCTTGATTCAGATAGTTCGACCCACATGAATTTCAGATCAATATAACTTATTAACTTGCCTTAAATATTCTGTTAATAATCTGAAATACATCATAAGAATATAAATACGGATTCGATTTTCATTTTTTTTTTTTATTTCGAGCTCCATCCTAAGTTTAATTGTTCCGCTAGTGATTCAAAATTAATTTTAAACAAAAAATAATTAACACGCTGACCTTATTAGTTTTGAAAGCAATGCCCTACTTGCTAAATATAAAGTAAAAAATTAATGTTAACATCAGTAGTTCAAATCCTAATCTACCCAATCGAAATATACATTGTTAATTTAGAGGTGGTTTTATAAAATCAGAGACCGAGGGTCCCAGTGGAAAAAAATAAAAATCCTTGGATTATCAGATTATTGGGCCAATCTGAAAAAAGATATCCCTCAGTTCAATAGAATCTTTACAACAAAAATCGCGATACCCGAGTGCTTTTATATTTATTAAAATTTAATATCTTTTGGAATATCTTGCTTTTCATTTAACTTTATCAATTTCATTCCTCTGAGTAGCCGACCCCCACAATTTTTTTTTTAATATTGATCTCGACATGCAACTATTTTGTTTGGGCTAAAACCTCTCTTTTCATGACTTGTTTATTTCACTCAGTTAATTTTTAAAATAAATATTACACGTCAAACAGTAATCAACCTCTCTTCTAAAATATTTATTTCAACAAAATTGTTTTTCGCAACTCTTGATGGCGGCCAAGTTTATTTAAAAAAAATATTAAAAATACTTACTCGGTCTTTGATTTGGAATAATTCATTAATTCGGGTTCATTTAGATCACTTTAATCCGTTTCAAGGAGTTAATCCATAATACATTTTTATTCTTGCTCATCCAAACGCACCTTTAATTACATATGGACCACATAATCATTTCATCTTAATCAGGATTAAAACTAATAATAGGACAAATTTCAAGTTTTGAAGGAACATTATCACATTATTATTATGAAGTTTTGGTAGCTGAAGAAGTGAAGATTTGAGATTGCGATGTGCGTGTCACGTTATACAACTTCAACTTATCTCATCTCAAAAAAGTTAAAAAAAAAAAGTGCGATATTAGGTTAATTTAATCATGTTACCTAGCTTGATTGGCTAGCCAACCATTCATACCCAATGCTTTCCATTTTTATGTTATGTTTGGAAACTAGCGATAGTGAAATTGCAAGCGATCTAAATTCTGACGGGTCAATAATAAACGAGGATAACAGTCCCCAAACTCTTTACTTATTAAGCCTCCAGTACTGACTGACCAATGGGGACCACTAGACATGTTCGTGTAGAAACTTGGGGTGACTTTTGCTTTGACTCTCCCAAACTGGAGCGTGCAACCACGCGTGGTGTGGTCCTAGCTCTCACCCAACCCAACCAACTTCCATTAAAAAATTGAATACTTAATCTAACCTTAAACTTGTCGTTACTTGTTAACGATCACATCTACACAGCGGCACCAAGCTGCGTGCTTTGTGCAATAAGAGACAGCCGACCATTTGGGGGAAAAAAAAAATCAAATCAAACAGTATTATCTATTTTTTTTTTTTTCAATTAGAAGAATAAGAAAGTTAAATTGCTAAATTCTGTTAAGAATTTAGATTTCACATTGGAGCTTATTGGATGCCCTACACAACTGTTATTGCATTTTTTTTTTATCTTTATTACCGAATCAACTAATTATTAGTATAAAAGATGCCAGTTCATCTTCTAAAATATATAATATAATTAAATTATGTCACGACTAATTCCATGAGAAAACATTATAGTAACTAAGGATTCCATTTATAATAACATTCTAATACTATTTTCGTCAGATTTGTTTGGTGTAGTCTCCAGAGCGGTTTCTCACTGTGGATTGTTGAGACATAGTCCCACCAATTTTTGAAAATATCATAGACCCATGCAAGTGATAATTTTACATTTTACATACATATAAAACTGTAATAATTTTAGTAATGATGACCAAATTGATCAAAATAAGATAACAAATCGAAAAAAATAAGTTTAATTACCGTGTTGCTGCACATATATATAACTTTATTAATAATTTTCATGTAATTTGACTATAGTAGCTTATCCATCAAGAGTTTTTATTTTCGATACATTTGACACATTACATTTTAATAGATGCACTACAAAAATCATATAACTATAATTTTGAATATAAATTTTTAATCTTCATAATGATTAGAAAAATGTTAAAATCTGTTATTAACTACTACGTGGTAGATATCCGGTACAAAAAAGGGCTTGTTTGCTCAAGTCTGAACAACTTGCACGGAAGTAACAAGTACTCTTTGAATGTGTGTAACCCTATAAAGCAGTTCAAAATAGGAAAACATAAACATTCAAGGAGAGAGGAGTTAGGCAGCATTGATGAGAAATTCTCGTCGAAACGTGTGCCTGAGGTTTCTATCTGTATACTGACACTGGGCTCCACATGTCTTCTGACAAATGTCTCAATGATTAACTAGCACATTGCATTATTTATTCAAGTTTTTCACCTCCTTTTAACGCTCTCTTTTCCCACGCCAACCTTCTCTCTCTGTTTGTCGCCTCCCTCTCCTCCTCGATTCACCTCCTCTCCCAAAACCCTGTTTTTATTCGCGCAATTCGAGCTATTTGGTTTGGTTTTAAGGGAGATTTCTTCGATTATCTGGTTTAATCAGGTCTTGAGGGGTAGTTGATCCCCAAATCTCTTTCAGAAGCTGAAGCCTTGAATCTTCGAACGAAATTTGAAAGTAAAGGTTTTTCTGAGCTCAATTGGTTCGAAATTGGCAAAGAGAAGAGGAATTTGTTGGGTTTTGAAGACTGGATTTGAGATCTCAGTGAGGAGGTGGAACTGAGCTCTGGATTCGACCATTTAAGGGGGGAGATTAGAGTTTGTGTAGTTAGATCTACGCGAACCAGTTTGCTTGGGTTATTCAGTGAATGAGGAGATCTTTTCTGGTTATGCCGTGGGTCTACTAGTGAAAAAGTTGAGAACTTGGAGGGGTTTGAGAAATTAGAATTTAAGTCTTTTGAAGTTGCAGTCTTTCAGGACAATTCTTCATGGTCTCAAGGAACCTGTGGTCAGGCTTGAGCACTCTAACGAGTGTGAGAAACTAACATGATTGAACAGTTCATCAATTTTGTGATTCGGCCTCCTAGGTATGTTTAAGTCAATATCTTGCAATTAAACTAGTTTTGATTGGCTTTAGATGAGCCTTCGGCTTTTGTATCTTCAATTAATCCTTTGATGCAGCCATTAGATCCAAATTCACCACATAGATGCGCCGCGCCCCTGATATATGTCATAATTGTTCTTTTATTATAGTGTTTTTGATTGTTTATGTACCTGGGTTTATCAATAATTTTGTACACAGCATTATATCCTTGCATTCAGCAATAAACCCATCAGGGGTAAATAAAAATCTGGTCTGGAACATACCATACAGGTGTATCATTTGTTTTGTCTGGACTCTGGAGCATTTTAATGATTTCCAACTCTTGATTCCAGGTGAGAACCCATTTGAGCATAAAATTGCCTAAAGCTTTACATAAATTGTCCATTAATTGTTACCATCATGAGGTGCATCTACAATCGTATCATATTACAAGTGGTAGGTTTCTTATAAAAGGTTATTTACATTTTTAATATTAAGCTTTTCTTTGGCACTTCCTATATTTCCAGGGCCGACTACAATCCTGATCAGTATTTATGGGACTCAGAATTCACACTTGCCGGTAGAAAATACAAGCGAATTGACCTTGAGGCAAGTATGGGAATTGCAATTTACTGACACTGTTCTTTCTTTTTGAAGCTTTTTAGCTTTTGCATCAGGACAAATCATTCTAGGAGTTTTGCTAGCCTTTACCTGGTCCTCCCCAAAACCAACCTTTGTGAAATAAGTTCAACATTGTTATTATTTCTGGTTTCCTTTCATGTTTATGCCATAAATAATCTACAAAATGTAATCAATGTTCCCTTACTATAGCTATATGAAAGTATCAATGTGCCCTTACAGTAGCTATGATGGCCTTTTTATTTGTCTCAGTGAAGTATTCTGTGAGTGTATTGTGTACCATGATAGTTTCTCTTGCACCAGGGCTAAATTGCTTGTACATTAATATTTGCAGCTGACAAATGGGAGGGGCCATACATTGAAGTGCAGTCACTATGTACCTGCTACAGTACCAGAGAACACTGCTCTTCCCTGTGTCATTTATTGCCATGGAAATAGGTTCTTGTACAACTGACTTATCTGTTTTATTCTTTGCATCACTGATCTGACAATTTAGCTACTAAACAAGTTCAAGTTAAAAGGGGCTTTGCAAACATCATAAAGAAGTTTGTTTATGAACTATTTTATGTATTTCTTGATTCATTGTCTCATTGATACTGTTTTAATACAGTGGTTGTAGAGCCGATGCAAATGAAGCAGCTGTCATATTACTTCCATCAAACATAACCCTCTTCACACTTGACTTCTCTGGATCTGGTCTCTCTGGTGGAGACTATGTCAGCCTTGGTTGGCATGAGGTACCTCCTGATTAGCAATATTTTTTTCTTTTTTAAATTATCACTACTAGCTCTTTTCTCACTTTCATTTTTCCATAAATGAATGTAAAAAGAAGTTCATACACTTCATTCAAAAGTAGAAAGGAACTGGTACCAGTTCCACACCTTTGTGGCATTTGCAGAAAACAAATGGTATTTCAAATGCTAGCAACTAGAAAAGAGGTAGGGCCTAGGGGTATAATATACAAATTCCATCATACTGTTAGATCAGTGAGCTCTTTTAAATTTTGAGTAGCTGACAGATCCGCCCCAGCATTGAATAAATCGTGCTTTCCACAGTTCAAACTTTAAAGAAATAAATAAACAAAATACAAAAATCAAGCCATTGTTTAGATTACGCTTTCTGCTTTGAGATAAGATGTAACAAAAAAAATTTTAGGGGTTTTTGCTACATTGCCTTTATCTTTAGTAACTGCAGGTTATTTCTTAACTGCCTTATAAGTATTTGGGCAATATTTTAAAAAAGTGGAGTGTATATAGTGGTAGATTATGGCGAGTAATCTGCAAAGAACCATTTCTCATTCTGTATACTAGACATTGAAATTTTGCATTATTAAAGGAAACTTTAAATTTTTTTTTGTATTATACTGAACTGATTCATTGTTTAAGCATCTTTTAGTCCCCATTTGAAACATTTTGAAACAACTTTAATGCCTTGTTATTTTAACTTGGTAACAGAAAGATGACCTTAAATGTGTGGTTTCCTATCTAAGGAAAGATAAGCAAATCTCTTGCATTGGCTTGTGGGGACGCTCCATGGGAGCTGTCACAAGGTATCGTTACTATTGGTATTCACTTTAAAAAACTATAAACTTGGTTCCGAAGGTTTATTGTACTGCACATCTGGAAACATCAAACTCAAACGACTTTTGGGTAGTAAGTTGACTCCACCAGAGTGCTAGCTGGTTATTACCTTTCTTTTTTTTTTTTTTTTTTTCCCCTTGTGTCTGAATGATTAAAACTTAGTTTGACATGAGCCATACATAAATCAGAAGATATATTTTATGTACACGGAAGAACGCTTTCCTTATCGCATTTTATTGATTTCATGTGATGTACCATGAACAAATTCAGCCTTTTATATGGAGCGGAAGATCCATCGATTGCTGGCATGGTATTGGACAGTGCCTTTGCCAATTTATATGATCTCATGATGGAGCTTGTAGATGTATATAAAATAAGGGTTCCTAAATTCACGGTATGATGTTCTAACAATATATTTGATAGTAATAGCTGAACAATCTTTAGATGATAATTTACGATGCTTTTATTACTTTGCATTCTTAAATTATAATGGCTTAACTTTAAGCACAACAGGTTAAAATGGCTGTTCAATACATGAGGAGGGTTATTCAGAGGAGAGCAAAATTTGATATCATGGATTTAAATGTTGTTCAGGTATGATCCTTCAGTATTTAATAGAATCTAATAGTAAATATCACAACAAATGTCACTTTTGTTAACTACTTAATTAATGCCTTTGACATTTTGCAATGCTTCATGAAACAGTATGCACCGAAGACATTTATCCCAGCACTATTTGGACATGGCTCAAAGGACATTTTTATCCAACCTCACCACTGTGATCGCATTTATGATGCTTATGCGGTGAGTAATTATGCAAGTTATTTATAGTATAATTTTGATATAAATATATAAAGATGGTACATATTGACTCTTCAGCAATAACTCTTGCAACTGCAACTAATAAAACAAAAGCTTATTTGCAACCAATAACAACAAAAGCTTGAAAACCTTAAAACCAGGCAGGACTAAAACATTGTATGAGTAGTCTTTGAAGTTGTGCACTAAATTGGATCTGAGGAAATTGTTTATCCATCTGAACTGTCAAACATCAGGTTTTATTTGTGTTGCTTCAGAAAATTGGTATTGTGTTCCAAAAAAATATTAATTTAATTGTATCAGGAACTAATCTGATGCTTTTCCAGGGAGATAAGAATATAATAAAATTTGATGGGGACCACAATTCGCCGAGGCCACAATTCTATTATGATTCTGTTTCAATATTCTTCTACAATGTATTGCGACCCCCACTTATTCCTGCTGTACTAAGCTCAACGAAACTGGAGAAGTACTATGATTTGGGAGGCTTGAAGGTTGGCACTGGTAAAAACGAGGTGATTGATTATGTATATTATTGTCCTGAATGGAAAGCTAAAAAAGGAAAATATTAGTATGATAATATATAACACTAGAAATTAGAAAACTATAATGTCAAGTTTTCCTTTATCCTCAATAAGGTTTACTGAGAAATCAGCTGGCTAAAAATATAAAATAAATGCACACAGACCTAAAGTGCCGAAGACTTCAAATAGTCACAAAGAAGCCATGGTAAATATGTTCACATTATTATTTTGAATTTTGTGTTTCAGAGCTTGCTGTATGAGATCATCTCCAGTCTGCGTGCGGTTAGCACTGACAAAGCGAGTTCCTCATCTGCCCCCCCTAGTGCTCCAAATGGTAATATACTTGGACTGTTAGATTGCTACTTCTGACAGGATCGGTGTATATGTGTAATAAAGCTGTTCTGTGTTTGGGTGTGTTGTAAATGTTGTATGATGTTTCTAGGAGGCACTCAAACTGGTGGCTTGTCCACCTTTTTTCCAAAAAAAAAAAATAAATAGTTTTAAATGCTAATTAGTAGCTCACCCTAATGCACCTGGATTGACTCTTCGAATGCCAATATGTTGTAAGGTTCTTAATATTTTGTACCTTATGTCATTATCCTGTGGTACAATCTCTTTTGTAGGTTCTTCATCTACCAAATCAGTGGTTGAATTGCTGGCAGAAAGTGTTACTCAAATTTCAATAAATAATGAAAATGATTTGGTAAGTAAATTTAATTTGTGCGTATTTTTCTTATATCTGTTTGCGTTGTTATTTGTTCATAATTTTTCCATACCAAGCTAATCACATTGAAATTCCAAAAATAGGATTTCCTTCTTGATGAGGAGCATAACCTAAGAGAAGTAGATGGAGACAGTCACAGCCCTGAATCACGCTTGCTTGTAAGTTTTCTTACTATTTTTAATCTAGTCATTTTTTTACACTTTTAAAACAATATAAGGTTTACCAACAGAATGGAGGTGCTATTTGGTACGATGAATTAATTATTCATGATAATTAATTTAATATAGTTTTTATTACAAAATAAGTAGAGTAAGGAAATTGTGGGGTTTGGAGCCTGAAGGGCCTTTTGCCCTTGCATTCTGTCCAGAATTTTTGTTTGAATCTTAAATAAATCCTCTGGCTACTGTTAATCTAATTTGGTATCTAATTGAAGGGAAACAAGTCACATGAGGTGCAAAATGGGGAAGAATGTTCTTTATCAAGCTCAAACCGAGAGAGCTGGGGGAGATGCTCTTCTCTAGGTGGCAATAGTGATGATGCCTCTTCCTCCGGCAGATGCACCGCCAACTTGAACCCTCAAAAGCACCATCAGGTATACAAATGGAATATCAAGGTGTCTAGTTATTCATTAGAATTTTTCTCTCCTGCATATACTTGAGTATTGTATGCAAACTGAAAGGCTGAGTCAAATATTACCTTACTTCTCGATAGTGAATTATGACTTATACTGAGAAAAGCAACCATTATAGTGGATAATGATCTCTTCATTTGCTAATAAGAAAGGCAAAAAGTCAATTTAAGTGAATGTGAACTCTATTGAGTGCTTGGTTGAGCTGTGCTTATTCAGTAGCCTCAATTAAGCACGAATTAGCATAATTTATGCTCATTTCTGCAATTATTACAGTATTTCACATTCCAAATGCTGATGCTTGGGGTTTTACATAATTGGTACCTTAATTTATTGTGTTTAGATCACATTAAGGGCTTTAGCTACCCCATTAAGGCGTTTAAGAAGGAAACGATCTCCCAGAACGAAGGACAGAAAACTCGTGTCTTTCAGCTGGAGAAAACCGAAGAAGGAGAAAATGGAGAAAGAAGAGAGAGAAACCCTGACCCAGCGCCTACGCCTCTGTTTTCTTGGTCACAAGAGGGCACAATCTGCCTGACTAGAATGAGGGACCACTCCTGACATGAAAAAAGAAAATGTTTTTTTGTTAATTACATCTTTAGGTCTTGACTCTGGGCATTTTATTAGCAATGTAACTTAGGGTTGTGGTTTGACAGGTGGTGATGGCCTCAATTATAATCTGTAAAGTTGGTGCGGTTTATTGTATTTAGTTCGTATTAGTGTTCTACAATTGTTTTGGTTTTTGATTAATTGCCGTTTGTTGTAAATTTTTTGAACCAGTTTATCTTGTGTGCTTCAGGCCTTGAAGTTGATGACTTGTGCCTTTTTTGCTCTTCCCATTTGCATTTCAAAATTGAGGGTTGTTCAGGTTATATCTGGTATTTGTTTTTCTGAAAACTCTGATGTTCAAGTTTTTTAGCTGAATGAAGGGGACCTTGGTCGTCACCAAAAAAAAAAAAAAAAAAAAAAAAGAAAGGTAAAAGGGGGGAAAACGAACGTAAGACAAGAAAGAAATGCAACTAACATAAAAAGTATTAATTAAATTCTGAGGTAAATAATCATTTAGGACCAACTTTTATTGGGTCGCTTCACAAAGTATAAATTTTGTGTATAGTAATTTAAGATAGTGCTATTATTATGGCAGCTGAAGCTTTTAATCACAGAATTGTTAAATCTATTGCTGTTGTAATATAATATAATCAAACTTGTACAACAATAACTAATCTTTTTGTCCCAAACAAGTTTGGGTAGGCTAGAAAAAAATCCAACAAGAAAGTACACCGAAAAACTTTTTATTTTTTTCAGCAGACACCAAATCATATATTCAATAAATATGGTAGTAAACCAGGTTTAAAAAAAAGCTGTTGGTCAAAACTCAAACCAGCGCTACCCTCAATAGCCGATCTCCTTATGTAACCCCTTAGGATTGAACTTCATAAACCATACATTATAGTCAAAATAAAAACTAATACCACTGTAAATCATAATAATAATCCTTCCAACACAAAAAAAAGATAGCCATTTCGCATTGCCGACTAAATTAAAATTTCAATGCTTCTACTGCTGAGCACACTGAACACGCTGGCAAGTGGCAACCAGCATGCATGTCGTCATCATCCTCATCATACGCCCTGTTGCTGCTTGCGCCACATCTCCTCCTCAATGCATGTACACATCATGAATGTGATCAGTCATGGTTTTGGTGGCTGAAATAGCCTCCATTGCAATATTGCATTTATCTGCTCAAGGGACAACGAGTCAGGGTATTTGACAGTGAAGTGGATGTACAACTTACCCTTCATGAAGGGACGCTGGTACATCGGCATTCCCTCATCATTTATGGCCTTAAATGAATCAGGCTTGATGACCTCGCCAAGGTTAGATTTGATGAGGAGCTGACGGTTGTCACTTGTCAAGGTAATCTCCCTTTCTCTTGAACTTGGCGTGATCATATTGCTGCAGCACAAAGAGTCAAAGACTACATCCCCAGTGAGTCAGTGACAGTGGAAGGAGCTTCATCAGCCTCGCCAGGGAAAGTGAGCTTCTGTAGCGAAGCACCCATCTACACACTTTTACTAAGAACAGAAATAGCGAAGCATCTTGCGAGTTGCGGCCGATCATTGGTCAAAAGTCGAGTATAACAACCAATTTGGAATCCGGCAATAGTTTAAAGCCAGTATCACTGTATTACTATTAGGTGATATTTTTTGTGCGGAATTGATCCTAAAGTTGGGCCAAAGATGTAGGCCTCGAATAATGAAATAAATACAAATAAAGTCAATTCTTAGCGCTTTCGAAAGATACATACGGATATTCCAAAAGGAATAAGCAAAAACAAACATGAGATCTTCTGGGTACAACAACATTGTAGCTAGCTTACAGCAGTCTCTCCTTTTCTCATATATATGAACTGACAATTGACACGAAAGATTACACGGCTGTAGTATGTAGATCGCGATGCAAAGTTGTGCTGCAGAGGATAAGTATCCAACAAAATGAAAATATGAAATTTTTTTATGATAACAAAAACGAAAAAAAATAACATTTTGATAAACATGTATGATATACCAATAATCTGTTAACAATCTTCTGAAACAATTTATTCCGAGGGCATATATTATCTCGTCTTATAGATTCCTTGGTATATAGAATAAGAATTATATATTATATTATTTTATAATTAATGTAATTTTGACTCCATAAAATGACAAAAAACCATTTCCTACTATAATCTCGGAACAAGAAATTATTATTATTATTATTTTTTTTTTTGAATATCTTGTTTTTTTTGTTGTTTTGCAATCTTGACTCTTGACCGCTTTGGGCAAATCAAACCTCTCTCCATATCTCAGGATCTTACGCACGAGTCTATATGGGCCCAAAAGTCAGTGACATGGTATAGATGGACCAAATCTAGATAGAATAGTTAGCATTAAACAGTACCTCTTTCCCCCACTTGAAAGTCGGAGAAAGGAAAGGAGCTCCATCCCCATCGCCTAACACCTCTCCTCTCTCTTCTTCTCTCCCTTTTACTAAAAAAACATTTCCCCAAATTCCCAAAACCTCACAAAGATTTGATTTTTTTTTTTTTATTTTTTGGCTGCTGATCTCTTCTCAAGGCGCAATTCAAAGAGGAATACCAGGCAAGTATCTTTTCTTTGCTGCTTCTAATATCTCTTTAGTCTAAATTAAAAGTTGGAGACTTGGAATGTTCTACGTTTCTGTTTTATTTTAAGATTAATAAGTTGTACTTTACCAAATGTTTGCATGCATTATCCCTTTTTATCCCTCTTTGATTACATATTTGTATTAGTAACTGCTGTTTTTCTTTTTTATCTAGGCTCAGACAAAAGTATGGCAAACTTCTTAAATTTTTCTAATGTGGAACAAATTTCACTTCAAGGAACAAATAAACCTTCTTTTCTATTGCTTGTATGATTAATTCAAAAGTGATATGTTTATGTTGTTTTCTTTTATTACCTTAGGCAAGTGGAAATGGGATTATTGATTAATTTCATGTAACTAGTTCCTTGAATAAATAAGTTTGAAATGGCATTTGTTTGGAAGGATCCTGATTCCAATTTTATATTATTAAATTTCTAGTCTACTGTCCAGTGGGTTTCTTTAATTAGTATCCTAGTTTACTTAGCTGTGCATTGGTTGGCTTTTATTTTTTTTAATTGTGTGTTAGTGTTACACCCATTTCTGATCCAATTTATATTAATTTAATCATGTTGATTCCAATTTTGTTTAATTTTAAATATAGAGTCAGCACTTAATATTTGGTTCCAGAAAGCTGGTTATATCAGAGTGTTGTACTGTATCATTCCTTTTCCTTACACATCCCATATTTATGGTGACTGTTGTGTGTGATTGTGAACCAGTCTTTGGTTTGCTATAACACTAGACCAACCAATTTTTGTAAGCATACATCCTTTGTAGGTCAGTGCCTCACTAAAGTTGATGCATAAACTTTTCAGTTTTGACCCCTGGCACCAGCACTTATATTGATGTCTATTCTTTTCAGTTTGACCCCTGGCAACAATGGGAGGTGCTATTGGGAAAGGTGAATTGCAAAGGCGTGGGAGCACTTCAGGCTCAAAACTGGAGGGAAAAATGGTGGACGCAATGCAGAAAAGGGCAAAAGAAGGAACTAATTTAAAAAGTTTTGATAGCATCATTCTGAAATTCCCCAAGATTGACGAGAGCTTAAGAAACTGCAAATCCATTTTTGAGCAATTTGGTGAGAAATTTACTAGTGTTTTGTTGTTCTTGTTACTTTTGCATGACACTGAGAGAATTAGATAGGTAGATCTCGGAAGTGTTAGGTTGTACTGCATGAATCTGATATATATTTAAGTTCTCAGAAACATCGATTGCTGATTGGTTTCCTGGTACAGTACTGCAAAGCTACAGTTACCAGTTAATTGTAACCAAAAGTACTAAATGAGGGTATTTATACACTCTCTCCTCTCTCTCTCTCTCTCTCTGAGATTTTTATTATTTCTTATAAAACATAATAGATGAGGATAAAAATGGAGAGATAGACCAGGGGGAGTTGAAGAGGTGTTTCCATAGATTGGAGATTTCCATTCCTGAAGAGGAAATAAAAGATCTCTTTGAAGCATGTGATTTACATGAGCATATGGGAATGAAATTCAATGAATTTATTGTTCTTCTCTGCCTTGTCTACCTGCTTAACGAGCCAGCTGCTAAAGAAGCCGTATCCTTTTTATTTTAATTCCTGCTTTTCAAGATTTTAGGATCTTCCCCTTCCCCCTGAAAGTATTTAATTACTGCAAAAGTTTTCCATTCTTTACTAGAATATCATTACTTTATTATAAACGGGATTGTGATGGCTGTAATTACTTTGTTGCTTATTCGGCTTTTATTTCCAAACTGACATTGCTTATTGGCCCCTTGGAAAAGAAAATGCTGCTTTTCAAGTTGATGCTGGGTTTTTCATACTTTTTTTTTTTTTAATTTGAATTTGAGTCTTAAGGTTAAACAAAAGCTCAATTTATTTCAGTTCTACTGAAGTCATTATTAACATAAAAAACTGGTTTTCTCTGGAAAAATGATTGTGTGACTGTGTTCTGGTCCTCTTTTTAACTGGTGCCTCTGCTAGCCCACTTTTCGGTATGTTGTTTTGTGATTCCGTAAACTTATGATAGGCATTATTTCTTAATTTTTTTATTTATTCTTTACTTTTCATGTCTGGAGAAGGGGGTGGGGGAACATTAGGTGTGGTGTTACTGACTTGTTTATGTTGGTGTTATTATTTCCACTAGTATATACAGACATGGTAATCTTTCCTTAATCTGGTTAATAGAAAGCAAAAATGGGGTTGGGAAATTTGGAGGCGACCTTTGAAACCCTAGTTAATGCCTTTGTATTCCTGGACAAGAACAAGGATGGTTATGTAAGCAAGGAAGAAATGATCCAAGCAGTTAATGAGACTACCTCTGGTGAACGATCTTCTGGTCGCATTGCCGTGAAACGTTTTGGTTAGTCTTTTCTCTTTCTAAATATCTGATTTTTTTACAACGTATTATGTGTGTTTTATTTATGTTCATTCTGAATACTTCAGTTTTGTTGTTTCACTTGTACAGATGTGTTTAGTATTTCTATCAGGGTTCCATAGCAGTAGTTGAATGAGTTTTTATATTTAGTAGCCTGCCTGGACTTAGTTTCTTGCTAATAATTTTACTAAATAGTTTTTATTAATTATTTGCTCTTGTTTTTTTTTTTATATCATCTATGTATTTTAATTTCCCTAGTCCTCCCTCCCCCCCGGTTTCTGACCTCATAGGACACTAGTTACGAGTTATTTAAAAGTTACCTCCAGTTCTTAGATTGACTGATCTGTACTGGCAGATTCCTGGTTCTTGTCTTTCATCTTTTCTTTTTGAATAATTTTCACTAAATTAAATAATTTTAATGTGTTTTTACTATCACTATTATGCTACAAGTACTGTATTGTAAATTTCTTAGTTAGCTTGAATGATAGCTATTGTTAATTAAATTTTTGCAACATAACTTACCAATGTTAAACTTTGCAGAACCATTTCTATAATATAAGGTGCTAGAATTCAAGACCCCATTTTATGAATATGAGGTAGTTCATAATAAGTACTTGGTTTTAAAAGAGCTAAAATAATTCACTATAATAAAAATTTGAGGAACTGGATGTGATATGATGCTAGTTCGTTCCATATTTTGGAATATATCTATTAGATATTGCCATATTGGAGACTCAAAAACAACTTTGATTTTTGGTGGTTTGTAAAGGTTCAATGAAAATAAGAGATGTTTATTCATGACACTAAAAGCAACGCAAAAATGCATTTATTTAAAATGTTTTATGCTGTTACATTTACAAAAAGATGAAAGTATACAGTCCTTAAAACAGATTCCAGTGTCTAATCTGAGGAAAAAGCTGTCACTGAATTGCATGTAATAATAAGTTATTTGTACAATTTTAAGCACAATTAACATTCCTTATTTTAATTTTTATGGGTTAAACAGAAGAGATGGACTGGGACAAAAATGGAATGGTGTCCTTCAAGGAATTTCTGTTCGCCTTTACTCAATGGGTCGGCATCGATGAGGGTGATGATGAAGAATAATTTATTACTTATTTTATGTGGTTTGATGAAAAAGAAAAAGAAAAAAAGTAAAGACTTGATTGAAATGCCAATGATTCCTTGTTAATAGAGTTGGCTATGGTCTGTTGCGCAGATCTCTTGATTGCTTAATGAGACTGTGCGCTGTTCGTTAGTCTTTCTTTCTTTTTTTAAACTTATTCTCTTTCCTTGTTAATAGACTCGACATGAGATAAAGTTGTTCTGCTCTCTCCGAAAACTTATCAGTGGCAAATGGCATTACAAGTTATAACAGTATGACAGCACAGTGTAAACTTGCCCTACCAATTGCCAATTAGTCGCTGGTGTGGTCATTTCTGATACTTTGATGTGAAATATAACATAGTAGACTGATCAAGGAAAAGCCATAATAAAAAGGTTTGCAAGTAATGTGTTTTTGGCATCTCCCAAGACAGCGTGTAGCAATTTAGCAAAATTGAATGAATTTTATAAATTTTACGAATGGTGTATGAGCTCTGTCTGTGTATGTTATGGACAGTATGTAAATTATTCTTATTATTTGTAGAGTTAACAAATGGTTTTCGTTTGTTTCTAAAAAATAAAAATATCAACTTTTTAATATATTAAGATGACATATTATTAATAGTAATTCAAAACTCAGTAGTAAAGCAGCAGAAATGTTTGGTAAATAATTTTTATATAGTATACAATATTAACCGTAATCTGATTCACAGAATCAGCAATGGGATAATGAAAATATGCATCACTACACATAAAACCTCTCTACTGGAAATATTTTTGCTGAAGAGAAATAACTATGCCTTTTGAAATTCATTAATTCAGAAAAAAAATATATACAATTTTGCATAACTCATAGTTACTCCAAATACTTACGAGAAAAAACTAAAAATGCGACAATGCATAAACAATAAACTTCTTTATGCTATAATATTAATATTGCATTTTGTACCAATTATTTTCTATTGTACAATAGTCATATCTTAAAAGAAAATTCTACATACTATTTATCTTTTTTTTTAATACAATACGGTCCATTCGAAATATCGGAACCCAACAAAATCTATATCATATCTTTTCTATGTAAAAGTCTATTTTTATATTTGGTGGTCGAAACAAAATAGTTTTTTTAAGAAAAAGTTGAAGCAAAATAGTTAAAAGTCCAGAACCTCCCAAAAATAAAAAGAGATATTTTGAACCGTTGGATCTTAGATGCCAAGGGACCGGAGATATATCGAGCATCGACCCGCAAGTTAGAGCAAACCCTAACCCTAGCGCTTTTCTCATTTAAATACCTCCGCCTCTGTCTTCTATCCTCCGCTGTCAGCTACAATTAGAGGCGTAGGTAAATCGATTCTTCCTCGATTGCGTTTGTGTTTATGATGTTTCGTTTCTTGTCTTTTAGTTTTTTTTTTCATGGTTTAAAGAAAGGCTTATGATGAATCGATCCGAAAGGATCTTAGCGGATTTCAGAGAGGCTTTCGGGTCGATGATCTGAATCATTGTTGTTACACACACTGAGGCCTTATCTTTGTAACTTAGTTCCTTTTCAACTTATTTTCCTTCTCGAAAATTATTTCCGAAATTGTGGAAACAGTATTCTTTTTAATGTTGCTTTAGATTTGTTAATATTCTTGGATTTTACCAGAAACCATGTTAAATATAATGAATGTTATTTCAAAAATGAATTTCTTTTTGGTATTTTGTCTAATTAATTACTCGGTATTTCTCTAAGAAATTAATTGCAAAATGGTAGGAAATGAGATACTGTATTGATGGGATTAAAATTAAAATAAAATTGGGTTAATTTGAGAATTGAGATGGGTGCAATGATGAGTTTAAAAATGGTTGGCCAGAGGCGATCATTTTGTATAAAGTGAAGCCGTGAGCTTTTAACCATAAAACGACTTCTCCTTCTTCTGAGCCCCCAATTTTCTTTCTATTTTCTTTTTTTCTCAATTTAGTGGAGTACAGTCTCTACCTTTTGCATTACTGAAGAGAACCAAGTTTACAAATCGGTCTCGCACTTATCTTAAAATCATACAAAATAAAGCATGATAGCCACCGTTGCTATCTAATACTAACCAATGGACTCCAAAGATAAAAATTATCTACACAGTTCAAAATAGAATCATAAAACGACATAATATTCACAGGTCTCAGCAAGTTTCTGTTAATAATGATTGTTCTATTAAACGAAATGATTTTCTTTTTTTGTGTTAAGAAGCAAAGAAGAAATTGGTAGGAAATTAAATGATAATTGGAGATTTTTGGGAGTTTTATTTTTTTAGGATGTGGTTTTAAAATTTTGATAAAAGAGTTTTCAGAATCAGACTGGAAGCTGCGTTCAGAAAAAGTTGATTTCATATCACCAGAAAACTATTTTGGAATTGCTTTCTACACTCCTATTTTTTGCAATACACTCCCGTTTGACTAAAATGCCCCTAGTTTTTATTTATTTTCCTTTTTCTTTTGTACATCAAGGGCATTTTTGTCATTTGTGAAGATTTGAGAGTGAATGTAAAAAACGTGGGTGTAAAAACTAAAAAGCAATTCCTAACTATTTTGGATTCTTGATATAAATCATATAAGTTGCGTTTTAAATCTAGTTTTCAATATTATGTGCGTGAGTTCACAGTAAACGTGTACGACGCTTGTAGAAATAATGATTTTCTTGTTGTATTTTAGGTTGAACGATTAGGTGACATACAAATGTTGTACAAAATTTATTGGTAAGATTGACATAGCATTCCACTAAATTCAATTTGCGTGGATTTTTTCGACAAAATTTTTACAAATTTTTTAATTGAAAGAAAGTCTGATACAAGGACAAATGAGAATCACATTGACATAGTTTTTAAAAGGCTGGAACTTTGTCTTTTCTCTATCTTGATGGGCTCATATTATCGGTCCTCTGAAAGCCCAATGCATAGATCTGGGCCTAAGTTGTTTTCTTATCATCTATTCAGCATTTTCTTGTTTGAAAATATGAAAACAAAAATGCATTTTTAATCTCCTGAAATGAAGTAATGGCATAAATTATTGGATGGAGAAACAAAATGACGTGAAGTCTAGTCATCGTATTATGTAAGAATCATCAATAATGCACGCTGTAACCAAAATGTGTGATCATCTTTAATTTTGAAAGCGGAACATATTAATCCGACAGCTGTTTCCAACTATATACATAAATTGTTTTCATTCTTTTGTTTTCTTTGTAGTACCTCTTTGTTTCTCTCTGTGAGAGTTGTTTGTGAAATATTGAATATGACTTTGATACATTGGAGGAAGACTAAAACTATTAAGAAACCGATACGTTTTATTATGCGACTGAATATGACTTTGATACATTGGAGGAAGACTAAAACTAATAAGAAACCGATACGTTTTATTATGTGTCGCATATAAATACTGTTGCATAGCAATTTTATGGATCACATGGAGATATAGAAACGATTATAGTTCTAATAACGGTATTTGCTATATCCTTAGAAGATATATTGGTGAAATAACAAGATTATTATCCTACTGGTCTGGACTGTGGAAAGGTAGCTTGAAGGATGAGGTGTGGAGTATTTGGTCAATGGAAAAGGAAATGGAGAGGCAAGTGACAACGCCAATGGAGAGAGAAGCTGGAAACCTGATTGTTGCTAATTAATCTTCAAAAAATTAAATGAGTAATAAATATTGAACTCTTTTGTTTCAGAGTGGTTCTAGGAGGATAACAGTATCAGTAGATGGTATAACATTGATGTAGATGAGGAGTGTTGAGAAGAAGTGCAGCCTGGAGTAGATGAGATGCGTTTTTTGACGAGATGGTTTTGAAGTTTTAATTTTCTTTACGGATTCTAATTTTAATAGGTTGTAGATGCTTAAATAGTTTGTAATAAAAATATTGGAGGATGGTGTAGGGGTAATAGGTTGGGTTTCTTTGTTATTTTTGTTTTTGGTTTTACTGATAAAATTGGTACTGAGTTGGTATAGGGTTTAGGAAGAGTAAATATATAGGTATGGGATGCTTATGAGTTTTTGCGTGTATGAATGTGCGACTTTACTTTTCGTTAATAAAAAGTGGTGGCCAAAACCCACTGATTCTAAAAAAAAAAAAGTAGTCCCTTAGCTAAAGCTGTTAAACGTCAAATGTACAACAAATAGATAATCACTTAGCATAACAATAAACAGAGAAAACAAAATCAGAAAAATATCCATAGCAGACAGCCCCAACCAATCAAGCACCTGCAACCGCTGTGTTTGCACATCACATCGCACCGCTAGTCGGATCTCACCTATGACCACACCCTTACCATGGTTACACCGTTTCATGATTGCACGCCACAACCCATTTCGCATTGCAACCACGATTGAATCTAGCTCAATATGCACTAGCTGGCTGCACGGCTGCACCTCTCCTCAAGGTCGAACAACACATTCTCGTCACATCCATGGCTGCTCTACACTTGTTTGTTGAACCACAACTCATCACTGCACCGCAACATTGGCCTCAACTTACCTATCTTTAATCTTGCTGGCTATGATAATGGATGTATCATAATATTCTTATTAGAAGTTCTCATCTGACAATAGTAATTTGATTGAATTAAGAATATCCGTTCAGATTTTTTAAAGAGACATTCAGTTTCATATTACTAGAAATATTTTGGTTATTTGGTACTAATCAACATCAAAAACTTTCTAACGTTATCTTAATCTTAATTTGATATTTCCAATATTTTTGTGGTCGATATAGTTCCGAGAATGGATCACATGTATAAGGATAAAAATTAATTTGTTATTATTCAATATGGCAATAATAATCTGACATGAGAGATATTTTCATAAAACTGACTTCTTCTTCTGAGCCCCCAATTATTATGTAAAATACTAAAATTTCAATGTATTAATAACTCTTCACCTGGAGCCTTAATTCAGATGGCTATTTTTCTGTCAGGTCCATATACAACTTTCAACAGTCTTTTCCAAAAGTCTCCTCTGCACTTTTCCCTTTATGGAAACTGAAAATACCTCCAAGAATGACGATCTTTCTTTGGCGAATGGCTCAAAATAAAATCTCTTCGATCGACAACTTGAAAAAAAGAGGATGGCAACTAGCGAATGTCTGTATTCTTTGTATCTCAGACGAAGAAACAGTACAACACCTTTTCAATGATTGTTGTTTTTTCAAATAAGTCGTGCGTAGAGCAATACTACTTTCTCCAACTTTCTCGTCTATTTCTTTCACAGAAAATTCACAATTCCTCTTAGACACAACAAGACCAATTGAACAGAGAGCAATCATGGGAATTCTATGTTTTTTGATTTGGAAAGAAAGGTGCTCAAGGATTTTCTCAGACTCTCGTCTGCCTGCACATTTTCTCTTAGAGCAAGGCCTCTTCGAGTGGGAAACACTGAACCTTTAGAGGATAGTTTGACTACATTTTCAACCGCTTTTTTTGTTCTTTTTCATTTTTTTCTCTTCTTTATTTTATTCTGTTCTCACTTTTAGCCACTGGCTAAACCTTGTACTTGACTTTTAATTAATTTAAGATGGAGACTTAGATCTCCATTTTTACCTCAAAAAAAAAAAAGAGTTAAACTCTGCTTAGAAAGATATTTTCATATTAACAGAAGTATGTTGTCTAATTGGTACTATTCAATATATCAAACTTTTTACCATCGTTTTGTAAAAGTTCATCTTACAAATTTTTTTTTTTTTGGTGGGGGGGTGGGTGGGGGGGGGGGGGGGGGGGGGGGGGGTGGAGAAGGGTCGATAACTTCTTACCATCGAAAATTTACTCTCGACACCAGCAACCTAAAACACCCAATATAAATCCACCTTATCCTTTCCGCACTTCCTGAGCCAAAACCACAAGGGCATATCACCACTGAGCAAGTATAAACTTTGTGCCGAGCTTGGAAGAACAATTCTTATCACCTCCATTAACCCTCATGTCCGCTGGCGTGAACTGTCAGTCGATTTATCAGGCAATTTAGCCTCACAACCTAGATTCCTACACAAATTTTAAATCCTTTCGCTATGCTGATGATCAAATACTTATTGAACCACCGCCACCTTTAAATCATGGAAAACCTAGAGTAGGCTGCGGAAAATTGTCTAGCATTTAGCCTTTATGCTGACCCAATAATCCCATTTGGCAACAGAGAATACATGATAAAGCTTTCAATTTATGATTATCCTATTGCCTTATGGCACGAAATATACTTTGCCCAAGTTGTATCTGGTTTTGGTAGATTTATATACCATGTCAGTGGCGCTGATGAGTCAGACAGATCAGTTCTTTAACTATGGTTATACCAGATCCGACCGAAGTACTACACAAGTATTACATACACTGGCATCATTAATATATTATGAACTGTATTAGTTGTGGACATTGAGAGCCGGTGATAATTAATTAAAAGATACAAATGTCAAATGAGAAAAAAAAAATTCGATGTATAAATTATGCACTCTTATGCGACCTTATGTAACGAAGTGTTTTGTTACATTAGTGTTGCATAGTTTCTTTATGCAATCTCTCGTGCATGAAACAAACACCCAAAATAATTTAAAAAATTGCAATATGCAGAGACATCTTGGTCGTTCAAGAATTTATTAGCATCGTTTTGTATTCTCCAATAAAACAAGAGGGTTACTTAAAAAAAAATAATAATAAATAAAACAAGATGGTCAATTGACCATAGTCTATAAAGTACGTCGTACCAACCAGATCGGACATCGGTTAATGTTTCGACTACAGTATTTGCGAGTTATTAAAAGAAGTAATTTGGAGTATATTTATTACAAGGTACCTCGATCTGCGAACTAATAAATAATAACCTCAATATCTCTTCCACGTGAGACCTCCAAAATATGGAAAACTCGTAAAGGTCCCTAGAAAATTAAAATGTGACCATGATTCAAAAAAGCTACTACTCTCGGATATTCAAAAAAAGAAAAAAAGAAAAAGCTACTACTCTCTGTCCGTCCTCAAGTTTGGACAATCCAAAGTCCACACTGAATCAATTCCATCAAATACATTACCTCAAAACAAAATACTCTCTCCCCCCTTGCTTCCTCCTCCAGTTAAACAAAAGATGCCACTAGTTTGCAACAATTATAAATTTCCAAAAAAAGAAAAATGCAACAATTATTAAGCTGCCATGGCTACAAGCCGCGACACAACTTCTTCTGAGCCACCCCTTGTGGGGTTTGAGATTGATAAGAGAAAAATCTTGAGTGCACTGCTGGACACAAGTGAACAGAAGCTTTCTATTGTTAATCTATTCGGAGGTCGTGGTGTTGGAAAAACTTTTCTCGCTAAGAATATTTATACAAGGTTTGTTATGTTTTTTTAAAAAAACATATACATATATACGACTCTTTACAATTCGTTTTCTTTTATTTTTTCATTTTTCTTTTTGGGGGCAGTAAGAGGGTTCTACAGGTACTCACTTATGGCTCATGACGCTAATTGACAAATAAATCTCTTAAATATCAAAATAAAAAAATAACAATAAATAAATCTCTCTTCCATACTCATTGTACATGTTATGGCGATCTTTATCATATGTGTCTCATCCAATCGTGTAATTTCATCCCGGCGCTAAGGTTCGAAAGGGAATATTTAAGTTTTTTTTCCCATAGGCCCCTGATCTTTTGGATTATCTTTCTCCGGGGACATCCTGGAGTTCCAGACCGTCGTGACTTATGCATGGGATGGGTCTTGTTAGGATCTTGGAATTGACGAGAGAAGGGTTTTAGGGTTGCTTTATGTTTCGTAATGCCAAATTAGTGGGGGGACCACCTAGTTGGTACAGTGTGAGAGAGAAGGTCGTACCAGTAGGTTTGTATGGGTGTCTGGGCGATTTGATGTAAGCGAAGAATTCGGTGGCGTTGGAGCAGTGAAGATTGAGGAAATTAACATTAATTTGGTTTGAGAGAGTTTGTTTAGTGGGTATTACCAAGGTTCTGACATGGTGCTGTAGAAGAAATGGTTGGTACCAGTAAGACAACAGCTTAGGTCATGGAGTAATGCTACACAGTAGTTTATGTCTACTAACTAGCACTTTTTGTTGCTTTGAATATCTTTAACCGAGCTACACTTGAGGTGCCCGCTAGCTAACTTTTGTCAATTGCATTTTCAACAATGGTGAAATGCTTATTACTCTACACTTTTTGTTGCTTTGAATATCTTATTACTCTGTGATATTAATTTAACAGTGCGGAGGTACAGAGGCATTTTGATGTGCAAGTATGGCTTCCTGGGGCTAATTGTCACTCTCTAGAGGAGGCAGAGAAATGTACGAGGGAGCAACTCTCAATTGAGGACGAGGCCGATATATCAAATTTTCTAAGGGGCAAAAGATACTGCGTAGTACTTGACGACTTCAATTATGGAAGTCGTCTAGCTAGTTTATGGCATTCTATCATAGAAAGGCTTCCAGACAATAGCAACGGGAGCAGAGTTCTTGTGACAAGAGATTATGACATAATCATTTTGCCGGGTAGATCTGTAATAGATTCTTTACCATTATTGCAGATTAAAGTTTACTGCAGAAGCAATAAACAAGGCCTCGAGATTCTGCTCAAAGAGGCTTTTCCCAAAGATCCACTGGAAGGATGTCCAGCTGATACAGTGGATGCTCTGGTGATGGAATGTCAGGGCCTGCCTTGGCCATTACGATTCCTTGGTGGTCTGCTCTCTGAACGTCCTTGGAATGAGGTCCTGGGCAGAATCGAGGCCATAAAAGCTGCAGGAAAGAGATTCGTAGATTTCGCAAAGAGTTATAGGTTCCTGCCATCTCATGAGCATAGAGCAGCTTTCCTGTATTTTCTCACTTTCCCTGAAGATGCTGAAATCCACGCAAAGTCTCTTGCTCGTAAGTTGGAGGTAGAGGGCATCGACATCAGAAACTTCCAGTTAAACTATTTTTTAGAAGAACTCGATATTTTAGAAGATCTGGCTCAAAGGTACACAACTAAATTATTTAATAACATTAACCATTATTTATATTATTCCCACTTTAATAATTTATTTCAAACAAAAAGCTTGAATTTGCACAACAAATCTAGGTTGAAAATTATAAAACATTTTTCTATATTATATTATAATTAATAAAACAAAATTTTGTTCTTATGTAATTAGAATTATTACTAATATTATTATAATCCAACTTCTTGATGCCAATAGCTAATAGCTGAGTATGGGAGGATTGTGACATATTCGAATCTGAAAATGCGGTTACTATCTGTATTCGAATCTGAAAATGTGGTTAATATCTTAACCGTATCCATATCTAAATATATTCATATAAGTATCTGTATCTGATAAAAATATATAAATATATATTTGGCTTGACTACTATCCAATTCGTATTTGATTCTCATCCGATTCAATTTCACCCTTAGTTTAATTAGTGGCACAAGATTAACATTATTACTCCTTTACACTAAAGACGAAAGACTTCTAATTTGACAATATTGAGCTATTATTAGATGATTTGGATTATAATAATATTTTGATTGTACTAGTAACATGATATGACTACAACTACAACTATATAGAAGATATTAATTATATGGAATGCTCAACTAAAACTAAATATATAGGTGTGCGCGCAAAATTGCACTAATTATTTAAAATTCACTAAGATACGTTAGCTTAATCTCAATAATCGAGATTTTTTCTACCTTTCATTTTTGTAAAGTGTGATTTCAATAACATTATCAGGTTGAATAATATTAAGAAATATACTGCTAAAATAATTTGTTTTGAAATATCGTGATCTTTTAAAAGAAAATTCTTTTTTTCCCCTAAATGGAGAGCATTTATTTATAGTGGCATCCGTCATTGAAGGAACTTTTCATCTTTCGTACCGAACGAAAATTGAACTCGCTACGGTGATAGGCTATTGATCATCTAAATGCTAGACTTCCTTCCACATTAGTGTTCTAGAAAAACACGGCGTGTCCGAATACGGCACGGTACGTCACGGCACGGAGGCGGTATGACACGGACACGACACAGCACGAGAACTTAAGCGTGCCGTGTCTTTAGGCGTGTCGTGTCCGACTTTGATGATATGGACACGACACGACACGGCACGCGAATTTTCCAAACACGACACGGCACGGCACGACACGAAACACGGCACAAAACACGACACGACACGGCACGTAGTAGAGACACGTTAGACACATTATACATTATAGGTAATGCGTATTTTGAGATTTTTTTAACAATATTTTACACAAATACGAAAAGAAGTGTGCAAAATATGAATACATTAATTATGTATGTGTATTTAAGGATTTCATAAAACACAATAATATTAATAATCTTATAAGTGATGACTGACGAGTTGTCAGGATATCAGATATCAGGTATCGGATCAGAAAATTCAATGAGGATTGAAAAAAATTTAGTTAGAAGATATTGATCTAAATAAATCGGTAACAAATTGTATAGATCGAAATATCTTATTTTGTAGAAGGAATGTAAATATTGTAGTTTTCATGTTTTGGATGGTGGCAATATTTCCATGTTGTACAGGAGCATAAACAGATTATTGATAGTAACATTGATAGTAAGAACATAGGCCCCAAATGGTTCAACAGAATATAAAATAGAGGATTATCTGCCACCTACACACCTACAGCGAGTGCACTAATAGAGGATCTTGTGACCATTTTTGACTGGTATGATCAACAAATGAAGAACTTGCCAATTAGGGGACGACGAGAGTTGGGATTAAATAAAAAAAAAAAAATGAAACAATCATAACCAAAATATAAAATAGATGATGAAATGTATAATTTATTTCAATTTAATTTATCATTTCTAATATTTCAATTTTATTATTTCACAAAATATACTAACTTTTTTTTAAAACATGTTTATATTTTTCTTTATTTTTAACAAATTTTATCAAATATTTTTTGTTTTTAAATAAAATAATATTTTATACTAAAAATTTAACGTGTCCAAACACGACACGACACGACACGTGTAAGGAAGACAAGGTACGTCACGACACGAGACACGAGGCGTGCCGTGTCTGTAGGCGTGTCGTGTCCATCCTTAGAATTTAGACACGGCACGGCACGACACGTGAAATGTTCAGACACGGCATGGTACGGCACGACACGGCACTACACGATTTTAAAACACTATTCCACATTCTAAATGAGTACAATCTCGGATGTTACTAGTTGTGAATAGCAATACATACTGAGGTAGATTGCAATCGCTACCACCAATTGGGATGTAAAAAATTTTATAAAGCAATGTGAATCTAGAATGTTATATTCTGAATGGTCCTTCAAAAATTAATACATGTTGCGTTAAAAGAGATTAGACTTCCTTGAATTAACGTTAGTAATTTCCGATCCTAGATAATATTCCCTTAATTTTACAAAATTGCAAATTATTTTCTAATTAGTTTATTCATCCATATATACTCTTGCGAAATAAATTTCCAACTTGAGAGATAGTAAAGAAAAAATAATTGATCTTGATCTCCCGTGATAAATGCAATGGTAATGTGTAGGTCGATGATTGAAGTCACGAAGAGGTACTCTGATGGTTCTATCAAGTGTTGTCGGCTTGATCCTTTTCTTCGTTTGCTGGCAATCCACGAAGCCAAGGAGAAAAGATTTGTACAGGCAGATAACTCTTCTATCGTAGATCTGTTTGATGCAAAAATACAGTTTTCATCCAGCATGGTTAAAAAAAATCACAAATTTGGTGGCAAATCCATGAATGTAGCACAACTGGCTGATGTTAGTTGTATCTTCAATTTTGGTGAGAGTTTGCCTCTACAAACTGCATTAATTTCAGATAGAGTACTGGAAATCGATGATTCTAAATTTAAAGGGAATGTACCGAGAGAAGTAGAGAAGATGGGAGAGTTAAAGTACCTTGGTTTGAATAATTTAAGGTTGTTGTCGGAGATTATGGAAATCAAAGAATGGGACAAACATCTTACAACTCTAGTTGTCAGAGATATAACTACGGAAACCCTACCATCAAATGAATTGCTCAAAATGGGATCTTTAGAGCATCTTTCGTTGGGAGACACAAAAATACGTGAGATTCGAAAAATTCCAGAGTACTTGAAAACTCTAGATGTTAGAGGTACACCTATTAAGATCCTACCAGAATGGATTGGAAGTTCCAAACTTATTTCTCTTATATTGAGAAACACAAAAGTATGCGAGATTCCAAAACTCCCAGTGTTTTTGAATACTCTGGATATTGGAGGCACACCTATTGAGACCTTACCAAATGCTAGTTTATGCCCGAATGTAACAACTCTTGTACTGAAAAATACAAAAGTACGTGAGATTCCTGAATCCTTCACGAAATTGGAATACCTGGATGTTAGAAACACATTTGTCCGGTCCTTACCAGGCTCACTATGGAGCAAACTAAGGTCCGTGCTTGCCACTGACACGTTGCAACATCTTGATGGACCACCACCAAAAGTAAAGTATGACCAGCTAGAAACTCTGGAGACTGTACACGTTACAAAACAATGGGGCAAAAGAATACCACATTTTAATGGGAGAATGAAAAAGTTGGGGCTCGCTTATTTTAACCTCGGCAATGCATTAGATTGGAATATAATAACCAGAATTCTACGAGATTTATGCTACCTATGCTCTTTAAAGATACAAGGAAATAATATTCCTGCAACCATAATTGATGCGAGGACCTGCCTAAGTTCTCTTTACGGATTAAAGTACCTGAGTGTAGGTGGGTCATACTCTCTGTTTAGTCTAAGGGGCATTGATTTGCCTCCTTCCTTAATCACCCTGACACTGGACAATCTTGAGTTTGACGAGGATCCTATGCCCATTTTAGGAAAACTGGAACAATTAGAGAGTCTTCAGCTGAGGTGGTTGCTGTACACTCCGCAAGACAAAAAGATGAATTGCTCAAATACTAAACGGTTAGTGGTATTCTCTAAACTAAAACGGTTGCAGCTTTCTTATATCTCTGGCCTCGAAGAATTGTCAGTGCAAGAAGGAGCACTGCCTAGGATCACACATGTGACAATTGAGAGTTGCAGAGATCTCAAAAATCTTTCTAACTCTTTAGTACATCGCACAGAACCTCTAGAGGAGCTACACCTGAATGCTATGCCAACTGGATTTACAAGATTGTTCTCGGGTCTTCCATTTGTCAAAATCACCAAAAATCAAATTTGATGTTGCGGTTTACCTTTCACCCTTCCTATTTCCCAGGTAAGTTTCATCAATTAGTTTTATTCTTTCTTTAAATTGTCCCTGTTCCTTATTTTTTCCAATAATGTTCATGTAGTAAAGAATTTTTGCTCTGCTTTATACTTTTGTTCATCCAATGATCAGTCGCTTACCAGGGCAATAACATCAAGGGGTAACCGGTACCAAATCAGTAGCATTTTTTATGACCAAGCTATGATTCACTAATTTCTTTATTAAAGAAAATCAAATGTATGCTGCTGGTATTAAGAAAAAATTAATAAAAAGAAAAAAAGAACATCCTATCTGAAATTTTTTCTAGAAAAAATAAGCCAACCTCATCCTCTGTTTCTCCTTATTTCTGAAACTATGTACATTAGAGAGTTCTTTGTCTAGGTGTTTATGAGGCTTAAATGATGACAGCACAATTTCATAATCACCAGGTTGACTTCTGAGATGTTTTCTAATGGCTAAATGTATTGCTGCTGTAATGCTGCTGAAGTTTGCTTTGAGGTTGTAATATTTTGTTATGATATATTATTTCTCTTTTATTTATCAACGTTGTAAAATTTATTTACTTCTCTTCTTTTTCCGTAGCAGATTGACTGTGTTTCTTGTTTAATTTGTTGGAACTTGGTTTGTGATCGATATGTAATAATGCTGAAGTCAACCTTTGAGATGTTTATGTTCTGTTACGATGGACTCTTTGTATTTTATTTTCCAATTATGATTTTTTACATTCTCTTTAGATTTAGGGCAACACTGCCATCAGGTAGGGGGAAGAGAGGAATGAGGGAGAGGTAGGCCTATCAAACGTGTGAAACAGACGTGGAATAGGCCATTTTGTTGCCATTCCGTGTCAGTAATGGTACAAGCCAGAATTTTCGTTAGTCGTTCTGTTTTGACATAACATGACGAAACGTCTAAATTTCGATTGTATTTCATATAAACGTATGTCGAAATGCATTTCATTTACCGTTCATTTTTTGAAATGAAAGAAATTTCTATTTCGTTAGATGTTCTGTTTTGACAGAACGAAACGGCGAAACATATAAACAGTATATTGTTGACAGTCCTAGGAAGAGGGGGGAGAGAGATGAGACTTTAGGGTCGCTCAAATCAAGAATCCAAATTAATAGTAAACAAGCACATCACAAAATTAATTTCCAAATGGAAATTCGGGAGAGAGTAGCGGTACCAATAGACAGCCAATCTTGGAAAAGCGCATGAAAAAAAAATCGAGTTAAAAAAAAAAAAAAGCGTTAAGGGTACATGGAGGCGATAAGGTGTAATTAAACGGCACCAGCACCCCCACTGCCCCATCTAAGCATGCAGGATGATTTGAATCTAGGCAAGAAGCAGCATAAGGGAATCTATATATCTTTTCTTTTTTATTTTGATGATAAGCATAAGAGAAACTATATGTGCTTTTATCAATAGAAACAGCGAACAAAACTGCACATACATGTAGTTATTTTCTCTCTAAGAAATAATTACCATTTCTCTCTAACAAACCCCAATTTAACATAATTTTGATAATTATTACTTTCTATAAAGGGAGTTAACAACAACCACCCTTTGTGCTACCGATTTGGTACTTTACACCAGTTAGGTACCATGTCTGTCATAGACACCAGAGAAATGGGTAGGAACTCGAAATTTGCTCAAATTAACCCCATCTATTGAGCAGTCTTGTGTCAGTATCCAAATCAGTACAAAAAACATTGGTACCACCGCATTTGCATCTTTCATTTCAGGCTCTGGCCACATACTGAACTGTACCAAAAAAGGATATAATATGGATATGGTTGGAAGAATTTTGTTGAAAGAAAAAAACCACTGGAGGAGACAAAGCAGTCATCGATGGAGACGCTGAAAGCCTGGAAGGGAGTCGCTGGTAGTGTATTGCAAACGTATCGTGTCGTGCTATGTCGTGTCAAACACGCGCGTGTTAGAGCTCGTGTTGTGTCGTGTTGACACGAGTTAATATTTTCAACGTGTCGTGTCGTGTCGTGTCAAATGAAGGAATTGGTTAACACGACACGCGTAACGACACGACACGTCTAACACGACGTATCGTGTCGTGTTGACACGACGTGTTAAACGTGTCAATCCATATTATAATTTATTCACTAAAAATTCATTAAAAATTATTTAAATAATTTTTAAAATAGAAAAATATAATAAATTGTTGAAATTTCATATATTAAAATAAAAATGAATGATTGAATAAAAAGATTATGAATCAAAAGTCATTAAATTTCTAATATAAACTCAGTATAATTTAATAAATTTTAAATAATATTAATTTTTGTCGTGTCAACTCGTGTCACGTGTCAACTCGTGTCGTGTTAAGACGTATCAATGTTTGGAAATCTCCGACACAACACGACTTTGACACGACACGCCGACACGCACGTGTCGTACTAATTTCATAAACGTGTTGTGTCGTGTCGTGCCAACACGCGTGCGTGTCTTATCAACACGCTCGTGCCGTGTCATTTTGGAGAACACTAGTCGCTGGTGGTTGAAGGAGGTCATATCTCTCCTGGATAGAGTGAAATTTGGGTTAGCTTGTTCCTATCTCGGCTTGCTTTTAATTTTTTTTACTTCAAAATCGAAACTGGAATGATGTTTTATATTATCTGGGAGACAAGAGTTTTTATCTTATTCCCACTATTTTACTGATCACCTTTTATTCGGATTAACATGTGCAGAACTGTAAATGTAGTAACAGTTGAGGAGTAAGAATATCGTTTTTTCAGACATGCCTACGTAGTAGGTTATTGGGTGAATTAAGACATGCTTGAACGAACTACAGCATATATATGCTTGACTAAATATATATTATGAATGATAACACTTGAGAAAAATAATAATCCTTAGCGATCAATCATGAAAGGGAGATATCACGGTTCCTCACAGTTCCTCCTCTAGAGAGCAGCTGTACATATCCCAAGACCAATGACACAACGGTTAATATTCGCCTTTCTTACAACAGTTACAATCTCACTGGTTGAGAGCAATCCATTCCAACTCAAGCTCGACATCTCCTGACTCAACATTTTGAAGCTTAAGAGTCATCTCTTGCTTGACCTTTCCGTCAATCACATTTATGGCGCTATCTTCAACAAGAGCATTGTCATCTGATGTCAGCCATTTGCCAATCTGCATGTCTGGAAGTGAGTCAGGGTCTCCGAATGCAGCTGCTGAGGTGATAAGTGGCTGCAAGTCAACTTCAGCCTCCCCCATCAGGTCGTCTGCTGATAGCACATCATGATCAAATACTTGCTGCAGGAGAAAAAAAAAAATTAGCTAACTGAGAACTTCCACAAGTTTGATGCATCAAGGAGCCGGTGGATCTAGCATCTATAGAAAGCTTATGCACTCTTTCTTGATTAAAATTTTATATATTTTCTTCTGTGTAATGATGTTTTCTATATCCTTGTATCATTTTTAAATGTATAAATTTTTTAATAGAATGATTCGTTCTTAGAATATGTATACCATTTTCATTCGAAGGGATTGTTTGTTTTTTGTGCTTTGAAAATCATTCTAAAAAAATAATAATTTATTTTGTTTTGCATAACCTTGGCCATTAGGTGCCTTACAGTTATTGGAGGCAAGCCAGTCACATAAGTATTGAATTGGTACTCAATAAGTTAGCAATAAGGTAGTGTGCAAGTTACGTGTGACATGACATACCAATTTCAATGGACCATATTCTTGGGGAACCGACAGCTTTAGCTCCTCATTCCAAACCGGGTTCAGATTTTTTTTCATAACAGAAGATTGTGCTTTCTGCATTAAAAAAGAACATAATAAACTAAACAAATAAGATTACTTGATGGTCAATGTAGTTTAAGAAACTAATTGACTGACTAATCACAAACATAAACTAAGTAAATAGATAAATGTACAATTTAGGGCTGCTTATTACCTAGGAAAGAGTACTGAAATAAATTTGTGGTTCTTTTTGCATACAATACTAAAATTCTTAACATCAATGAAAATATACATTTTCTCTATGAAACTTAAAGGAAAATTATTAAATTACCTGTTGACCTAAAGTGAGAACGACATATGGATCACTGCTACGAAAATCTCTAATTGCTAAATTTGTGCCTTTTTTCACTTTGATATTCAGAATCCCAATAAATTCTATCATTCCAACCTGGGACAGAAGAGAAAAAATGATTTAACTTCCAATATTATTTTCATCATCACAGAATTCGATGCATGCACAGCTTCAGTTACTGCAATGGTCCATTTTCATAAATGTTAAAAGCTTGGAGGTTTTATTAGAATTAGTCCACAGTTTAGATTACTTTTGCAAATATTTTAATTTAATACCTCACTTTTGAAGCTCTGAGAGGCATGTTGTTTGGAACCCATGGGAGAATCACTGGAGCTCTTTGAAGAAACAATGCGGAGGCTTGGTTTCACAAATTCTTGCATTTCATATTTTGCCCTGAGAGAGTGGATAATAAATTTATAATATTAAACTGCAATTCAGATGTTACTGTGATCATCATATATACGAAGGAGACATAAATGTTCCCTTATCCAACTACATACCTAAAATAACTATAAATAAACCAAATCTGAAAAGAATAAAAATGAACAATAAGCAACAATACCACATTTACTGTTAAGGACCTTAAAGGACCTAGAATCTTTCAACTGGTACGGAGGGAAAGTGATACTGATTTTTGTGTTTGACTACTGGAGATGGTACATGGGTCCGTGCTAGGGAACTTTAACATAACATACAGCATCGGTACATAAGGATCTCCCATTGTACTGGTTCAGTGCACACTACAATCTACATGGCATGCTCGTACCAATCATAATTACATTCCTTCAGGTGATTGCCATTACAGTACTTTACATGGTACTCATATGGTACTGGTAAATGTCTCAGTACCTGATGAAGTCAGTGCGTTCCTCATTGCTTGAATTGGCTGTAGGCTTTACATAGTCCTTGGGAAGAAATGCCTCATAAACCGTGTTGGCATATGAGTTGCCTCCAACCTGTAACATGGAGTCTATCTGGTCCTCTGTCCATTCATCTAATGTCACAGATAACACCTGAAACAAGGACATATGGTAAACTAAAACCCAATAGTCCAATTTTATTGCTTTAGACAAAGTGCAAATAAAACCATTTTTTTCATATTTGCAGAAAATTGTTGATTTTCATGTATTTTACACCAATAACACTCAAGATTTGGCAACCTACAGCAGCCGTTAACTTACCATGATCATTTTAGTTATGCAACAGTACAGATTGACTAGGGCAGAAGTTCAATATTTTAACAATAAAAATTAAACTTAGTGGAACAACACCCAAGATTTGCCCCGGCTACACTAAAGTAAACTTTTCAATCTGCAAATTAAAATTAATTTAAGCATATCAAACTAAAGTTGGGGCTATTTTAGTCATCTTTAGCTTGATATCTTGATTACCATGTGTACATGTCATGATGGAATGACAATAGAAAAAAAAAAAAAAAAAAAAAGAGACAAAAAACAGCAGCTGTATGAAGCTGTTGGCAATGACTGCAAGTCTGCAAATGCGTCAAATGATTTGTTTTATTGGTGTACCATGTTAAAAATCTAATAAAACGAGCATTAACAAACTTACTTTCTGAAAAATGAATAGGTATATTTCAGTATGTCTGACAACTACCTTGGAAATGTGTGTGCCGAGACTCCTATGCACGCCAGAACATTTTAAGCATATAAAGACCCCTATATTAGCAGACCTATATGCACATGAGTAAAATTACGTGAGAAAAAGAGAGAGACCAATGCACAAATGGCACATATACAGCATACTTGTGTACATTACGAGTACTTTCATCACAATCTAATTGTTAGAGTCTAATAATTACTTAAAACTTACGCCCATTTAGGGTCAGGGGCCCCACAGTCAGCACAAATGCGATTCTCACTTTTGAGTAATAACTCCTTTAATTTCTTCTTCCTCGCTGTCAGAAAAAGAAAGAATAACCATAACAAAAATTATAAAAGAAAAATTAAGACAAGAAATTAAACTAAGGGGTCTTGAATTAAAATTGATGGACTGTTCTCATTTACTGTCCTACTGTTAAAAGATCTGCTGCAACCTCAAAAGAGTAATCAGATGGAATTGTGCCATGCTGTTGTTTGGAACTTGGAATGTGGGAATTATAGCATTGTACTTCCCCTTCCCTAATTATAGGGTACATTTTATACAGGGTAATAATAATATACCTGAAGATGCCTTTTCTTTATCTTGCTTGAAGGAATCCATCCTTGATTCGAACAATTAGATCACAAAAAAAACTCTTATCTGACAAAAGATTATATTAACATGGGTCAATGCGTTATCCTATTTGTTAAAAACATAATCAAAGTTTCTCCCCTGGCTCTAAACCTTATCCAGCCACATTGTCTAATAGACAAACTTTCATCACCAACAAATGCATCTAATATATCAATTTGATGACAGACTGAGAGAAATTTATGCAATTGCAAATCCATACATCTAAAAGAACCTTGCTTTCTTTTAAACAAAAGGAACCTGAAAATCCAACATGATTAACAAAAAATGCTAGGAGATATGGACCACATTTTGGTTATATAAACCAGATATCTAATCAGAATGCTTGAAAAAGGCAAAAAGGAACTATGAACATCCCCAAAAAGCAGGAGAACAACAAAAGAATGAGTCAATTGATTCATTTCCTACTACAGTTTAAGAGAGAGATCCAAAAATTGATTATATTTGCAAACAAATGAGAAGATGTGCTTGTGATCACTTAAAATTACAAAGATAAATGAACATTCAATTAATATAAAGCAACGACAATGATGCTGATAAAAAAAAAAAAAAATTTTGAAATCACGTTGATAAAAACATTAACAAATTAATAAATGAATTCTTACAAGTAATTTAGCTATATAATTCAGTGGGCATAGATGGGGGTTTCTGAGAATTCTACGGATTGATGCAAGTCAAACCATCGATCCTTGCGCAAGCATCTCCAATTAGGGATTGGAAATTGGAAATTGGAACTTGGAACTTGATTAGACTCTCTGCCTGCCACGTATTCATATCCTCCATCCTTAATGGGATCCAACGAACTTAGTCCTCTCTAATCCTCTTCTTTCGTACGGAGTTCATTTTATTAAACGAGGAAGATCTGGCCGTTCAATTACGACTGTACAGATGATATTGTGTTTTAACGAACGGCTGCTCAAACGGTCTTTGTGGCAGTAAGAGACAAGGCCTGATTTTATCGTACGATCTGAAATGGACGGTATGGATTACATAAGGAGAGGTCTAATCGATATTATAAGTGGGGAGATAATCCTAAAACCACTTTTCCACTTTTCCAGCGGAGAAATTGTGTTTATTGGTAGTAGTGGCTGTCCATCGACTCCATTGTACCGACAAATTATTAAAAGACTGATTCTAAAGTTTTTCTTGAGACTTGAGTTGTGAGGTTAAACTCCGAAGTAAATCTGCTTTCATTGACCAAAATAAATAAATAAATAAATCTGCTTTATCTGATAGATGAATTATTAAAAGTTTGAACTTCTACTATTTTTCTATCATATAGCTTGATCAAATTTTTTATTTGATGCTAAAAAAAAATGCTGACATTAATGTCCACACTAATTAATATTTAATATATATATATGTTGCTTTTGATAAAAATAGTATGCTGATGTCAGCGAAATATACATTAATATTAGGAGGGAGTTTCATGCCAAACTTAATAAATTGTCAATGTCATAAAGATACTAGGTCATGAGATTAAACAAATGAGTGATTTTATTAGAACAAATTAAAAGTTCTAATCTACGGGAAAAGTAAAATAAATAAATAAATAAAATTGCTGATTAATTTTGTGGCACAGATGCCAACTCAGTAGGAACCGTAGTACTGACTGAAAATCATCTTACCCGACTCAACGAAAACTTATTTATAAATTTATAATCATTTCATGAATTTGTACATAATATAATCAACACTTTACGTGGCTCGTTGTATCTTATTATACGTACAATATTTATAATTATTGTCTACTATGTAACGATTCATAGTTTAATGGTTGTTGTCCAAATTGTATAAATCTGTTACGGTCTAGTGGCAAAGAGCAATGTACCTTGAGTGAAAGGTCGTAGGTTCGAAACCGACTGAGGATCTTATATAGACATTTAATTTAATTTAAAATAAGTTGGGAGGCTTGACCCCAATTTGTCTTAAAAAAAAAAAAATTTGTTTAAATCGGTTACTGATTTGATAGCTGTGCTACCCCATTATTTTTCTATGAACTTAATAATTATTTCAAATTAATTTGGAACAAGATAACACAATTTATATCGATAAAATATAGTCCCTAATCAATATTCCTGAAATGGAAAATGAAAAAAAAAATGGGGCAGTACTTTCAGTTATGGTAAAATATTGGACTGTATTGTCACTTTGTCAGTTATGGTAAATGGAAAGATTGGGCATATTTTTTCCATGAAGAACTTTATGCACTGAAAATACTGCCCAAAGTTTTCCATTTACCACAACTACCTAATCTTTCATTAATCATAAATGCCAAATCAATTTCGATAAAAATATAAGTGCCTGATCAATTTCTGGAATAATGATGTCTTGAAAATATTCAAAAGGTAGTTGTTTAATTTGTTAGTGACAAAAACGAGCATTTGTAATTATTATTATTATTATTGTTATACGAATAAAAGCACATTAATATTACTAAAAAATAAAATCAAAATTAAAAATATTATGTATGATATTTTCCCCCTGTCTCTGTGTACATTACCAAGAAATATCCTTTGCAATATCTTTTAATATTTTTCCGAAATGAGTTTCGTGATAGTATCAATAAACAATACTACAAAATCGTATGCATAATAATGAGCGAAAATCCTAAGTCAATATTGTTTAAAATTAACCGCGCTTTCTCCTCTATACAATATATATTTACTGTTTGCTCTCTTCTCCATCTCTTGAGATATTTGTAAAAGATTAAAATCTAAATTAAAAATATTATGTATGATTTTTTTTTTTTCTAATTTTGCTGTGTCATTGCGTACATTCCCAGGAAAAATCTCATTTGCGATATTTTTAAATATTTTTGAAAGGTTGAGCTACAGACGAAATCGTAGGTAAAAGGGAAGAAAAGAAACGAAAATCCAAAGAGATCAGATCATATTCATAAGGGAATGGGCTAAAATCCTAAGTAAATATTTTTTGAAATATACTGAGCTTTCCACTCTAGAAAAAATATCTTTAATATTATAAGCTGCTAATCTAATCTAATTAAAATTAAATTGTAAAAAACAAAGCACAAAACTTTTTATTTGGTGGGTAAGATCTGGCATATTAAATTATTTAGAGGTACAAGTACAATGTAAAGTCAAGGCAGCATAGGATATGCAATTTTAGAAGGGTGTAAATGAAAATCCTTTGGAATAAACCGAATAAACGAGGTAGTATCCTTTCCAGCGCTGGAAAAAGCCTCGGATAGATCCAATGGAAGATATTTTATCAAGATCCGTATCATTTCGAGATTCGTTTCATCCAACCGTCGGAAGAATCTGATAGGAAATTTCCTCCCACCATGGAGGATACGATCCTAAAATTGACCGATCAGACCACTTTCCACACTTTTCCAACTAGCCGTTATTAGCCGACCCCACTACCGTACCCACGATCTCCTCATTTTTTAATTGACCACAACCGGAGCAAGTCATTAAATATGGGCCGAGGAGCATTTATGGCGCACGAGTTAATGAGAGTCCTTCAGTCACATTTCAGCGTACATTTAATACAGAAGAACCGTGTGTATTTATATAGTCCTCAGGTTAATTCAATGACCCGTTTCTCAACGTAAACTATTTTAGATAAACGCGGCGTTGTAGAACACTTGAAAATTTAGCATTGTAATGGACCAATGGTGGGTCCCACTCAAAGGACTAAGTCTCGATTACGAGAAATACCATGTCCATTCAGAATAGATACTCCAATCAGCCAGATATAGTAGGTTTAAAAATATATAGAAATAATAATAATAAATTAATTAAATAAATTAAATTAAATTAAATGAAGAGAAAAAGAAGGAAAATGAACTCCAAAGCTCTGCTGTTTGCTCTCTTCCTTCCTTACCTTACCTCCTACTCTTTCCAGCTCTGCTCTTTGCTCTCTTCTCCTTTCTCTGGTGCTTAACCTCTAAATCCGATTCTCTTTCGCTCTAGCGCTAAGTTCTCTGTTTCAAAGCCTAAGCTTCCCTTATTCGAAACCCTTCGAAGAACGCGCGAGGAGATTGAATCAAAATGCTTGTATTCACGGAGGGTTTGGACGAGAGCGCCATCCAGTGGGTCAAGGTATGAATTTGTACAATCTTTTTGAGCGAACTCTTTCTTCGTTTTTCTCTCCATTGAAATTGTTTTCAAGTAATTGGTTTTCTCCTTGTAAAAGTTCGAGATTTTTCTCCTTGTTAAGTAGAAAGTAGCTTTAACCTTATTTACTTTTTATTTTGTTGGAGTCTCCGAGTTATTCCATAGTTTTAATACGAAAATTCAGATATCTCATGAATTCAGGTTACTTTATTGCGTTGATTTTTTTATTTTTATTTTTTAATTTGTACCTATTTCATACTGTTACCTTCGTGAACCGTGTACCTCTTACTAGTCGTTATTACTCAAATTAATGGTCACTTATTGATGGTATTTGTGTTTACTGTGGCCTTTCGTGCAATTATTTTTTCCCAAGTTCCATATGGTACCTTCAATATAATTTGTGTGTTATCCCCTTCTTGTGAATTAAATCAGGGACCAGAACCAGAAGTACATATCTGTTTTCTTCAATATAATTTGTGTTTTTTTTTTTCTTTTGTGAATTAAATCAGGGGCCAGAACCAGAAGTACATACGCCACCCAAGACGTGGTCCCCACTAGCAACCCCGACGAAAGCTGACAGGAAATCACTTGCTGACCCGGTCTACGGCACCACATCAACTGCCTACTTCTCACCTAAACTCAACTTGCAAAGCAAGTACAGCTCCTACTTATTTGGTTCAGCCGGGGAAGAAGAGGAGGAGGAGGAGGAGAGCGTGGGTTCCATCTCGAACACTAGCCCAGAAGGTACTGGAGAAAGTGAGGAAGAAACTGGGCCCAGTGAGAGCAATGGGTCCAGTCTCTGCTCGGTCAATGGACCTGTCAAAGAACCAGAATATATGCGGGTCGGGGGTTTAGTTCGGGGCAAGTCCAAGGAAAACTTGCGACTTGATGTAGCTGGAGTTCAAGTAAGTGATCCTACATACATATTTGGTTGTTAAAAAAAAGAATGTTGATTATGTATGGTAGAGGATATGCAGAAACTTTACAGGCCTGATACACATTTATTGCTATTTGTGACCTATACATTTTGCTATCATGTTTGGTACAGAGAGTAATTACTACATTCTAGACCCAAGTTGTTTTGGTGGTAATGCATGGCATGGTCCTATTCTATTAGTACTGTAATCAGTACATTAGCCAGGTGCTGTAGCAAACTTAGTGCTAAGGCCTTGTTAATTGATGCTTGGTAACACATTTTGATAGTATTAGTCTTCCTGGCAACTCGAAAGATGCCTTTTCAAGCTTGTAATCATGCATTCATCCTTGAATAGAGGTTTTATTAAACCTTAATACTAATTATATTTTACTTATATTGTGATTTTTTCAAATAACTTACTTGTCTTTTTTCTGTAATTTTTACGAGCAGGATTACCGAAATGATGATTATGTGCAGCTCAACCCTCCAAGTGCACCTCCATTGCCTGGAAGTGGAATGGTTTTCCCTGTTGCAGATGATGGTACACACACACACTCTTATACAAGTACTTGATAATGTTTAAGGAAGTTTGAAATTAATTTTATGTCCCCATTTCCCTTGCCAGTATTTTCCTATGGTAATAAATTCTTGTTGCAATTCTGAATACGAGACCTATGCAATTAAAACTTAATATTATACATGTAACTGGTACACACTATGCCTGAGGTAATGAATTCTTGTTGCAATTCTGAATAACACTCCTATGCAATTGAAACTTAGTATTGTACATGTAACTGGTACACTATGCCTGAGGTACTTTCTTGTGTGTCCATAGTTCTATTCCTATGGTTATTTGACATTTTTAGGTACAGAAGTTTTATTTATTTATTTTTTTTTTTTTATGAGGAACTTCAAACTTATAGTAGACTTTAAGGTTGTAAGGAATACTATTGCTTAGAAAAGCTTTCTCTGGTAAATACTAAGTTTTTGAATTCCATTGCAGAGACAAAGGACAATGATGAGCTTCTTCAAGATCTGGAAACAAATGCACGCATGAAAACTGCATATGACTTTCAACCAAGGTACTTTAATTTGAAACACAGAATCGACTTGCACTTTCTGCTAATAAATTCTTGTTGCAATTCTGAATACGAGACCTATTCAATTGAAACTTAATATTGTACATGTAACTGGTATACTATGCCTGAGGTAATAAATTCTTGTTGCAATAATGAATACCACTCCTGTGCAATTGAAATTTAGTATTGTACATGTAACTGGTACACTATGCCTGAGGTACTTTCTTGTGTGTCCATAGTTCTATTCCTATGGTTTTAGCAACAAACAAAATAAAGATTTTTAATTTTGGCAATCCTTGTGGCACCACTTTTTCTAGATACGTAGAAAATAGTAACTTTGTAGGACTTCAATACAAAGAAATAATGCAGCTTTTAAGAGTTTCTTTTGGTTCTCATTTCAGTGACCAGCACAGTAACATGGCTTTTAGCAATCTGGCAGCAGAAGAGCCAGCTTATAGAGTAAGGTTTGTATTTCTTTTATTTTCTTTCTTTCCTTCAATTTTTTTTTATTGGGTTCTTCAGTTTGGATATCTAACTGTAAAAATTTGTCTCATGTGAACCTCTGAAAATACCAACTGATTGTTAAATATTGTTCTGTCCAGGACATTTTAATTGTAAATGACATGGATCTTTGCTGTAAATATTAATTGTAGATATTTGTCACAAATCTTTTGTAAGGCAATGTCTTTATAGGAGATTCAATAGTTCTTTTCTTATGCATTTATATCTTTTGATAATTTTTTGAGAAGTTGAGATCTATATTTTTCGGTACACTATTAAAAGTATGACCATGTTATATTATAGTGCTTCGTCTCGATATTCTATAAATTTTAATATAAGAAAAAAATAATCAATTTTTGTTTGCAGCGTTGAGCAAAATGACATCCACACCAGTGAGTTGGCCCCTCAGCCCCTTACTTACACAACAAGGTTTCTACTATTGCTAATTCTTTAATTTAATTATCTCTTTTGTATTTTCTTCTATTTATTATCTCTATTATTACCGTACCCAATTTTTTTGTTTCTATTTTCTTTATAGCGTTCACAATGCTTGGGAAAGCATGGTGGCATATGAAGCATGCAACCGGCTTTGCATGAATGCATACAAAAGAGGTTGCACAGAAGTTGCTGAATTCCTGCAAGATGAGTGTGTTGTTCTCAGAAATGCATTTGGGTATGTTCATTTTATTTCTACTTCTAGTATATTCAAATCTTGTAGGGCGTTTATAATACATTTAAACCTTGTATAGGGAACACATAATTTATCTCTGCCTAGATGGTTATGTTATAGTCCCTCATAATATTTCAAACTTTTAGCTGCATCCAATTTATCTTGTCCAAATAGAAATGTGATTCTGCTAAGTACAATTAATCAGTGCTAACTGGCTAAATCTTGAAGATTTCCTAGTTTACCTTTGCTAAAAGTTCAAATGGTTTATTGGTTTTAAAATTTCACCTTGGTTCTTGTTTTGCTGGACAGCATACAGAAGTTTCTGCTGCAACCCAGAGGACAACATTCATATGATGCTCGCATCAGCTATGAAAAAGAAGATCCTATCAATACAAAGAAAAAAGTTATCGAAAAAATAGAGGTTGAAGGTAGAAGATCTCTTCTTCTTTTTGTTCATCTTTTATAATATAGTCTTGGGAAATATACTTTTACAAACCGTCATTGTAAAAATGCAGATTTTTCATTAACCAAGATCAGGTTCTAGAATTCCAATTTTGACTTTTTTGCTCTGGTTCTTACAGTGAAAAAGATTCGCATGATCTCTCAGAAATCAAGGCTACGTAACTTTAGTTCCCTGAGGTCATTTTATACACAAGTTGGTTACATGCATGTCAGAAATATGACAAGATTAGTGAGGAACCAGATTGAACATATAAGGAGAACATCTTTTTCAAGTGCTGCCTCCTCAATCTCATCAGAAGGTATAATTTTTTATTTTTGAAAAAATACACCACTATTTTTGCAACCTTATATTTATTTCGGCACTGTACAACCATATACCCACGATCTCTTGTGTATGCAAATATTCCAAAGATCTTGAACATTTGCGGTAAATCCAAGACATGGACATTTTGTTCTGCAAAAATTTATGTTATTGGCAGATAATTTTATGAAATATACACCTTTTTCCTTACTACCTGAAGAATGGTTTCCAGCAGCACACCTTTTTATAATTTTATTTTATTTCTACCATCAAAAGAAGAAAAATAAATAAAAATCCACATGTTAGCTAAGATTTGGTTCAACAAAAATTATCCTTTGCTTTCAGCAAATAGGGCAGATAGATTTGGCTCCATAATAAGTGAAAAATTAAGCTTGTTGAATTAGAATTTACTAATATTAGAATGGTTGTCAGAACGGCATGAATGCTTCTTGGAGCTACAGAGCGATCCAAAATCAGCGTCAAAGTTATATCCTGGATCAGGCGATTCCCACCGTTTGTAAGTTTTTATCTAAAACTTATTTGTAATTAGAAGTTAGGCTGGTATAGATTTAATACTTTTTGTTCCTGCTTAATTTAATGGAGGACCTCCGATTGGAGCTCACTTGTGGTCTTACTACTATCCAACTAGTATCAGCACAACATTGAGAGATTCCTTCAAAATGAAAATTTATTTACTTTTCATTGCTAAATTATTGTTTGATTTGTAGTTTTCCAGATGGCCAAGGAGATGTACTTTCTGTTGAAGTGCGATATGATGATGGCACCATATTAGGCCGCACTACAATTGAAGTCTCATCCTTATCTGATAGCAACGTAAGCAGTTTTGTAATATGTAAAATATAAAATGCAACATGTTAAGACAAAAAAAATAAACAAATGACTTTGAGGATATGTTGATATTATATTTGAAAATCAATTCAAATAATTTGAAAATAAAGAATAAATTTATAGATATGTTGTTGGATATATAGATAGAGTACAATGACTTTAATGCAATATGATTGTTGTTTGGTCATGCAAGAGCCTTTAATTATAATTTAGTTGAAAAATTCAAATCCTTGACGAGCAATAAATAGTTGTCATATTTATAATGCGTGATTTCAAATCTAAACCTTATTTTTGATGATTGACAAGATTAAAGATAAATAGTTGTCAAGTTGATCCCTTCCAATAAAAGTTTTGCACAGCTTCTACGAGATGAAAAAAAGAACAACCATGCACAAAAAATAATTAAGATAAACAGGTGAATGAATTGAGAATTATTTTGTTATGATTTTCAAACATGCAAAAATATGCAGGGACAAACTGTGAGATGGTTTCCATTATCCCGGGATGACTATGATTGTGTTGGAAAGGTTCAAATTTCATTTAACGTGTCTCTTTTGTCAGACAATGCTACCTATTCCAAGGTTTGTTACACAATTTTTGGATTTTGGATTGCATGTACGGTCTTGTTTATTGAGTGCCCATTTATATCTGCAACTCACCAGTTTTAGTCTTCATTAACCATCGGCCTGATATTTGTAACAAATGAGCACAATTCTTCTTAATTTGAACCTATTTTTGCTTTATGCGTATTGATTCGAATTTTGTGCAAAGGTTGACCCTAATTTTTTAAATGACGCCCTCAAAAGATAGCAAAATGTGTTAAAAAAAAAGAAGAAAAATCACAATCCTTGTAGTTACACTTTGGATAAGGGTCTTGTACTTGTAAATGCTGATAGTTTTATTTTGGCTCCAGATGGAGAAGCTCACTTTTATATTTTTCTTCTCTTTTTTTTATTTTGAAATAAATAAAGATGGCACAAGGTGGTCCAGCAGTGGAAACCCTAATATATGATGTTGTCTTGGAGGCAGCCATGCGAGCCCAGAACTTTCATGCGAGAAATCTTCATACAAAAGGACCATGGAGTTGTCTTTTAACCGAATTTTGTACCTTCTACTCTGTATCAGATTCATATAAGACACTGAGGTAACAAAAAGAAATTCACATCATTTTCTGATTTCTGATAGATTATATTGATACCAAATTTATTCCTGTCTATTCAAGCAGTCATCAAAATAAAAAAAAAAATGATTTGCATTTGGCTGTTATGTAGTTCATATATATTGTGTATCAAATTTGGTGTATTTTGTGAATTGATTGGTCATCCATCAAACCATTTGAAAAATTAATGATTCAGTTTGGTGCCACTTTATTGATAGCCAAATGATTCTCACTCGGTCATGATCTCTTTATTACAAAAAAAAAATAAAATAACTATAATTTATTTATTTTATTTTTGATAGCTGTTTTGCTTATTTAATTTAGGTGTTAATATATCCTTACCCTTTTCTGATAATATACTTCTTATAATAACTATTTTCTAATTTTGAGAAATTATTTTTATCTAGGTACTTATCACATGTCATGCTTGTGGCAATCCCAACCAAGGATTGCTTAGAGCTCATTCATGAGCTTCTCTTACCAGTTTGGAATGCACGGGGTGAACAGAAGCTGACCCAACAAGAGGTTCTCTCTCTCTCTCTCTCTCTCTCTCTCTCTCTATAATTGACACACGCAAAGGCACACATGAATTTACTAGGGGTACAAACATATCATCTCTTTCCACCAAGCCTGGTTGCACTGGTGACACTGCCAACTGGTACAGTTCATTGACAGTATGCGGGAGTGACTGTTGTAAGCTTAGGGTTTAAAAGGAGAGAGTGTGGACAGAGGGACGAAAATGAGAAGGTGGGAAAAAGTTCTGCTGCGAACACCTTTGCCTACAAGGTCCTTCTATCAGAAGCTGAATGTACAGAAAAGAACCAGCATGTATAATCTTTGAAAAAATGACCAATATTGTTGTTATATGGTCTTAATGCAGTATTTTAAAACCCTGATCGTTGCATATTAACCTAGCAAGGGACAATAATGTGGGTAGAATTAAACATATAAGCAGGATATGTAATAATTAAAAAAAAATGTTACGGATATTTATCTAAAATTTGTATCTTTTTTGAGGTGCAGAAAGTGATACTTGCCGACTGTGAAGACAAGATCAACAAATTACTTCGCGAAACCTTTGAAAATTATAAGTCCCTCGACGAATTTTCACTGACAGGGTTGGCTGATTTGTTTGGTCCAATAGTTGACCTGGCACACCCTGCTCTTCAGCCTGCCGTTAGACTATTCAGCCTCCTGCATGATATACTTTCTCCCGCAGGGCAAGATTTACTCAAAAATTATTTGCAGGCAAGTTCCTCATGTGTGCAAAAATTACAATTGTCTGTAACATTTTATTTTTTCCTCTTGTGTTTTTATTTTCTTTTTCCTTTTACCAATACTAACTTCCTGGTGTGTTTATACAGTCATCAGACTCCCTAAATAGTGAATTGGAACCAAAGTGATCTAAATATCCCTGCATAAAACTGACAATACCAAATATCCATAATAGTATAGGACTACTAAACTGTTCCTCCTTCAAAATAGCTGAAATCAACCATAGAGAAGATGTTAGAGGAAAGTATAAATAGCATGGAAGTTTCTTTTGCAGCATATTATCTGGGTTTTATGTTTGTACCTCAAAAATCATAAAAATATCATAACAAGGAAAAATGAATCCACAGTTTTATCTCTTCAATTTCCAAAAATTGCTGGACCTTCTTTGTACTGTCCATATGTTGTTACATAGCCAAAGCATACTAATTTTTCTGTATTATACAAGATAAGACCTACAAAAAACTCTTGATATTACATTTCACTAATTTCACCTAGTACTATCTATTTATCCATTTTCAGAATGCTGTTGAGAAGAGGTGCAAGAGGCACATGCTGGAAACCGAAGAGTTTGTTTCTAATAATTCTGATGGACTTCTGACAGATACCCTAATTGCCAAAACAGCATATGCAAAAATGAAAAATTTGTGCCTTATCTTAAGCAAGGAAATAGAGGCCGACATCAAAATTTATAACCAGAATGTTTTTCCTAGGTACATTCTCAGTTTCTAAGACTACTTTTCTTCTCTTCTTTATTGAACATTTAAAATATTTATCCTGCTAAGATCACAGACTGTAACCTGCCAGATGTCCAAGAAACCTTTTAAACAGTATATGTGAAAATTTCTTAAAATAAACTACCTCTCTATGATCATTCTTTCTATGGTTACCTGCTTAATCCAGCTAGGGAGTACAGGACAGTAATTGGTCTTAAGAACGGTATCTGTTGGTAACAAAATATCTTTATGTTATTTTTGTGAGTTCTGCTCAGTTTCCAGTCCTAACTGGTATAGCTGTACAAAAATTGTTATATGTTGTTCTTGCTTCAGTACCTAACTGATGACATTCATTTTACTTCAGTTGCATAGATTTGCCAAAAATAGCAGCAAATGTATACAGCACAAGACTATGCAACAGAGTGAGAAACTTTCTGTCAGCATGCCCCCCATCTAGACCATTTCCTCATGTACAAGAACTTCTAATTTCAACGTTTGATTTTGAACGAGAGCTTGCCTCCTGGAATCTCAGGTTAGATATAATTCAAATATCAGTGTACCTCACACCCTGCAAAAGAAAAAATTTAAGTTATATCGTATTGCAAAATGCTACAGGTCTGCAAATAGACTGGTTGCAAGAGATCTATTTCACGAATATGTTGTAAACTGGATTGAGGACACACGGTTGCATCTGCTAGAGCTTTGCAAAACCAAGGTATGGACCAGTACTGAACCAATGGATTAGTTACATGAGTTACTCAAGTCAGAAACCTAGAGAAGTTATATTTGGTAAGATTGATCATTTATCGAAATAGGATTATTGATAAAAAATTGATCAACCATTTTGTGCAGATATTGTGTACCGAGGCACCAGCTGTATCCCATGTATCACCGTCCGTTGAAAACATATATGAGCAAATAAGAGAAGGGATAAAGGAACTTGAGGTTGTAATTAAGAGATGGCCACAGTACTTGGTTCCTCTTGAAATGGTCAGCTTTCTTCATTATACTAGTTTAATTATACTTCAGGCATTTATATGTAAAAATTCCTATAGTAAGAAATATTGTTTTTCTTCGATATCTTGTAATTTAAACAGGCAATGGCTGATGTGGAAAGCAGCATTATTTCAGCACTAGAGAAGCAATATAGAGAGTGCCTCACACCAATCAAGGAAAGCATTCAGAAAACCCTTGAAGATAATGTTAAGAAAATTGGAAATACACTAGGCAGAGTTTTCGGGCCTAACCAAGAGAAGGAAGAATCTTCGGTCTATATTGTTCCAGCTCAAGTAAGTCTCCTTTGGTTTTTTGATTGATTTTTTTGGTTTAAATTTCTTTTAATAGGTTTTCTGTAGTAGCATGCTGGTAGGTATGAATATGGCACATTTTACTTTTAAAAATATCATTAGATTGACACTGCAATTATTTTGCATACAGATTAGGGTACCTATTGTAGATATCTATCAAACGGAATGCTACAATTATATGCTGTAGAAAGTCATAGTTTCTTTTGTGTAAAGAATTGGTTTGATTTTGTTATGCATCTCCAGCTGGGCACATTCCTGAACACATTGAAGAGAATGATGGATGTGTTACACTGCTGGGTTGAAGAGATGATGCGGCCATGGGCCCCACTTCTGACAGTTTCCGACCAAATCTCTCCTTTTGGAGAGCACATGAACTCAATCAGCGTTGTGTTGAAGAAGAAGTACAGGAAGTATCTTCAGGCTGTTATCAAGAAATTGCTCAGCAATGTAAGTATTCAGTTTTAGAAATAGTTCAAGTTGTCACTGTTATGTTTACAAATTTTTGTTTTTGCTAAGCCTTTCACTTAACTTTCAGAAATCAAAAACCCCCTGAATGACCTCAATAAAACAACAATAAGCCAAATAAAACAAGAGATAAGAAAACAAGAGAAATTTGAAAAACTGAATGAAATTGGACTGTCGTGGTTGTTTGTACAAACTGTGCTTAACAGTTTTGTGTGGTCATAATAATGTTATAACTCATTTGAGCATTTATCCATGTATGGATCTCAATTAGACTAAAAAGTGCCAGGAAAACTAAAAAAAAATGTGAAAAGGATGTCCAAAATGGCAAATAGCAACTTCTAAGGTGTTTACAATTATAGAGCTTTGATGACCACCTTGTAATAATAACATCTTCCAATAGCAGTTTATGTTTATTTCAACCTTTAGTGCTACGATATATTAATATGCTGCGACCTTTCTCTTTTTTCAGACACAAAACAACAGAAGCACAAAGCTTAAAAGAATTCTTGAGATGACAGCAGAATCACAGAGTGAAATCGAGATTGGAGACAGAATGAGAACTCTCTCTCTTCAAGTCTCCCAATCTATTCAGAATATTCATGATGTATTTCCACGAGCTATCTTCGTTGAAATGGTGCGTGAATTTTGGGATAGGCTCGGTCAGGTTAGTACAATGAACTTCTTTTTTCATCAACAGCTTTTGAAATGGTATATTGTATAAATGCCTTTTTATTAGGAACTCGTTCATAAAACACAAATTAAAAATAGTAAATTCTGACCATGAGATGTGTTGTGATGTTTTGCGAAAGCACTTGAGATGATTCTTTTCCTCCCCTTCTCATTTCAGATAGTACTCAAGTTCTTAGAGAGCAGGAAAGAAAAGGGCACTTCATACAGAGGATCTGGTGTTGCGCTGAAGGTATGATCAATCTGTCAATTTGTTGTTTTATACTATCACGATTGTCCAATTGTGCTAAGAATTAATTACTTTTGTGCAGATTTTGGAGGGTTGGTTTAAGTGCGAGATGCAAAAGTATCTTGGAAATGCACTTCAAGAGGCAGACCTCCAGCCACCTCGATCTGTATCTGAAGCCAAATCTATTTTGAGCTAAATACATTCTATGTTCTGTTATTCTTATTTTAAGTTGATTTTTTTTTAATAGTGAAAGCCTGAAAGTGGGGAGGGGGGATTCTTTTATTGTATATTGCTGTAAATTTACAGTATTATTTATAAAAATAGGTTTTGATGCATCAACGCTGTTTATCCGAATAGAACTTAAGTTATATATATTTGTTCTTTAATTCTTAACATAGTTTTCATTATCCGAATAGAACTTAAGTTATATATATTTGTTCTTTAATTCTTAACATAGTTTTCATTGACGGAATCTCCTTCTGACTTCCTCGGTAAATGTTGACTAACTAATGAGTTTATATTAGGTACTTTTCTAAATGCAAAATTAACAATGTTAACTTTGTTGAATTGTAAACACAAAAAGAGAAGGCAAAAAAAAAAAAAAAAAAAATTGCAATGTACCCATGCGTCTTATTTGTGCCTTAATCGTAGTCTTGACGGCGGCTGTGATGAAGAGGAACACAAATTTAATAGAATTAAAAAGGACATAACTCAAAAAACTTTATTGATTTATGGACAAATTACAAATTACGATGATCACCTTACATTACAATTTACAACTTAACCTCTATTTAAATAAGTCGCTGTTTTTTTTTTCCGAAATATTATAAGTCACTTCGCTTGAAAATTGAAATAATTAGCTATTTTTTAAAACATTTATCTGTTTTGTGCTGCTTTCGTAAAACAACTACCTCGTTTTTGCATACGAATTTAAATATAGAAATAAGCTGCTTGAATCTAAAAATATTGGTACAATATAACAACTTCCAAACTAATTGTATTTAGCAAATTCAAAAGTAAAACAACTACCTTTTACAATGTGACTAATTCAAAAGTGATTGTACTTAGCGAATTTCAACGCAAATTTATATCTTCACTGAAATGCTAAAAAAATATATGATGATAAATAAAATGGCACTTTAGATTTGAATAAACAAAATTAGATGGAATTCGGATGTTTAAAAGTTCGAAGATTCATTTCTTTTATGCATTATTTCAAGTACAAACTTAACATTATCTAAATCCGACCGTTTAGCTGTCAATTTTCATAATTGGTCCCCTTAATTTGGTTGGTTTATTGATTGCGTATTCGGATCGTTAATGTGTTATGATATCTTTTATTCCTCCCTTGCTCTCGAGTAGCCGTAGGACTCGAGATTTTGACGCGTTAGCAAATTGCTTTTATCCAGACTTTATAAAATATCTTGAAATATCTATACTATAACTCTATAAGGTTTATAGATTTTTACATTTCTTATGCATACCACCACATCGAGATCTATGTGTCAACTTTTGTTTCTAAAAAGAAAGCTATTATTACCTCTCGATCGTGCATCAATTATTTTCGATATGCGTGATGTGTATGTGTGTGTTTGTGTGTTATAAATTTGCCAAACGAGTTCTATCTTCAACAGAATATCGTCGGATTTTGTTCAGTGTATTCTACTGTTTTTGTTTTTTTTTTTTAAATTTTGGAAGAAGAAATTATGTATAAAAATATTTGTACGAATTTCGATGTGTTAGATATTAATATTATGCACAATTTATTTTTATGTAAACTAAGTAGAAAAAACTATGCACAAATTTATTTTTATTGCAGCTCATGTATAACATATTAATGAGAATTTAATGTTTCAAAAATATAAATTATGTTAAAAAAGAAATACAGAATAGATGTGAATTATATATAATGTATTAGTTCGAATTTTGGATGTGTAAAAAAACATATAAATACATAACACCTAATAACATGAATTAACATGTCGGTGCAGCATCAAAATTGGTGCTAAACCTTGGATTGTTGTACATAATTGTATCCGTGTGGTGAATTAGGTGCTGTTAATAAATTGTTGGGATAATGTGGTCCTCACTCCGTAAGGCGCGTCACCATGTAAGCCGCCTAGCCGCCTAGGGTCCTCCATGTGTCCTTTAGGTCTCTTAACACGCAGTTGCTCCTTATTAATTAATATTGTAATAAATTGAAAATCGGCCATTAATATCAACGATGTTATTTAGGCAAAATAAAATAAAATTTTAAAATCGAATATTGTGAAATCTGTTTTCATATTTGAAGAAAGTAAATTGAGATGTGTTTTTAATTTTTCTTTTTTTCCTATCCAACCAATATATTTAAACGGAGTAAAGTTCCAAACTTTTTCTCTTTTGATGATATGAATAGTTGGCTTACTATCATAATCAGAATTAAAATAAATTCGAAAATTGTTTTGCAATCATGGAGTGGGCCATAATTATATTAACTGTAAATATTTTTTTTCCCACTTTTCTACTGCTAATTACATTCGCCAGATAGCCAATGCACAATGACCCGCCACACGCATGGTGGGTGTTCTGTTGGACTAACACTAGCTAGCATGAGCTGATTCTCTCTATTTCCTTTATTTGGTTATACACAAACACTGACTCACACGAGCAACATTAATACAGGAATCTTTCATCATCAAGAGTTTCAGTTATTCTGTTTATTTATTTCTTCCTTCTCAATTTGTACATAATTCAGACTTTTTCTTCGCTCATAATCATTAATCACAATAACCATAAGAACAAACAGAGAACCGGCGATCTATAAAAAAGGTCTAATACCGGTATCTCTCAAATAGAAAAACAAAAAAAAGGAAAGAAAGTGGACAACTTCAAGAGGAAATATATAGCAGTATGTATATTAGTAGAACACCTTCTCCAGTCTCCACTGCAAACTGGAAAGCCCTTCTGAAGTTAGCAAAGGTAAGTATCACATACACCTGGCCCGTAAGCGCAGAAGCCACACCCGCAGTCCTCTCCACCAATGAACACTGCCCGGTTCCCTCCCTTCGACCGTCTTTTCGAGTTCAGGTTGGTCCAAGACTCCTCACTCGATCCAAAAATGGTCATTGCCACAAAGCACAACCACATCATCACTAGACAGAATACTACATCACCACTATCATGGAATTGCAAATCCATACTCTTTTTCTCTTTCAATACTAAAGTAATCAATATTCTTTTGAAATGAGACGCTAGCTTATTGGTTTTTATAGAGAGAAAGAGAGAGGGAGATGAACATTGAAAGTGACAAATTCTTAATTTCCACGCCGTTGTTATGAAGGAACATCAAAAAAATCCTGACAAGGTACCGGGTCTGACCAGTTAACCCGTTAAGAATTCTATAAGTATGCAATCAAGTAAAACCACACTTTACTTGGTAGCAACTACCAAGTCCGTCTAAAAAAAGTAAAACCACACTGATATATATGCAGGAAAGTCATTTGGAATAGGTGTGTTAGGACTTAGGATTTAGGAGGCTTCATGTTATCATGTATGTCCGAAATCAATACGTCAATGGATTTCATATGAATGTATCATCCGATCCGTTAGCGAAATTATTGTTATGATGTCATATTCTAAGGAAAAACACACACCCACTTTAAGCGGGCGATGAATGAATGAACATCCTATGGCACTAATTGGGGAAGGTGTATTGATTCGTTTTAATTATTGTCATCTCTAGCCGTCCTGGTGGTTGAATTCCTCTCCATTTTATGAAGAAAATGAAATGTTTTCTACATGCTTTTGGCTTCTTGTTTGTACACTTTACACCTCGTACGTGGACTTCACGTTGACGAGGAAATTGCATAATATTTAGTACTTAGTAATTAAGCAATGATAAAAATGATTGATATATTTTAATATCTGCACGCTCGTAATTTATTTTTTAATATTTTAAACACCATTAAAGTTTTAGTAAATTAATATGAACAATGAATAAATTATAGATGAAAAGGCTCTTTCTCAATTTCGATGCTTTTATAATAATAATACCTGGTACATTGAAAGTCCCTACAAAGCAAAAATAAAATAATAAAAAAAGGGGCTCGGTGCAAAGTCCATGCGACAAAGTTTGGAATTTTAAAGGAGACTAATTCAATAATAATAATAATAAATCACTACCTGTAGAAAAATGGTGATTGCTATAGCTATAATCACCAGTTGTTTCTATACGGCGCCATGCATCTTTCCAAACGATGGCACCATCCAATAATTCTAATGAGATGCCTACGGGCTTTTTCTTTTTTCAAAAAAAAAAAAAAAAAAATAATTTTTAGATATTTTATCAACAGTTTGATCGGAACTATTTCGTTACAAGCTCCAGCTCAATGAAAGTGCCGAACATAATTTGAGATTGAATTTGTTGATCGAGTATTGCAGATAGACAACAATTTTTTTTTTAAAAAAAAATATTACAAAGTACTCCAAAACATTTTTCAATTTCGATGTAAAATTTGGGAGAAAAAATATCACACCGATTAAAATTATTTGCCACTGGAGGGGGAGCGTAAAAAATTACACATCAAGTGAAATTACTTTTTATATTTTGCATTGATTCAATTAAAATCCTCTCTTTTGTAGGACGAAATAGCTATATTTTGTATCAATTCCGGCAAATTCTACCTCTTTTACCGAAAATAATGCGGAAGGTTACTGCTGTCAGCCCGTCACTAATTGAAAGAGGTGGTTGTCATAGTCATTATACATCGATACAAATAATATTCAGTTGTGTGTTACTAACAACTGATCTAGCTTAACAATATTCAGATGTCATATTTCTACTCTTGTCACTAATTGATCCAGGTGTTAAAGCAAGTCTTTTATGATTCTATTGTTGTCAAGAGTCACGTCATTGAGCTTACCAAGACTATTACTAGAGGTGGAAATATGCAATTGACCGAAAACCTAAACGACCCAAATTTTGAATTCCAGTTACTTTAATGCTGTAAAAGAAGAAAATAAATTATATAAAACAATTAGTGCAGCAAAACCCAAACTATCCAAATTTTCAATACCAGTAACCCTAATGATTAAATAATGAATTAATGATAGATCCATAAACCATGTCATGATCATAATGTGTAGACCGTTATTTCATTCTTTTTAAAGACAAATTTGGTCGTCAAATGTCATCTGGGAACTATAACCGTTCTTATGGCACCTATAAAAGCGACAAATATGTGATATCCCTCTTCCAGAACTTCCATTTTCTGAACTCTGGCAAGTTCTTTATGAGATTGATGATCCTCAGACATTTCAGTTGGTAAACAGGAAAACCAACAATTCAAAAAGTTGAAACGACTATTCCCATTACATTATAATTGTTACACAACAATGACTTCTTGTCCTATCTATGCACGAGCACAACATGAAAGTTAAGACTACTTTTCCCAAATTGCAGAGAAGAAGTTGCTAAATCCATTTGATTAATTTAACTTTCATTCCAAAAGAATACAAAACAAAACAAGCAAATTCGAATTAGTTGAATGAATCCTCATAAATAAGCAGATCAACCAAATAAGAATGCAGCAGCTTGCTCCTCATTGCCCTTAAATAATTCTAAGGCATACCTTACTGATTCCCGGTCAAACCCTAGCTCCATAAGCCTCTTTATTTTGGTCTCAAGATCTGAAGACTGTTCAAATAAGATAAAATGTGAATATAAGATGTATTCCTTGATTAACTACAAAATATATGACTAATATAAGAATGAAGCTACAATAATACAGCAGCTGAACATTACCCCCTCCACCCAGCCACAGACTCCAGGTGCACAAAGAAAGAAGGAAAAGTAAAAATTGGTTCACTTTTGATGCCGAAGACCAAACCCTATCAATGCAATATGTACACAGCTCTACAATAATTTTTAGTTCTTTGAACCCTTTGTGAGGAAGCTAAGCATATGGTTAGGTCTCAAACACAGGACCCAATCTAGCCAAGCAAAAAGATATAAAAGGAACAGATATTCATTGAGGTCTCACTAGCACAGAACAGCACAAATATCATATTACCTACTTACGGTCTACTGCACTAACAAGAGCAAACTGGTACACTATTATATATTATATTATTAGTGATTATGACAACAAGAATAAGACAAAGAGTTCCTTTTATGTTTCTGAACTACAACTTAATTAGAATAGAAATTACTCACCACTGCTGGACCTGCAGAAGGAGCTCCTACGACAAATTAACAAATATATCAGTCAAAGCTAAGGTTTAGATGTGATGATTAAAAATTGACACGGAATAAACTTAGTCTGATAGAATCCATAAGAGTTGCCCTAGATCAATACCCCAGGCAAACAGAAACCATCAAACCAAACCAAAAATATCAAGCTATAAACCATAAACAAGCACTCTCACAAACCTGCTAGGAGTGGTCAGGACTAGTGACTGAGCATAAGAAATGTGACTAACCTGATAGGCGGGCCGGAGAAGGTGGTACACTGGGGCTCCTTTCTCTTGGCCCTGAAGATTCCTAAAATATGAAGAAGAATAAATTATGAACATGTTGGTCGGTGAATTTTATTTACTATCTTGACAAAGAAATTGGTTCCACTCAGTTCTCTGATCATTATCACTGCTAACACTCAACCTCCACATTGGACTTCAAAAGAAATACAAAAGATATAACAAATCTCACTGGAGCTGATCCTGCGCCTTGTAAGTTGGCTATCCTCTCATCACGCGCATGTGCAGGGATATCCTTTTCTATTGACATAAACAAATGAATATCAGATCTTTCAGAAAAATAGAATGAAAAGAAACAACCATATGCATGCAAACCAAGTGCATTGTGGTATAACATATCAATAATAACAAATGGCAACATCAACAAAAGAAACCTTGTAAAAAGGGCACAGCAACCTCTCCGCCTCCAACTCTGAGCACGTTTTCCTTCAAATCAATTATACACTGGACCGAATTGAAAACAAGATATACAGATTAAATATTTTTAGAACAACAAAATATATAATTGAATAAGATCCTAAATATACATATGAATTCTAATTAAACCTGATGCTTGCGCAACATATCCAGGCCAAAAAGAAACTCCATATTGGGAGCATCTAATACAGTGAAAGAACATGGATAGAATTGTTGACCGATCTGAAGAAAAAATGTAGTTAGAAAAAAAGAAAAAAAAAAACATTGTTGACATGGAATAATAAACAAAACAAGCTAAATAGTACCTTAAGTGGGGCAACATGTATACGGCCCAAGATCTCAGATTGGCCGACACCAACAGCTACACCCCTGTAACGCTGATCTAAGAGTCTCAGCAACCTAAACATGGGCAGTAGAACAAAGGACGTGGATAAATATATACAACTTATTTCAATGTCCACAGTAAAATTATAGCTTATTATCTATCTAACCTTACCCATTGCTTTTTAAGTAGGTATATTATAAAAAAAAATTGATATCCACTCTAAAAATAATGCTTCTTATCAATTTGATATTACCTATTGTCGTGTTGCTTGTTGAAATAAAATAACAGTTTCCAAAGTGTAAAAAAATGACAAAGATTACACTTAATATCTTACCCACAGCGCTCGGCACAACTTTTTGATATAATTGTAGACTGGGCCCCACTGTCAACAAAGGCCTGCGTTTGATTGCAGAATATAAAGTCAACAAGTACTGAATAATGTTAACAATTAAGCTAATTGGACAGAGAATTATAGGGTCATACCTTGAGAGGTACACCATTGACTTCCATATCCACATATAACATAACCTATTGATGTAAAGCATAATGAATATAAGAACATCATACTCTACTTATACAATGTTAAATAAATTCGGCAATTGGTTTATGAGTTGCTTACCACTCGAGCAAATGCTTCAGGATTGTGCTCCAAAGCTGCCTCCCAATTTTCATCAATACCTTTCTGCGGTTATCATCATATTTTAAAGAAATTTCTTCCAAAAAAGCTAGTTGAACACGAAAAGTTAAAGACAAACAGGTGGAAATATAATTTGACAACAAAAACCTGACGAATAGCAGCTTCGATCTTTCTCTGGGCTTCAACATCGAAGGGATCAGCAGCCAACAAAGCCTAAAATTTTGAATAGACATGATCATCCTTAAATTTACATGTGCAAGTATCATTGGAAACATATTTGTCTTGTTCATTTTTATACATGTCAGTAAAGAGCATTTTATGCAGAAAATAAACACAAATAAACCTGAGCTTTTATTTAATATCAAATGTAGAACCTTAGTTTTATGTGTATCATGCTTGTTGAGTCAGCTATTAAGTTCTCAAATTTTTGTTTAGTAAAACCTCTCCCTACGTTATCGCCAAAAAAATCATGAATTCTTGATAAATATCATCATCTTCAACACATTTTTAGGATAGTCCAAATGGCTTTCATTGACCACTTTGTTGTAAGCCTACACCGACTTTGGATGGAACTCATCATTTTCTCAAATAAGGAAATGAACCAGATAATCATTCCCTCCATTCATTTGGAAATACATTAATGCCTGAGTTAATCCAAAATTGGACGTGGGCCTTTACACTGAGTTGCCGCCCTGAACCTTGTGGAAATTAACCCTCTTACCTTCAGCAGTCAGGACCAAAGTATGTTGAGAAGTTTTTCTTAATTTTGAAATGCTTCCAATATTTTTTTCAGACCTAAAAGTAGCTTATTAATACTTGGTTGATCAACATCAGGTAGCAATAAATATCATAAAGACTGCTTAACAAGGGAAGTTCAGGGACCACATTGATCAAACAGAAAAGCCAGAGCTCATTTAACCATATTTGAGATTTCCTCATTTTAGTAAGTTTGCTAAATGCGACTTAGTTTTTTATCCTTACAAGTTCTTCTTCCTGCTTGCGCCTCATTTCGAGTCTCTGCTGGTGTCGTAACCGTAAAATGTCCTGAAGGGCATTAACATCTTCCCCTAATATAGCCTGAGCTAGTTGTGGGTCATTCTGCAAGGATGGGTGAAGTCTTTAATTTAAGTTCAGGAGAGAAAGATATAGTAAAAGTTTTATCAGTCTTAAACTGAGTCCTATTTTACTATATTATAAATTAGGTATCAAGGTCAGCTTCTGATTCAACATATTTTGAACAACAACGATAAATAATAAATAATGGCAACGGGAACAAACATATAACAGCCCATCTGAACTCTCATAAACATATTTGGAATTATTTTGTTCACACTTGTCTGAATATTTTGTACAGGATTCACATGAGTCGCAGAACCCAATTGCTGCACGAAGTAGTGCAAAATGACCCTAGGTGACAATTAGCAGTCCCCAAACAGATATCCTTGAGTTTCCTATCTGAAAAAACTCTCTCCATATTTTGCTATATTTCTCCTTTTATGCTCGTACTGATATCTGATTTTATATCTGAACAGCACATTACAAACTTCGGTAAAATTGATATTAGGGATCACAACTTCTGAACTATATTTCACAAAAATCAGTCATGGTGAAACTACATCTCTAACCAGACCAAATGCATTATCACCACAATTAAGCATACTAAGCAGTCCAAGCTGCTGCACCAGTAAAGTATATGCATGCATATCTTATATGTGGATAAACAAAACACTTGAAACTACATAAAATAACAATTTAAAATAGAAAAGGCTCGTGCCTGAAGAAGTTGAGCCATGATTTGTGAATCACGGCGGATGTGCTGCTGGAATGCTTGAGGGTTTACAGCTGATCCATCTGGGGCAATTCTTAATTGATCAGCAGATAATCTGAATTTTCAAATTCAAAGAGGATGTATTTAGCTTAAGTGACAACTAATCCTGATAGGCAATACTCTGGTACTAGACAACTCTTGGTTTTAATTAGCAACGACTATTAGTGCTTTAAACATTGATATTACTTGGTAAATCTGTTGCCTAAATAAACCCGTAATAAGTTGACTTCCATATCCATTTTTTCTTTATTCAACACTCATTGTTATTGCAACTTCTGTGATATTTCCTCTAAATGACATGCTTCAGCTTGAATCCACAGCTAATTACATTGTGGCTAGTTGATAATTAACTGTTTGGAACAAGTAGTGCTAAGTCTCACAGGAGAAAAGATCGATTACTGAATTTAAGTTTTGATTATGAAAAAAAGCTTATGTCACTAAATTATGGTTTTATCAGAAATTAGAATCCCAGCACTACATTTCAACCAAAAAATAATAATTGACAAAAGGATCTGCAATCTGATTCAGCCAGTAGATGAATAAGTAAAAAAAAAAAAAAAAAAAATTTACCTCTCAGAAGTGACAAGCATAGTGATCAGATCCCCATCTCTAACACCAACTGAGCTCAAGAGATCAGAGTTTTTAATCTCATTTCCATTGAAGTGCAACTGTTGCTGTTGAATTGCAACTTTTGTCTGACAAAACACAAGAGGAAAATTCACATCACAAAAATGCAGAATTCCTTTTTCTTTTCCTCAAATAAAAAATAAAACTAGAAATAATACAATCTCCAAAACTCATAGTACCTCCACTTCCAGTAGAGCTTTCACATTCTCTACCTACAAATCAAAATTAGCAAAAGATTAACCACAAAAACACTCTCTACCAACATCTCAAGCGCTCAATCGAAAATTCTACAAAATCAAAAGCTAAAAAAAAATCAAAACTAGAGGTTTTAGAGAGAAATCGTCCGTACGGATTCGTCGGAATCGACATCAACCGAGATGAACTGTTCGTCGGAGGTCATCACCGTGATCTTCATCTCTCTCTCTCTCTCTCAAATTGACTCGCGATCAAAGCAGAGAAAAGGTGTTTGTTTGGATTGGGTAGATTTCTCTCTCGCTCGAACGAATAAAATTTTACTTGTGAAGTGGGGCACCAAGGAAGACGAGAAGAGAGCAATCGTCAGGTTTTATCTTTTTATCTTTTTACGGTGGGTTAATAATGCAAGTAAAAGTTGTCTGCTTCGACCAATTTGGTTTTGGGATGTCTATTTTTAGAATGGTGGGGTAACTTAAAACTGAGGTTTGAGTAAAAGAGGAGGCAACCGGGGGGTACGGTTCGGTCGGGTCGGGTTGGGTTGGGTTTGGATTCGGGTTAGGTCTTTATGGTCGAGTCCGAGTCGTTACTCGTTACGGACTCAAAGTGAGGTTATTCAGCCGTTTGGGTTATCTTTCGTGGCCTTAATTTATTTTGGTAAATTTTGCGGTGACTAGCTTTTTTGATGGATGAAATATTAATTATTTTTTAAATTATGAATGATTGACTGATTGTGATTGGTCAATGTGCAAATCATACTTTAAAAAAGGATGTGCATGGCATGCATCCTATTTAATATTTTCATTCGACAAATTCTGTCACGGAAGAGTTATTTTATTTATTTGATTTTTATTATTTGGTTTGTATTTTTGAATGTGTCTTCTTACATAAATAGAATCTATATTTGATGTGCTTAATAATTAATGAATCACTTAAAATAATATGATTTTTGTAATTTTCAGTAGACATTTTGTATGGCTATAGTTTTGTTTTTTCATTATACGTATTTAAAAAAATATATATTTATTTACAGTCAAAAGTCTTTTCTCAATACTCAAATTTTTCTTCAAATATTTATATTTATATTTATACAAGAAAACACATTCGAATTATTTTAATTGAATTAATTTTTTTTTACGTCTTTTCCTTTATTTTGTAACTATATACTTATTTAATTTTAGGTTAGTAGCTCCACGGCCTATGTTTTTTCAAGCATAGCTAGTCCAAAAAATAGAGCAGAGCTATAAAATTAGAAATATCTTTCACATCAAAATAAAAAATAACCTACATTTTTCTTTAGTTTAAAAACATGCATGTCCCCTATTTTTAAACGTATTTTATCAAATACATTTTTTTAAAATTCCGTATCTAATTAATATTTTATATTAAAAAATAAACGTGATTGAACACGACACGAAATGTTTAAAAGACACAACATTGGGACACGAAGAGACTGGGCTAGACTCGCGCCTCTATGATTTGTTATTTTTCTTATTTCGACATTCCATAGTTGCAGTCTGAATATTCCTTTTCCGATTGGAATTTCTTAAAAACATGCCCTAAACAAAACAGCATGATACGTACTTTACCATCCTTTTATGGGATTTTTTTTTTGGCACTTAAAAATGGTGTTTTTTTAATAGAAGGAAGCAAATTATAGGAAGTACAAACTTAACATTGCTTGTTCTCAGAGATTTCCCAAAATTTCCTTGTTAATTCCTAATTAGACATCCATATACCAAAAATAACCAAGCGGGCGATGCATATTTCCGACCGACTCTAATCTCCTATAAATACAAAAAATTCTCAATTCATCCATCTAAGACATTGTTTGTTTCTTCTCTTCTTTTCTCAAAAAATAATGGCATATCAACCTCACAACCCTTCAATCAACATTACCATCTCTTTTGACGTTCCAGCTACACTTAACCATTCTCCACAGCAACAATTTCCTACCTCTCAGGCAGAGTCGCAAGGTGAACCAGCTTTTACTAACCCCATGCCTGTATCCACTGTCATATTGCCACAAGTTGAAGTTGTATACTACGTCCCACAAGTTGAAGTTGTACCGGTTGCTCCACAAGTTGAAGTTCCACTTTATGTATACTACGTCCCACAAGTTGAAGTTGTACCGGTTGCTCCACAAGTTGAAGTTCCACGTTATGTATACTACGTCCCACAAGCTGAAGTTGCACCCGTTGCCCTACAAGTTGAAGTTCCAGTTGTTGTTGATTCAGTTGATGATGGAGATATCGATTGGGAAGATATTTTTATGAATTAGTACAATAGGAATGCTTATTTTGTCATTTTTTTAATTCAATTTTTTATCTGCTCTAATGATGTTTGGTGAAGGAGAATGATGTAAAATATTTTATTGAGAGTTCTTTTTTGTGTTGTTTAACTTTAACCTCTGTTTCCTGTTTATTAATTTTATTATTTCGTTTCTTTATTTTTTTCTTCTCATGATTAAATTATATATGACTTACTAACAGAAAAGGAGAAAAGCAAAAGTACTTAAAATATCAGTCATTTTTTATTCATAAAATGCTCTATCTTGTTTTAGTTAATGCTATAAGAAATTGAAATTATTTTTTTGTTCTTAAAAGCAGAAAGTACTAAAATTCTGTCTTTTCAATGTACGGATAACTATCTGGGGCTTATTTGTTATTTCTTACCAAAATTGAAAAGTAAGCAGATAGTGAAATTAGATCTCATAAAAAGGCAAATTAAGTTGAAGAGATGTATATAAAATCTGTTAATTTGTATAAGTATTCCAATCGTTCTTTTGTGAATAGAGCCGAACAAATTTAATTACAAATGCTTATTTTAGGTACAAGTACAAATAAATGTAATTGTCCCTCCAAATCCCAAGGGACCATTGATAATTAATAGAAACAATCAATAAAATAAACAAATATTTAGGAAAACAAAAAGGGGGAAAACAAAAAATCCAAAGAAGCTTCGTTCTTGTATTTGGTTAGTCTATGAGCTGGTCAATACAACAACCGGACTTCTTACTTTCCGGTTTGCATCCGACCAAGTTATGCTTCCAAAGACATAGTCTGAGCTAGGAGTACTCACATTAAAAGTTACTTTAAAGGTTTTCTCTTCACCAGCACCAAAATTGAGGCTATTGGGGTCCACCTTGATAGAAATCCCTTTTGGCTCCTCAACTTTGGCAGTGTATGTACCGGCAGGACCCACATTCTTCACAGTCCGGGTAACCGTGATTGAACTTGTGAGATTATAAATGGTAAATGATGGATAGTTGAAGTCATAGATATTGATAGGTGGTGAAGGGCACTTGTAGCCTGGCTGGAATGATCCCATTTGGTTTGGGGTGTACCCGATAGAGCAAAGGAAGTTCAGATAATCGGTCGCATTAAGATCATAGATCAATCCCGGATCTGCTGCTGCATTTGGGTTGAAATGACCAGACCCATAGCTGAATGGCGTTGCAGTTACAAAGGATGAATTTAAGATTTTTTGTCCCTGGTTATCACTAATTGAGGCTGCAATATATATAAGATAATCAATGAGTAGAAGACCATTAAAAAAGACCATATAAAAACGCTCTTTATAAAATGACATTTGATTGCTCTGTACCTCAGATCAAAAAACATTTTATGAAACATTTTAGAGAAGTGGCTGATATATTTTTAAATAAATAATTAAAAAAAATGAGATTACTGACAGAACATGAACGTGATTTCCTTAAAAGGTCACAAATATGACCTGCAGAAAAACGAGAAAAATTTCAATTACCAGTGGTCATGATAGCTGATCTGATTGCCGCTGGGGACCAATCAGGGTAGAGAGTGTGGAGAAGACCAACGATCCCTGATGTGTGCGGGCATGACATGGAGGTACCGGATTCAGAGTTGAATTTTACACGGCGTGTGTCGAAGTCCAGACCAGTAGGTGATGTTGCTCCAGTGTATGCTGCTATCACACTGACACCAGGGGCTGTTATATCGGGCTTCAAGATTCCTGGGGTAATTGTGTTTGGCCCTTGAGATGAAAAAGCAGCCATAAACGGTGCTGGCTTTGTGTTGAGCACAGTTTCTGGCTTAGTTACATTCCCAAGTACTATACTGCATTATTTTTAGTGAACATGATGTTAGTTTTTGGGTAAAATTGTAGCCATCCTGCTAACATATGTATAGTTCACTAAAAGTACAATTAATAACACTGACACAATATTACAGATGTGATAGTTGCCACAACATAAAATTGAAATAGAAAAAGGCACCAGAGCTGTCCTGGAAGCAGGGAGGTTTATACAATTATATGTCACCTCAAGGTACCAATTAAACAAATCAGCAAGCAACTCCTATGACATGTACAAACCTGTTCGATTTAAGATAAGACAGCAAAGTTTGGCCATCAGAGTAGGTAATGTGAGTAGCCGGCAGGACGTGTGCATCAGCAATGATCTCGTTGCCGGTGCTGGCACTATTAATTAAGACCATACCGACTCCACCAGCTTGCAACACAGCTTCTCCTTTTGCTACACGAGCATTTGATCCTCTTGTGCAAATCACAATTGACCCGTTAACCTTTGCAGGATCTAATGAACCAATGATGCACAACTGCCTGCCAATATGCACATATACTGTAGTTAGTTCTAATTTGTTTACTGTGGTTAGTTCTAAATTTTTGCTGCCTTATTTTTACTTATTTACACCTCGGGATCTGAACTGTTTCTTTTAAATATCTTAATTGGATCTAAGCTTCATTATAATAGACCTCTGGGCGTGATGCATTCCAGTTTTGGCTGTTTCAGAACAAGTGTAAGGGATAGGGTGGTACTGGTGAGATATGCATATTTGGTTGTTTCGATAGTCTATCCGAATTGCTTTTAGTTTTCTAGTAACAATAATCTTACGCATCTTGTGCTGTAGAATTTTCTGCTTTTGCATCTGTTGAGATGATAATTGGGTATTTCCCTACAGTTAGAGCAGTTGATGAGAGGCTCTGGCCCTAAAAAGAAAGAGAGAAACCAGGGTTAAAATTATTAAATGATGAATTTAGTGAAATTGAAATTACTCGACAAATAAACTGCTAACAAGATTTACTCGACTCCCATAATCAATGTCTCATGTGTACAACTGTACATCCTTTATTTGCAATAAGCTAAATCCACTAACTTAATTTGACACATTTTCCAAAATATCAAATAAAAAGCTTATTTGCATGCAATCTATTGCCTAGGGGCTCAGAATTTGACATTTGTATCCAATAGTTTACGTTTAATTGGATATAATATAAGTAGGAAGGAAAAATTAATAGTGCACATTTACTACCTTTTTAGTGAATTGTTTAATGATCCAATTCCCATTCTTCGTAAAGCCTAACTTCATAAAGTACCTAAATCAGCACTTCAAATTCTAATGGGGATAAATATAACGAACCTTGAGGTTTGTGCTGCCATAATACACGTATGCAGGGAACTCCCGATCCATTGTGCTAGCTCCCACTGTAAATATCCACGGTGCTACATTAGAAACTGATCCGGCTGTCGGGCCAGAGTTACCAGCCGAGCAGATAACTTTTATGCCGCTCTTGACTGCATGAAATGACCCAATTGCAATCCCATCGTTGAAATAATCTACTGGGTCGCCACCCACTGACATGGATATGACGTCAACGCCATCAGCGATAGCAGCATCAAAAGCTGCAAGGATGTCGGAATCAAAACACTCGCCACCATTCACAGGAGGCCAGCATACCTATACAGAAAAAAAAATCAATAATTAGTGCAGACATATGTCAAAACAATGTCATACTACCTGGCACCTGAAGTACTGAAAGTCTGAAATGGAACTACCATACCTTATAAGCTGCAACTCGGGCTTTTGGAGAACCACCTTTTGCGGTTCCATTTCCATGGCCAAAGAGGCTTGCATTGGCCACAAATGCTCCACCGGCAGTCGAAAGAGTGTGGGTCCCATGGCCATCGTTGTCACGTGGTGTCATATAGCTTGAATTCAATTTACCCACATAAGCCTCATAGCCCTTGTTAAAGTACCTTGCCCCAATTAACTTCCTACAGCATAGGCATATATCATAACTCTCAAGTGTTAATATTGGTATCATTTAACAGCAATACATATCTCAGTATATGTACGAATTAAATCTAATTAAAGCAGTGCTGTCAGAAAATGATATTTTAGTCGCAATTAAACATCAATTTATCTCATCCTAGATGCAAAATACACATAATAATGAAGAGAGAGTGAGATTGAGAGAGACTTGTTGCAAGTGAAGGTGGTGTCGACGTCATTCTGGCAAATTCCTTTCCATGCACTTGGGATGTCACCCATTCCATTATCTGCAAAGCTATCTGATTCTGGCCATACACCTGTGTATGTATAACATACCGAACAGTAAGAAAGAATACTGAGCAAAAAGCAAAGAACTGAACATAAAAATTCCAACAGTTACCTGTATCAAGATTTCCAATGATAGTGTCTTTACCATACTGTGCTTTGCTCCAGAGAGAATTTGAACCAAAAGTACCATCGGTTTCTAAGCCCAAAAATTGCCATGACCTAGTGGTATGAAGCTTATATCCTCTGCTGGGAAACACAGATACCACTTCCTGTAGCTCTGCACCAAAATTTTGACTTTCTTGTGTTATTATGCATATTTCGTTATCTATTATATATCATTGTGTGTTTCTATTAATGGATATGATGGGACATTTCATTTGTCGCCTTGCGATAAGATTAATTAAATTCTGTGATATCAGGAATAGATATCAAGAAGAATATTATAATTAACAAATACTGTTGGGGTCATTAATTCTTCCAACTTGTTAATTATAAATAATTAACAAATTGTACATGTTTGCTGAAAAAAATTAAATAATACAGAATAGAGAGAGAGAGAGACTTGATATCTTGTCTGCTGTTTCCTTGTCGAGCTTTGCAGCGAAGCCATTGATGTTCTGAGTATATGAGTAAAATATTGCATCTTTTGCGGCTTTCCGGCTGCATTTCAAAATTAAACGAACTCCAACATTAAGTAATTTTCTGAATTTATGATAAAAAAGGATTATAAATTCTTTTTTCCTTTTTGTATCTCAAAATAGCTTATGCGTTGCTTACGTTCCCAAAATGGATCCCAATAGCTCGAAGTGCGAATTGACTACTCTCAAGTGTTGTGTCGTCTGATTGCTTCCGAAAAGGAGGCTTGGTGGTTCACCAAGGTACACAATATATGGCTGCATCATAAATTAAAATGCAACATGAAATTGTTAAGTTTCAGAAATTTTTTTGTGCTTTTAACATAGAGAAATGCTAGTGTCCAATATATTGGACGAATGAGTACGTCCAATACAATCGTTTTCACATTTTTAAACTTCAAACGACCGATTGAGCCATTCAATATGTTCTTCATATTGGAAACTTGTAAGAAAGCAATTTTTACATTTTTTTAAATTTTTTTATTTGGTATTTTAGAAAATTCATGATATAAAAGTTATGGACCGTCCAACAACAACGATTTCTAAAATACCAAAAAAATAGTAAAAAAATTTGAAAAAATATAAACATTGGTTTCTCCTAAGTTTTCAATATGGAGAACATATTGAACGGTTCAGATCGGTCCTTTGAAATTTAAAAATGTGAAATCGATTGTATTGGACTGACCTCATCCGTCCAATATATTGAACTCTAGTATTTCTCTTTAACATATAAATAAATCCAAGGAAGAAAGCAAGACTTCAAAGAATGTATGTACCACTTTGTCATCAGCTGTGGCATTTTCTTTAAGAAGAATAAAGGAGAGCAATGCTAGCAAAACAAAGCTGTAACCCATATCTCTCTAGCACTGTGATTATATTTTTTAGAGAGGAAGAATTTAAAAGGAGAATACTATAGTGCTCTATGCTCTATCCAGTTTTATAGCCCAGTACGCGCGAAATATTCTACCTTTTGAATTGAATCTTTCTGTCTGACTTAGAATTTAACGAGGAAACTTATTTGAGGTATATCTTTAATAATTCTCCAAAGCTATGTAAAATTATTATTATTAATCCAAGTAGGCACACACTTGTATTGTCCGTACGAGTTGCTTGGTCCTTCAAGCCGGGTGGGACCAGCCAGTTCCTGCAGGAATGACTTGAACATGAACATGATCATGAACACAAATTGTTCTTCTTAAATCAGATTTTTTTAATGATTAGTTCTTGAGAATTTTTTAATTGGATCAAGTGATTAGAAAGAAGATTTGACAGTCACGTGTCAAACCCAGATTTGAACCATGTAATTAACGGAAATTAAATAATGTTCAAGCAATTATGGATAGGAAATCTAAATTGAGGGGTCACATCAGCGTTAAAAGTTAAGAAATTTTTTTTTTTAAAGAGAGCAACCTATTGACATTGTTAATCAATGAGAACTGGTCATAGCAAATTAATTTATTAGCTGAGAAAATAATAAAAGTTGACAAGTCAGACAACTCCATTCCCACTTTCTCAGGTTAATCAAATATGCTAGCCGTATTCCTACCAATATAAATAAATAAATAAATAAATAAAATAAAACAAATTACTAGCCGTATCAAGAAATCGACGTGGCAAGGGGGCAACCAAAAAAAAAAAAAAAAAAAAAAAAAAAAAAACGAAAAGAAAGAAAGACAACTTGTTTTGATTTTCAATCATCTAGCTCATACTCATTGCGCGTTTTAATTTTTGCATATTCATTTTTTTTCGTCTATATTACATCACGTAATTAAATTTGCACAACCAAGATAAGTTATATAAATTATACATTATTAAAAAATATGACTTAATGCTTTTGGTCAAAAAATATCAATTAGAAATCGGATCTAACGCTAGAATCAAACACATAACATAGGACCTTCTCTTCTCTTCGGTGAAAGTGTGAAACACGAACCAGGACCGCTGATCCGCGGTAAGATCCGTGCCAAGATCAATTCGCTGATGAGTTCGAATTTTAATTTCTCCGTTCCTTCCGTCAGATGCATCCCAAAACCCACAAGGCCAAAACCCTTCTGCTCTCTCTCTCTTGCGACGAACTCACACTCACTGCGATTTGTCTCCTCACTTCCCTTCTCTCTCTCTCTCTCTCTCTCTCTCTCTCTCTCTCTCTCTCACTCTCTCTAGTCTCTACCAAGTTTTAACGAAAACTTAGCTTTAAGAACATTGTGCAAATTGCATATTTTAGGATTTTGACTTGGTTCCATGACTGAGAAAGGTATCAGATGAGCTGTTCTCTGTTCTCATCTAGCAAGTAGACGTAGTTGGATGTATTGTGCTCCTAATTTCTATTTTTGCTGAAAACATTTATAATATTTTAATACTTTTGATCCTACTAAATTCAACTAGATTGTTCATACAATAATTATTTGAAAAAGGCAACATAATTCAATTTGGATAATGTAGGTCCTTTTCAAAATGACATTTGGTGGAATTAAAAGCAACAAAATTTCTTGCGAGGCCAACATAATTCTAGTATAATTAGTAACAATTTACAAAAAAAAAAAGAAAAATATTGTAGTGTAATGACAAGGATTTACAGCGACTTCCAACGAAATAAGAACCATGCCTATAAATCATCCCTGATTTGCCACCAACTTATTAAAAATGGATAGAGAATTCGAATTTTGAGTCAATTCTATCAAATTTTTGCTTTCAAGTTTTATTTTACTGAGACCATATACATAGTCAATTAAAGTAAGAACTTGTTAGAAGCACTTCTACGAAGAATAAGTAGTTCTAACACTACAAACTTTTAATTGCAAAGCTTGAGGATTTGATACTTCTAGGTCTAAGAGCAGCTATAGTAGCCCCCACTATGGCTAAAATACAGATAGAGCAAACCCTTGCTGGATAAACTGTAAATACTTGAAGAAAAATATAGAAATTATAAATTTTTTGAATTGATAAAATTGTTCTGTAATGTATGGAGATAATCAAATTTACAAAAATTATTTTCAGCCATAAATAAATGATATAATCGGCCGCCAATAATCAACTTAAATTAAAAAAAAAAATCAAGACCTTTTGAAATGGTTACAAAAAAAGAGAGTCCCACAAGAAGGCTTTAATCTTCGATTTGATTGCTCCCGTTAACTGGTCAGTACTACAACAGGACTTCTTACATGTCGTGTTCCATCAGACCAAGTTATGCTTCCAAACACATAGTCAGAGCTAGGAGTATCCACATGAAAAGTTACCATAAATTTCTTTTCCTCACCGATACCAAATTTTAAGCTATCGGGCTCCACCTTGACACGAATCCCACTCGGTTCCTCAACTGTTGCAGTGTATGTGCCTGCTGGGCCAACACTTTTCACTGTGCGACTTACTGTAACAGATTGTTTAAGTTGATAAATGGTAAATGATGGATAGTTGAAGTCCTTGATATCTTGAGGCTTTGAAGGGCATTGATAGCCGGCCTCAAATGATGCTAACTGGGATGAATTGTAGCCAAGAGAGCAAAGGAAGTTCAAATAGTCGGTTGTGGTGAGGTCATAGATCAAACCCGGATCTGCTGCTGCATTAGGGTTCACATGGCCCGATCCATAGCTGAATGGTGTGGCAGTTACAAAAGATGAGTTTAAGATTTTCTTTCCCTGATTATCTGTGATGGAAGCTGCCATTTTTTTTTCAAAAAAATAAGTTAATTAATAATACAAAAGATGTGTCACAAGAAATAAAAAAAATTAGTACAATTTATGTACTTAGCATAACAAGATCAGCAGTGAGGAAGTGCAGAACAGGAAGTTTTTTTTTTTTCAACAAGTTAACATATACTAAAAATTATATATGAAAATGAGTTTAGCAAAGCCATGTCTCACAATTAATACGCTTTTTTGAGCTTAGCTCAGAACCTGATATTGAGTTATTTATTTCCAAAGAATTATACTTCCAACTATTTAAATAAGGTGCTGACATTACTTGAACTGATTCATTTAATGGGTCAATATTTTCATCCCAGACCTAAATTGATAATTAACTTAATCTGTGTGTAACTACTGTTCATATAGTCACAAGAGATTCAACCGAGATTCCACTTACCAGTGGTCATAATAGCTGATCTGATGGCAGCTGGGGACCAATCAGGGTAGAGACTGTGGAGAAGACCAACGATGCCTGACGTGTGGGGACATGACATTGATGTACCAGATTCAGAGTTGAATTTTACACGGCGTTTGTCAAAGTCCAAACCAGTTGGTGCCACCGCCTCTGTGTAAGCTGCTATCACACTGACACCTGGGGCAGTGATATCGGGCTTCAAGAAAACACGGTGTGGGTTTGTTAATCACTACTAAAATTGCATAATAAGTAGAAATTCCGAAGAACTATGTTGAAAGGGAAAACCTTCAGGATATCAGGAGTGACTGTGTTTGGGCCTTGAGATGAGAAAGCTGCCATGAATGGTGCGGGCTTTGTGTTGAGCACAGTTTCTGGTTTGGTGACATACCCAAGCACCGTACTGCGTGCAGTCATTTAGGTTGAGCATGATATTAGTATTTATGTTATTCTATATCCACCAGGAACATATTGCTAGTTCCAAAGCACAAAATACATATGTGGATACTCTGTCAAAAAATGCAACTTTACATAGCATATGACATGGAAAATTTAAGTAGCATGCAACTCCTATAAATGATATGGACGAACCTGTTAGGTTTTAGGTATGACAATAAAGTTTGACCATCGGAGTAGGTAATGTGAGTGGCCGGCAGGACATGTGCATCTGCAATGATCTCGTTGCCAGTGCTGGCACTGTTAATTAAGACCATACCAACCCCACCAGCTTGCAACACAGCTTCTCCTTTCTCAACACGAGCATTTGTTCCTCTTGTGCAAATCACTATCGACCCGTTCACCTTTGCCGGATCCAATGAACCGATGAAGCACAACTGACTGCCATTAAAATTTGTATGCATTAATTGTAGATTTCTATAGTGAGGGTGTGTTTGATGAAGGTCTGGAATAGGCTAATTCTAGAATAGTCCGAATCGTGTTCAACCAAATAAGAATGAATAGACCATGCATCCTGAGAAAGATGGTTTGTGCATATTTGGGTGTGGCTAACTGGCTTTAATGGTTTTTGCATATTAACCCAGCATCCTGAGAAAGATGCATTACAGCAAGCAAATACTTGTTTGTCATCCTTTCTTTTGTTTGAATATTTACTAACATACATGTTAAACATGATAGTTTGATTGTTTGTTATTAGGGTATAGACTGGTTAATTCAAATGGGTCAATTTATTGGTTCAAGATGCATAGTTAAAAAAGAAAGGGTAGTGGTACTGGATGCTATTAAAGTAGGGTATAGACTGGTTATTCGCATTTATAGTTTCATTGTGATCTTTACGCATATCTACCGTCTATTTTTGTTTGGCCAATCTTATATGGTTCCATAACAGAACTAATAGTAAGGGTAATTCTGGAATTTCTTTGAGTTTTTCTATCTTCATCTGTTGATTCCGTAAATGGGAACTCAATAAGGTACTGCAAAGAAGGAAATATAAGAAATAGATGTGCAGGAGAGCATATGTTGTTGTATACTCAAGTATTTCTTTCAATCCATTTAAATGGGTTCAACAATATTTATTTGTTGTTTTTTTGTGCAGGTGAAAAAGAAATAATTTGTAATATTTTAAAGTATGAATGTAGTGTTCTGGTTGCTAATTTGGGATGAAATAACTAAAACGTATCTGATGTGGAGAGTCTTTTCATGTGTTATTTATTTATATATTGTAAGATGCTTTATGTAATGTTATTGTGATTATTATAACTGTTGTAATTTTGATCTTTTGTCCTTTTCAAGTTTTTTGTTGTGATTATTATTATTGTGATTTGCTGTTGTGTCAACTTGCCATAGCTATTACTTTGGAGATGATCGGTATCCATGTTTGGCCTACTTAGCCTTGCTAATTCACGTCATTGTTTCTATTAGCTTGATTTTGAATTAAATCTCTTGTATCCACAGGCACCTATTTTGCCTATTTGTTAATGTACCTTGGGGTTTGGTAATACTGGTATATTAAGTTTGCTGTTGGAAATCTGTCGTTTGTGCTAATACGCAAGTCAAAGCTATTATATTATGCTAGTAATTAAATGACTTACGCATCATGTGCTGATGCATTGGCTGCTTTAGCATCTATTGAGCTGATAATTGGGTATTTTCCTTCTGCTAAACTTGTCGATGACAGGCTCTGGCCCTGAATTTTTAAAGAGGCGCCAAATTAGAATATCCAAATAGTTAATTTAGTACAAGTAATAACAAAAAATGAAGTCAATTTTGAAATAATTTGTCAACTGATGTGCAAAGATTGGATTTATTTTACATCGTAATCACAAGTATTTAACTAGCATATCTATAATGAGTTATAATATAATTGAAATGTATGTCAAATTACCTTGAGGCTTGTGTTGCCAAAAGAAACATAAGCAGGGAATTCCCTATCCATTGTGCTAGCCCCCACTGTGAATATCCATGGTGCTACGTTGGAAACCGATCCAGCTGTAGGGCCCGAGTTACCAGCTGAGCAGACAACTTTTATGCCGTTCTTAACTGCATGAAACGACCCGATTGCAATCCCATCGTTGAAATAATCTACTGGGTCGCCACCCACTGACATGGATATGACGTCAACGCCATCAGCGATAGCAGCATCAAAAGCTGCAAGGATGTCGGAATCAAAACACTCACCACCATTCACAGGAGGCCAGCATACCTGCATGTGCAATTAGGAATTTGGTACAGAATTAAATTATACAGGAGCTTATATTGGTCCCTGTTTCCTCTTTTCTTCTGGTACTTATAGTTTTATTTTAATTTTTTTTTTTTTTTTTTTTTTTTGGTTCCTAGTATGATTGTAAATTATGAAACCTTGTAAGCTGCGACACGGGCATGGGGTGAACCGCCTTTGGCTGTGCCACTGCCATGGCCAAAGAGGCTTGCATTGGCCACAAATGCTCCGCCGGCTGTTGAAAGAGTGTGGGTCCCATGGCCATCTTTGTCGCGTGGTGTCTGAAAGGATGAGTTCAGCGGCCCCACATATGCCTCATATCCCTTATTGAAGTACCTTGCCCCAATCAACTTTCTGCAGAAAAATATATATCACAACTCTTCAAGATTGCCATACATGTACTGGTACGGGATTATTGATTAATATAGTGTTTTTCAAGTGATTCTTTTGGACCATCACGCATACCAACTAAAACCCGTTCTGTGCTCAAAATGTTTGATCTCATTGCAGCAAAATGTGCATAATTATCTAATTTAGGCTTAGTAATGGCAAAAGGAAACCTATGTTCTCGAGTTTTGGTTTTGATTTTTTTTTTCATTTTATTTAATTAATTAACTGCTCGAGGGGCATAAAAAATAGAGAGAGACTTGTTGCAAGTGAAGGTAGTATCTACATCATTCTGGCAAATTCCTTTCCACCCACTTGGGACGTCACCCATTCCATCATCTGCAAAGCTATCTGATTCCGGCCACACGCCTACAAATAAACCATATGGCACATAAAAATAATGCATCACAAATGTGGCATTTATCATTTATCTATTTTATTTGGGTGTTCTCAATCTATTTTTCATTTAATTTGAGACCTAGTGCCTGCATTTATTTCTGACCAAAAATATCGAAATCACTGTCATCATCTTCCATTTTTTTTTTTTCAATTAACTCAGATCAACTGCAGAAATATTATATAGATACACTGCTCCGGGCAGATTAGTGCAGCCAACTAAATTTCCTAGTGGCGTTCATGGAATTATGTAATTCGCTGTGAAACTCGAGGAACATATAATAAGGAAAATACGATTGGTCCTGATTCATTTGAGGCTAATTATATCTTTGCATAATCTCCTTCATATACATTTTCTTTTCCTCGTGCAATCTTGAGATTTCAATTTGCATGTGCAATCTGATATGGTCGATTTTATAATCATCATATTGCTTTTTTTAGAGATGCTAGGTAGAGGCTACCTAGTTATATAATCATCATATTTTACTGGCTAATGTTTAAGCACACAACCGAGGCATTGGATCTTAGTCGGAAGTAATATTCTAAGGGATCTACATATATAGTATAATAAATTATGTCCTAATTTTGATAATAATACAAAAATCAATGATTAATAACAATATATTATATAATGATATGATATGACTCTCTCCCTGTCCAGAAAATTTAATTTTACTCTTTAACCATATTCTAACTCATTACTGCTGAAAAAGAAAGAAAATTGAATTCAACTAATCACAGGCCCTGGGGTATGAATAGCTAGCTGGGTATAGTGCCGCAGAATCTTCCTAAATATTATTTAAATTTTTCCTAGATTTTTAGCAAGGGAAAAACGAAAGCCGAAATACAGAAAATAAGTTTCAATTAGATCTTGTATTCACCGATACATATGGCCCAATCAACTGTCATTTGACTATTTCAGCTCTTCTCTTTAAAATAAGGTACAGTTTTTTTTTTTCTTTAATGGAAAAATAAGGTTCAACTTGCAAACTAGTTGTTGTGTACTGAAAGCAATAGGGAACAGCAAGCAACTATTTACAGATATAAAATTTGAAGTTAAAAATTGTTATTATCTTTTTCATGCTAAATTGTCTATTTAGACTTAGACTTGACAGTGAAAGTCAATCATTAGTGATTTATTTTCTCCATTTTCCCTAAATAATTACTGCCCAGCATGGCATTCCCCAGTTATATCACATATGGCTCAAAATTAATTACAAGAAAAAAGAAAGAACAGAGGAAAATTGTAACTAGTTACCTGTATCAAGATTTCCGATGATAGTGTCTTTACCATATCCTGCCTTGCTCCAGAGAGAATTTGAACCCACATTACCATCACTTTCTAAACCTAGAAATTGCCATGACCTGGTAGTGTGAAGCTGGTATCCTCTGCTTGGAAACACTGAAACGACCCCGGGTATCTCTGCATCAGTTGTAACTCTGAAGTTAGTTTTTGTCTACTTTTCTGTAATTACTGTATTAAACCTGAATATTGGGGTAGTTTCATTGATTTGTCGCACTCGGATCATTTTTTTAAGAACCAATGGTCTGCCTTCTTTTTCTTACCTCCTTTTTGAGCTAGGAAGACCTTCAAAATGACTGTTAAGTTAATACAAAATTAGTGGCTTGGTGATAAGACAAAGGGAACTATCATTTTCTGATAATTGATACGTCAACTAAAATTCGTTTTGATGTGTCAGACAAGACCTTTTATGCTTTAAAATTTTGTAAACTAATATAAATTTTCCGCATTAGATAAAGTCACTAGATGTGAATTTAATTGTCATTTCTCTATCAATTGTGATAGTTACTCCTTCCCCTAGGTTCAATGACCTCATAACAAAAAAGAATAGAAGACAATATTCTTCTTCTCTTACATGATCTATATTTTACAATTTTTAGATTCTTCTTTTTATTTCTCTCCCCCAACATGCTCCTCGTGTCGAATAAAGTAATCAGCTTGGTTATAGTTAAGCACATGAAAGCAAACTGATCATGACTTTTCACCCCTACTAAATTAATGGCAAATTTTACTGACCAGGTAATGAAGCTGTCATAGAAGCTTCCCCTCTATCCAATCGAAGTCACTTCTATGATTTTAAAATAAATCAATAATAAATAATGCTCCAGAATTGAAGGTTATCTGGAACATTCATTTTTACTAGCATTTTCAGAATATTTAATAAAATTACTGCAGTTGACCGACTGCTTAGTGGATACAGAATTTTATCTTGACTTCAGATCTTCTATTATACCGCAGTGCAGCACTCTAGCCGTTGGATCTTACCAATCAGGTATCTAACGGCTATAGCACATCAGCATATATGTCCAGCACAGTAAAGCATCTTAATTCATGCAGGTTATTATTACCCGTTTAAGGTGAAAAATCCGGATTAACTTATTGATTATTTCCAAAACATGGAACTTATAAATTGCAAATAAATTAATAAATTACTGGAAGGAAATTTAATTTAAATATCCAGGGAATATTAATCGAGTGCTAAATTAATTTGAGGGGTTTTTATTTTGTTTTTGCTTTCTTAATATGGAAAAAAAAAAAAAACGCAACCCCCTTCAATCAGATAAGTAACAAATTTGACAATTTAGCGTTACAATGAAATAATAACGGATGTGGATAGGGGGAGAGATACTTGATATCTTATCTGCTGTTTCCTTGTCAATTTTTGCTGCAAAGCCATTAATGTTCTTGGTATACGAGTAGAATATCGCATCTTGTGCTGCTTGCAGACTGCATTTCAAAATTCATAACATTAGCAAATATCCAACTCTCTGTGGATATCCTACCTTAGCATTCATTCCGGATAATGATTCTTGACTTCTATAACAGGAAAATAATTTTCAATATTAATATTGAATAACTTTTATATAAGACGATATTCAATTTTTCTGAACTCTTAATAAATTATATGAATGAAAATTTTTTTTTAATGAATAATAATGTTAAATTTCACAATTTTAAATTTAACCCTGAAATATATATTATCCAAAGATGTACATAAAAATTTGAATACGTGCTAGAAATTTCCACATTAATAAAAGTATCATGTTCATATTTTGTTTAATTCTGAATATATAATAATTGGATTGCTTACGTTCCCAAAATGGATCCCAAGAGCTTGAAGTGGGAATTAGCTATTGTTGTGTGCTGTAATAACAGGTCGACACCAGCTTCAACACTTGGCGGTTCACCAAGGTACACAATGTATGGCTAAGTACATAAGAAATTAAGAGCAAATGAAATAATTACGATATGACATATATTTTTTCTTGGAAATATGAAGAGATTAGTGAAGAAGAGAAGGTTCAAAGTGTGTACCACTTTATCGCCAGCTGTGGCATTTTCATGCAGAAGGGAGAATGTGAGGAAAGCAAACAAGAGAACGGTGTATTTTCCCATCTCTCTCTCTATCTCAATGTGTAATTCAGTGAGGGAGAGGTTAACAGGACAGCTGAACTTGGTTTTAGTGCTGTTTTTATAGACGAATAATGTCTGCCAAAGAATCTTCTATTTGAATTGAATCCTTCCTCTCCTTCTTTGTTTGAAGGTGTATTACCCAACAAAGAAAGTTATCTAGAAGTTATTTAATGCTCGATTGTTACACAAATATTTAAGTAGTTCTAATCATGACAATTTGCTAAAGAACACCAAGTTCTCTCTGCTGATTCCCCCCCCCCCCCCCCCCCCCCCCCCTTCTTTTTTTCCCTATTGGATGTTGTTTTACACGTTCCTTTTCCATATATAGACGAATAGGGCTGTACAAGAAATAACAAAACCAGGCCGACCCGTTTAACTCGTCCAACCTGACCCGCATTTTAAGGGGTTTAAACATTATTCGGGTTGGATCGGGTTTTAATTTTACTAACCCGGTTGTACCGGGTTGGGTTGTAATTCAAAGGTTGATAACCCGGTTTGTACCCGACCCGTCTTACCTTACTCCTTCAATTAAATCTTCCTTTATGTCCATTTTTTATTTTTCCATAGAGATTTAGTCTAAATCTATGTGCCAAAATTTCCCGTCAATCTTTAACTTTTGAGTCATTTATATTGCATTTTCACAATGTATTATGAAGTTCTATAAAATTTAAAATTACCTTAAATAAGGTCATTTAAATAAGATAGTTGGAGTTATAAAAATTAATGTATTATAGATTGAGATTCCTGATTAATTTATTTTATAGAATTATAATATTGTGTGAATAAGCTAACAAAGTGTAAAACATGCAACCGACCTGATCAACAAAAACGAAATAAGAACAGCGCATAACTTATTTTAATTTTTTTTAAATATATTGAAAAAGAATTTTTAAATTATGTAGCTTAAGGCACAAAAATAATTCATAAATTACAAATTTTTAGTGTTATAGATTGTTAAAATGCCTTTAGATAATGTTAGTATTAATAGCTTTTTTCGGCCAAATTCTATCATATAACTTACAACCCGTTTAACCCGAAAATCCGTAAAAATCCGTAGATAAAATTTTATATGGGTTGGGTTGGATAACGGGTGGGTCAACTAAATAAAATTTTTAACCCGATATAATTGGATTGGGTTGAAATATTGATAAAATATTACAAACCCGGCCGTTGTACCCCTATAGACGAATTTATAACTAAAAAAAAGAGTGCAATGTTCTTCATTTTTTTTATTATCATAAATGTTTATGTAACTTTTCTTATGCTCCATATATAGATATTTTCTTAAAAAAGATCATATATGACTCCATTAAATTCAAAAAGTACTTAATTATACTATTGATTATAATAATTGTCGTTTATGTTTTCAATAATAATCAATTATTATATTGATATTTAATTCTAATTTAGGAATTTTCTTTTCTCCACCCTAAATCTATACAAATTACCTCGTCAATCCAATTCGGTGGGACCAACCAATTCACAAAACCATGACTTGAACATGATATCAATTGTTTGTATGAGAAGTGTGATGAACATGATATCAACTATCAATCTTGGAAGAAGTTATTGGCTCTTTGCAACAATTTGGAAATATATACTGACCAATAAATAATTTACATGTGAAATTTACTAAAAAAAAATCAAGTAGAGTTGAATAGCATAAATTGAAGATCAAGAATTAAAAATCGAATAAAAGAGAAGTGTGGAGTTCTCCCACGTCACCGCTTTTAAAATTTAATTCACAAGCCTTACCAAAGTAGCGTAACCGAAAAAATGAAAAATACTCCTGGTTTTATATCTCTCATTGGATCCGCATCCGCCTAATCAAATTCAATCCTTAATTGATTCTTTTGCTTCCACGCAATATATTGCACCACAAAAATTTGGTCCTTTATTTATAATCTTGAATGAGGCTCCTGATAGTCACCAGCAAATAGCTAATGCGCATCGCGGAGCTAGCTGTTGTTAGGCATGTTAACGATAATATAATATTATGAAATGTTTAACTGTATAGCTTAAATCGGTTTCCAAGGTTTTGATAGCTGAAAAAAGACACAATTTAGGCTTTCCAACATAACGGTACGTAGTTTTAGAGTGTGTATGAGTCATAATAACAATAATACAGCTAATTTTGTGAACAGTGTTATTTTGATATTTTAAATGCATTAAGAGAATACTACAACTATCATTCTACATTTAAACCACAGACAAATTTATGAGTTTCAAATAGTCGTTAATTAACTCGAATTAGTAATTATTTTTCATCCATTCAAACATACGTACATTTACTGATTTGTACTGAATTTTTAATGTAAAAAAGTAGCTCTGGATGACAGACTTACTAGTTATATCAGGACCATATTAATATTTCAAAACTATCCATATTTTTAAAATACTATAACACAAAATAAACAAAATCAGCCTTTAAAAATTAAATATTTCAGGGGAATAGAATGGTGTATCTCAGATTATAACAATCATAACGGACGGCAATCTGTTTCCCAGATTATAACAATCATAACGGACATAGAAAATGACGAGTATTGTCAAAGAGACACTTTATACCATAAAAAAAAAAAAATACATTTATATGACAGCGAAGACAGAATCTAAAAAAAAAATTAAACTTAATATCCATGCTAGATACTATATTGACGTAGTGCCATGTTTTATCATTCCCACAACCTCACATTGAGCTGGTTTAATTGGTGCCACAACTCTCACACTTCTTCATATCTAAGAAAACGCCTTGTGCCTTGTCCAAGTTGGCTCGGTTGCACTCGTGGCAATAAGTTAGCCAAAATTGTAAGCAGCATTTTAGAGGAAAAAACAATTGTAAGAAGGGTCTCAACAATTAATTTAAGGTCATGTATAAGTTGATTTATTGGAGGTAACTTAACTCTATCATATTTTTTATTTTAGTACTAAAGTTTTATTTTATCAGAGATTCATATTATTATTGGCTAATTTTTTTAAAAAAAAATAGTTGTAAAATGGATATATATGGGAAAAATGTTAGTTGTAAAAAACTATTATCTATTGTTCATTTCTAAAATATTTTCCCATCGAAATATAAATTTAATAATTTATATATGTCAAGTTCAGTACCTTCATATCTTTCCATAATTTCATATATTAGATAAATTGACATTAAAATTGGATTAATAAATTTAGTTGACAAATCAAAATGTCTTTCTCCTTCGTCTTCGAATTTCCAACTCTCGTGCAAAAGTTTCTCACTAACAGGAATTAAACAATAATTAAATAGTATATATTTTTTTTAATCCTTGTTTCGATATATATACAAATTCGACAAGTATATCTACCAAGCATAAAAGAAAATTCAAGAAAATAAACATGCGCAGCATTACTATGTAAGGTCTTAATTTATATTATTTATTTATATTTAAGAAGAAATAGTAAATTGGGGACTTTGAAGAGTCAGAAAACCAAAAAAAACTGGCCGAATGGAAGAGTTTGGGGTGTATAATTTTGAATGTATTTCTGACGAAGTATATCAAATTAATTAAACAACAAATAATGAGTAAAACTCCCAAGGCATCCGTATGGACCGTATCTGCAAGGACAGTTCATATTTTATACTTTTTTTTTTTTTAAAAAAATGTATGACCTGGTATTTTAAATTTAATTGCCCGATTTTAAATAAATAAGCTGGATCAACTTGCAGAAAAAAAAAAATTTATTTTAGAAAGTTAAGTTATTTTTTCTAAAGTAAATACAACAAAATCAATATTATCATTGATTAATTTATTATAATAATTAGTCTCAAAAACACACTCAATCACGGACATTCAATCTTCCTTTAATTCAAAAAAAAAAAAAATTCAATCTTTCTTAATTTAGTTTGAATGAATTTTGACACTATCTTCCATGAAAAATGACCATTGATTTTTGCTATCGTGTAATGAAATAAAATAAGGCGAGTTAATTTACTCAAAATAAAAGAGCAACATTATACTTTATCCATTACAAAATTTTAGTTCGATTTTGTATACTTAAAAAAATATATCATTTTTCTTCAACTAGTTATAATAATACTGATACCAACCAATATTCTAATATAATCGTCCGTGTCTGGAGTTTTTTTATCGGACACGGCAATTAAAAGGCTTTGATTGCACGCGTTCATATCTGTGTCTCTTTGTTTTCCGTTCCGACTCTTCGTTATTCGTCACCTATGTGTCGCTTTGATTTTTATCAATAAAGTCGTTGCTCTATATTTTTGTTTCTGATCGGTTATTAAATAAAACCCTCGAATAAGCGCAGCCTCCCCCTCTCTTTTATGATTATAAAACTAAGATGACATCTTATTATGATTTATTATTTAACAAGAGGTTTATTGCGCTCCGCGCGATATTTTAAAATTAATGATAATATATAATTTTGTATTAATTAAAATTTGTATGTGATGTATTATAATTGTATTATGGCGAGAAATTATGTACTTTTTTTTTTAAGATTTAGGTGTATTGTTTTTCATGTCAGCGAGTCAGTGTGTTATGTGATTATAATTGTGACTAATTATTGTGTCTCAATATGTGTTCTTCCCCCTTATTAAATGTTTAATAGTTTGATATGTATATCATAAAATTTTAGGATTCGAAGGTTGCGGTTTGAAATCCAGCTGGCATTTTTTGACATTTAATTTCAAAAATAAGTTAGAGAATTTGACTCCCAGTCTTATCTTAAAAATAAATAAATAAATAAATTAATAAAGGGTCGAGCCGTAACTGGGAGCCGATTGAAGTTGAAATTTGAAAACTTGAGAGAAAACCTCGCTCTACATGGTACTGCTTTTCAAAATATTATTTCCGCAACAATGACATTGTAGTACTTCTTGCAGCGATTGGTTTTGTGTTGCATTTTGACTCGTTTTGACTCGATACTCCACTACCGCGCGTCACCAAATATCCAAATCAAAGTTTTTTGAAAGGCATCCAAATCAAAGTTACTGTAGTAGTGTAGAAACGAAAAAAGTATATTAGCACGCTGAATAGTTATATAATTCTAATATCAAACTTACTGATGTTTTCATGGGTATAATTATTCAAATTCAAATATCAATGTTAATGAGGAAATTTTCAAAAATTAAAATTTTAGTACGTGTACATTTAATTTGTATCCAAATCGAATGCTTCTGCATTTTTAATTATTTTACACATTATATTATTATATCAACCTAATGCTAAATACTTACAGTCGAATAAATATATATTCATGATTTAGCATATGAATCGAGATAATCTTACATCTTTTATGACAAAATAGTGTTGATTTTTTCACAAACTTTTTAAACCTCCAAAATTTATACAAATGAAACAAACAAAATTTCAAAAAAAAATTATTATAAGATATGATAAGCATATTCTATACTTATATTTTTATCTCATTTGGAACCGAACTTAACTTAATTTCTTGTATTTTCATCTAACTTAGCTTGCATTTGTGTTTAGATAGAGTTGTTGCCGTCGCCCGGCACCTTTTTTACAGGAGAAGGCATTGAAGACAGAGAGAGATGCTGTATTTTGGAGCTGCTTGAAGATATTGCTCACGGACCTTGGAGACTTACCACGGGCCGCGAGCATAACCGACCTGAAGATTCTAGAAGACTTGGCAGTTATGGCTTTTCGAGTTGGTTTCTTTTGGCAACCGTTTTTTAGCATAATGGACGGTTATTCCCTCTCTCCAGCACTCTCCCACAGGCCTATAAAAGCATGCCTCAACTTCAGACCAAGTCGAATTTTAGACACAACTTTTGAGACAGATCTGAGAGAAGTTAGAGGAGCGAGAAGACAGTTATCTCTTGCGGGTCGCGACCTCCAGTCGCGGGCCGTGAGAAGGGCGCAGACAAGAAGATAGAGGATTTCACTGGTGTATTCTATGTCTATCTTGTTTGTATTATCATTTCTCGTTGCTTTTGTTACTATGTCTGAGTAGTTTGTTAGTAGTCTAGGGCGATGGCACAAACTCTTGATTAGTTTATTATTATTACTTGACTTATTTTATTTGATCTTGTGATTTATCTCTTGCATGTTTGATTCTATATATGATTGTTTGGCTTAGATTAACGACCCTGGTTGCCCACTTGATAAACGATCGTATCGAGCCGCTAGGCATCAAAACCTTGTTCAATAGTTTACATCCAAACCGTCATGATTAGGGTTAGGGATTATCCGAGAGGAGAAACCTAAGTTATATGAACCGAGAGGCGATAACTTAACCAGATCTGAGAAGAAATGGAACCCTAGTTCTCAAGAGGTAGACATACAATCCTTAGTCGATGCGAGAGTTGAGAGTAAAGTGTATGGGAAAACTCGAGTCCTGTTCAGTTTAGGATCGACCAAGTAACGAAAGTTGAAGTCTTTCCCCTGTATAACTTGACCGAAAAGTCCTCACAAACCATCAGATAATAACAATCAAGTAATAATAGTTTAACACGTATTATTCGCGGACCGCGGAGAGATCTCGCGGGTCGCGGTAATAGTGACTTCGCGGGTCGCGATAATAGTGACTGTCAAGTTGTAAGTCCAGAACCCTAGGCTAATTAGTTGGGTATTATAATCAACCTTTAACTTGTTAAACTTTAGAACTTTTACTTCTTAGTCTGAACCTTCAATCAATACTTTAAATCAATCGTTTAATCTAGTTTAGTTAAAGAGTTTTAGAGAGTCTAGTTTATTAAATATTTCGTCCCTGAGATCGACAACCCGACTATACTTGTTTAGATTATTGTGTAACCAATTCTGGTAAAAATCGGTTTATTTGTTAGACACCTAACGACAGGTTTATCAAGATAATTCGTAACTAAATGAATCAGATAATATATCTTTTATGAGTTACTTAATAATTTATGACATGAGAAACAATTACCTAATTTATGCTTTCTTTTGGAAAATTCAAACAATGCACCGCTCCGTCAAGCTCGCTAGAAGGCAAAGGAAACTTTATTTGTACCCAGATAATCAACATGTTAAGATAATTTTGTCAGAAATGGCGATCTCCTATTAGGATAGTGCGGTTGAGTCGATTGACGAGATCAAATAAGAAAAGGTAAAAAGAGGGATGGAGACGTCGAAATGGCCTGGATCAGCCCGGCTGAGTAGAAAGAATCGAAAAGGAAAATATGGGTCCAAGGGACTTTTAATAAAAAAAAAAAAAGGAAAATATGGAATGCTGACGAGTGAGCGACGCTTGTCACTTGTAAATGTCAGGTAAAAATTTTGATAATCAAAAGATGAGGGGTTCAATTTAAAAAAGCTAAAAAAAAAAATGGAAAACGCATCGTGCCACGTGAGACTCCTCATTATTTTTTCATTAAAAAGGTTGTGATTTAAACTGTGAAGTATTCCGTGTGCAGAGTAGTATTATTTATAGTACAATTTGACTCATATTAACCCGCTACACTTAAAATGCACGCCACAAAAAAATTCGGCAGTATATGCACGATTAAAGTGATATATCGATGTTTGTATCTGTTTTTAAACTATAAAAAGATGGCGTTTTCATCCATCAAATAGATACTTATATATTTATTCAAATATTCATATTAGTATTTGAATGTGATAATCAATAGTCAATTTGTTTTACATCTCTAAACGTTCTCTTCAGAACGGGGAAAAATAAAACTGACTTTATCCAAAATAATAAATTCTCAATATATATTGTCCACGAGCAAGTTTTAGTGCCACAAGTTTTTGGTGCCACAAATGCCACAACTTCTCTTTTTCATTAATATTTTAAAATTTTTTAACATAACTTTCGAATCCAAACCGTTTATCTTATTCAATTTTACGAGCGATGCATTTCTATATATTTTTTATAATTTTTGTATTTTATTTGATATTCGATCAAGAGGCCAACAAATGAACGTATTAAATTTAATCTGTTATAATTAACAACATTCGTTCATTTTTTTGCCTTTCGATCAAATATCAAATAAACTCCAAAATTTATAAAAATTACATAGAAATGCATCACTCGTAAAATTGAATAAGATCAATGGTTTGGATTCGAAAGTTATATTTTAAAATTATAAAATATTAATGAAAAAAAGTTGTGGCATTTGTGGCATCAAAAACTTATGGCACTAGAATCTTGCTCGTGCACGTACTTGTTCAAAATATATGTTATGTACCACTGTTTGAGTCTTTGAGATGATTTACATTGATAACTTATAAGGGTCGCTTCTAAAAAACTCTAAATGTTATGACTTATGAATAAATGGAACCCCGCGTTGAACTTTTAACTCTCAACGGGTAAAAACCTTGAATAAGCTTAGGCCGCTCGAACAAAATAGGTAGAGCAATTCAAAAATCAAAACAGAAATGGTATCGATCATCCAGGGAGTCGGATCCTCTGGACGTTTTTTTAAAAACGTCCAATGGATGTTTCGATCGGAGCCGTTGAAATCAAATCAGACGGTTCATTTTTTTCGGGCCAATATTTTTTTCGGGTGTGGTGGAATGCACGGGGCTCCCTTTAGCCGTTGAGATTAAATCAGACGGTCCAGATCTCGAGCCGTCCACCAAACGTCCACGGAAAAAGCGTCAAGAGGATCTGATTCTGATCATCCAGGATTTTCCCATCCAACCATCCACATGCTCTTATTGGACTAGCGACTGGCCCAATGTCTAGGGAATCGGATCCTCTGGACGTCCATTCTCTGGACGTTTGGTGGACGTCTAGGGATCTGGACCGTCTGATTTAATCTCAACAGCTTTAAGGGAGCCCCGTGCATTCCACCACACCCGAAAAAAATATTGGCCCGAAAAAAATGAACCGTCTGATTTAAATAGGACGGCTCCGATCAAGACGTCCACTGGACGTTTAAAAAAAAACGTCCAGAGGATCCTGGTCCCAATGTCTAGCCCATCACCGAAGCGAACAAAACCTAACCTCTCTCTTTCTCTCTCCACCTCCATTTCTCATAATTCTCTCTAAACCCTAGAGAGAAGATCAGGCGATGGTGACAACGATGGGGTCTGACGAGATCAGGCGATGGCGACAAACAAGGCAACAACGAAGGCATCGTGGCCAAGGTCGCCAACTCTCCGATTGTAGTGAAGAAGCGCGAGGCGGCGACGGCAGCTAAGAAGCTTCTCTTTAGCACCAGGAAGGTGGTCTCGCTTCAGGTTGTACCTGAACCTCCACTGAATTTAGTTCTGAGACTTCGAGGCTTATTTTTATAATTCTTCTTTGATTTGGTCTGATTTAGGTATATTGCAACTGAGCAAGTACTGGTACAATTTGGAGGTCTATACAGAGAAAGCGAGTCAGATTGAATCAGATTATATGATTTCTGATGCAGTTACAAAGGTTACAATCAAGCCTTCTTCTAAGCACACCATCGATCTTCCCGTTTCTGAGGTATGTTCCCAAATAAGATTTTAGTTCTATTTGATGACTCCAAATTTAATTAACTTGGGTGTCTTCTTTGATTTGATACAAGGAATAAAAAGAAGAGTCGTTTTGGTTATATTTCTTACTATTATTAAAATGAGGGAGAGTATTTTCACGGTTTAAAAAAAAAAAATGGATGAGAACTGTAATAGTCACTATGTCACTTTTTGAAAGGATTTCTTTTCTTTTGACGATGGAGGAATTTAGTTTTGGTGAAAGTTTTTTTTTTCTATGGGATTTCTAATACCATGTGTAATAGCTCAATTTCAGCACATATTTTAAGAAAAAGGACATATACCATAACAATTAAACCATTCTCGTCACTGACATGCTTACAGAAGAGTTCCGAATAAATGCTGTAGTCTTGGAAGTTTGAATTTAAAGCATGACTCCATATTTTTATTTTCAATTTTTTTTGGTTCGTGAATTCTTGCACTATCTTTGCAGAATTCCTTGCTTGTGTGGAAATTACGGATTTTTGGTGCTAAGGTGAGTTCTGGAGCTGAGTTTGTTCTAGAAGTTGAAGGTGGTTTCACTGTGATAGCGCATAAAACTTGCAAATTAGCACGGGCTCATGAACATGTTATAAAGCTGTAGTCAAATTTATTTTGGCAAATTATGTATTGCTTGTATTTCTAGTTAGCTTATGATTTATGTATTGAAATGCTTGTGTACCACTGTACCAGTCGAAAGGCAGAAGATGCTTAAATATCATCTAATGTCATCATTTACAACTATTTGTTACTACTTTGCCTAAGCTTAATATTACTAATTATTTGTTTTTCTTCTTTCTCACATTTTTGCTTCATTTTTTTCCTAATTTCTGGTTTTATTGTACCTAAAGCGTGGAATATGGATGTAAGTTGTATGCAATGGAGAGAGGTTTACGGATTCTTGCTAATGAAAGCACCAAGACGACTAGCAATCTTCTCATCTCAAAAGTATTTTTTCATTTATTCATATCATAATATGTAATTTGTTATGAGTGATCTAGTTTTCCTAATGGATTAGTTAGTCATCATATGTGTTCACTTTGTTTATTGTAAATGTTAACTATATTGTTATATGTGTTCACTTTGTATATTGAATATTGAATGTGTTCACTTTGTTTATTGTAAATGTTAATTATATTGTTATATGTGTTTACTTTATATATTCTAAATGTTAACTACGAAGTCAAATTTCTGCTGCAACTAACTGAACACATAAAACTTTAAATTCATCCCTTAACTTGTTTAACTGAACACAAAAATTCACAAAATTATATTTCTGGTGCAACTAACTGAACACATAAAAATTTAAATTCATCCCTTAACGTGTTAAACTGAACCCAAAAATGCGAAATTTCAATTTTGAGATGCAATTAACTGAACACATAAAACTTTAAGTTCATCCCTTAACGTGTTTAACTGAACAAAAAAAATATGAAAATTCGATTTTAAAATGCAACTAACTGAACGCATAACAAGTTTAACTCATCCCTTGACGTATCTAACTGAACACAAAAATCTGTCCATTTGATGACGTCAGCACGTAAAAAGAAATTTCCGAATTTTTTTTCAAAAAAAAAAAATTTGATGATGTCATCACGCGGTTTTGATGACGCCAGCATGCAAAAAATTATGGCTGAAGTCCAATTTGACATGTCTAGACCTGTTGGATGGCGTGGATGGGATAATGGTGGATGGTATATCACTCCCGATTCCAAAAGAAAAGAATTAGTCAAAATTTTATTGGACCAAGTTTCTTCAAGACATAGGTCTGGTCCAAACTTACGCTACTCGAACAATACTTATGGGCCTCGAAATATTTTACTTTGCTTTGTCTTTGATAGAGGATACATTTCTTAATAAAAACTAGTTGCAACAAAAAACGTTTGAAAAACATTCAAAATGTTTGTTTTACCTTAAGAACATTTTGAATTAATAATATATACTTGAAGAAAATATAGATATTACAAATTTATTGAATTTATAAAATTGTTTTGTGATCGCGAGGTGTGGACCACGTTCAAAATAAAAACCTCGTTTACCCGATCTAATCGTTTGTGGTAAAGCTTGAGGGTCGAATCCACTAGGACGGTGTTGGAATATCGGTCTTTTACTTTGCTAAATTAGTTTTGACGGTTCAACTCTTAAGAATTTAAGAATTGCAAGTGGTTCCAAATCCTAAGTCTAGTTTCGAGATCAAAACAAGAATTAATGAGAGAAATTCAACAAGTCATATATTTCTAGGGTTTTTGGTAGTTATTCTTCAGTTTACTCCAGAATCAGCGGCCCGCAGAGATTATCTGCGGCCCGCTGAAACTCAGGTCGCTGACCCCTAAGTGGGTTGCTGAAGGCTGGGATCATAGACAACCCGCAGAAACCTTCTGCGGCCCACTAGGTTTGGCGCAGACTCAACTTTTTGGTTATTTTAATTGTTACTTTGAGTAAGGAACTAATCTTAACTAAGGCTCCTCAATCCCACTTCCGTTTAAGATCAGGTTTCCTATAGTTAACCTTATTTCCCTCTAATACAACCTAGATTTCAACTTCCGTTTCTTAGTCTAAGTTATATTAGTTTATGCTTTACGACCTACGACTCCCTATACTTCCGTAATCGGGAAGGGCTTCAACTTCCGTTTCTTGACCCTAGCATAACCTTCCGGCACCAACTCTCGTGTTAACCATACTTTAACCTAATTACTTGAAAGCATTTGGATTTAACCACCTAACAATTAAGCGACGTCTAACTTAACGGGTGCAAGCAATTCAATCCAAGCAAATCAGTTAAAGTAATCTAAGCAATTCAATCAAAGCATAAAACACAACATGCAAACAAAGAGAATAACTTAAAGTATATTATCAAAGATAAACTAGAAGGTTTACTACCATATCCCTAGAACAAACAAATCAACAACTAAAAGACATCATACAAACACAAGAGAAAAGGAAAACAAAGTAAGATTACAACTAATTGCTCTTGCGTGTCGAAATCTCCTATCAAACACGTCTATTGCTGTCGCAATCGACCTGCTCGGCGCTGCCACGATCTGGACTTGAGACAAAACTCTCAAATAACTCTATATCTAACCCTAACTTTGACCTTGGATTTGATCCCTCTTGTTGTATCCCTCAAAATCTCCTCAAACTGGACTTAAATAGGCATTAGGAAGGAGTAGAAACGTTGGAAATAACTGAAGACACGTTCTAGATGCACCTGGAGTCGGTAGAAACCGTCTTCCCAACATAGAAATGCTAAATCGGGCAATTCTGGTATTTCTGGCGGTTCCAGGATCAGCGGGCCGCAGGAGTTTTCAGCGACCCGCTGGAAAAATCCAGCACTGCGTCCTGTCAGTATTTTGGCCATATCTCCTTCATCCGGACTCCGTTTGAGGTGATTCAAAAACTGTTGAAAAGCTTGGAACGAGCTCTACAACTTCATGGATTCACCCAAGTCATTTCTTGTCCAAAATCTGCAATAAAAATAGAAACTATGGTAGTAACTCATTCTTGACACAAAACCCTAATTAAACTAATCTAAATTACCTAAACTATCTAAACTCAAAGCAAATTGGTTTAGTTTGGAGTCAAAACCCTACCAAAATATATATATAAAATCCACTCATCATTTTGTCCGTTATTTTCAGGCACAAGCAAATGATATATAGTCCTGCCCCCAATAATCAACTCAGATGAATAGCAACAATAGAAGCTTTACAACTAGTACAAAACAAACTACAAAGAAGGATCCCACAAGAACGCTTTATTGATCTTGTTTGATCGCTCTAGATATTACTAGTCAGCACTGCCACAGGACTTCTTACATATCTGGTTCCATCCGACCAAGTAATGCTTCCAAATACATAGTCAGAGCTAGGCGTATCCACATGAAAAGTTACCATAAATTTCTTCTCCTCACCGACACCAAACTTTAAGCTATTAGGTTCCACCTTGACTCGAATCCCACTCGGTTCCTCAACTGTCGCAGTGTATGTACCCGCCGAGCCAACATTCTTCACCGTGCGACTTACAGTTACAGATTGTATAAGTTGAGAAATGGTAAATGATGGATAGTTCAAGTCCTTAATATCTTGAGGCTTCGAAGGGCAATTATAGCCAGTCTGGAATGATGCCAGTTGGGAGGAGTTGTAGCCAAGAGAGCAAAGGAAGTTCAAATAGTCGGTGGCTGTAAGGTCGTAGACCAAACCTGGATCTGCTGCTGCATTTGGGTTCACATGACCCGACCCATAGCTGAATGGCGTGGCGGTTAGAAAAGATGAGTTCAAAATTTTATGTCCCTGATTGTCTGTGATTGAAGCTGCCAAAATTTTTTTTAATGATCAGTGCAATTTAATGTTTACTTTGCAAAAAAAAAAAAAATAAAAAAAAATAAATTCAACAGGGAGAAATTGAAACAGAGCAGGAAATTAAATTGTTTTTCAACAAGTGAATAGATGATAAAAAATATACATTAAAAATGACTATATCAAAACCATATTCTGGAATTATAATTAATTGGCCTTTTGAGCTTAGAGCAGAACTGCGGAGTGAATTATTTATTTCAAAATATTAATTTATAAATTTCAAATTATCTGAATAAGATTCTGGCATCACTTGAATGATTTATTTAGTGGGTCAAGATTTATCATACCAAACCCAAAATTGTAATAACTTAATCTTTGTGTTACCGTTCTCCTTAGGTCTTGATCAAAATGTTTTAACAGGATTTCATTTCAATTGAATTGATTTTGACAATAAAATCAGTTCATTTTGATCGGAAATCCAATGTTAATAAAAATGGATTTTGATCAGGGCAACTATATGAGATTTAACCAAGATTTTACTTACCAGTCGTCATTATAGCTGGTCAAAGTCGCCCAAGTTAGTTGGTGGCACTGCCTCCGAGTAAGCTGCTATCACACTGAGACCTGGGGCAGTGATATCAGGCTTCAAGAAAGCATGGCGTGGTAATGTTAGTCACTGTTAAACTTGTACAATTAGAAAAATTCTGGAAGCACATATCTCTACTACTTATAAATGCACGTAACGCATAGGTGTTACACTCTAGGTCTAGAGAGTAAACAATTTTTTCTGCCGTTAGATCGACTTGATCTGTGGTTGAATGAGAATCGCTAGACCAAATAACACTATCATTTGGTTTTCCATCTAATATAGAAACAAATTGAATAACAAATCTATTTGTATCGCTGATAAATTAAGAAATATATTTTTATTGTCTAGCATTTTTTTGTTTCTTTATTTGCCCACATATGAGGGCATCTTATGCTAGTAATTAAGAACATACCTTCAGGATATCAGAAGTGACTGGGTTTGGCCGTTGAGATGGGTAGAGGATACTGGTCCGTCCGGCCGTGCCACGTGAGATTCCTCGTTAGTTTTTCATTAGAAAGGTTTCCTGTAAATTAAACTGTGAAGTATTCCGTGTGGCAAATATTGTGGGTACTACAATTTGACTCATATTAACCCGCTACACCTAAACTGGACGCCAACAAAATTCGACAGTATATGCAATTATGCACGATTAATAAAGTAGTCCCGCTGCGCTATGTAAATATAAAATTTTTTAATATAAAATATAAAAAATATGTCGTAAAATACTTGTTAAAATTTATAGACAAAAATTTGTAAGTTCAAAAATAGTAATTTCTTCCATAGTAAGTCGCTATATAAATTTGATATAATTTTTTTCTCAAAAAAATCTTGCTAATATTTAGGTACAACTATTTTTAATTGGTACGACTATTTTTAATTTATTTTAAATAAATTATAAAAAAGAAAAAAAATGTATTTGTGGCCGCTTTTCATAGCGGCCACGCTTTCTAATATATACTTTAGATATCAGTGTTTTGTATCCGTTTTTAAACTATAAAAAAATGGCGTTTTCATGCATCAAAATAGATATTATTTATAATGTATATTCAATTCATATTAGTAGCTGAATGTGATAATTAATAGTCAATTCGTTTACATCTCTAAACGTTCTCAGAACAGGAAAAAAAAAAAGACTTTATCCCAAATAATAAACTCTCAATATTGTGGACATACTTGTTTAAACTATATATATCTGCCACTGCTTGGGTCTTTGAGATGATTTACATTGATAACGTATAAAGGTCGCTTCTATAAAATTCTTATGTTATGAATAGAAGAAACCCCGCATTGAACTTTTTAACTCTCAACGGGTAAAAGCCTTGAAACAAGCTTAGGCTGCTCGAACAAAATGGGCACAGCAAATTCCAGAAGAAAAGAATTAGTCAAAAGTTTATCGGACCAAGTTTCTTCCAGACATAAGCGGATAGGCCTTGAAATAGGTCTGGTCCAAACTTAGGCTACTCGAACAACGCTTATGGGCCTTGAAATATTTTACCTTTGCTTTGATCGAGGATACATTTCTTAATAAAAACTGGGTGCAAGAAAAAACATTTGAAAAACATTAAAAATGTTTGTTTTACCTTACAATCATTTTGAATTAAGAATATATACTTGAAGAAAACATCGATATTGCAAATCTATTGAATTTATAAAGTTGTTTTGTTCTGAATTATTTTCAGGCACAAGCAAATGATATATAGTCGTGCCCCCAATAATCAACTCAGATGAATAGCAACAATATATAGAACCCTTTCAAATAACTAAAAAGAAGAATCCCACAAGAACGCTTTATTGATCTTGTATTTGATCGCTCTAGATATTACTGGTCAGCACTGCCACAGGACTTCTTACATGTCTGGTTCCATCCGACCAAGTAATGCTTCCAAACACATAGTCAGAGCTAGGAGTGTCCACATGAAAAGTTACCATAATTTTCTTCTCCTCACCGACACAAAACTTTAAGCTATCAGTATAAGGCTGAAGGCTCCACCTTGACTCGAATCCCACTCGGTTTCCTCAACTGTCGCGGTGTATATACCTGCCGGGCCAACATTTTCACCTTCGACTAAATTCGACTTACAGTTACAGATTGTTTAAGTTGATAAATGGTAATTGATGGATAGTGTTGAAGTCCTTGATATTTTCAGGCTCTGAATGGAATTGATAGCCGACATCAAAAGGATGTTAGATTGGATGAGTTGTAGCCAATAGCTCAAAAGAAGTTCAAATAGTCAGTCGCGGTACCGAGGTCGGATCAAACCTGGATTAGCTAACCCATTAGGGTTTACATGGCCTGATTCATAGCTGAATGACATGACAGTCACGAAAAAAAGCTGAATTGTAAGATTTTCTTTCCTGATCATCTATGATTGAAGCTCCTTTTTCTTACAAGGTGGGGAGAGAGGGGGGGGGGGGGGGGGGCAGTTAATTAGTAAGTTTGTTTAGTTAGAATAACAGTTTCAGCAGTGGGAATTAAAACAGAGTAGAAAATTGGATTGTTTTTCAACAATTGATTTACCAGATGATGATAAAAACAAATGATTAAAATGACTATAACAAAAGTGTTAAAACCATGCTAATTTCTGGGGATGTAATTGGACTTTCGAACAACATTCAGATCAATTTATTTATTTCAGTATAATTATACTTATAACAATCTTAATTCTTAATTAAGATGCTGACATTATTTGAACTGATAAATTAAGCGGGTCAAGAAATTTCACTTTTAAACCTAGTATGATAATAATTAACTTAATCTGTGGTTACTGTTCTCCATGTAATCACAAGAGATTTAACCAATATAATAGCTGATCTGATGGCAGCTGGCGGCCATCGTATGGGTTACCTTTTGCAAAGAGTTTATAATTAAGGTTCTGTGAAATTGTCGGTGGTCGTTCGCCAACCGGCCTTCAAAAGAAAAAACCAGGGAGTAGCATTTTCCCATGTAGTATGACTTTGAAGTTTGAATTACTCTTTTGGTTAATGAAAGTTGGTTTCCTGGGAGACTGGAGAGCTTTTGCTTAAAAAAAAAAAAAAAAAAAAAAATTACCCCATATGTAAACCAAACAGTTACGACGAAATTGCAACATTGGTTCTTTCATTAAAAATCACGCACAATGAGCAGACACAAATAACAATATAATACATGGCAGCTTAAATTGAAAGCAAGCTCATAGTTTTCTTTAATTCGTCCATAATTTTTGGCCCCAATTGATATTTTTCATGAATTTTCCAAATTTCCTGTATTTATGTATCCATGAAATTATCCCAATTGATTCATGGATTTGGCACCATAAAATGAGGTCAAACACTATCCCAAATTATTATTTTTAGAAAGTCCAATTTGATTCAAAAAAAGTTTAAAGACACTGTTTTCATAGAAATTGAACGATGAAAATAATAATGTTATATGCAAAAATATTCGGAAAAAAAAATTGAAGCAAGGACTACAAGCTGCATTTGGCAATTTCATTCCAACATGATAGCCCATGAAATTTCTGTACCAGTTAACACATAAACATTGAATAATAAATAAATGAATTGGTTATGCATGATTTTTTGTATTTTTTTTTTGGCGATTTTTCTGCAGAAACGACTGTATCCAATAAATGAATCGCACACGCAAACAACAAAAATTAAATAAATAAATAATAGTAAAATGTTATCCTACAAAATTTTGATACGTAGACCGCATTGAGTTATCTAGATTGACCGTTCAAACAGGGAAAAAAAAAAGAAAGGAAAATTAGATATAACCCCTCATAATCTCCTCAATCCTGATATAACCTCCTGTAATTGTCACAACTGGATAGAACCCCTCAAATCATACTTATTAGGGATCTAATCCCTTTTGATTAATTTTAATTATTTTTTAATTAAAAATATCAGAAAAATAAAATCCTGACAGAACTACCTCCTCATTTCCAAAAACGTTTCATCTTCCTTCCACATTTCTAGACTCAATATCTCTCTTCCCCCCTGTGTCCCTTCCTCTTTGTTTGCCGAATAATATTTAGATCAAAATTAAATCATAAGCCCATACTGATTGATCTCAACACCTAAAATCTGATTTGTCTCAAATTATGTCACATCGTTCTCAGCCTAAAAAAAAATAATAAAATTTATCCAATTCAATAGTTATTGTAAACGACCTATTTACCAAGTATAAATGCTAAACCACATAAAAAAGTCATCACTGTCTCTTGACTCTTGCAACCCAATTTTATATAACAATTTTCTTTACATTACTGTTTTTGGAAATGACGAGGATAGCTTGGTCAAAATTTTATTTTTCTATTTTTTAATTAAAAAATAATTAAAATAAATAAAAAGGTGTATATCCAAAAAAAATAATTTGTTTTGACTGTTGAATTTCCCGGTACATGTCTGTTGATTATTTCTGATAGCCAGCGAGGCAGCGACGCAGCCCATGTGACAATCTTTCTTCCTTTTCCTAATTTCCTTAGTTCTTAGCTCAGCTCATCCTTTCTCTTCCTGCAAGAACCTTTCTCCATCTTTGATTTCATTTCTCATCGAAGCCCAAACTATTATCACTTTTTTCCATGGCCTTTCCTTCTTAATTAATCTTCTTCTCGTTGAATTTTATTCCAATTCCATTCCAAACACATTAAATCGGACCAGTCTCCCCTATAGTGACCATGACCGAAGGTGTTATCAGTTTAGTTCTCAGTAATTTGACAAATATTGCTACTGATGAAGTATCCAAACTTCTCAGCGTTTCTGGCAATATAAAAGCCTTAGATTTGGCCACCAGATCTTTGCTTGTTGCACAAGCTGATGTAAAGAAAAGAGTCGAGAATGCAGAATTGTATGGTTTTAGACGAACAACTGCTGTGGATGAGTGGTTGGAGAAGGTAGAGGCGGTGAAAAACCAAGTAGATCAGATCGTAAATCAGGAGAAACCTAGGTTCTTTCATTTCTTGTCCAACTATCAGATCAACAAAGATCTTATCGAAAAGCATAAGGTAGTAAAAGAGCTGCTTTCCATTAGTGATTCTATGAAAATTGACATTGTCACTATACCTCTGCCTTCGATCCAGGACCAGGATTTGCATGTTGGATCAGATAAAGCCCAAAAGGCCATGATAGCGAACTTATTGAAAGAGATAGCCAGAGAAAAACCGATTCAGTTTTCCTCTGAGCAGCTGGTTAATTTCACCCAGAACTATTCGATCAAACTCGGGTCGGGAGGTTTTGGGACAGTCTTCAAGGGAAAATTACCTAACGGTATGCCAATAGCGGTAAAAGTTCTAAATAACAATTTGGATAAGAGAGTGGAACAACAGTTCATGGCTGAAGTCGGTTCGATTGGAAGGACATACCACATAAATCTTGTTCGACTCTTTGGCTTTTGCTTTGATTCTAACACCAGGGCATTAGTTTATGAGTACATGGAGAATGGTGGACTGGATAACCTGTTGTTCAAAGATGGTATGGCTGAAGGTGGTTTGAGTTTCTCGATACTGCATGAAATTTCTGTCGGTACAGCAAAAGGCATCAGGTACCTGCACGAGGAGTGCCAGCAGAAGATAATTCACTACGACATAAAGCCAGGGAACATACTCCTAGATGATAAGTTCACTCCTAAAGTTGCTGATTTTGGGCTGGCAAAGCTGATGAGCAGAGAAAATACTCATGTTAGCATGACTGGGATAAGAGGTACGCCAGGTTACGCTGCGCCAGAGGTGTGGATGGGCATAGGTGTGACAGAAGCATGCGATGTTTATAGTTTTGGAATGTTACTGTTTGAAATAGTTGGGAGGAGAAAAAATTTTGTGGAAGCAAGTCACGGTAACAGCTCTGATAGCCACCAGTGGTTTCCCAGAATTGTTTGGGAGAGATACAATAGCGGCCTATTGGCAGAGTTGGTAGCGGTGATACATGGCATGATGGATGAGGAGGATAGAAGCAAAGCAGAGAGGATGTGTAAGGTGGCGTTGTGGTGTGTGCAGCACCATCCCAAAGCTAGGCCTCCAATGAGTAAAGTTGTGAAGATGCTTGAAGGGGAGATGGATATCGCACCGCCGGTGAACCCCTTCCAGCATTTGGAGCCGATTGCAGACTTGGGTGTGTGGGACCAGAGCAGCAGCAGTGGAGGAATATATTTGACCGCAGAGTGGAGAGACCGGCTCTGATTTTAACTGATTCACACACACAAGTTGGATTATTGCTTGCTGATCATGAATTGCTTTACCCATCTCTCAACCTGTACTATAATCATGCAATTAGTTTGTTTGGATTGGCGGATTGAATTTCAGTTTTATTTTGTTGATGTAAATTAGATGATGATCAATTGTCTAGGCCTAAGCTATTAATCTGTGAGAAATACTAAATATAGCTTTCTTCCCTTCTCTTAGCCGCCTTGCTTCTGGACCACTCATCCAAGACATCCATAGATAATTTGGGACTGCCGAACTACTAATGGGCTTCTTACCCATCTCATCTTATAGCTACATTTTGATGCAACCGGATGGAGCAAGGGAGCGAGCCAGTAAGTAGTTTACTAGTATGGCATGGATTCTTCATTTATTTCCATCGGTTTTTAACGTACGGTACCCCTTTGATTTATGAAAGATGTATAGGTACTAATTCAGTCATCGGTGGACTAATGGTTGCTGACTTGCTGTAGAACAACACATCTGCCAGATACTACTCCCACGTTGAGAAATTAAAATAATCAGCCTTTTATGTCACTATAAAAAAATATGACTGTTCCCGTTTAGAGGGATTAAAAAATTTACTAAAATTTCATGTAGCATAAATCCAACAATAATTGCACCAATAAAAGGAAAAAAATTATCCGTACCCAAATCCTCCTTGCATAAGCTTTACTAAATAAGTACTAAAAATTAAGAATAAAAAAGAAAGGAACTCAAATAGTGCGGCACCGTTCTTCTCAAAAAAAAAAAAAAAGTGCGGCACCGGATGAATAATCAATCCGCTGTCTTACCAGTACTACTAGTGCCAATTAAATTGAACAGATCTGAAGGATGTTTAATCTCCTGCTCTCCTTCCAACACACCACAATATGCAGCTTACACATCCTCCCCGCTTTCTGCCTCTCTCTATATCTACTCTGGTGAGTACTACACTACTATATCAAACTCACCCATTTCCAACTTTTGCAAAACCCATCTTTGGTACCATCGTTCGCTTTGGAGCACAAGGTCGAAGTTCCGCCTCTTCCCAATTATTTCAAGAAAGAGCATAACGAAACAATAGACATCACAAGAGTTTCTAAAAAAAATAATAGACATCGCATTTTTCTTTCGAAATAACATTTTTCAATTAGCAAAGAAGGAATTATAACACTAAACAATTTTTTAAAAAATAGACTATATATGACATTGTTAATAAAAATGAAAATTATACGACAAAGTTCATACTTAGATAATGGCTACGGCACACCTTAGCTTGACTACATAAATACGACATTAATTAAAAGTTTTCGCTTTCGAAAAGGTTGTTTTTGTTTTTCCTACTCAATGTAAATTAATTGACTATTAATTTTTTATTTGAAGATAAATTGGGGACCAAGCCTCCAACTTATTTTTAAATTAAATGTCTATGAAATTGACTATTAATTATCATTCATACTTTTTTCTTAATAAAACTGAGTGCAAGAAAAACCCGTTGAAAAATAAATAAAAAATAGAAATTACAAACATTTTAATAATATGTACTTGAAGAAAATATAGAAAATACAAATTTATTGAATTCATAAAATTGTTTTGTTATGGATTATTTTCAGGCACAAACAAATTGATGTATAATCGTGCCCCCAAATGATCAACTCCGGTGAATAGCAACAATAGAACCCTTTTAAATAGTAAAAAAATAAAATAAAACAAATAAACAGTAGGCTTTAATCTTGGATTCGATCGCTCTATATATTAACTGGTCAGTACTGCCACAGGACTTCTTACATGTCTGGTTCCATCCGACCAAGTAATGCTTCCAAATACATAGTCAGAGCTAGGCGTATCCACATGAAAAGTTACCATAAATTTCTTCTCCTCACCGACACCAAACTTTAAGCTATTAGGTTCCACCTTGACTCGAATCCCACTCGGTTCCTCAACTGTCGCAGTGTATGTACCCGCCGGGCCAACATTCTTCACCGTGCGACTTACAGTTACAGATTGTATAAGTTGAGAAATGGTAAATGATGGATAGTTCAAGTCCTTACTATCTTGAGGCTTCGAAGGGCAATTATAGCCAGTCTGGAATGATGCCAGTTGGGAGGAGTTGTAGCCAAGAGAGCAAAGGAAGTTCAAATAGTCGGTAGCTGTAAGGTCGTAGACCAAACCTGGATCTGCTGCTGCATTTGGGTTCACATGACCCGACCCATAGCTGAATGGCGTGGCGGTTAGAAAAGATGAGTTCAAAATTTTATGTCCCTGATTGTCTGTGATTGAAGCTGCCAAAATTTTTTTTAATGATCAGTGCAATTTAATGTTTACTTTGCAAAAAAAAAAAAAAAATTCAACAGGGAGAAATTGAAACAGAGCAGGAAATTAAATTGTTTTTCAACAAGTGAATAGATGATAAAAAGTATACATTAAAATGACTATATCAAAACCATATCTATTTGTGGAATTATAATTAATTGGCCTTTTGAGCTTAGAGCAGAACTGCGGAGTGAATTATTTATTTCAAAATATTAATTTATAAATTTCAAATTATCTGAATAAGATTCTGGCATCACTTGAATGATTTATTTAGTGGGTCAAGATTTATCATACCAAACCCAAAGTTGTAATAACTTAATCTTTGTGTTACCGTTCTCCTATAGGTCTTGATCAAAATGTTTTAACAGGATTTCATTTCAATTGAATTGATTTTGACAATAAAATCAGTTCATTTTGATCGGAAATCCAATGTTAATAAAAAGGGATTTTGATCAGGGCAACTATATGAGATTTAACCAAGATTTCACTTACCAGTGGTCATTATAGCTGATCTTATGGCAGCTGGGGACCAATGCGGGTAGAGAGTGTGAAGAAGACCAACAACCCCTGATACGTGGGGGCATGACATTGACGTACCAGATATAGAGTTAAATTTTACACGGCGTTTGTCAAAGTCGCCCAAGCTAGTTGGTGGCACTGCCCCTGAGTAAGCTGCTATCACACTGAGACCAGGGGCAGTGATATCAGGCTTCAAGAAAGCATGGCGTACGTGGTTATGTTAGTCACTGTTAAACTTGTACAATTAGAAAAATTCTGGAAGCACATATAATTAAGAACATACCTTCAGGATATCAGAAGTGACTGGGTTTGGCCCTTGAGACGAGAAAGATGCCATAAATGGTGCTGGTTTTGTGTAGAGCACAGTTTCAGGCTTTGTTACATACCCAAGCACCGTACTGTTTTGTAATTAAGTGTAAGCATGATATTAGCTTTCGTTTCATCTACATCCACTAGGAACTTTCGCTAGTTCCAATGCACAAATAGATATACGAATACTCATTCAAAACATTAAAATTGATATAGGGAAAGTAAAAGGAGGAATTAATCAAGAAGAATCTAATCTATACTTCACATAGTATAAGATATGGAAAATTCAGCTAGAATGCAAATGCAACTCCCATGATATGGACAAACCTGTTAGGTTTGATGTAAGACAACAATGTTTGACCTTCCGAGTAGGTAATGTGAGTGGCCGGCAGGACATGTGCATCAGCAATGATCTCGTTTCCGGTGATATTACTATTAATCAATACCATGCCGATTCCACCAGCTTGCAACACAGCTTCTCCTTTTGCAACCCGAGCATTTGTTCCTCTTGTGCAAATCACTATCGACCCTTTAACTTTTGCAGGATCTAATGAGCCAATGAAGCACAGCTGACTGCCATTAATTGAATTTGTACATATCATAACTAGGTAGATTAGTAATGGATTTCTATATATCCTGAGATATTCATGCTCGAGTTCCTTCCAGAACCAATGAAGCACAGCTGTCAACTATTTACTTTTCGACTTCTTAATATCTTTGTATTTTCCAATCCTAAACTTTTCATCTTATGATTTGTTCCATTACTTCTGCTTCAATTAGCTTGATTTTAAATTAAATCTCTTATATTTTGGAGACCGGTTTTGTCAATTTGTTACTGTAACTTGGGGTGTGTGCGTAATACTGGTATTAATTGGGTTTGCTGAAACTTGGAAATCTTATGTCGTTTTTGCTAGTAAATTTATTATGCTAATATATTGAAAGACTTACGCATCTTCTGCTGTTGCATTTGCTGCTTTAGCATCCGTTGAGATGATAATAGGGTACTTTCGTACTGCTAGACTCGTTGAGGAGAGGCTCTGGCCCTAAATTATTAAGAGGCACCCAAATTAGAAAACTCAAATGATGAATTAAGTACTAGTGAGTAGTGACCAAAAAAATTAATGACAATTTTCAAATAAATTGTTTACTGGTATTTCATGAATTGAATTGATATTATATCCTACATACTGAATTAAATGACTTTAATTAACTGCCACATGTATAATGCAATTATAATAATATAAATCAATGTATGTTGAATTACCTTGAGGCTTGTTTTCCCAAATGACACATAGGAAGGGAATTCCCGATCCATTGTGCTAGCTCCCACTGTGAATATCCATGGTGCTACATTGCTAACGGATCCAGCTGTTGGGCCCGAGTTACCAGCCGAGCAGATAACATTTATTCCTTTCTTGACTGCATGAAACGACCCAATGGCGATACCGTCTCTGAAATAATCCCTTGGGATGCCACCCAAGGAGAGAGACAGAACATGAACACCATCAGAGATGGCCGCATCAAAAGCCGCAAGGATGTCGGTTTCAAAACACTGAGGCCAGCATACCTACATGTACAATGAGAAATTTAGTCATAACTCATAAGTTAATTAATATTGCTATTTTTATTCATTTTTTGCTCTCCTAGAATAATATAAACTGTGAAACCTTGTAAGCTGCAACGCGGGCATGGGGTGAACCGCCTTTTGCTATTCCACTGCCGTAGCCGAAGACGCTTGCATTAGCCACAAATGCTCCACCGGCTGTTGAAAGAGTGTGGGTCCCATGGCCATCTGTGTCACGTGGTGTCTGATAGGATGTGTTCAGTGGCCCAAAAACTGCTTCGTATCCTTTGTTGAAGTACCTTGCACCAATCAACTTCCTGCAGAGAAGTGTATTACATCTCTCTTCAAGCCAGACATGTAGTGGTACAACTAAAAAAAATTGATCTCATTAATTGTAGCAAAATGTGCATAACTGATTTACCCTCGGCAATGACTGAAGTCTTTTACCATGTTCTTGACTTTTGGTGCAGAATATTTTTTTTCCCCTTTTATAAACTTAACTAATGTACGGAGTTTAAAATTATTTTATGTCTAAAGTTTGAATGGATTGGAATTTTAAGTATTGCATAGGTGAAGTGATCTGATAGTCATTAAACCTTTTTAAAAAAAAAAAGATGTAACAGTCATTAAGTTTATTATTAATAGCTTAAATGTCACCGTAAGTCTGTATATGATGAAGATAGGTATTTTATCATGTAAGAGATAATATAGAGTTTAAATATTGAGAAATTTGTGAAGTTAGCGTCTCTTCCCTCATCCAAATTTGGTAAAATATGGAAGTTAATTTCCCAAAAAGTGATATTACAGTTAGACGATCAAGAGATGCCAAGCAAACAATGAAGAACAAGGGAAAACAAAGGAGAAAAAATAATGAGCGTTTTGTATATGTTTAAAAAGATATTTTAATAATTTAATAACAAATAAGAAAAGACAAAACAAATTTTTATAGTTCGATAAATTAAGATTAAATGGGGACATTGGAAATATAGACTTACAATTAATGTTGATAGTCTGCGAGGCTTCTTATGTTTCGAAATTTGAGAAAAAAAATTTTAAAATTCTAAGTGTTGCATAGGATAAAAGGAATGTATGTTATACAATAAAGGGAAAATTAGTTATATCCCCTCTAATCTTTGCTAATTGGAAATATCCCCTCTAATCTTCAAAATTGGAAACATCACCCTCTAATCATCATTCTTGGGGATATATAACCTTTTAGTCGTTTCTAATGATTTTTAATTCTGAAAAATCAAATTTTAAAATATTGGACACAAATGTCCTTAGTCCTTTGTCCCCTTGTGTCAATCGCACCATTGATCATCTATTTCAATTTCAACTTCTTTCTTTATGAAGATTTAATATCAATCATTTACTCGGAGAAGAAATAAACGTCTCCTATTAAGATGGGTGAGAAGGGAAATATTTGAAAAGGGTTGGAGAATGGTTGATATTTTTTATTTCTTTGCAATATTACACAACATAAAACTAGGAGAAGATCAATCGCCAGGGGCTAGGGACATTTTTGTCCAATATTTTTTATTTTGATTTTTCAGAATTTAAAAATCATTAGAAATAGTCAAAATGGTATATGTCTATAGCAATAGAGATTAGAAGGGGATACTTCCAAATTTGAAAATTAGAGGGGGATATAACTGATTTTCCCTATAAAATAACTTAGAAGATCACCATAGGTAATATATGTATGGAGATGATATTATGAGATAGTTTATGGTGCAAAACGATGCATAGGTGTTTTTTTTTACATCATAGCTTTATTCGTCGGTATTATCTATTAATTGACAAATCTAATTTAACCAATTTAATTTGTATATTGAAATTTCACGGAAAAGTAATTTTTTTTTATTTTTACATTATTGCAATATTATTTTCGAATTTTTAAAAACCTGTCACTACTTTAATGTTCTTTTTATTAGTTTGTATCAAAAATTGTAGGCTTAAAAAATTCGAAAAAAATAGTAAGAAAATTTTTAAAAATATAAATTTTTTAATATCAGATTTCTATATATATATTATAGTGGTTGAATTAGATTTTTCAATTTTTTTTAAAAAAAAGTCTAAAAAAAAACTCTATGCATCATGATACATAAATAAACTTTCTTCGATATTAGATCATGTAAAAGAGGAAAATATCTGAGTTTGAATGAGAAATTTTTTTTAAGTTAGTCTTTCTTATGTTCTCCAAATTTGCAAAAATAAAGAAAAACTTGCCTAACTTGGACCAAAAATAAAGACAGTTTAACCGAAATTGATGGAAAGTACGAGAGACAGAGACTTGTTGCAAGGGAAGGTGGTATTAACGTCATTCTGGCAAATTCCTTTCCACCCAGTTGGGACATCGCTCATTCCATAATCTGCAAAGCTCTCTGATTCTGGCCATACACCTACAGACAAACCATGCATATGATACCCAAAAAAATATTTAAATTAGTCACCAATGTGAAATGTTTTGAAAATATTTAGCTACGAAGAATATAGAACTAAGTTTTACATGAACTACCGTGCTTATATTTATTCACCCATATAGCATGTGAAAATTTTGAGCAAAGATATTTTATGGGACTGTTCAACATCATTTACTTTTGATTAATGCCCATTTTTATCTGTTTAGATGCATAGTTTATTGTGAAAGAACACATAGTAACGATAAAAGATGATAATATACTAAAACTAACTATCATATAAATATTGACGGCGTTAAAGATAAAGATAATTTTCGGAATAATTAAAAATATATATCTTTGCCAAATAAATAAATAAATAATAAAAGAATTTAGGTGTGTCTTGGTTAATTTTACTTAAAAAGTGAAATTGTCGGGTCAAAATCGGCGACAAATCATATAAAGTAATTAACTTTTTGAAATAAACAGTTTACAGTAAAAGGTAATTGTTGGTGAAAATAAACAAAATTGGTAGGTTCTTAGTCCAAATCATAATAGGGCCATTGTAATTTGTAACCGTGACATTGACATGCTGTATTTTGGCATGAATGCATGACCTGAATTCCCGAAACAAGTCAACCACTATGCTTGTCGTTTGTCTCGTTTTTTCTTTCTATTTTCTTTCTTGAGAAAAAAAAAATCTCTTCTTATTTTTTTCCCCACCCCCTCATCTTCCCCCCAACGGGCCCAACCTTTAGTTCACCACTAGCATATACATATCGAAGACTGAGCTTAAAAAAAAATACATTAGGGTGGTGTTTATATTTGAAATTAAAAAAATGTTATTATCCTTTTCATGATAAATTGACTATCTATAGTTGACAGTTAAAGACAAATGATTAGTATTTGTTTCTCCATCCTCTAAGTAATCGATCACTGCTCAAGCATTCCCTAATTAAAATTCATATGGCTCAAAATTAAGTACAAAAAATAAAGGAAAATTTATTGTAACTGGTTACCTGTATCAAGATTTCCAATAATAGTGTCTTTACCATACCCTGCTTTGGTCCACAGAGAATTTGAACCGAAATTACCATAATTCTCTAAACCTAGAAATTGCCATGATCTAGTAGTGTGAAGCTGGTATTCTCTGCTGGGAAACACTGAAACCACCCCGGGTATCACTGCAACAGAATTGTAGCTCTGAAGTTATATTCTGTTACTTTCTTAATTACTCTATTTGACTGGAGCTGCCTCAACTTTCCATTTTTTTTCTTAGTCCCAATGATTTGCCTTCTTATTTCTTTTATATAAACCAATTGGCATGGTAATAAGACAAAAGGAACCTCCATGTTCTGAAATTGACACGTCAACTGAAAAAATATTCCTTTTTTAATTGCATTTGCAATATGCCAATATATAGAATAAACATATGTATCTGCATTGATCGACTGTATAATTGGATGGATACAGGAAAATATAGAGAGGCTATATAGAGATGGAGACATATGAAAATTGATTTCACATTTTTATATTGTGTTACGTTACCTTCGGTGCAGCATTGTAGCCGTTAGATGTTATTTTTAGGCCATCTAACGGCTATAGTACATCGGCATATGAATTCAGCACAGTAAAGCATCTTAAATGATGCAGTCTATGCACTACTCGAGTTAGGTGAAAAATAAGAAAAAAATAATCAAATTTATAGAATGTCGAAAAATAAAAGTAGTTTCTGAAAGGAAATTTTAATTTGATTGTAGGTAAAGTCCTCGGTCACTATTAATTGGAATTAAATTTTCTGGGATAATAAAGAATATTTACTATATTTAAGGATTTCTTTTTCTTTGGAATAAAGATGTGACAATTTTCAACCCTCCAATCAAAGAAGTAACTAGCGATTTTGTCAACTTAGTGATAAATTGAACAAATACAAATGATGTGGATGGAGAGAGAGAGAGATACTTGATATCTTATCAGCTGTTTCCTTGTCAATTTTTGCGGCAAATCCATTAATGTTCTGGGTATATGAGTAAAATATCGCATCTTGTGCAGCTTCCCAACTGCATTCCAAAAATTAGCAAACATCAAATGCCAAATCAAGTATAATTTTTTTTCCGAGAACGGATAACCTTCTCTTGAGTGATAAATGACAAAACACCTTATATAAGTGAAGGACGTCGTAAGTTCGAACACTGATGCCAAATTTTTTGTAAATATTTAATTTCAAAATAAGCTGGAGAGTTTTAACCATCTTATCTCTAAAAAATGTAATTTCAATTTCTAATACTCAAAATTTAAATAATTCTAAATGGATTATTTTTTTTATGTCTATGCTACCTTAGCATAATTAGGAATGATAATTAATTGTTGGCTTTTACAGACAGAAAATGACTTTTAAATGATAATATATTTTATATATAAGATTAATTCATGACTCTTCTAAACTTCGAATTAATCAACAAACAATGTACCTTTTCTGAATAAAATAATGTTAAATCTCACAAGTTTAAATTTGCCCTTCAGCGCAATGATTTCAATTTCCTACCGGCACCCTTACCGGCAAGAGAGCCAAAATCCGAAATTCCTGGTATTTTCTGAAAATTTCCGGTATTTTATCTCACAATACCGGGTACCGTCATTTCGGTCACTGTTCCGGTATCCAGTATTACCGGAATTTTTCGGTAAGCGGTAGGGTTTTGAAAACACCGCTTCAGCGTATATTAGAAAAACGCACATAAAAGTTAATTTGAATACATGTTAGAAATATCCATATTATCAAAAGGAATATATGTATGTTTTTGTTAAGTTATGAATAATAATTGGATTGCTTACGTTCCCAAAATGGATCCCAAGAGCTTGAAATGGGAATTGGCTACTGTCGTGCTCTGTAATTCCAAGTCGTCACCGGCTTCGACACGTGGCGGTTCACCAAGGTAAATAATGTACGGCTATGTAAATCAGAAAAAGATGCAAATTTAAATGGTTATGAATCTATTATGATATACATTTCTTTTGAATAATGGAGAGATTAATGAAGGAGCGTTGAAGTATATACCACTTTGTCGCCTATCGCATTTTCATGCAAAAGGGTGAATGCGAGCAAAGCTAACAATAGGACGCTGTACATACTTATCTCTCTGTAGTATACCTTGACTGTGTGATTTAAAGAGGGAGAGAAGGGAGCCCTTAACAGGTACAGTTGTGTTCTAGTTGAAGTGCTGTTTTTATAGACTTGTGTTGTGTGTACGAAAGAAGCTTTAATTAATTGCAAAAGCCGAATTGAAAGAAGCTTTAATTGATTGCAAAAGCCAAAAAATCTTGACTTTCATTGTCATTTATATTTTTGATACAATCATTATATTGATATTCAGTGTGATATTTAATTTTAATTTAATACCTTTTAATATTTTTCTGGACTCGTCCCCTAAATCTACACCTATTACTTCCTTGGTCCAGTTCGTGGGTCCAAATAATTATCCAAATCATGACTTGAACATGTTATCAACCGTTTTGTCTTGAACCGGAAGTGTGATATGAACAGTTTATCAACTTTTAGTCATGAGTTAAGGTTTTATTGGTTCTAGTTAGATTTTCTAGATAATTTATGTTAGTTTGGGAGAGAGCTTTGAGACGATGAGTACATGTATTTGTTCCTATACAAGAGTTACAAGAGCCTTATATAGACTGATATTGGGATATATAACGGTGGCATCTTATTCCTTAGCTTTGTACTTATGGTATCCTTAACATTAAGTGCCAGTACAATTTCTAAAAAGTAGAAGTAGATAAAAAATATTATTTTTCATAATATAGGCTCTATATTTTACTAATTATCCTACGATGAAAATGCCCATATGACTGATATATTTTTTATCACTTTTCCTCAGGCTAAAATCTAATTTGCATGAAATATTTTCAAAGACTTGGATGCTCAATTTCTTTGGAAAAATGTCACCAATTGGTCTTTGTTATTTATAAAAAGAGTCTCAATGTTATGCAATAAAAAAATTTCTACTAACGAAGTCGCAAGCTACTTTAATATATTTCGCTTGCTCATGAAAGATATGATTTGAGGAACTGAGTTTTGCCGATTGATTGTTGCAAATTATTTTCATTACCTCCATTTTAAATCCGCTAGGACTTGCTTAATTCTTGTCAATTAATTTAATTCTCTGCTTCAGCGCGTTATCATAGCATGATCTTTTTATTTTTATTTTTTCATGCAATTTTTGTCTAAAAATATACAAAATCTAATTTCCGATTATTAATCAAATCTTTCAGACTCATTATGTATCAGAATAGTCACATATTGCTTATTTGCTTGAGTGATAATGCTCCTTGTTCATATTCTCTCTTCAGGAAAAATTTTTTTAGATATCTTAGAATTCTATTTGATACTTTCGCAAAATAGATATCTTGGGATCTGTTTGGATCATATGAGAATAAGAGTAAGATTAATTGTTAAGAATAAGCTTATTCTCAAAATAAAACTTTTTGTTTGGATGAAGAAAGGAATAAATAATGAGCTTTTTTTTTCTTTGACCGTAAAGGTTTACATGGGATCTTCAGGTTTCTTTGACCAAATTTTAATTCTGACTTTGTTATTCTAGCATCTTGTAGGATTAACTAATCAGACCATGGTTCTGAATAAATCCTTAATCCGAAACTGTTTGGATTATTTTTAATCTTGAATAGCTATTTAATCAGGATTAATCTCTTATTCATATCCATCCAAACGCACCCTTGATGCATAAGGGGAAAAAGTCATATTCGATTAATAATTTGTATCGGTTTTTGTATATGCTAAACTGAAATCGGCATTTATTTATATATATTCATGAAATATATGAATATGTATGTAAATAGTAGTCTTACATCTCTAGTTTTCTTTTAACTTTTAAGTCGGAAAAACGATCTTGAATAAAAAACTCTCAACATTGTGTTCATATTTATTTAAAGTCAATTTCAGTTAGCACAGTGTCCATTGTTTAACCATTTTCTGCTTTCATAGTGAAAATTGAACTTTTTAAAAAAAAAAAAAATCAACGAAGTCAATGATAATGAATTTTATAAAATAGAATATCACCTCTCTCAGGTTCATCAAAACTAGTATTTATTTATAAATGGAAACGATCGTCTCTTTGACTTTTGACTCTTTGAATGCCAAATCTGCACGCTCTCGGCTCTCTCGGTCTCTTCCCCGCTCCCGCGCTTGCTGGTCGGGTGTACTCAATTGAGAAAAGTCAATCACAGCCGTCCGATGGGCACGACGGATGTTCAGAGAAAATCAAACTTCCTCTGAGGCAAAACTTTTTGGGCTAATCTTTCACTTGACAGTCACTGTCTAGTTTATCCAAAAAAAAAAAAAAGGAACTTTTTGGGCTAATGAAAGAATACTTATGGGCCAAGCCTTTGGTTGAGTGAGCGTTCTTCCTCTTGGTACGTACCGACTCCGAAAATTCTAGGTGCGTTTCAAAATTTCAACATCTGACCGAGTCAGGGTGCAGATATCACCACCGCTGTTTTAGATCCGGACAGCGTGCATAGGTCAGATCATTTTTTATGGACAGTTTTGCCCTTTCTTCAAAAAATTAAGGAAGCAGATGAACAACCGTATACAAAATTGCCAATTTGAGTAAATAATCTGAACAAAACAAAATGTATTTAACTAAGAACAAAAAAGGTATATTGTTGGCATCATGGAACCTACATTTCATATCCCCTCCACCCCACCCAACACACGGTACCAACAAGATAATTTTAAAAAAATTGATAGCTATTTTCTCAAATTTGAGCCATACTTAAACATGTAGTTTTAATTCTGTTTTGTGATTTTTTTCACCTTTATCTTTGTTTATCTATTATAAAAATAGAGCACATTCTATCCTATTTTGTATTATCATTGAAAATATTTTCGGTTGCTGTAAAAAAAGTCAAACTTGTTAAATAAAATGATAGAAATGTGGCAAATAAAACCCATGCCTCTGTTGTGAGAATGATGTTACTAAGATTTTTTAATTTATAATACATTATTATTCTCTGCGAATTTATATTTATATGATTGATCAAGTGAATCATAATGTATTGGGGGTAATTATTTACATTTGGTCACGTATGTTTATATCCTCTTTATTTATATTTTATTTATAAAAAATAAAGAATTTATTTTTACTTTAGTGAATTACAATGTATTCACAAGTTGTTCAAGTTTAGTCATGTGTTTTTGTTTGTCTTCTATTTGTTTTTTTGTATCAAAGATGTTTTGACAATGAATTTCACTATTATTCATATGTTTGTTATCAACATGTGGCATGCATTAACAAATAAATATGGATGTAAAAATTGTCTATTAATGAAATTTTGCTATAAACGTTATATGTACATAAGAAAATGGATTTTTATACATTTTATTTTCTTCATGAGCTATTTCATTATCCCATACAACAATTATTCAACTTAATTTAATCCTTGCTTCATTTAAAATGGCGCCTGTTTTTATATCTGCTCCCCAGAAATTACTTAGTTCTTTCCCGAGCAAGGCCAGTACTGTCCTTAGAAAAAAAAATATTAACCAGTGCACTGGCTCTTATAAAAATAAAAATAAAAAAAGAAGTTGAGAACTGTCCAAGCCAAAGAAGCGTTGTTAATAACTTAATATCCGAGAAGTCAATGAAGAAGCGATCTTCAAGTCAAGTCAATGCAAGCCGCCTTGAGAGTCTATGCGGTTGGCGCGTTTCCTGTCGAGGTGGATTACCTTTTGCAAACACCTGGCTCACTATCTAACTTCAGATTTTAATTAAGTGGGTCCCAACTATCTGTTCTAAAAATGCTTCTTCCAGTGTGCTCTTGGAGCAACCATAATTTCCTTCACTTTTGTCTCTCTTTTAAATTTTTTGTCATTGCTCCCGTCTCTATCAGCACCCACCTTCAAGATTACATTTACATGCGGCGCTTATTTTATAAACTATGTGTAGCGAGTGAATTTTCCAGTGATTAATATATCTGCCACACATTTATTATACAGTTAAGTTCATATAATTCGTACACAGGTGTCACCTTTTCAATTTGATTCATTGAATTTTCTACTCAATCAACCTTGAAGAGATATATATATATATATAATATATATAATTGAAGGCGCATTGCCTTTGCGTGGTCTCCTTCTTCCTTTCCGATTAAGCACACCAGATTTTGTATTTTAGTTTTTGCTCCTAAATATAGCTTCTTTCTCTTCAAGTTTCTTCTCTCCTATCAGGGTTTATCGGCAGAGGAAATTCTGGTAAGATTAAATTGAGATGTAATTCGACCTGCTATGCTTAATTTGCTCATAATCAAATTAAATTGATAGAATTCCCCATTTTGTTTGATCCAGTTATTGGTACTGTATTCTTTTATGATCCAGTTCTCCATTTGCTTCAATTTGGACAATAATTCATTTAACTAGGTTCGATTTGGAGAAACGAAGGATTGAAGAGAATACCTTTTAGCAAATTGGAATGTATTCATCAATATTTTAAGTGCTGAAAACTTCATTTCATGCTCAATTTGAGTACAATTTTGACCAATTCTCTGTCCATTCCCCAAATAGACCAGTTTGAATTGGGAAAAAAAAAATTATACCAAAAGTAATGAACAGAGTTTCTTTAAATTTTCTTCTAATTGGGTGCATTTTGCAAGTATAGATGGGAGCCAAAGAATCAAAACCTAGTGGTAGCAGCCACTATGGCTATTCCAGTGACTACGGATATGGAAACACCAACTCGGGATACGGGAATTACCCGTATGGGAATAGTACCTCAGGATATGGAAATGATAACTCAGGCTATGGGGATAGGTCAGGATATGGATCAACCTACAATTCTAGCTATTCTTCATATGATCATAACAACAACACCCAAGCCAGGAGTGAGAATCCCAGAGGGAGGGTGCATAGCAAGTATTCTCGTATTGGCGATGATTATCGTACTTTGAATCAGGTATGGAATTTCAGTTGAATATGCAAGCATATATAATGTTCTCTGGATTGCCCCTTTTGTTTGTTCAAACATACAATGTTTACTGAGATATTTGAGTTACCTGAATCTAGTCTGGCCCTTTTTAGAATTCATAAGATATATCATTATAAAAGTTTTATGAGCAGTGTGATATGTGGTACTGGCTACTTTGGTACTAAGAGCAAAATGTGGTACCAACTTGTGTTAGATACTACTTGTCTTTAAATAACGGCAAGACTATTTCATATTTTCTTTGTATATTAATAGGTTACAGAGGCTCTGGCAGAAGCTGGTCTTGAATCATCTAACCTAATTGTTGGAATAGACTTCACAAAGAGCAATGAGTGGACAGGTATGAAATGGGTCAGTTTTTCATATTATATTTTGCTCTTATTATATTTTTTTTAGTTGTTCATTTATTCGTATTATATCTTGTTTGCTATTGAGTTGGATACTTGACAATTAATTTGGTACTAAAATTAAAATATGTCGGCTTGGGGTTTGGTACTAAGAGCAAAATGTGTTGAATTGGGGTTTAAGTGGCCACAATTGCACAGTGGATTTTTATACAGTTCAAATTTGACTAATCAAAGAACAAATTAATATCACAATTCAGGTAAATTATCCTTTGGGAGGCGATGCTTGCATGATATAGGGAGTGCACAAAATCCATATGAGCAAGCAATATCAATAATAGGAAGGACCTTGTCAGTTTTTGATGAGGACAATCTCATACCTTGCTTTGGTTTTGGTGATGGTAAGTTCAATTTGCGAGTTCTTTCAAATATACATAATGGAAATAAATAAAAAAGAATTGTCAACCAGCCAATAAAATGACAATTAATATTGAATAGAGAATTTTAATTCACAAAATTGGGTTATACTGAAAGCAGTCTTTAGTCTTTACTGAGAACTAGAATAAAATCTTTGGCATCCACAGCATCAACACATGATCAGGAGGTGTTCAGCTTTTATTCTGACAATCGGTCATGTAATGGCTTTGAAGAAGCCCTCGATAGATACAGAGAAATCGTACCTAACCTTCGTCTTGCAGGTCTGTCTACAGATCTGAATTCCTTTACATGAAATTCAAGTTCATTTTAACAATTATTGAATTCTAAGTCAATAAGCCCTTTTGATATAAACAGGCCCGACATCTTTTGCACCAATAATTGAGACAGCAATAGGCATTGTAGATAGCACTGGTGGCCAGTATCATGTTCTTCTCATAATAGCTGATGGCCAGGTTAGTGCATATTTTAAATAATATATGCAAATCTGACCTTCATATCATGAGGTGTTACAGTAATTCTTGGTAGTAAACCTACAAAGAAATAATTTCTGATGCAATTTCTAATGCATCTTGTAGGTGACAAGGAGTGTCGATACGCAATCAGGACAGTTAAGCACACAAGAAAGAGCCACCATTGATGCCATTGTAAAGGCTAGGTAACTACAATTGTTACCCCAGAAATTTTCAATTTTCTTCCTTTTTTCTTGATCCCTTGAATTCTAAGATCTTTTTCAGTTCCCTTTGTCTCAGCCCTCTCTGTGAAAAGATAATTAAGTGTTATGCTTGGTCTTGAAATGGGTCATTTGTGTAACTATAAGATCAAAATACAAAACTATGATGTTGAGGGACCAAGCAGGGAATTTTAAAATTTAAGATGGAAATAAAAAATAAGTGACACTGCCTGTGTACTTTGCCTGCAGCCAGTATCCTTTGTCAATAGTCTTGGTTGGAGTTGGCGATGGGCCTTGGGATATGATGCGCGAGTTTGACGACAACATTCCTTCCCGTGCCTTTGACAACTTTCAGGTTATTTCTTTTTTTCTTTTTTTCATTTTTCCTGGTACTGAAAACCAACACGTATAATGCTTATGAATAATACCTCCTATATATTTATTTTTCCTTTTTCCTTCTATTTTTTCTTTCGGTTTGTTTTTTTTTTTTTTGTATGGAAGTAGGAGCTGTTGGTGCTTAAGTAATTTATTATCTAATAAAATCCTTTCGAGTCCAAACTTCCTGTAATATACCTTTTCGCTTAAAATCAAATTCAACAAAAATTAAAACAATATAATTCTCATGAGGTTCTGTTTGGATATGTAATAATTGAAAAGTATTTCCAAAACCCTCTTTTAAAGCAAAGACTATAATGATGCCCACCGTCCAAATCACGATTGAAATAATAAATGATCAGGGGAAGACAACTACAAACAAAAGTTGGACCCAATGAAAAGGGGATAGGGAACTGAAAATTATTTATGTTTGTGCAGTTTGTGAATTTCACTGAGATAATGTCCAAGAGCATCCCAACAGAGAGGAAGGAGACTGAGTTTGCATTGGCTGCTTTGATGGAAATACCTTCCCAATATAAAGCGACCATTGACCTTCAACTTTTGGGGTATTGAACTCTTACTATCAATGAATAGATTGAAGTCGCCAGACTCCTTTTTACAAGTATTATTTCGGTCAAAAGCTAATGATTCAGGTCTTACTGTTTCTTGTTAGCCTCAAGCAAAAGAATCCAGTACCCCAAAAAAGAAAAGTAGGGACTCTTAATTAGTTCAAATCCAGAAAATGGTGTCATTAATTGAGTACTACTATGTTCCTAATATGGTAATTCATTTATATATATGTTTAGTCGCCGAAGGGGAACTCCACCGAGAGTATGTCTGCCTCCACCAAGCAGGAATGCTTATTCTCGAGGAAACAGTTTCAATCAAAGACAATCATCGAATCCTACTTACAGCAGCAGGCCTACTACAACTTACTCTTCAGAAAGTACTCTTGAAGATAAGCTGGTATTTATGTCCTTTACCAATGCAAGTTCTGCGTCATTTGAATAAATTTTTAGTACAAATATTTAATAAAACTATTTTTCCTCACAGATATGTCCAATTTGCATGTGGAGATCAAAGGACTGCGCGTTCGGATGTGGACACCAGGTAACAGAAACAAAGATTCACCAAAATTTGGATTTATGTTATGATATTTCAGAATTGTTAAATTGAGCTTATAAATTTCAGACTTGTTATGATTGCGGAAGAGACCTAGAAAGGTGCCCAATATGCCAGAGCTCCATAACCACAAAAATCAAGTTATACTGACGAGTAATAACTGAGCTCATATGGTGGGATAAAGAACTGAGAAGTACATACTTATGTACAAAGAGCTCTCATCAATTCAACATTTGAATTCGGTACAAATATGCTTTCCATCAATTGAAGAAGTGCTCAATGCTTTGTACTTTTCTTTGTAGAACTTGTGAATATCATAGTCCTTGTAGTTCTGCGTTGTGATAGAATTCGTGCATAGTCGAGGGAACAATTGTCTTATTTGAACAATGTCTGTTTAATGTACTATTAATTTGTGAAATTATGAATAGATATATGGGTCTTTCAACTTGAGCCTTTCTCTTGAACCGTCCTGTACAAATTATGAGACGATCAGTATGGAACATAGAGGGCCACAAATTAAGTTGATATTTTGTACACGATGTATTATACTATTGATATATGGTCGCTTCGACCGCATGTTAAAACATTCATGAGATTAGCTCTCTACGTGCATCACGGATTCATTTCCCTTCCCTCTTCCCAACCACAAACCAGAAATTATAAGTGTCATTACTAGATTTGCCATCGCTGCACAGAACAATTGTCTGTTACAAATATTTAGTTTAATAACCAAATGTGTTCAGTTTAATAATCAAAAGTGTTCAATGTAATGCGTCAAGTAATGGTTTTATTATATAGAACGCGCGTCAGTCTTGAAGAGAGGTGTGCCAGGGGCAGAGTTGGAAAAAAAAATTATTTGAATCGGATCGGTTCACGACCCCTTCTAATTTTTTCATGTGTTTTTTCTCCAATTGGTGACCCCTTCGCTCACCTATTAAAAAATCGAAAAGTCGTACTGAACATTTATATCTAATAATCTAAACATTTGTACCTACTACACTGAACATTTGTTGTTACTAAACTGAACATTTATACTTATCCAAATGAACATTCTTACTTATAACATTTGTATTTTTTATTGCAACTAACTGAACATTTATACTCAATTAACAGAATATTTAGACTTACTCAATTGAACATTTGTATTTGCTAACTAAATATTTATACTTAATAAAATGAACATCTTTTCTTATTATATTTATATTTTTTAATGCAACTAATTGAACATTTATGTTTAAATAACGGAACATTTGTACTTATCTAACTGAACATTTAGGTGCGGGATAAAAATGAGCTGGGTGAGAACCATCGCTGAGGGAGCGCCTCGACGATGACAGCGATGGCATTTCTTCCGATTGCAGAAATCAATTTCCATTTTTTTAGGGAGCGAGTTAGAAAGTATGTAATGAACCTGCTAATCATCCCGATCTGTGATGGGCCTACCAATCATCCGATTTCAATTTTAATTACCCAAGTGTTTGAACTAGAAATCAACTATCTGTATAATTCTTGACATGTGTTAATAAATTGCAGGATTGCGTCTGCACCTAGCTTATTATTAATCGACGGACATTAGTCTTATTTATCAACAAAGATTGCATTTTGCAAATAACTCCCCTTCAAAAAGAATTACATTATAATGGTTGTCTGCAGGCTTATATATACTATATTATAAATATCTTGAAATTCTGTAGAGGCACATCAGAGATTCCACTTTACACCGACTGAAACAATCACACAACTGAATTGTTTTGGTTCTATCTTTCCTGGATTCTATAAGAATATAAGTAATATCTCTATATATGTCTGAATCTAAATACATGCATTAATTATTCAATGAATGCATGCATTCGCATGATAGGTATCAAACAACACAATTATCTAATTAAATGGTAAGGTATTTCTCAAAGCATGTATTTATATTCAGACACAGTTTTGTTTTCACAAATAGAGACATGTCTTATATTCTTATAAAATCCCGGAAATACAAAATAGTTATTACACAGTTTTAAGCAAGTTAATGAACAATTAATCACTTAGAGCCAGCCTCCAAGCAGAACTTGGGTTGTTTAGTACTTGTACCCCTTCACATACAAGCTCTCAGATGCGGCTGCATCTGTGTTGCCCCCCGCATATTTCCCTAATGTGGCCTCAGAGTTAGCCTTGCACCGCACCAAAAATGTCGCCTGTGCGGCCTCAACATTCTCCTTCTTACCAACCCACTTCTTGATGGTGCTCTGTTGTAGAGCCCGGCCGAAGGAGAAGGACAATGTCCAGGGCTTCAGCACCTCCAGTTTGTTCATCGCATTGAGGTTAAGTGTCGCTTCTTCCTCACTTTGTCCCCCTGATAAAAACACGATGCCGGGAACAGCAGGTGGGACAGTGCGTCGCAGTGCGGTGACTGTGTACTCAGCTATCACCTCAGGACTGACCTGGAGGGAGACAATTTTTTGTGGTTGATCATTATCTTTCGAGATTTGGAAAGGTATCTTGGCAATTCGTGCCTTAAGAATATTTTAAGTATGGTTAATAAGCATAAGAAGTCTACTAATATTTAGACTAGCATAGCATCTGTTTGACAAATGTTAGATATACTAATCGATGATATGGAGGGCTTCAAGGGGTATAGACTCATAATTAAACTAAGCAATGTTTTTGGGGATTACCTTTGGGCTATCAGAGCCTGGAGTGACCATATTAGGCTTTAGTAGAGTTCCCTCCAAAAGCACATGGTGATCATTCAAGGCCTTGTACACGGCCGCAAGCACCTTTTCTGTCACGGCGGCACATTTTGCAATATCATGGCTTCCATCAGTAAGAATCTCAGGCTCCACAATCGGCACCAGCCCATTCTCCTGGCAGATAAGTGCATACCTCGCCAGGCCCTGTGCATTTTGCACAATCGACAGTTCTGACGGCTCACACGGGCCTATCTTCAACACAGCACGCCATTTGGCAAATCGAGCGCCAGCATTGTAGTACTGCTGGCATCGTGCCCCTAGTGAATCCAGACCCTGTGTTGTAGTCTCTCCGTTTGTACCTGCGATTTCTATGGTGCCCTTGTCAACCTTGATCCCGGGAATGACCGAGTTCTCCAAAAGGAGATCGACAAATGGTTTGCCATCGGCGGTCTTCTGGTAGAGAGTTTCCTCAAAAAGGATCACACCCGATAGGAAAGGCAGGGCACCTGGTGCGGTAAAAAGCATTTCACGGAGTGCCTGGCGGTTTGACTCGATGTTTTCGACATTGATGCTCGCAAGTCGCTTGCCGATTGTGCCTGTGCTCTCATCAGCGGCTAGAATGCCTTTGCCTGGTGTGGCGATGTATTTGGCAGTCTTGATAAGCTCGTCTGAATTAAGCGTGAGAAAGATTTAATTGTTAGCAAGACAACGACCAACGAGAAACAAATTTCATGTTAACAATTTTGGCATGTTATTACTACGTGGCATTTAAACACAAGGATAAGTTACTTTTTATTCTCGTTGTTCTCCTTAGCTTAGCTTAGGATATGTGAATAACGGATAAGGGAAAGAAATATCTTGATAATAGTGCTTGTACGGTTGTACCTATATTAACCAAGATATTTTCATATATGACTAAGATAAGTCACAAAAAAAAATATAATATATCCAATAAGCGCATTCTCTTTGTATTATATCCATATTTACAAGAAAATATCGCTCTAAAAAAATGATGATAAAAGCGCCATTGACATAAGTTGCACTCCTTTGCTGCATAGCAAGAATATTTAACTGAAACTTATTCATCAAAACATAGAACAATAAACTTATTATTCCATTCAATCCTAACAGAAGTCGCAAAATTTCCGAGCGCCATTAGTTGCTACAAAAGTGCAGGCATTAGCGTAGACAAACTCACAAACATGACTCTGACACTAGTAGGTTTTACCTCAACACCTTATTTATACTTCTAAATTGACCCCACCTCTTAAAATAAAAATGCTAGAAAGTGATTAGATTCCTAGTATACCTGCATATTTTCCAATGAAGGCCGACATGCTTGCTTTTTGAGTTTGCTGGTCAATTAGAGGACTTTGGCGCAAAAGCAAAGATAAATAGACTAGAGTCTTATATAAGCATCAAAACGTGGTATATACCATGTGAATCTAATACAGCAAACTGACACGCGTCGGCAGCTAACCCGTTGAATCCTATCATCCCTGGATAAAGCAACGAGTGGTCCAGTGGTTTCACTTAATACCCATGAAATATAAAATACTTAGTTTCTCTAAAAAGTAAAATAAAATTAAAAAATATTAATAAATAGAATATTGAGTGGTAAGCCTCTGACGGATAGAGAAGCTGACGTGGACTTATCCAGTGAGAATGTAGGGAGGAAATGAACTGAAATCCAGTGTGCACAGGCTCATAAATAGTAATTATATGCCCACTAGCAGCAAAGACCCGCTCTTATCTTTTACTATCACTAGGGCAAAGGTTTATTTCATGCACATTTGCAAAGTTGGTATTGATTGTACAGCTCAATTTCCGAGAGCTTTGTCTGAATAAGTTTTTAACTTACTCAATTGTAATTGCTGTTTACAGTTCTCATGAACAATTTATCACGAATATATGAAATTATAACCATGCATTCAATATTTCCTTCCCCCCTCCAATACAGAGACAAAAGTTAGTATTTAAAGATTCAGTAAAATATATTAACCATAAAGGACCACAATCCTTGCTGCTAACTACTTACCAAAAAACTTTAGTCAATAGTTGCTGCAAACTATATGGTCACAACAAAAAAGAAAAAAATATATCACCAATAGCATATAAATTCCTGTAATGTAGATCCAACAGAACTGGGTTATACAAGTTCCCCTTAATAAACATCTGCCATAATATCCACCCCTCCCTCTTCCCCTTCCTTTCCATCATTGCCCCCATTCTGAGGTGGTGAATATGAACTGTTTGCCCCCAAAAAACCATTAGACTCTCCAACTGTACTTGGGGAGCCATCTCTATTATGACCAGTGTACGTATCATCAAGCTTCTCTTTGATGGTGACACTGTCCTCAAATGGTGAGCCTTGTTTCCTGTGATTGTCATTTCCAAAATTTGCTGGAGGTGAACCAGGGGTAAGCTTATGGTCAGAGATTAGTGGTGAGTCTGCATGGTCAATAGGCTGATCAAAGTCTTGGTCTTGATCACGACTGGCACCGTGGCTTCGGTGCCGATAGGAACTATTTCTTGGGCTAGGAGTGTGACTCAGGCTCCTTTCATGACTATGGCTTCGGCTGTGGCTTCTCACACTACCACGCCACTTTTTAGGGTTTGGGCTACGATCACCAGCTGAATGGTGATAAGTTATTTTAGGGCTGAGGCTACGGCTAGGGCTCCTCCTCTTGGAAGGTGAATGGTCGTGTGACCATTTAGGGTTGGAACTTGGACTGCGGCTATTGGCATCTTGGTAACTAGCACGTGACTTGCTGGGGCTACGAGATGGATAGTCAGAGCGATCCCTCTTGGGGCTACGAGATGGAGAGTTGGAGCGATTCCTCTTGGGGCTACGACTATAATTGTCATGAGATCTGTAGTCAGAGCGGACTTGCTTTGGGTTAAGGCTCCCATTGTCACGGGATGGGTAATCAGCGTTATCCCTCTTAGGGCTAGAGCTAAGTTTCTCACGAGAAGGATAGTCCAAGCGAGCCCGCTGAGGGCTACGGATGTTATGAGATGGGTAATCAGAGCGAGCACGCTTTGGGCTGGGGCTGCGGTATCGATTATAGCTGCTATCCCTTTCCCGAGGGGCCTTGTCTCCAACCTTGCGTCCCCTCTCATCTCCCACACCACCTCCACTATACCTGCCATAAAATATAACAAAATATTCAATTCTTCAATGACAGACCTTATTGTTTGGAGTGTTTCTACTTAATTCTTGACCAAACTTGGCATGCTATATTAAATGTGTATTACTGATTAAAATCCAATTAAGAAATAAATAATAAAGGAGCCATCCAAAGTTCAACCAAAAGAATCAGTCGGCTTTCATAAGACCTTTTCAGATCTGGTTCTAAGAGTAATAATTGTCACACTATAACCAGAAGTTTTTTCGAAGAAGTCTCTTCCAACGAAAGATATAAATAAAAAATGTACTTGCTGCATACCTGTCATAGTGAGCATGAGCATCATACCCCCCGCGAGATACACGATCACTATCATACCTCCCGAATGAAGGCTCAAGTACCCTGCCTCTCCCGGAAAGAAAGTCGCCATTTCTCTCCCTAGCTGCAGCAGCTCTGTCAGTTGTAGTATCAATGGGTCTCCAGCCACGGATAGGACGGGATGACATCTTGCCACGGCCACCTTGCAAGGCAAGGGCCCTCAGCTCATGCGGGACACGCTGCTTGGCTACCTCAAGGATCTTGATGAGATCCTTGGCGAACCTTGCATCCTTCTGGCAGAAAAATGTGTATGCCACGCCAGTTGCACCAGCACGACCAGTGCGGCCAATCCGGTGCACATAGTCTTCTATTCCAGTAGGAAAATCATAATTGATCACCGTCCTGCTCCATATCACAAACAGATAAAGAAAAATATATAAATAAAAGAGTACTGTTGAGCAAAATAGCCTCTTTTAGGATCACAACAAGAGTAACTTTCAAGTATGACCCAGTTTAGAACACTTGAACTGTTGAGCAAAATAGCCTCTTTTAAGACCTCTAAATATGTTTTGATTGATCCATTTACAGTTCATTTGCAATAACACTGAAACAATTCTTTACATTCAAGATCTGCTTGAAGACAAAAACTTTAATTGGGACACTGTTGGTCTTTTCTTATAACTTGCTTTCTCTTAGAGAAGTTAGAATGAAGCCCAGAAATATTCCAGAATAAAAAAAAAAAAAAAACACCGTCGAGATCTCAGGTTTTTAGCACCTGAATCTCAGAAGCCTCAATATCATTTATAGGACATCATTACTATGGCCACCAAGTGATTTTTGAGGAGTCATTGCTGTTAAAATATTTGGAGATAGACTCTCGTAAATATGCACATCAAGAACATAGTTACTAAGTATAGATAGACTCTCGTAAATATGCACATCAAGAACATAGTTACTAAGTATTTAAGATACCGATGATAAATATCTTTACCTTATATCCTTAATGTCAAGACCACGAGCAGCGATATCTGTGGCAATCAGAATAGGGGAGCGTCCAGAGCGGAAATAGCTGAGCACCCTTTCTCTCTCATTCTGGGACTTATCTCCATGAATCACAGACACCGGGAACTGCCGCACCAGGCTGTTTGCCAGCTGATCACACATGCGCTTAGTTATGCAAAATATCAGCACTTTAGCTCTTCTCTCCTGTGACCTCAATATCTGCTCAACCCTTCTTAACTTTTCTGACGGCAATATAACCTCCACATTCTACATATGCATGTTTTAATATTGGAATCAATCACCCATCAGACATCAGTTCAAAACTCATTTGTACGGTCGACAGAGTAATAGACTTGCCTGGGTGATTGCATTATTTGCAACAAGCTCATCAACACGGCCAATGTTGACCTGGACAGGACGCACAAGCAGATCATTGGCAATAGCACGAACGTCCTTGGGCCAGGTGGCAGTGAACATGAGGGTTTGGTGGCGCTGTGGCACCTCCTTTATGATCCTTCGTATCTCAGGCTCAAATCCCATGTCTAACATTCGGTCAGCCTCATCCAACACCAGGTATGACACCTGGCGAAGGCTCAGCCGTCGCATCTCCATTATGTCCCATAGTCGTCCTGGTGTCGCAACCACGATGTCCACCCCTCGTTCTAGGGCTTTCAGTTGGGGTCCTTTTGGGGCACCGCCATACAGACACTGTTTTTCACTTGGAATGTCAACAATCAGCACTCCACAATGAATGGTTTACATCAAAATCTAGGACAGGCAAAGCAAACAATACCGTGCAAGAAATTTGCGCAGATCGGCCAAACTTCACAACCTCTGCTTCAATCTGAGTGGCCAGCTCCCTGGTTGGAGCAAGAACAAGCACTGTAGGGCCTACTCTGGGGTCATTGCGAAGCCGTTTAATGCATATAAATCCAGGAAGGAGGTATCCAAGGGTCTTGCCAGAACCTGTCTTTGCAACAGCTACAAGATCATTGCCTGCAAGAGCAATTGGCCATGACTGTGCCTGGATTGGAGTTGGGTGTTGGAAACCAGCATGGTGTAACTGTTGAAATAAATAAAAGTATCAAATCATTAGGACAGAAAAATCAATTTCATCGTAATAAATATTTGAATATTCCCATTCAATATAAGATTATTATAAAGGGGAAGAAGGAACAATTATGCCGTGATGTTCCAAAAGTAGTTCGTTACCAGCTCAGTAAGGAAAAAGGTGTGCTTTTGTTTGCCAGGACCCACTTCATAGCAGTTGTGGAAAGAGGGCTCTTTTTGGTGACCCCCATGACAGTGGCTTGCTTAGGAAGAGTTCGAGTTAAGGGACCCGAATTAACACAGCTCAAACCAGAAGAGCCCCCTTCCCACTGCCAACTAACAGTACTCTGTGCTAGTACCCTCCCCATCAGACGTGGGCATGATTGCCAGGAAGTACCATTCAAGCAGGAGGAAATACCACAATATATATAAATACATTTCCATATGGCCTGTGGTATAGATCCCATGAAGGATCAACTGTCTTATGAGTCACAGTTGGTCAACCCACACAATTGGATTGTAAACCAGGGACCCGTGCATGGCAGCTCAGGTCAATCCAGCATGTCAACATGTTTATCATGGGTCATGGGCTGACAATTAGAACAAGAATATTCCAGGGTTACATGCGTAACTCCACAGCCGCATAAATGGCAACACAGATCAAATCCCAGCCAATCAGATCAAGGCAGGCCTGCAAGCACAGGCCAGGCACTGACTCAAAGTGAATGGGGCCAGTTTGAACTGTACGACATTGGCTCCACCGTGGAGCAAATATCGCACCTGGGACTGACAGAGATGAAAAAAAATGAAAAGAAAGAACTCAATCTTACAGCAAGATAATTAGAACATATTAATTCATCTAGCCTGAGTTATATTTCTTTGCCGATTGATCTTAGGGCTAGTAGTCATTGCAAAAGGCAGATATTTAACATTAACTAATTGTAAATTAAAGTTGCAGAGGGTAGGATTCTACAGTTTTCATCTTTTGTGCTTTAATAAAAATTAATTGTACCATTGAACTAAAATTCAATAAAAAAGGTAAAGAATAATGATTAAAGTTTTTGGAATAAAAAATGAACCCAGAAAATGCAAGATATGTAAATACCTCCTTAAGTATCTCTGATGGAAAATTAGCAGACTCAAATGTAGGAAGCGGTGGCGGTGCATTGTCACCCTAAATAAAGAAAGATTTATTTATAAGATAAAATTACAATGAATGAATACAGCATGTGCATTTGAACAAGCTAATGTAACAGCAAAAAGTTTCATTTTTTTTCTTCTTACACAGAAGCCACATTCATTATCAAGCATGAATGGTAAAACCAGTACTAGCATAGGCAAATACCAGTACGGGACACAAAATAATAAAGGTAACATGCAATAATACAAAAGATAAATAAATAAATAAACGTACAATAACAATAATCTCATGATGGTGTCGGTATGCTTCAGCAGCCCCACCATCCACCCCTGACGGGTAATCCCTCCTGCCTCCAACGGATATAGCTCTGGGATCACGTGCATCATTTAGGCCATACATATCCATGCCGCCACCTCTACTGCTGTCTCCCTGTCATTAAAATTAAAAACCTACATAATCCCAATATATGCCATAAAATTCAGGCAAACATCTCTCGACAATAATTCTCAATGTACGTTAGTGTGGTTGTATCTATGCAAATCAGTAGTGTAGGTAGTAAAAAAAGGCCAGACAGAAAACAATATTAGGTCTAACATACACACTCTAAGAGTTCAGAATCTGTCTTCTCTTTATATAATGTATTTGTTACTATGCTCTGCTACTTTTTTTTAAAAAAAAAATACTAGATTTAAGATCTGCTTGATCTACCAATCCAGGGTCTCCAATTTATCTTTCCTCTGATTCTTTTCCACTAACATTTCTTGCAAAATAAAGAAAAAACTAAAGCGCAAAAAAGGCTGATAAACCGAAAAAAAAAAAAGAAAAAAGCAAATACCTGATGAAATGTTCTGGCACGCGGCGCGTACCGATCATCAGCTTCATCAGGGGAGTAGCTCCTTCTCCGGCGACGATCAGGCGCCGCCACGGCAGCCGACGAGATACCTCTCCGAGCGGGCTGAGGGAGCGGAGGCGGCGGAGGGAGCTGATCCTCGGGCGGAAGAGGTCGCTCGTACTGCGTCACATCTGTCTCTGGATTCCAATAATACAAATAGCCCGTGCTTCCATCGACCAACCCTCGCCATGGCTTAGGAAGGGTCGGATCCTCGGGCGCGTAACGAGGCGCCGCTCTCGTAGACATGGCCGGAGATGGGGTTCGGTCTCGTCGGTCGGCGGCGGAGCGAGGAGGCGAAAGGACGAGAGGAGGCGGAGGGTACTTGCGAGTCTTCCGTGCTCCTAGGGTTTGAAAGCGGGGTGGATTGGGATTGGAACGCATTTGATTTGGATTTATGGATTTATGGATTCTGATTTATGGATCTTCTTCTAGTTTTAGTTTAGTTTACCATTAATGAATGAATCGGTGCGCGTGTAATGTTGTAGCTTAGTAGGTGCTGCCTACTTGATTTGATTTCTTCACTCTTTGTTTGGTCAGGTCGGCTAGAAATTTATCAAGGAGACTGCCAGTTGTCGTCCAACAGTATTTATTACAGTTGGGAATGGGATTGGTTTATTTATTTTTAACCAATAATAAGGTTTGGTGGTGTATATGTGAATTCACATCCTATGCAGACCTCAAAATTTTGAGATATGCATAGGCAGACCTTTGATCGGACGGTTCAGATCAAAAGTATGCTCTCTGTTCCAATCAGATTTTTTATTTTGTGTGTAGTCGGATTTATAATCAGATTGTTTTTTAATTATAATATGATTAAGGTTCAAACTCAATCAAATTTTTGTCCACTATAATAAAATTATTCTTAATTTTTTATATATTTATGTAATAAATTGTACTAAGGGACCTTATGATTCATTTTGTTTCGACCCATTCATTTAATTAACTTTTTACTTCACCTCTCACATAATTTAGAAAATGTAAGGTCGAAATAAGAACGCTGGACATTTTTTTTTTTTCCTTGAATCTTGATACGGGTATACGGCTCTTGAAAGTGGTAGCATAGAGCTGATACAAATATAATAAATAAATAAATAATTAACAGGATAGTCCAAATATTATTTACCCTTACAAAAAATTCTGATTCAACAGTGTACTGAGTGTTCACTTTTACGAAATTCCAACCACTATAGAAGTACTGTAATAAGAGGTAAACGTGATCTGTAATAAAAAAGCCGCCGCCAAACAAAATAACTACAGTAATAAATAAATAAATAAATAAAAATAAGAATCTGACAAAGAGGTCATTTACGTATATTATATTATATTCGAAGGGCCCAATTGAGATTTGAGAACCACTTCTAAGTTCTAAAGTGGGTCCGGCGGGCCGCTCTAAGGTCAAATTGAGTCAACGTAAAGAGTATTATATATCCAGTAGGGAAGAGCAATAAACTGAACAGAGAGCTTGCTAACTTATCTCTCTCTCCCTCTTCCTCTCCCTCTCCCTCTCCCTCTCCCCATTGGCACATAGACAGAGGTGGAAATGAAGTTGTCAGAGAGCAACACCGGAGAATCAAAGTGGGTGGCTGAAGCAGAAGCACCATTGGAGGAAATGGCCCCACCCCTCATCGGAGCAGTTCGAGACCCGCTATATCGCAGCACTTGTAAGAATTCATTTCTTGAAGCTTTGTAATTAATCTATTTTACTGAAAATAGAAGTTGTGGTTACTGCTTCTTTCTTGAATTTGGATATGTCAATGTTTGTATTAAGAAGTAAAGTTCTTTTCTTTGCTCTAGTTTTTTTGCATTCTGCTTTGTCTAGCTTCTTGTTCTTGATTCAGATTTCTTCACGAAATAGCATAAATTTCGTTCTTGTTTTTGTGCTTTATGAGTCTTGCGGAGGTTTGTTGAATGAGAGACTATGTACTGTGTAGCGAATCAGGAGTTCTTGTTTTTTGTGCTTTATGAGTCTTGCTGAGGTTTGTTGAATGAGAGAGACTATGTACTGTGTATCGAATCAGGAGTTAAATTCAACAAGATTCTCACTTTCTTTTAATGAATGCTAGTTTCTTTACAATCCAAAAGCATTTATTCAGGGGAACTCAAAATATAGTTCTTTTCATCAATAGAGAAGGATCTTTAATGATACCTTACAATAAGATAACTTAGTTATACACATCTACGCAGATTAATTTCTTAAAAGTGTACAATTACTAGCTGTTTCTTGCTATATATTCTTAATTTCTTATATAATTTCTTGCTTGTGGGGCTGTCATACATTTCTATATTTCATACGATGAATGTTTGATTGTGAAATGCCTTTAAATGGTGAACTATTATTAGTTTATTACTTATATTTAATTTGCATAAAAAATCAATGTTCATGTCAACCTGGTTTTATTGCTGCAGTGCTTCGCATGGAAAAGTCGATACATGACTTCATTCTAAAGGATGACTCTCCAATTATTACATTCCCGTGCTTTGACACCCCATACTTAACAGATGTTGCGTGTATACTTGCATGTCATTACGGCCTCGAACCTGATTCTGCTGAAAATAGCCTAGTATTTTGCAAAACAACAGGCACCAAAATGCCACTGCGCACCCTCTCTAGCATCCCTCCTGTTGAACCAGAGGATAGGGGGACTTTAAAGGAGGAGGCACATCACACGGGCCTAGCTAGAGCTTTCGATGAACAGTTGAGAATCATTCCTTCGGTGGTCTCGCCTAGCCTGGAACAGATTCCGCAGCCTACACCAGAAGCCGCACAATGCCATAGCACCAGTGTGACATTTCAGGTACAACTTTGAAGCTCGCAAGTATTTATAGTAGTATCAAAGCCCATAATGATTTCACCAAACTAATAATTGGCGAAAGTTTAACATGGCAACTTATTTGAAAGAAAAATTATAGCACCGATTCAGACCATTATCAAGCTTGAAAACCAACCTTATTATAATAAAGAGAGCAGCATTTGTAAGTTCAATTTCCCCCTATATGTGTCTAATTTGCTAACTCAGTTTTTTCTCCTTTTAGAATCAAGACGTAGTTGATGTCCCTCGTCCAAGAGAAGATGATGAGACAGGCAGATCAGAAAGGCCAAACTTGATGACCTTGATGGTGAGAGGCCTGAAAAGAAAACATCGCCGGAGTTTATGACTGCCTTTATATTTTTCTAGACAAGAACTGTAATTTATTCTCTTACATTTTTGTGGTTACTATAAATTAAGTCCTAGTGATGCTCCTTGGAACCTGGTGAGCTTAGTCTTTTCCCTCTGAGTCTCTTTTCCGTTTTTTGTCACTTTTCAGAAACTGGTGCAGTGTATGAAACAGCTAATAGAAATTCTGATTTCTGAGGGCAGTATTGTCTAGCGCTCTCTCTCTCTCTCTCTCTCTCTCTCTAAATTAGAGTTCTATCACTTGACTTACTTAATTTGTCCCTCGGTAATTTGAAATTCTCAAACTTGTGCCTACTTGATAAAGGCCGTTGTTTAAGTGAAAAAAACATGATGATGAATCAATTTGTAAGCCATATTTATCCTAGAAACTCGGTCAAATTAATTAAGATGCGGCTCTGGAGCCACCATATGCTTCTTTTAATAAGCATCAGATAAACATATGCGTGCAATCCGTATGATACATATTAGACATATGCATGGCGTATTTTAAAAAATATATATATATATATTATTTTGATAAAGCATTCAGTCTTTGTTGCGCCTGACCAAACCATTAGGGATCAAGTCATCGTTCCATGGTTACAAAACTGTATTTTCAAAAATTAACAATATTAAATAGATGTAATATTGGAGCTGATCCTGATTACCTGGAGTGATTAACCAGCATTAATTAAAAAACAAAAAAAAAATAGGTATAAATGGGATTTTTCTTGTCTATTGTCTCTTCTCAGCCTATCACATCCATTTCAAAAATTTCATGGCTTCTCTATATTAATAATCAAAGTTTCTAAAATTATCTAGAATTTCCATTATTTTCACACTATAATTAGCGGTAGCAGAAACGGGTAACTTCAATAATTATTTTTACGTATGAATGAATTTTTAGTAAACAAACTACAGGGCAGTTATACATAAGTTAAAAGCAACAAATCTGACGAATGCAACCTAAGAATGCAAAAGAAAAGATCACTGGTCGTTTATTCTGACAGACAAAAGAATCAAGAACCTGTTAAACGATATCAGAATTGTTTTTTTTTCTATTTAATTTGGTATACCTATGTTTACCCGCTGTTATAGCTGCTTCTTGTTCAAATAATAGCTGTTAGCATACACTAAAATCACTACAAGTTACCCTAATAATGAACAAAAGTTAATGTTTAAGATAGCATATCTAGAAAGCTTACTACTAGACTAACAGTTTAATTATCTTGGAAAAAGATCATAGCCGCAGGCCCCACCTAAGTATTAACTGGTCCATAGAAACAGCTAGCAGTGCGTTAGTATTTCTTTTGCCTAATAATAGAGAAATAAGGTTAAAACCTCGTCGCAGAAAACTGATTACAGCTTGCTTTTGAATTGTTAGAATTATACTGGGGAATTATCCTTGTGAAGACGATTCGACCTATATTTAACTTTTATCACCTTTTGTGAATATTTCTTTGTTCCTCTCTCGTAGCATTTAGTTCCCTCCATATCATTTTTGCAAAGTTTTTCGAGATTCCTACAGAAAAGAGGGATAAACACAACGACATTACTATCTCGTATATGATTCTACCAAAAAAATCTGGAAATTCACAATGCTGAAGAAATTGAAATCTCGAAATACATCTAGGAGAGTTGACGAACAGAGCTTGTCGATCGCACCTCATATTAATTCAGCTAACCCTGATATACCATCAGATGACTCAGCGAACAATACCAAGCCATCTCCACAATGCTCGGTGGTCTCATTTTATGAAACAAAGATAGGTGGTGTGCCCCGACAGGTCACCATCTCATGGACCAGAAGCCTTATCAGTCATTCATTCTCTATCTCTGTCGAAGGAAGGGAAAATGGACCCCTTTTATGTCGTGTCGAGCTCAAACCATGGCCATTTAGGGGACGGAAGGGCTTCAGAGAAGAAGAAGTCGATGGCGACCATGTTAAGATCTTTTGGGACATGCGATCTGCTAAGTTCTTAGAAGGTCCAGAGCCCATAAGCAGCTACTACATCGCACTAGTCAGCCAAGACGAAGTGGTTTTATTAGTTGGTGATTCTCATAAGAGTGCCTACAAAAAGAGCAAATCGAGGCCCTCGTTGGAAGATTCAATTTTGCTTTGCAAAAGAGAGAGTGCTCTATCAAAGAGGAATTTCACCACACGGGCATGGTTTAACAGCGGGAGGAGAAAAGAGCACGACATTGTCATTGAGAACTCCATTCCCGGGTCGAAGGATCCTGAGATGAGAATAAGCATAGATGGCAAGGTTCTGATCAGTGTCAAGAATTTGCACTGGAAATTTCGTGGGAGTGAGATGGTTTTTGTGGAGCAGTTGCCAGTGCAGGTGTTTTGGGATGTGCATGATTGGGTCTTCAACGGACCATGGTCGCAAGCATTCTTTGTTTTCAAGCAGGGGAATGCCGAGTTGCTGAAAGAGTATGATGATGGTGAGGAAATGTTGTGCGATTGTGATAATTTGAGCGGTTTTTGTTTCTTTTTAAATGCATGGAGGACCGAATGAAAAATTGGAAGAGTTGCTGAGGTAGCGTCGGAATTTATTGAATGTATAATAAGGTAGAGAATTTTTGTCCTATATTTTGAATGAGAAGCATTTCATAGTTTAATCCTGTTGAATTCTTGTATATACTGAAGGAGCAAATGATGAAAGCTTGTCCAATTATCCAACATATACATATTGCAATATTGCACATGTTTTATTGTCATGCGTATGTATACGTGTGCTTTTACGCTTGTGCGTTATACTTGAACAAAACTTCTCGGATGTGAACAATTTGGGGTTTAATACGTGAGCGTTTTGCGTCAAGTCGTTAGCTCATTCTACTTGAAATTTTAAACAGAAGGTAAACGAGTTGCAAAAGGGGAATAAATGCAAGACGAAAGTAAAACCGCGAAACCATGCATAATATAAGCACACCATATGCATGCCATTCCAGACCATTCAATTAATACTTGTAACTCAATAGTTTTTAATAGTTCATACACTAGAATAAACAAAGCACCTTCTGAAATCTATAATTTCAAGATTTTCAGAGTAAAAACTGACTTTCTTATTCAAAATGTCTCGAGAAAATAATGCTTGCTTAGTGTCACCAGCTTATTACATCTTCTGGCCTGAACAGAGCATGGAACAAAGGTCTACATGGACCAAAATTGTTTGACCATATAACAATTTTCTGGTTCGCTGTAGAAATTGGAAAAAAAGAATAAAAGAAAGTAAATAATGGGTGCTAGGTAGAACAAATGCAGAACTCCTGCAACCCCCCGAAAATCAGAATATCGAGTTAGTCAGCAAGGTTGAGAAACACCTCCCAAGTTATTGTGCTTCACATATTATCAAAACACCCAAACTACCCGTCTTTTTCTCCCCGTAGTTTACCAGATAGAAAAAGTTCTAGTTCTGTAGTGGCTATTTTTTGTGCTTACCAGGGACAAATAGATGCTTCTTATTAAGGCAGTTTGAGCTTCGGACACAGGTACATCTAAATCAAGAAAAACAAAAAGGGGGAAATAATAATGGAAAATCTCATTCCATGACAGAAACACCTCCAGCTGCCTTAATCTTCTCCATAATCTCCTTAGCTTCCTCTTTTGTGACTCCTTGTTTAACCACAATTGGTACCTTCTCAACTAGTTCCTTGGCCTCTTTCAGGCCCAAATTCGTGAAACTCCTCACCTCTTTAATCACCTTAATCTTGGAAGCAGCGTCAAACTTCTCCAGCTTCACATCAAATACCGTCTTCTCCTCTTTTTTCTTCTCCTCAGACTTTGCAGGACCAGCACCCTGGGAGGAGCCAAGGCTCAAACCACCACCAGACATGGTGCGTGGTAGAGGCTGGTTGAGACGAAGGAGCAAAGCAGGCCCGATTTGCTTTATTTCTCCAGGTGAGAGGGAGGCAATACGATCAGCTAGATCAAGAATTTTAGATGAAGGTGGTGGATTTGGTCCATATGGGTCATAGACAGGTGGGTAGGTGAATTTGTTTGTGGGGTCTTTTGGTGCTGATGTGGCAACATCAGAAAGATGACGCGACAGTGAGAAAGAGGCAGGTGCTGCTGGTAGGGTGGTGGTAGCTTTTACATGTTTCAAAAGGGACAAAACCTTCATGGTTCTGTGAAACTGACACTGCAAAATGCTGGCTTATACGTAAAAAGTTGAGAAGCCAAATTACCTGGTAGAAAAAAACAAATGGTTAATTTAAAATCATCCTTAATTTTCTACTACAAAACTTTGTTAATTACTAAAGCAAAATTTGCGATATTTGGAATAACCCAACAAAAATAACAGTCTCCCATGCCCAAAAAATGGAAAACAAAATTGTTCATTTTCATGGATGCCCATTCTGTTCATACTCATCCAACGGAGATAAAAAAGAGGGAAAACTGGGGTACTTTTGGGCATTTTTCCCTCATTTTCAAATAAAATAAGCCAAAACGAGTCAAACCATGAAAGCTGAGTTTATATCCCAGTTGATTTGTACCAGAAACAACATCATGGAGGCACAGAAGGATCCTCTAACCGTACCATTTTGGACTACTATGCAATTTCATTTGTTGTGTATCATTTCAGTTACGATTCAGTGAAGATCACAAAACTAAATACTGGAAATAAAATAGTACAATTAATTGAAGGCCAATTAGCCTTGGTTACAAGTGCACCAGTTCAGTTCCCTTGATACTGGTTCGGCATTGGTTCCGTAATCAGTACATGATCTCATTAGTTCGACAGATCAATTATAAGTTAACTCGAAGTTACTTAATCATGAGGGAAAAATACAAAGAAGCGATGGCATTTGTACATGTCTTTCCAGCTCAGACTCAGCATGGATTTATTGCTAACTAGAATTGAATTGGAAAAAAAAATATATAAAGAGTAAATATGGTGTTAAGAATATATCACCGCTGAAATCGCCTCAGTCGCTAATAATCCAGCTGCAGCTTGATCCAGGAAGCTAGCAGAAAGAAAATGGACAAAGCGTAATCGACGAAGAGAAAGGGGTTTGAAAGAGGAGAGAAGAAGTTAGGTTAGGGTTTGGACTTGCAATTGCTAAAAAGGCCTTCTTTTGATATGGGCTTGAATGATGGGCTTTTAAGGTAGGCCTGAAAAGAACGTTGGACTTTAATTTTGCGGAGAAGAACATTAATTAAATTCAGTGTAATTGGATGTCGAATACTTTTTGAGTGATGATACAAAAAATTGGATTCACATGAATCTATAATTTTTTTACAATAATATAAATACTCTGCGTTCATAAATGTTAATATTTGATCGATATAAATAGTTGTGACTTTTTTTTTTTTTGAGGGCCAAATAGTTGTGACATTACTTGCAGTTTTTTGTCCTAGAAATTAATCTTAATGACACTCTTAGAAGTTCCAAGTTCCAACTGTTATATATACTGCAATTAAGAACAAGTTGTCGACTTGTGGCAAAATAAACTGCATCAATTTTGAGCAAAAGAGCCTTTTACGTATTTTAAGAATTTCCTATCTATTGAAACAAATCAATTTACAAGCAGGTAATTATTTAAGTTAAGTATATTAGGAGCTATAGTGTTCTTTCTTTTAAGCGAAAGGAACAATACATTATCTAATATATATATGGATTATTGCACTTTTTACGTTATAAATTATTAGTATCGTTTTAAAAAGCGAAAAAAATTAAAGCAAAAAAAGGTGGCAAAATAAACTAAAATGACTTAGAATGAGAGATTCCTCCCAAAAATTAAACTTACTGTGAATTTTCTTTTCACATCATAGCGTAAGAAAAATTTCTTACCAAAATTTTTTAAGAAGTTAAATCACACAAATCACGGCCAGATGGAGAGGGAGAGAGAGACGTCATAGCTGCACATGTAAGCTTGAAAAGGTTACATGTGAGTGATGCATTTATAATTTTTACATTTATGCTCTGATAGAATTTTTAAAATAAATTACAAATACATTACGCTTATCACTATAAAGTGGAGATTGGAAAAAAAAAATTATAAACCTTAATTTCTACAATTATAATGCAGTAGAAACCATGATGAACCTTATTTTGCACACTCATTTTGCCTGTAGAAAAAATAAAATGAGCGAATTTAAGAATTAGTTTGTACAATTAACCGATCACAATTAACCGATCGGCCAATAAAACTAATAGTTAACAAGAGTTGTTTTTCGGATTTCACACTACAAAATATAAATATTAAAAAAATGAGTTTTAATAAAAAAAAATAATTAACATAGAAACTATAATAAATAATTAAATATAATACAACACCAACAAATTCATAGACATCTTTACAGAGGATTGCATAATATAATATCCATTTTATAAATTGAAATTGAAAGAAGTAAATTTTACGCATGATGACCTTTTATAATTATTAAAATAAACTTTTTTCAGTGAACATAAGAAAAGTACCGTTAAATTACTAATAATTAATTGATAATTCCCCCGCTAGCATTATCCAAAAAAAAATAAAAAAAATTCAATTGATAATGATGCTATCTCCACAAAAGGAAGAAAGGTAAAAAACCGACTATGGCCTACGGGGACAAACAATAATCGGACCATTTACTGATTTACCCGGCGTGGTCTCTTCTCTACACAAATACAATCATCCCAATTCACAAATTAGTCCCTCGACAAAATCAAAACATTTTTTATACCCCTTCTTTCGTTCCTAGATAGATCAACATGCACAAAACGGCACAGGCGTGGTTCACCGGCGGGCCGTCGTCGAGCGGCGCCGCGTCGTCGTCGGGGTCTCAGTCGGTGTTGGCAGAGTGGAACTCCTACGCGGCCACCAGATCCGTTGAGGAGGAGGGCTACGGGTTCGATTTCGATATTGAATCCGCCGTCCGTACTGCCAATGACAAGGTCTCCGGCACTTTCAGCGTGTAAGTGAATCTTATTGTCGCTTATTTTCGTCTGATACCTTTTTTGTTTTGAGCTGATTGGGATGGGTTGTTAGATTCGAGTGGAATTGAGGTGGGTTGGTAGTGAATTGGTACAATTGGAAATTTGGAATTTGTTTGAACTTATAGGGTTGTGTAGTTAGCACTTTTTTCTTCTGAGGAGTTTAAGTATCATAACCAGTTGCGAGAGATTAGAGGCAATCAAGGAATTGAATAAACAAAAAGAGCTACAGAGTAACATGAACTTGATAGATGTCCACTCAATACCTAAGAAGAGTTAACCAGTCAACATATTTCTTGCCTTTCCAATTCAAAAAGCCCAGTTAATAAAGGAAGAAACAAAAGCCAAATTAATATATATGGAATAGTTTAATTAGTATATATGTGAACAAGGTAGTTTTACCATCTTTTTGAATAGATAGGCTTGTTTAATAATATTAATTATGAGTGTATATGAGATCTTAACTTGGAAAGTAAACCATATCTTGGAGGTGAGCTTGTTAAGCTACTGATTGTCAAAGCCAATGATGCTTAAAGTTCATATTAGTTCTGTGGTATCTCAGTAAATTGATCATTATTCATTATGTCTACATCACCATCTTTTAGTATTTACTGGGTTTTATATTATCTCCTGTACTTTTTTAGAATATTAGTGTTAGTTCAGGTGAAAGAGTATGAAAGATATAAAAGGTCAAGGTATATCGGGAGTATTTTTTTTTTTGTTGTGTGTGTGGTTCGATACTTATTGAGTGTATATTTTGAAACTGATTGATTATTTGGTTCATAGTTAATTATCTTGATTTTTTTTCTCCAATGTGATGCAGGGTTACCAAAGGAGTAAGAGAGCTACCAGGTAGCTTCCAGTCAGCCACTAGTAGTGTGCCATCTGGCAAATCGCTGGTGTACTTTGGTCTCTTATTGGCCAGTGGCATCTTTCTAGTGTTCATGGCCTTCACAATCTTTCTTCCTGTCATGGTTTTGGCGCCTCAGAAATTTGCCATCTGTTTCACTCTTGGCTGTGGATGTATCATTGGCTCATTTTTTGCATTAAAAGGTCCCAGGAATCAACTCCTTCACATGATATCCAAAGAGGTATTTGATATTTGATTGAAAAAAATATTCCCTAGGATAACTGTGCGCCAGGCCATGTACTAGCAGAGTTACTTTAGCACATCTGCTAAATTGATTTGCAGAAGTACAGAAAAGAAGAACAAAATAAAAAATGATTGTACTGAGTTTTTGCTGGTGTATGGTACCATGAAATCACTTTTATCTTTACCTGACAACTGCATGCTTCCAGTGTTCTCCTTTTGAAATATTAATTTTGTTTCCCTAATCACTTGAATGATGTAAAGCACAGTTGACCCTTTAAGTTTCACATATTGGTTCAGGCTGGAGCAGAAATAGTTCACTGTGGACAACAATGCACTAATTCAGAACCTTTATAGTTAGGAATCTTGATAATCAAACAATTATATATCATATTTGTTATTGTGGGTGTCAAAGTGGACAATCATGATATATGCTTTAAAATTTTCTTCAATGAATAAAATAGAATGGTACTTGCTAAAGTTTTTAATAAAAGCTGTTTAGGCTTTACTTTGTGCCTTCCATATCTCTTACCCTTTCTCAGTTTTGCACAAACTTCATGGATTGTATATTTTCTTGCAGAGGCTTCCTTTCACGCTGGGCTTTACTGGAAGCATGGCAGCGACAATTTATGTGTCAATGGTGCTCCATAGTTACATTCTTTCTGTGTTCTTCTCTGCACTTCAGGTTCTTACCTCTTTCTCTCTGGGAAATAGAGTTCTTTTTGTTACTCCAGATTGAGGGATTCCTACAAGTATGTAGTAAGCAAATGAAACAATGAATGCAATAGGAAGTTTAATATTATATAAAGAATAAGACTTCTAATACAGTGAGTTTTATACAGTTTGGTAAAGTTATTTAGGAAATAACAGCTATACTTTTTTTGCACCCTTTATAGGTATTGGCGCTTGTATATTATGCAATCTCATACTTCCCAGGAGGATCGGCAGGACTAAAGTTCCTTTCTTCAACTCTCATGTCATCTGTACTCCAGTGTTTCGGCCGATGACCTCTATTATTAATTTTAGGTCGTAGTATATTAGCTTATGCAATGCTGAGCTTAGTGAATTTTGTTTTGATCCTTTTGAGTGTTCGCACTAGCTTATATTTTTTGATAGATAAGTAAATGAGTTTTTCCATTTTGGCACCCCACACCAACAAAAAATATAATAAAAAAAATCCCCACAAACCAACTTTGAAAATAGAGAATTGTATACATATTATATGTTCGATATGGCGTCTTTTGTGATTTGCTTTACATTTCAAATGTTATCTATGTCATTTGCAAAGGAGTTTGAACAATGAACTTCTTAATGACCAACTCCAGTATACTTCAATCAAATTTCTCTATTTAAGTATTTACACATGCGAAACTCTTGATCCTCCTACTTCCATTCAGTCCGTTGTTCGTAATACTTTTTACTGTAATTTCAAATAGCTATGCATATAGTAATCTGCCATTTGTCTCATCAAAATCAAAATTTTAAATAAATATGTGTGCATGTCGGAATAGCTTAGTTAAATATAGTTCGACACTCCAAACATTGTGAGATAACATTTTTTTCTAATTATGTAACATGATATTATGTAATTATTTGTGTGTCGGATAATATCGGTCATAAAACTGACCTGATTTACAAACAGACAATAATTTAGCAGCGCATTGTTGATTTCTGATATTTGTGTCCCTTTCCTATTTTATTTCCATCACTATTTTGGCTATTTAGAGTCCCTCTCCGCCTTTATTTTTCTTCTCCTTCTCCTCCTCGATAGCACTGCCTCACACTCATGTTTTTTTTTTTTTTTTTTTTTTTTTTTTTCCAATCTATCCTCACCATAGTAAATTTAATTATTTTTAAGTTAAATATTAAGAAATAAAATGCTTGCTCGCTAATTCGAACCAAACCACATGATCACCGGATTGGAACCAAACCACTAATTTAGTATCATTAATGTCATGGTTTGGATGAAGAAAACGGAATTTGAACAAACAATACTACGCAATCAGCCTGATCATTCGAATGTTTAAAAAAAATAGAATTTGGCAGTCAATAAATTGAACATTGGCACTTTCATCTTTACTGTTAACTAGAGGGGTTCTCGCTAGATATAGATATATATAATAAGAATATTTTAATTATATTTCTATAGTTTAGTTATGTTCATTTTTTAATACATTGTGAAGATAATTTATCTTTAGAAATATAATTTAGTTATTGTACGTACTTTGATTTGATTTGATTAAATTTAAAGAGTTTGATCAATTTAAAGAAAAAATTATATGTGTGCAAATATAGTTATATTTATATGAAATAATATGATTTATATTATGTTGATGTTATTCATGAAATCTAATGTGTTTATAAATGACTTAAATAAAAATATATCTATCGTAAAAGATCTGATATTTTTTTCTATTTTCATTTGAATGAATTTAATTTATATTTTGTAAACCAAAATTAAGAATGGTCATAAAGAAAAAATTAAGGTGGAGAGAGACTCTAAGCAACACAAAAGAGAGATGAAGACACGATGAAAATGAAAATATGAAGGGATCACAAAAATCAGAAACAAAATAATGTGTTGCCAAATTATTGTCTGTTGGTGAACCGAGTCAGTTTTATAAGCAATAATACCCGACACATAAATAGTTACATAATATCACATTACAGAAATCGGAAAAATGATATCTCAAAACTATTTCACAATGTTCGGAGTGTCGAATGACATTTAACTAAAAGATCCCGACACCCACACATCTTTATTTATAATATTGATCTATGATATAATAATCATTTTTGTCAACAATCATTAATCTCATCTTTTCTATTTTTTTCTTTATTTTGGATTGAAATCGATAGAAAAAGTTAGGGTTGAGCGAAGCTTGAGGTGCTCCTCTAGTTATAATATTAACATTAAAATTTCGATGAAATTAATAATATCTTTAAAATTCTCATTTAATTCAATAACATTAGAAAATTTTCATGAAAGAACCCATGCTTTTAGATTGGTAAAGCAAATCCCAAACCACTACACCAAGTTATCATTTTTGTTCAAGAAGAGAATCAATTTAATTTTTTATTTAAATTATTAGGTCTTTTTTCTCTCATTTCATTCCGTGTTCTCCATCATTTTTCCTCCATATCGTCCTCTCTCCCCCGCGCCACGCCACAATTGCTCTCTAAAATAAAGTATAGACACACCAAATGTATGAAAATAAATCACATCTTTGTGAGATCAGTAATTATAAGAAGCTTGAAATGCCAGTGTTGTGATAAAACCTCATGCGCATAAAGATATGTCCAAATGATAACACTTTGCAAATTATAATGAATATTTTTTCAAATAAATATTTGATAAAATATTGAAGGAAACTAAAAATAAAATGTTAATTTTCTTGGTACAGATATATTAAATTCAAAAGTACCTTTTAAAATTCAATGAAAATATCATTATAAAAAGAATTCAAGGAAATGAAAGAAATTGTTTATGCCCTATGATGTCACTCGATGTCTTCTTAATATGTATAGATCCTCAGTTGGGTTGGTCCCAAAGCATCAGAAGCAAGAAATAAAAACTTATTTGTCTTGATGGTAATAACAATAATACAAAAGGACTTCTTTTTTTTTTTTGAGCTTTTGAATATTAGCAAGTAATATCTAGGGACACCAGGTTATTGAATTTGGCAGAAACTAAAAGCAATAACAAGTCTAAAGACTTGTGCCAATATAGAAAAGACAATTCAATAATCAATAGGACCTGGAAGCTTATGGTATGACATAGGATTGTAGATGAATGTTACTTTTATATATGTTGATACAATTTCAATTTTAGTTCTATCGTGCGTTATCCTATTATTCTCTGCATCTTATAATCTCAAAATTGTTTTTCTAACAATAGATCAACCTCTGATATTCCACAGCCCAGCAAAAGGAGGAAGGAGAAGACTTGATCTTAAAGAATCTCGAGCTGTAATAGAAGATTTCCGAAAGATGAATGCGATTACTCTATCTGGAACTCTTTACCATATAGATAGATTTCCAACTTAACACCAACAAAATGAACTCTTAATCAACACAAATGTGTCATTTCCTCAGAATTGACAAGATAGATATTTCGAACTCGGTGTTCTCGGTAGAATTGCATCACTGTAATATTTTTTTAAGCGCTGCACGGCGACGACTATAGAAGGGGAGAAATTCAAATAATTAAAAATTTATATAGCATTTTGATTGATTCTCACATTTTATATAGCATTGTATAATCCAAAATTAAAAGAACAAATTGAAGCAATTATAATTAATAAACACACACACACCAACACGAAGGCTAACATATAACAGCTAGCATTCCAACATCTTGCAAATTTAGCACTCATGCAAATCATATTCTGATGCACTAAAAATCCTTTGTATAACAACATCTTATTGTGCGCTACAAATCTTTTGCAGCAAACACAAAATGAAGTCTTGCATATGCTACGAAATTATTTTCAGTAATACGCACAAATAAAAATGCAACATGCTAAAAGTAATATGGAAAGCGATTAGTAGTGAAGTGCATATAGATTTGGTAAAACAATTAATTGATAATTGAACCTGTTCTTCAGCAGGGATTTCTTTGTTGGAGACAGAGGGGGGTGCACCATCAGGTACACTCACACAACTTTTGAAACCAGCTTCCTCCATGGAAAGCTGATCAATCTCCCCTCTACGGCTCCACCTATATACAAAAATCAAAAGAAAAAAAATTCAAACAAGAATTTCCGATCTCAATTTACAAACCTTCTAAGGACTAGCTAGTAAAGTATATTCCCTGTGATTCAATCTTACAACGATCATGCCATTCTCATTTGTAATATCATCAAGTCCCTAAAATAAACTGACTTCACTTGTAAAGTGTCACATGCATTCTCAAAAACTCAGTTCAGCAGTCAGTGGCGAAGCTACGGAACTTTTGGGTCTAGGGACCCATCTGAAAATAAAAAAAAAATTATATGTAACTTAGTACGATTTGTAAATAAAAAATATATAAGAAGTTAGGGACCCATCTCAAAAATTTAAAGAACCCAGCTGGACATGTCATGTTTGATTTGAATTGTGTAACGACTCCTAAAACATCACACATTGACCTATGTCGTATTTGTCCTAATGAATAATCTTCTTTCTTTCTTCACAATGAATTTTATTAAGATAAAACGTATAATAAAATAAAAAATCTTTGGATGAATGATCATTGACTCTTGAATTATTATTTTATATATTGGATATATTATTCTAGATCTTATGTTGTTATTATAATAGAATATAGATGTTTGATTTCTCATGTTTATTTATGTGACATTCTTTAAGAGTTGTTTATTTAAAAATTATTATTATACTATATTTATATTAGGTGCAAGATTTTAAAATGCAATTTATGTGATTTAGTGGTTGGGTGGTGATTTAGCATTTACCATTGATAAAATGACGATAAAACGGTTGTATAACGATATAACGATGATAAAATGGACAAAACTATTGTGCAATATAAATGAAAATCTAGATACAATGGATAAAATAGAGTTTTTAAAAGCTTGATTTAACATTATGTCATTATCGTACAAATATTTTTTTCGGTAAAAAAAATTATGGACCCTGCTGACGTGAAATCGTAGCTTCGCCACTGTCAGCGGTTGTTGTCCTATGACTATGCCACCGTTTACTCCCTTAAAATTGTGTACTGGCAATAACCTGTCAGTTGGTTCCCATAACAGTACCAACTATCTAAACTATCTGAACCAATCCCTACTACATATCCTGCAAATCAACTCTTTTGACAAATTTTTGTATTATTTAAATTCTTTTGGTTATATTACACAGATGAACTCAGAAGTATCAAATTCCTGTTTTAGACGTATAGGCTAGAAGTGTTGGAAGTTCTCATTTTTCTCAGAAATATTGTAATATGTATCATTTTATTTCAGTCAGATCATGTAAAGTTAGCATGAATCCTAGCCTAATTGACTTCTGCCAGTAATGGATTGGTCGCCATAATCAATTGGTCAGAATTTGGATATTATGAATAAAATTCAGCATGCCCGTCAACCATATACTCTCACTGAAACTATACATACCTGCATTAACATGACCAGCCACATTTAGCCCTGATGCACTTCCATACAACTGTAAGTCTTTCTCGAAGATTTAAAAAAAAAAGGGGCAATTTGATTTATGCCACTGCATAAATTTAAAATTCGAAATATGCCATCACAAAACAATTAATTAGTTTTTTGCCATCATAAAACTCTAAAAATTATTTTTACACCATCGGTCAATTAAAATGACCATATTACCCTTTCAATCACCTCTTCCTTTCGCTTTGTCTGCTCGTCTCGAATTTCACCCTAATAAGCAAAATTGCGCAGGTGTTACCTATCCTTCTTTTGAATTTGATTGTTAGTAGGGTTGTGCTTTTGGTTGTTTCGTACATATATGTATGAACCTTACTTTCAATATATATGAAATTGCCCAAAAGCTTCTTCAGCCAAAAAAATTAGCACAATTGCTAGTAATTATAGATTTAAATCAAGAAAATATCTTTCTGAATTAAGTTGAACCAAATCAGAAAGTGGAGCATTGTGGGCCATTGAAGAGCTTGGAGAATTCACGATTTCTGTTTTGAATGTGACATCTAATACAGATCTAGCGCCCATGTCAGGGGCTTAAAATTTCTCTCCTCAGTCGATAATTTTAATAAGGGTATTCTAGGAATTATTAAAAATTCTGACATACAAAAATTATTTTTAATATTTTTTTAATTCAAAATAATGGCATAAAACCAATTTATGCAATTTTATAATGGCATATATCAAATTAGTTGTTTTGAAGTGGCATATTTAGAATTGAAGTATTTTGTAATGGCATATATCAAATAAGATCAAAAAAAAATTTAGTCAGAGAATTAACATTAGAGACTTGCATAATAAAAGAGAGAGAAACATGGAGCGTCCAGGACCACCTTAAAATCAAGCAAACCTTCCAATTAAACATAAATTTCATCAAGAAGAAAAAATAACAAATACAAAGAAAAAGAAATTTGAGCTACCCTTCAATGTGGATGTTCAGAGAGGCTCTTCTCCTTTGAATCACCTCCAAGACACTGTTGAAAAGGTGATAATGGACAATGACAAAAATGTTTAGAGACCTCAGACCTTGGATCTTATTTTGCAATTCCTGGTATGATGCTCAAACAGTACTGGTTATGTACAGTTGATAACAGTCTTTGTCCTGGAACAGTTGACAAGGCATCAACCAAGCATCTAAACATCTCTTCTTTCTGATTCTCACTGTTATTGGCAACACTAGGCATTTCATCAAGCAGTTGAAGGGCCTTAGATAAAAGTCACGGTGTAGCCATGCAGCGAGCCCTGGAGAGACGAGGGAAAAGGGGGAAGGGAGGAGAAGCGAGAGAATGCTGAATCGAGAGGGAGGGGTTTGAGCGCATGGCGAAGAGAGGTGATATTATGAATAAAAATTCTCAATTTTTTATCAAAGTTCTCTAGAGTGATTTTTTTTCTTTCTAAATATTGTAACATTGCAGAATCAACACTGCATCTGGTGCTTCGGTTGAGGGGTCGCGGCACCGCCCAGTTGCCTCCAAGAACATTGAGCAAACTAGCTCAGAAATATAATTCCAACAAGATGATATGCCGCATGTACACTTCTTTCTCTTTTTTTTTTTGTTTCTAATTGTCTATTTTTTTTTTTAAGTTCTAATAAACGACTAACAAATGTGAGCAGTTGTGACTAAAACTGCGCTTTAGTATCCATGTTAAATGCATAGAGATTCCAATTAAATTAGAACTACAGCTTGTAAAAAAAAAAAAAAAATCTATTTTGGGCTCATTCTTTTGGTAAATGCTAATAAAACAATATCATCACATATTTTCGGCTCTATTCTAAAAAAAAAAAATTAGTACAGAGTAGAATAAAACAATTCATAACACTTCCGTCCAAGATATGTGATGCTAATAAAAAATTTAGACAAAAGAATGAGGTTAATTATAATCTATTATTATATTAGGGCGTATATATTCAACAAATAAAATAATTTAAGAAAACAGAGGCTTGATACTTGATAGATCCAATTTTAAAGGAATTTTTTGTATAATAAGTGCACAAACCTAGGTTTGTGAGATTTAAAAATGGCAAAATCGGATATAACCATGTAATCTTTTCTAATCTAAAATTTAAAATATAAATAAAGATGTGTAGGTGTCAGTCCATGCTTTAGTTAGTATTAGTGCGACACGCTATCAGGACCTTTGAGTTTTTTGCTCCGACTTAATATGGTCTGTTATTTTAGATGTATGTTAATTTTTTATGTGTTACTTATTGTGTTGTACTCTGTGTTGCTTAGTATTACTGCGTCATTTTTGTCACATAATTAATTTCAACAGCTCTCTTAGTTGCTTCTGTGAGAAATGATGGAACAACATTTTTTTAGTTGTGATAGTTTAGAAACTTAAGTCAAGAAAAGTAGTTCTAATGGCTAAACAAACTACTAATTGTTAATTTTTTTTCATAATGAGATAGATGTTTTTTTTTTTTTTTTTTTTTTTTTTTTTTTTTTTTTTTTACTATTGTGTCTTTTGCAATTTGAGATCTGACATAAGTTAATTGTTAATTATCGGAGATTTGACATAAGTTACGTTTTATGACAGACACTGTCAATATACTTACTAATTTCTAATATTTGTTTAATATATTTTTTTCATGCATGAAACACAAAAAAAAACATATCTAAAAATATAATTAATAAAAAAAAGAGTCACGAATAAAGAATCAACAAGAGCAATAAAAAATTAAAAACTGTCCATATTTACCGTGCATAGTTTTACTTCTTCTTCTTCTTTTTTTTGAAAAAATGTCCATTTATATCTTAGCATTGATTATAAATATTTAATTTATGGCAGCCATATTTATCGATATTAATTTTTAAAATGTCTTTGTTTATATTGTATTTTATATAAACAAATGTGTAAAATTTTCATAATTATAAATTTATTTAAAAACATATATATATGCTTTTAGAATCCATATTTGCATTAATTATAATTTTTAATATTATATAATAACCACCTTTCCGTTTCACATTGTATATTATTTATATAAGCTCACACTTTGTTCTAATTTTTTTGGCAATAACTGAATTGATAATTTTAAAAAAACTATATATATTTTATTTATATCTTCAAATTATAATTAACAAATATAAAAGATTATATTTAAATGAAAAATTCAAAATTTAAAAATATGTTAAAAATACTTTATCGAGAAAAGCTCGATGTCCAAACCTAGTCGAAAATAAACTCTGTAATCTTCAAAATCAGATATAAACCTCTCTAATTCTATTTTGTTCGAATATAAACCCTTTTCGACAATTTTCATCATTAAATATATAAAAAGAATTTAAATTTTATTGTTATGACAGAAATAGCCCTATCTACTCTTCTTCTTGAACAAGACAGGTCTTATTCCCGCCTTTACTATTTATGCCTCGAGGAGCCGATCCAAGAAGACGAAAGTGTAACCCTAATACTGTTTCGAGAGAGAGAGAGGGTGAGAGACGATGGTGTTTGATGGAAGGGGTGAAGCTGCGTTGGAGGGGTTGGTAGCAGCACCAGTATTCATTTCTCCTATATGTTCCGTATATCACAAGGAGTTATCGGACACCCGCTGTTTGGAAGACGAGTACGAAAAATCAGGAGGGATTCAATGGAGCAAGGTTGCCCTTGACTATTACAGGGACGACCTGGACGAGGAAGGTAACTACATTCCATCTGTGATTCATTTAGCCTAATCCCTAGAGTTTGGTCTGACAGATCTGTGTCAGTGAGATACTGAGAGTCTGAGATTGAAAGTTCAATTCAAAAACTTGTGACACCATCCAGCCTCTAATTCCTTAAAAATCGTCATTGTCAGTAAGAACTTTGGCTACCTCTATGTGCTCTACCAGGCATGGATAGAAGACAACATATACTATATAAAATCTGGCTTTGCTGCCATTAAATTTTGATTAATTAAGCCCCGCACAGGCCTGGGCGTGGGGGTAAAAGTGGGGTGGCGGGTGGCACGGGGTGTTGTTGTTGCTGTTGCTACAGTTTATTATTATTTGGGCTCGTTTGGGATGAGTGGAATAGGCCAATTCCTAGGAATAGCCAATTCCATTTCTAAATTTTTCATCCAAACGGTTTTGGAATAGCCAATTTCATTCCTAACACAATTTTCAATAACACTCTTCCCAACAACATTTTTCTCTCTACTTTTTCACACTTCCCAACGCTATTCCTAAACTCACCATCCAAACAACATTTCTAATTCCCGGAATAACCAATTCCTCCATCCCAAACGATTCAGAATCATCCCAATTACTTATTCTTGTGGCTTCATTTTTCTATACAGATTCACAGATAAATAACCACACAAATTACTTCATTATCTTACATTTCTAGCACATAGAGAGCTTCCCTCGGCATATGATATCAACCATCCATTACATTTCAACTGGACAGCCCTGTATTACTTTGAAAAAACTTAGCTGAAAGTTAAAACCTTTAATTTTATTTGTTTCCGTTTTCCTCGTGCTCCTGTCTTTGAGACAATATAAAACAAATTCTTCAACTTGGCATTGCAGACAAGGATGATTTCTTGAAGGTTCCATTAAGCGATCTGGACTCTTTCTGCAGCAAGCGCGCGCCATCCTGGTTAAGAAATTGGCTCAGAGATGCGGTGATGTTTTTCAAACTGCACAGGAAATGGGAGGTACACATATGCCAGGCCTGCGACTGCCCTCGTTGGTTTTCAGACGGTGATGCCCTTGTTCGGCACCTTATAAGCGAGCACTGTTTCCCAGGGCCATTCCGTCCACTAGACCTGAACGAGGAACACTGGTGGGCTGAGGCCCTTGATAATACAGAGTGGAAACCTATAGATGTCACTGTCGCTTTCAACACACTCTCTACAATGTCTCTAGAGCTTGATGATTTTCACCCCGCTTCCTTCAAATGGCCGTTGTCTGAAGATTGCGGGAGGATGAAACTCCTGGAACAATTACAAACGGGATTTCTGGCGTTGTTAAATCCTCGAGAGAAGGATTCCTCCTTTATATTGCGCTCTAATGGCTGTTTTAGGGCACTTATTACCGTGGCTGCTGACGAGCTCCTTAGACGCCATGACCCGATGAACGTTCTGCCACGCCCTTTTAGAACTCTCTTGTATTGCTCCCCCCTCTCATTCCGATTCATGGAGGAGGGGCCTCTTTGCGCTGTTCTTGAACTCGTGAAAGTGATGCGCAATTTAGTCAAGGATCAAGCATCTCAAAACACAGCATTGCAAGGAAGCCAAGACGGTGGTGCGAACTTGACCCAAAATGAAGGTCTTGATGATGCAGTTACCTTGCCAGCTGGCTGTGATTACTTTGTTCTGGACGCAGCAAAGTTAAAGTCACATGGAATAGATGAGCACTGTATGGGCTCGTGGTTGTTGAGAGCACCTATATTTCCCAAGATCAACAAACTCCCCGCCAAAGCTTCTGAGATCCTTCAAGGGGTGGAAAGCAAGGCAGTATCATTTTCTAAATGCCTCACAACTGTTTGCGAACAGTCCAATTTGAGATTGTCTACACTTACCTCCTGCTTGAAGATGTGGAGTTTAGGTCACTGGCCAAGTCCACTTCTTGACAAGCTGCCTCCTGAGTTGGTATTTAACGTTGATTATTGTAACACTGCTAATGTCAACAGCATGCCGTCACCTTGCTATTTGGTCAGAAATCATGCTAATCGACAGACAACTGAATTTGATTATCAGGTCTGTGTTGAGATCCCTGAACAGTTTATTTTATTTATTTATTTATTTATTTTATTTTTTTATTTTTTTATTATTATTATTATTTTTTTTTTTTTGGGGGGGGGATCATTTGTTATTGATCTAGTTACTTAACATTCCGTTTTGCACATGATGCAGCACTATCATCACCTTATCAAGTTAACCTGTGAGCTGCAATTCCTCGAGCTTCAGTTCCGCAGTCTCTGTGCCGTCGACCTTCGTGAGCGTATTTTGCCTCTTTTGAGATCCTACTTGCGGGTTTGTAATTTCAGTTATGTACAATTTTTTTTTCAAAAGCTTGACAGCAGCTGTCAAGAGAAGTTATGTACACATTTTTGGGTTTATGTTTTTGAACGCACTAGATTGATGTTTCACATTTTCCCTTGTAGATGAAATTGTATATGTTCATGAGATCAGGGCATGGATCTGTGACAGGAGATGAGGAAGAAGAGGAAACTAATGAGGTGAGAGGATTCTGACTCAACTTTATAGGAAAGTTTGTGCAAAGTCATGCAAGACCTTAGTCTTATATTAAGTACTACCTACTTTCAGTACTTGCTTGCTAAACACATCTGATTCCCTGGACCGACATAAAACTCAGCAGGGAGGTTTGTTTAGACCAGTCGTTGTCATTAGTGGATCTGACTGGTACAGCATTTGAACTTGAGACACAAATCTTGCTGCTAGGTTAGAAAAACCTTATATTGTCGGTGCATAGGGCTGAAGACCTTACATTAAATTAGTTTTAATGTGACTTAAATTGTAGGATTGTATAATGGAAGGGTTTCGAGAGGAGCACCCTAAGCAGCATGTTGATAGCAAAGTCAATGGAGAACCTGCAGCTGCGGATTGCGGTGATGTGATGACACATGACCTGAGCTCTCCCAAGGGAAGTGAACAGTTGTCTAAGGCTCCTCCGGGGCTTGGAAGCAAAGGAAGCAGTGCAATTGATTTATCAATTAATATATCAGTTCATGACTGCATGATAGGAAGTGCAGGAGACACAGAAAGAAGAGCATCACAGTTTGGAAGTGCAGATGCAGCTCCCTCCAGTAGTAGACCTGGCATAGCAGCAGCAATGGCTGAACCCGAGTTTAAACCTGAAGCCTTACCTGAGTCAGATGCCGAACCTGAGTTGAAAGATAAACCTGAGTCTCAGTGGTCAGAGTTTTTCCGAATCCCTCTCTGGCGTGAGTTTGATATGTACTCTGATTCTGATCTGTCCGACTACGAGGGAGAATCTGAAAACGGAGGTCACGAGATGGAGAAATTATCTGATGCGTTTTGGTTCATGAGGGAGAAAGGTGCATGGGAGACCAAAGACAATGGTCTCTTTGTCTGCATGACAATCAATGAAATCATGAAGCATTGCCTTGAAAGCAGCAACTCGGATGCTGCACTGAATATTTGGGGATTGAAAACTGACAGGACTATGAAGTACTGGTGCTGCTATGATTGTGGCGAGAGGTTCCCAGATCAAAAGTCCCATATGTTGCACATGGAGTCTGTGCACTATTGTAGGCTTTCATGGAAGTATCCCTGCTGGCCGGTGCTTTATGATTTCTGGCGAGGTGGTCAATCAGGAGTGAGGGAGGGTGTCAAGGAAAGGACTTGTAGCCTTGACGGTTCCATTACAGTCGATTGCGCTTACAGAACATTTTTAGTGGAAATGGAAAAGTTTGGGAGTAGTTCATTGCAGAATGAAGTAAATGGAGAAGTTTCAAATTTGAAATCATATGAGATAGATAAACTGCTAGAGCAACTGAAAGATCTCTCTGTACGCTTGATGTACAGGCTGTGTCGTGCATTTGAGGTTGAATGCCCTTTGTTGCCTTTTCCTTTCAACAGTTTGAAATTGAACCCCCCTGGAGCATCTCTCTGACTCATGAGTTGTTATATTATTGTTATTATTCTTTTTCTTACTATTTATTATTTATGTTTTGCAGATTGGCATACACGATACTGAAATAGTACGAAATTTTGTTCTGCTAAACGAGTGTAAGCAAGAGTTATCCAATTTGTGTGTCTCCGACTGCAAAAAAGAAATCTTGCATTCTGTCAGTTCCTACCTGGAGGTAGATATTCTATATTGCCCTGGGTTCTCTATATTTTTGTCCATCTGCACGTATAAAGTTTGATGGGATCGTGATTTTGTTATGTTCTGCAGAAGCGGAATCTCATGGATAGTGGGCTTAGGTCATGGTCACGCTGGAGATTAGAGGTATGGACTTTTCCAGCTTGTTTCACTTGTTACTCACTTTGACTTGTCTGCATATCTTACATGATGAATATCATCTTCATTGTTTCTTGTTTTTTTAACTTAGGTGAAGTATTTGACTTGTCACTCATCTCAATTCTCCGAACATCTTATCTAATGGTTATTTATCTTAGTTATTTTTAAATTGACTTGAGTGTTTCATTGATTTTCATTGAAGTACTGTTTTATTGATTTTCAGGATTTACTTCGTTCTGTAAGATGCTCGTGGCATCCTGACTCATTCACAATGGAGCTGACGTCTCCCGGAAAGGTGAATAATTCTTCCCAAAAAAAAAAAATTAAATCAAATGAATGTACAAGACAAGAATAACAAGTCTGTATGCTCCTTTGTTTTTTTTCCTTTTTTTTTTGTTTGCCTTCGTTGGCCCATGTGGTTAACCAACCAACAGTTTTGGCCAAAACATTAACATAGGTGCAGGTTTAGCCTGCTTTAGTCATCAATATTTTTTTGTTTCTTGATATATATCATGAGCAGGTGATTATTAACATCGAGGAACACAATGCTGGGATCGAATTTACTTATATTGGAATTTGTTGGAAGTTTTCTGGTGAGTTCCCTTATTTTTCATCTTCATATATATATGCTTTTCTATAAAGGCCTTTCTATTTTCAGGAGGCATATTTCTATTACTTTTTATTAGCTTGTTCGTTGTGTTTTGTTTCCAGGTGATCTGTCATTCAAGGGGTCGAGGGATATCAAGTGTACCATTATGTGTTCAGGGGCATCAACTGCACATGGTAGTATTCAATTTGACTGGAAGGTTCTTCTAGATGAAGGGACTAAGATGACAGAGAGAGTGTACGAATTTGAAGCAGCTCTGGAGATGGACCTTACATTAGATCTGATGGAGAAGTTGAATCATTTTCAAGCCGAGTTCAGGTGGAGGTTGCAAGTTTAAGAGAGATAGAAGTCTGTGTGGTCTTTTATTATGCAGTATTGGATGGGGTAGGAAGAAGGGTTCTTCCGGAAGAACTTATTCCTAGGAAGAAACAACCATCCAAACAAGCTAAGAATAACAGGAAGAAGCACTTCTTCCGTGCATACTTTCTTCCAGCAAATAGGTGGAAGAAGTGGGAAGAAGAAAGTTGGGAAGAAAGAAATGAATAAAAAATAACTATTCTCATGGGCCCATGATTAGATATAAAATCTGTTTTCATCATTTTTTTTCCCAACGTTAAATTTATTATTCAGATTATTAAAATTTATTAAATAATAATTTATTATTCAGATTATTCATATTAAATAATAATAATTATGTGTAACATAGTAGAAAGGTTAAACCAAATTAAATCAAATAGGTTAATTAAACAAGTATATTAGAAATTTTAATTTATAAGAAAAATCATAATTATAGTATTTTATTAAGAATTAAATCGAAAGTAACATAAGAATCGACTTGAATTCGAAATATTTGACTTTGTGTAAAATCTGTAATTTGTATAAAATATTCTAGCAAAATCAAAGCTAAATTACACATAAAATTCATTGTTAATTTGGTTAAATCTTAATGAAATTCGGATTAAAAATCAATTAAAGCGAGTTGCAACACCGTTGGCTACAAGTTCTTGCCACAGAAAATCCAAACGAAGCAATTTAATAAAAAACGGAGGCACAGCTGGCCTCATCTCCTTCTTTCTCTTTTCTTCGCCTCTTTCTTTTCACTCCGTCCGATTTTCTTCGCTCTCCTCTCACTCGTCGCACCGCGTTGCGTGAGAATTGATGTGGATCGATTATGGCCAACTAATCGAGCTTGGCCACGATTGAGAAGAGCCATCATTTCCCTTCTCAAATCGCAGCCGTGGGGTTGCCAGGTGTGAGAAATCAAGCGGGTTACTCAAATTGTAAGATTAGTGTAGTTAATCTCTACCCTCGAGTTTTCTTTCTTCCTGCCCTCTATTTAAACCCCTGTTGAGTGTTCTTAGTTTTGTTTGGCCGAGTGATAAAGAAATTCCAGAATAAGAAAAAAAAAATGAGAGACAGGGAGAAGGACCGGGTGGAGGAGAAAAAAAAAAAAAAAAAAAAGGGAAGAGTTAAGAGACCTAAGGTATATCCATTTCTTCGTTTATAAGATTTGATTGAGTTGTTGAACCGATAGGAAGAACTTTAGGGTTTTGGGGTGATTTCGGGTTATTGACTTCTAATTGAGTTCAATAAGGTTAGGTTAATGTTTTGGAAGAGAGTTAAATCGATATTGATAGCAGATGTGGAAGTGGTGAAGTATACGGGTTTGTTAAGAGGGAAATTGATATAAATTGTTGAAATTGGGGTTGTCAGCAAGAGTTGAGTGTGAAAACGTGTTTAGACGAGTTGTTTGTTTGTTATTGGGGCTTGGTACCAGCCTAGTGGTACGGCTTTTGGCATCTGGTACCTCTCTGGTACCGTTCTGGTACATGGGTTGGCGACAGGGGTTAAATTGTGAACAAAAATCATGAGTTGAGGGCTTGTTTGCAAAAGAAAAGGGCTTTAATGAAAAATAAAATGATTTAAGGTCGATTTCGTAAAATTCTCTGGGATTACGGGTCGGATATGTTGCTTTGGCTGGCGGATCTGTCGGGAAAGTTGCGGACCCGTTAGGCCGGACCCAGGTCAACTGGGTCAGGTTGACCTGGTTTGGTCAACTCGCGTTCTGGGCCCTGTTTTTGGGCTGTTTCGACTGGGCTTAAGGCTAAAAAAAAAAAATGAATGAGACGGGCTGGACTTTTATTATTTGGACTGAAATTCAATAATTTGTTTGTGGGCTTAGTAAATAATTAATTAAAGAAAAAGCCACTTAAATGTCGGGAATTTCTTTAATTAAAGTTGGATTTTACGGGAGATGATGAGAATAGTCCGAGTGAGTCGAGAACAGATACGACGACCAAAATCACCGACTTCCTGATCCCAACAAATACAAATCAAATAACTTTCAGACTTTTAAATTGTTTTATGATTTTCTGATTTCGATTTTCGGATTTTGAGTTTATATCTTACTTAATGATTCGAATTCTTATTTAATAAAAATAAATTTAAATAAAGAAACTATTTGAACTAAATATAAAGAAATAAATTAAATATAACAAAGTAATATATTGAAGAAATTAATGAAAATAGACATAAACTAATTAATTATTATATAATGATAAAGAAAATATTAAGATTTTAAATATGAAACTATTTAATTAAATAATTAATTAAATACAAGGAAGTAAATAAATAAAATAAATAGTTAAGAAAATAAATTAATTAAAGTAAAATAAAAATAAATGAAAATAGATTTAAATAAAACTAATCCAAATAAATTCAAATAAAATTTATAAAACAAAAAAAATAGAACAAAACAAAGTAAAATAAGGTAATAATAAATAATAACTAAATTATTGAAAACACAAGCAAGTACTACAAATTTAAATTGAAAACTCCAGTCAGTCTGGTAGCTTAAGCCGGACCACAGTAAAGAGTTGTAAGTTAGATCAATTTAAGAAACCGTTTAGTCAAATCTTAACGGTTCTTGACTTTTGTACAGGAGGCCTGACGGGGAATGATTCTAATTCAACAACAGGTACGGATACGTGGATTTTTATAGAAATCCGGTCCTGGTAACTTTAAATTTATGCATGGCATGTTGCTGATTTTGTTGAATGCATCGTACAATAATCATGTAGATTTAGGAACAGATATTACAACTCAAAAACTCATATTGAAAAGATCTCCTTTGTTAAAATGGTTATATAGCCAGGCAAGTTTGCATATTCATTTGTTATGAATGAGCTGAGTTGTGCCAGCTCAATATAATCTTGCCTGATAATTTGGAATTGTGACTGCATGACTGAGACTGTGTGGTAATTGAGAATGATATGGTAATGATTCACATCACGACTGTGTGAAGGGCAGTGTGATGTACTGAAATGATAGTCAAAGCCACTCTCCGGAGTCGGTCGGCCACCGGCTTCGGCCAGTTCGGTAGCGCTATGCGGATATGGAATTCCCTTATGCCTGCCTAGGGTTAGGGACTCGTCCCTTATGCCTGCCCTAGGTTAGGGAAAGGTCTCCTTATGCTTGCCCAACCGGTTGGGTTAGGAGACCTGAGTGAGTTTTGGTGTCGTACTGTTATGAAAAGATATGATAAGACTGGAATGTTTGAATAATATGCTCCTTGATATGGAAGTTCCCTTATGCATGCCCAAGGTTAGGGATTCGTCCCTTATGCCTGCCTTGGGTTAGGGAAAAATATATCGCTCTTGACTCAATTGTGTGCATGTTCATGAAAAATGGTTATAATGGAATCGATCTTGGTACACAACTTGTTATGAAATTGGTTAAATAGTTTGTATCTGTATTTCACATGTAAGTTAATTAGTCTAGTTATTTAAATGGGTTATAAATTACGTGTTCATTTTGATTTTTATGGGTATTACTTTCGGGCTAAGATTTCAACTAGAAATCCATGTCTGGAACTAAAACCCGCACTGAGAATTTATTTCTCACTCCGTTTTGTTTTGCATGTTCCTCGGTGGATGGGGGTTCCAGAGAACGCTTCACTCGCAGGAGGAAATTGTTTTTGATGGGCTGACAGAGATCACTTGTGCATAGAAAACCAGTGACCATGTATTTATAAGGTGATTGGAGATACTGTTAGGTCAGTTACCTATTGATAAACATGTGTTGCGATCGACTGTCAGTCGATATATTTTGTTTTATGTTTTATCTTGTTTATACTCTTAACTTGATAATATTTGATTTATATTTTCAGAGAAAAAAAAAAATTCTGCTAGTTTATGGTTAAATTTTTGTTTAAGCCTTACGAGAGTACAATTATCTGTACTTTCGTGGCGGGAGCTGTCACGTCTGGCTGTGGGATGTGACATTATGTAACAATATTATTACATTATTACAACATTACATTATTATTATAATAATTATTATAATATTTTTTTATTATTTATTTATTATTCAGATTATTAATATTAAATAATAATAACTATGTAACAAATATTATACCACATTATATAACAATATCATTACATTATTATAACGTTATATTTTTATAATAATTATTATAATATTTTTTATTTTTATTATTATTTATTATTCATATTATTAATAGTAAATAATAATAATTATGTAATAATATTATATCAGATTATATAACAATGTTATTATAATATTTTTACTTTTATTATTTATTTATTATTCATATTTTTAATATTAAATATAATAATTATATTACATTATTATTACATTATATTATTATAATAATTATTATAATACTTTTATTTTATTATTCACATTATTAATACTAAATAATTATTATTATTATTATCAATTATTTTTTTTAGTATTAGATAATAATTATTATTTTATTTTATAATATCGATAAAAAAATAAATGAATAAACTACAAATAGATAAAAAGATAAATGATTATTTAATTCAAATTATTCCTTCCTTATTTCTAACTCACCATCCAAACAACATTTCTTCTTCCCAGAATACCACTCTTTCCACTCTTCCCGGAATATCACTCTTCCTAATTTTTTCGCCCGGAATCCTTCTTCCTTCCTTATTCCTAACTCATCCAAACACACCCCCAAAAGCAAAACGACACTCTCGGACTCTCCGTCAAAATGACATGTTTTGTGCGGTCAGTTTTGCGCCAGTAAAGTATTTTTAATGGCCTTGCATTATGTTAGATGCTACGTCAGACCTTTCCATGCTTAAAGTATATCTATTATTTAATGACCCCCTCTCTCTCTCCTTTATCTCTGATCTTTGTTATTTTTTGAACTTTTAAGGTATTCTTACGATCGAAAGAAAGGCCACCGTAAGTTTAATTTTGGGAGGGATCCCTCATTCTGAGTTTTTTTAGCTTTTTTTTTAGTTGCGACATTATTGCCTCAAATTTGGTTCATTTTTTTTATTTTGTGCTTTATGCGGACGTGTACCTTGATAAATTGAAATACATTTCGTTATCAATTCACCGCACGGTTGGTGATTTGCCACGTTTGAGATTCATTTTTCAAATATGAGAACGAGTAGTTTTCTTACTAAATAAACTTTTGTATCCAATTTTTTGCTACATTGGCAGTTTCAGCCGGGTGATCCGGGTCACGTCCTCGCCTTCATTTTCTAAGGGACTGTTGTTTTTGTTGAGATATTTTCATCATTCATTTGAGCAAGTTAACAAAAAATAACACACAATGACACAAATTACAAAAAATGTAAGTGTTTACGAACAAAACAACAGGTCCTCAAAACTTAGGAAGTATAAGAGCACTTGATTGATTCTCACATTTTATATTGCATTGTATAATCCGAAATTAAAAGAAAACATTCAAGCAAATTATAAATTAATAAACACACACACACCAACGAACAGGGGCGGATAGATCCAGACTTATTTTAAGCCTGGCACAAAAATAATTTATTAAATTTAATTAAAAATAATAAATAGTAATAAATAATATTTTTAATATAAAAAAATTAACCCAATCACGTTGGTAGTATTTCATCAATGTGGTCTAGAGACATGCGTTTAATATAGATAATATTAAACAACTCATTTGTACCATTTATTGACTAGTTTCAGGACTACCATTTCCTTTGCGTTTAATTTCGAGAGTATCATTTCGTTTGCATTTGTACCATTTATTGAGTAGTTGTACCATTTCCTTTGCATTTGTACCATTTGTTGACTAGTCGTACCATTTCCTTTGCCCGTCCAAATACGTAATGTAGATAATATTTGTCAAGAGATTTTCTAAAATGTTCCCCTCATGTATGTGAAACAAGGAAGTCAGACATCTCTGTTATTTTAATACAATAAGTAACTAAAAAAAAAAGAAGTGAGACATCTCCATATATGGTCTAAATCTCTAACATTTAATACAAGTAAATAAACAACACATAAAAGAAACAATATGGTCTAGAGAGCTTACACATATAGCATTTTTCTTTCCATACAAGAAGTCAAACAAACCTTCTAACCAAACAACAAAAAGATAAAATAAGTAAACTAATTATTATTATAATAAAAAATGACAAATTCTGTCTTCCGGTCAAAATTGTATTTTTTATCAATTATGTGGGTCTTCCTACAGGGTGAGATTGGACCCGAACTGACCAGACGGCAGAATTGCCCTTAAAAAAGTCCTTCCATTCTAGAGCGTTCTTCTCCTTTTACAGTTTATTTAACCGATTAAGAAGTTTATTAATTACTTCTTAGCTCGGTCTTGAATGGGTGCATCATACCTGCTAAAGAATCTATAACCATTCGATATTTATAAAATTAAAAGTCGAAAATCATTAGTTCTAAGAAATTCCTTCATCACAAGATATAATATAGTGAAAATGTGCAAGATTTAATCATTATTAACTAATGCAACTTATGCCAGCAGATAGTATGTTCAATTAAGAATAAACGCAAGGTACTGTATTGACTGTTATATCCTTCTTGGTCCCTCATCCTTTTGGGTGCATTATTATGAAATAACATTTTCTCATAATTTTTCTGCTGTATCTTTTTTTGATCCCTCCACATCAAGCTCTAAAATAGAAGAGAAAAAACTTATTTGCTCTGCATTTTCAATTATTAAACATTCACTTAAAATATTTATTACCTTTATTAACTAAAAAGAAATAGCCCAAAAAAGACAATGTATGTCTGATCTGCATTGTTGCCGAAAGAGACGGGATTCGTCGGATCTAGGTTTTTATTCGTGAGAGAAAGAAGTTTGTTCTTTGACAAGGGTGAAAGGAATTAATTGGAGAAAAGAGCGGAGAAGGCAGATCATTTTTTTTTTACTCGAGCAACTCTATATGCGCTAATTTTGAAGTAGATCTAACGATCTGAATTAACATGCCTATAAGCCCAATTGTGCATACTAATGTACATTCTAATGTACAATAGATTCTTACCCTTGGAATGTCAAAATCAAAATTTTATTATTTGTTTCTAGTATTAGCATTTGACATACAAATGTTAATTTTTTTTATATTTATTTAATGTACATTAATGTCCTTGGCTTTAATTAACGTTCTTTGCATTAAATTTTTGTGGGTTTTTTTTTTTGTAATGTTGAACTTTAAAATTATGATATTACCATCGGACTTTGGAACTTCGACATTACAATAAAAGCACTAAATTTGGATGAAATTAACAATATCTTTACAATTCTCATTTAATATAATAACATTAAAAAATTTCAGGAATAAACCCATGTTTTTAGATTGGTAAAGCAAATCCCAAACTACTACACCAAGTTATAATTTTTGTTTGAGAAGAGAATCAATTTAATTTGTTATTTAAATTATTCGGTCCTTTTTTCTCTCATTTCATTCTGTGTTCTCCATCATTTTTCTACAATCGCTTTCTAAAATAAAGTATAGACACACAGAAAGTATGAAAGTAAACCACATGTTTGTGACATTAGTAATTATAGGAGGCTTGAAATGCCAGTGTTGTGATTAAATCTCATGCCATAAAGATACGTCCGACGGATAACACTTTGCAACTCAAAATGAAATACTTTTTTCAAATAAATATTTGATAAAATAATAAAATATTGAAGGGAACTAAAAGATAAAATGTTAATCTTCTTAATGATAAATTTAGAGCCATGTAAGAAGAAGTATACATGATAGAATTAGTCTTAATTCACATTTACATCTTCAAGGAAAATATCGTTCTTTTCGTCTTTGTTTAATTATAAGTATAATTAAAAAATGGAATGATGATTTTAAATTGACTATAATATCTCTCTTGAATTTTCACTTAAGAAAACTTATTCGTTCATTTTAGTCACCACAGAAGCAGAGAGATTCAAATAACAAGGACGAGGTGGCTGCTATAATTATAGGGATTAGATTGAGGTTAAGGATGTTGGTAGATAATAGTGATATATTCAAAAAAAAATTAATAAAGCTCTATACAAATAGTTTGTTGCCGGTTCAAAATTTCAACGATGGTAGTACCGAAAACCTAATTTTCAGGTAAAAAAATCACTCCAAACAATCAATCATATGAGAAGAGTGGCCATGTTGTATGTTTGGAAAGAAAGCGGTGAACTTGACAAACGTGGGGAAATGATCATATTTATGATTCACGTAGGTGTGGCCGATGAATTAGACAAATTGGATATCAGTGGTTGACAACCACTAACTGCCAACTTGAAAAAATTCTACGAATGTTAGAATAAGGGGAAAGATACGAGAGACATAAATTGGTTTGTTGTGAGAAGAAAACTTTGTTTTAAGTACTTGTTTTTTTGTATAGGGTTATAATTCTAGTTATGCAATTCTGTTGGGATGCATAATCCACTTAGACTGGAATATATATAAGAGTAAGAATTTTTTCATGTTTGTGTGGCATTGTAGACACTTGTTTTGTATTTGTGTGTAATGTAATTGCTACTAATATCTTATACTAAGTTTACTATTTTTTGAGTAAATTCTTGCGAAAGTCACTGAAGTTTATATATGATCTAATTTTAGTTATTAAATTTTAATTTGTCCATCTAGAACCATTGAACTTTGATTTTGTAAATGTTTAGTCACTCCGTCAGAATTCCATCCAATTCCATAAACTGATTAAATTGGGGTGCAAATTTTGGAATATGAATCAAATCGTACCTTAGTCCCTCTCTTGAACGCTCTGTGGACTCTTTCTCAAAACACTTTTGTCCTTCCAGGACTTTCGATCTCTATCTACCAAAATAACTTCCTTCAACTCATACGATATGTCTCTCTTTCTCTCCCCTACTTTAAAATAAATCTATTAGTACCGAACTGTACCGCCTTTTTCAAAATGAGATATCCAAAATCACTCTAACAAATCAGCGAAGGAGACTCGGTACCAAACTACAGTAGTTGAATGGAGGACAATTAGAACATTCTAGACGTTCATTCAAAAAAAATACATAATTTTTTTAAGGGCCAAAAAATCCATAGTAGTCTATGTAGGTAGGTAGTGAAAATAAAAATTTTTGACCTCTTTCTCTCAAGACTGAGATAGCCGTATTAATGGCTCCTAGGAGCACTAATAGCGAATACCTACCTTGTACTTGCTATTGATTCCTGAAAGACTTGAGTTGTTGATTAAGGGTGTGTTTGGATGGGGTGTGATTGGGTGGGAATAAGGAATAAGCCCCTTATTCCTTATTTCGGTGCCAAACCAAACACCATGGGAATAAGGATTAGATGTCTATTCCCGGCCCAATTCTAATTCTAATAAAATGTTGGAATTGAAATTAAGAATAAGGATTGGCACGAGATTCTAAATCCGGCCCTTTATTCCTTATTCCTATTCTTATCCACCAACTATCCAAACACACCCTAAATGAATTCCCGAACCAATCTCCCTTTAAACTCTTTCTCTCTGTCTACTCCTATTTTCTCTTCTTCTTATTCTTCTGAAAACCAAAGCCGTACCATGAACCAACAAGCACCCTATCCGTTTAGACTAAGGCGGAGGAAGTTCACTCACATACACCTCCCCCTAATGCACACTATGATAGTCAGGTTGCATGTCTAAGGCAAACTATGGTCATTTCGGCCCCGCAGAATACAAGAATGCCTTCAAATGATAACATCCTGCAGTACTTTGTGAGCACCTATGGGGGTGCCACGGAGGATTATGAGGCTTATAACCGCTCGGATAATACAACCTTACTACGGTTACCAGCTAGGCTTAGACCAGACATAGTATGTCAGCAATGTGCTAGGCCAGGCAGGTGGGAGTTTTAGTGCAAAGATATTTTGGGTTCGTTTGGGATGAGTGGAATAGGCCAATTCTTAGGAATAGCCAATTCCTAAATTTTTCATCCAAACGGTTTTGGAATAGCCAATTCCATTCCTAACACAATTTTCAATAACACTCTTCCCAACAACACTTTTCTCTCTACTTTTTTCACACTTCCCAACGCTATTCCTAAACTTATGCTATTTCTACCCTATTCCTAACCATTGGAGTTCTGGATCCAATGTGTTTTCATGAGGTTGTCTTTGGTTTTGGAGTCATCCATGAGATACTAGATGAGGAAGACGCTGGAAATGAAAGAAGTATCCTAAATATTTGGGTAGATTGTAGAGATCCTATGGAAATACCAGAATTTATCATTCTGGATTTTGATAGGAGCTGGTACCGTTGCAAGGTAGAAATTGTCTCATGGAGAGAACCGCCTATTCGGCATGATCCTCCAAATGATGGTCGCGATGTCGGGGTACCATCCTACCCGATGTGGTTGTTGCGTGAGCCAAGAGAGGGGTCATACCAGCCTCTGTCAAGCACGTTGTTCAATGTGCAACTTAGATACTTGTGGGGGATAGGCAAGAGTTTCAATCAGGGCAATACAGAGCAAGACAGTCACTTTGGCCATGGCCGGTCCATGACATTACAGGATGGACCGGGTGTAGGAAAGATTCAGGGGGGACAAGAGTCTAAGGAAACGGTCACAATTTTTTTTTTGAAGGTTACGGCCCTTAGGCGAACTTCATTAAAAAAAATAAACCAGTACATGGATGTTACAACATAGTCAAATAGATACTAGCGAAACATAACTTCTACTTGCCAAAGCAATAGAAAAAAACAAAGAACCATCCCCGTAGAAAATAAAAATCAAGACTAACTGAATCGAAAAAGAAAAGGAAGAAACAACTAACAAAAACTAAATCCCCCTTCTGATCATCATAGTGGTCTATCTTGCAGTTGAGAAAAGACAGTACTGTCTAAAAACCTTGCCTCCGGGGTGAGATTCATCAATTGAGGGCATGACAGTCCTTTGTAACAAAGACTCTCTCTTCGAGCATGATTTGCCAGAGTATGGGCCTCTTTAACTATATCTCTTTTAACATGCTTAACCTCCATAGAGCCTCCGTACCGTCTCATTTCACAAATAACTAATGCCACAGTGTCACGAGCTTTCCAGGATGGTAAACTATCAAAATCTTGTTCTGTAACAGCATCAACCAGGTTTAAACAATCCGTCAGCAGTGTCACCATCGGCTTTGGATCCACCTGGAATTTTTCTTGCACAAACTGAACAGCCTCCAACAGAACCAAGGCTTCCCCCCAAAAAGCATCTACCCCCGATTTATTATTCATGCCAATTCCCATGAGCTCACCATTTCTATAGATCAAGAAAGCCATCCCAGCTCTGCCATGGTCATCACAAGAAGCATCCATCAGCACCATCCATTCTTGTATCTCCATTCGAATAGCCATGCTTCCCTGCACTAGACTGGTAACATGTGGCCCCACATCATCCTTCATATGCTGGCAATTCATGTGGTCATTTACCTTTCTCCATATCGCTATCGGGTCCACCTTCTTATGATGGAAAAATTCTTGATTGTGAGCTAGCCAAATCTCCCATAGAGTGTAGCAGACATATCTCCTTCCTTCTTCATCTAATCCTTCTGTGATTGCACTGAAGGCTGCATCTATGTTTATAGGCAAGTCATGAGTTGTTAACCCCAGTCTCCCACCAAACCACACTACCCGAGAGGAGGGGCAAAAGAACATACAGTGCATCTCAAACTCATTCTCCATCCCGCATCTATGGCACCTAGGTGATATAGCAGTAATTCTCCTATGCATATTTTGTGCAACTGGTAAGGCTTTTGACAGCAACCGCCAGACAAAGACTTTGACTTTTGGTATGACATCCTTCCACTTCCACATATTCACCCACTGCACACTGGAAACTGCTAATTGCTCAGTAATTGTACCCCCTTGGAGTTGCTCATATCCCTGCTTAATTGTGTATTTTCCATTCTTTGCCTTCATCCAAATTAGTTTGTCAGTTAGTAGTGGAGAAGCTACTGGTTTACTGACTCGAGAAAGAATATACTGTGTATCTTCTTGACCATACATCACATTCAATTCCCTTTCTTTCCATTCATTGCTTTGTGGATCATACAAGTCTGCTACTTTTATGTGGCCATGCTGTCTGGCTCTGATGTTTGATACTTCCCAACCCGGGTACCATGGTTGTGAGATAGCATTCAATTTTGTGCCATCATTAAGCCACCAATTAACCTCCCTTTTGAAAAAATCTCTTTTGTTGATTATTTGCCTCCACATAACACTAGGTCTGTTTCCTGCTCCTGCTCCCCAGCATCCCTCATTGTGAAAATATTTTGCTTTGCATAATTGTACCCACAGCTTGTTTTCTCCACTGATAACAGACCAAACCTGTTTTAAAAACAGTGCTTCCCCTACCAAATTTAAATTTCGCACACCCAAACCTCCTTTGTCAATCGGTGTACAAATTTTATCCCATGCAATAAAGGTCAGGTATCTAGTTTTTCCAACTTTCCCCAGAAAAAATGCGCAATAATGCCTGTCATTTCTTGGAACCATGCACTTTTTCGGAATTTGCTCAGTTGTCATGTAGTAAACTGGCAACGAAGCAAGAACCGACTTGATTAAAATTAATCTTCCTGCATGAGACAGCATTGACGACTTCCACCCTGCCAATTTCACATTCATTCTTTCTACCAGCATCTTTCCTGTTAAACTTGCACTACTGGGTTGTTTTAAGAAAGCACCTAAATATTTTTCATTTTCCTAGGCTGCCTCTGCCTGCACTTCCTGCAACACTCGCTCCCTTGTGCTGTCATCACATCTCTTTGAGAACCACAACTTCGATTTTGCTGGATTGATTACCAAACCCGATGCATCTCCAAATCTGGTCATTATACTTGCCAACTCAAACAGCTCGTGATCTGTAGTATCTCCCATTATGACTAAACGGTCACAATTGGAGTCTATATCCACATGCCAAAAAGCATGTGGGCATTTATTATCAAGGGGGGCCCAAAAAACAGACCTTAATGGATGCTTTGGGTAGACAGAAAAAGGGACACTGAGGAAACAAAAAGAAGTTTTCAAACAAGTTTATTTTGGACAATGGCTAACTAAAATACAAGAAGATGGACCTGACACCTGTGAAGCCAGCTCTGAGGTTTCCGTCTTAGTGGGAGTGTGCTTTTATGAGGATGTCAGCTTGGGGGCACGCGAGTTGTGCATGATAACTTTATATCTTTTAACACAAAGGGTCCTAGGCCAAGTGAAACAAAAATAAGAAATGGAGAGGAAAAAATGGAGATTTTTTCGGGCCACAGTAAAAAAGTAGCAGAACAACGTGCTACACAGTACCTTGCAAGCAAGGCCTTAGATCAATCTGTCTCATCTGAATTTCTACCATCTTTGCTTGGGCCTTTACCGCAACAAACACTCCAGAAACTTATCCCCACTAATTTCACTAGCACCAAACCTTTCCCACAAATGAGTATCTCAGTTTGTAGCGCTAGGCTCGGGGGGAGATGATGCAGTCGAGGAGATCGAAATACCACAAGCTGTTGTTCAAAATTGGAACTGGGAGATGTGCATTGTCATGAAACATTTGGGACCAAAATCGGTTTATGAAGACACCTTCTCCTCTGCTATCAGGAGAGCCTGTCCACTACACCCCTCCACTGTCATTTAGGGGCTGGGTAACATTTTTTTTTAGTAGAATTCAAAGGTCAAGGGGATTTACTAAAACTCATAGCGAAGGGCACCTGGTTGTGTCAAAAAGACATGGTGGTAACTAGGCTAGCAGTGGGGCCCATAGATTTGTCAAACCCGATAGTCAATTGCACAACATCCCAAAGGAATCTATAGATATGAAATGTGTAAAGAAGATTATGAGAGGCGTAGGAAAGCCAATTTCAGACATCAAGAATTTTTTTCATGCCGGGCAAAAAGTTTACAAGCAAAAAGTTATGGTGGATTTGAAGGTACCGCTCAAACCTAGATTGCCCCTCAAACTTCCGCAACTAAGCAGGCAGTGAGTCTATGTAGTCTATGAGAGCATTGCAAATGTTTGCATGTTTTGTGCGAGGGTTGGTCACGCTCACACGGTGTGTCACAGAAATTCAAATTCAAACTCATGCAGAAGGAAGGCAAACACAAAGAGAAGTTAGAGGCAAACAAATACCAGATGTCGTGGTGGGAAAATGTCACACCCCAAGTCACTTTTAGACGACTCGTGAGTGCATCTTGACAACCCGCCGCGTATTTCTACGCAAGGCGAAACAAACATCACATACATACCAATAATTCATACATAAAATGCCACAAAAATTTATTTATTCAATAATAATTCAATAAGAAAAGAATTTGACAAACGACAAAGAGTAACATGGTGAGATGAACACGAGATTCCCACGCTAGTTCAATGTATCAAAATATTTAAACAAAATAGAACAATACAATTAGTGACATTTATTTGACTCGTTTATTTTTCTCTCTTTTCTTGCTAAAGCTCGAACTCATCGTTTTCAATACATGGAACCCATATTAAAATGGAAATGGGTGAGAGATTGGACACTCTCTCAGTGCGGTATTCAGTTCCAGCCCGGAGATTTGTAAAACTTTACCAAATACATACTGACGACATGATCAAGTATCTCTATCTTATAATTATATAAAGTATAAGAGGCAGCACATTTCATGGTGCATCACTTATGCAAATTACTAAATGCAGTACAAATTTCAACAGAGTGCAGAGCCTATTCATTGTAATAATTAAAATGCAATTAAACCTCATGTGCAACCTTTATTAAATATTTAACTTTCTAATACGTGATCCAATATATCATTTTTCAAGTTTCGCTAATAATGGATAGCAGGTAGTTCCTTCGTTAGCTAACCCAAGAAGTCAATTGCCACTTTTTATTTCCACTTGGTAAACCATCCCACTTATATCAAGCCCACTTGTTTGACACAATACCACTAACCCAAGAAGCCCACTTATCCGTCACGAACGGATAACTTCTGGAGAGCGCGCTAGTACTAGGGCGCTCAGGCCAAACACTTGGTACAACATATACCATGCACTTTCAATTTAACATTTACCACTTCCACTTTGACATTTATTATTTCCACTTAACATTAATATAATCACTATCCACTTTCTTTACCATTAAATTAACAATTATGATATGCGCATGCATTCATACATTCAATGCTATGTATATTCATGATGTAATTTCATGCTCACTAAACTTTATCCCATCAAGCAGATTTCAACAATTAAAAAGGGATATTAATCACTATCCAAAACATGTCCGATTCAACATGCCATGCAATAACAATTTATGAAAATAATATTCACAATAAAATAGATAACAACTTTACAAATAAGTCCAGGAACCTGCACCTGTCAAACACTCGGCACGTCCAATCTTCTAATCTTCTCGATTGCCCTTCTCGACTTAAAACCTAAATTACGTGTATATAATTCTAGTTACTGTAGATCTAAATAAAACTAACTCAAGAAAACTTTAGACCAACAGATGAAACCTTTTCCAAAATTCTCAAATTTAAGTACTAAAATAGGACAAGAAAGAGAATCGGAAATTCAATGCATCGTTCCATGGTTTGACTAAAATCCATGGTTTGGCAAAAGCAATATTTTCAACATGAACTATAGGAAACTTAGTGTCTAAAATAATATGCTGTAAATACTTCCAAATTAGATGAGATGCTTAGTACATATTAAAAGTATATAATAATCAAAGATAGATCTGTATTGTTATAATTCAAAGATAAAATATGAAATGGAATTAAATCAAACGTTGCTCCTCATTTTAAATAAAAGATCGACGAAAGATTTGTATCAACCATAAATAAATATATATTGTCAAGAGAGAAATGAAAATATGGTGACAGTTATGATAGACAAATTTTGTGTAGTGATCCAATTGGTAAATTCATATAAAAGGATTAGAAAGAGAGAGAAATTGCATTTACCAGAGTTTAACTATCACACCGTACCGTCAAGAAGACTTTCTGGAGGCTTATGTATGGCTTGGGAAAACTCAGGTTCTTAACTCTTGTCTAAGTTACATATGTGCTAGGATACAAGTGAAAAATAAACCACCTTGGGTTATGATCGGGGTGTATGGTGATTCAAAACATCTAACTAATAGGTGGTTATGGGAGACCTTATCTCAATTAATACTTTTACATGGCCGGGTGTGCATTATAGGGGATTTTAATGAGATTATGGATGGCAGTGAGAAGTTTGGAGGGAGATTATGGATGGCAGTGAGAAGTTTGGAGGGAGTATAAGAGTTAAGCCCCATACAATTGAGTTCCAAAACTTTATATTTGATACGGGGTTGATTGATGTGGGATACAAAGCATGGTTCTGAAACTCGGACTCAGAGTGTTGGACTAAGGAGTCGAATCGGATGACTCGGAAAAACTCGGATGACTTGGATCGAAAACTCGGATTTTGTAAAAATATATATTTAATGACTTTAAAAATCAGTAAAAATTATAAAAAAATTAGAAAAAATATTTTTGCCAAAATGACGACGATTTTAATTAAAATTACAAAAATTTTGTAATGTATGGCATTATTTTGGCCTTTTTCTTATTTGTTTCAATAAATCCTGTATTTCAGACGATATGTTAGTTTGCCACTGTTAGTTTAGAAATGTCAATTTTTAATTCTACAAACGAAACATTAATCCGTCTAAGAAAAAAAATGTACAAAAGAACTATACTAAAGCTAAATATGTAAAATTTTAAGTAGCAAACTGATGAATTCAGCAATTTAAAGTGAATAAAGTGCATTGGTATTTTTAATTAATCTGAATATAGCACCAATGTTTGAAAATGCGAGTCATATATATGTTATATGCATATATTTTTCACGTGTGACTGTAAAGTTGTTACCACAAAAGATCCTATGGCCACCCATCTCTTCCTTCTTTTTCACAAACACCTTCCGCCATGACCCTCTGGCCTCCTCCCGTCTCTTCGAAGCTCAAATCGAGAGCTTTGATCTCTCTCCCCTCTATTTTTTCTGAATTCGTGTGGCCTCTCTCTCTACTGTGATCTCAGCGAACCTCGCGTGGCTTCTATCTTCGACATCTGCCATTTATTTCTCTATTTTTTTTTCTTGTGATTCCGATCTGACTCGGGAAAAATCGGCTCGTCTATCGCCGATTCCGTTCCGACTCGGCGAGTCGGATCGGACTCGGCCGAGTTTTCAAACCATGATACAAAGGACCGGCTTACACGTGGACCAACAAGAGACATGTGTCAAATGTCATCTATCAAAGATTGGATAGAGTGTTGGTTACACCCGATTGGCTCCAACTATAACCGAACACTTATGGATAGAGTGTTGGTTACACCCGATTGGCTCCAACTATACCCGAACACTTATGTTAACCACTTACCTTTGATTCACAGTGATCATTGTCCAATTCTTCTATGAATTAAAAAGCCTCCTGAGAGATCACATAAATTTCGAATGGAAAACTGGTGGTTGACTGATGAGAATTTCCAAAGTGCATCGGTAGAAACCTGGAATAATTTGAGAGACTGGTGGTTGACTGATGAGAATTTCCAAAGTGCATCGGTAGAAACCTGGAATAATTTGAGAGACCGGCCGCCCCAAGAGAGGTGGTGCGTTATTAAAGGCACTATGCAAAAATAGGCCGTGAAGAACCCCACCCCACAAAAAAAGTTGCAAATCATAGCCCAACAGATTGAGAAAGTACAGACCCAACATCCTTCCAACAGAGACCACTCCTTAGAGGAAAAATTAATTAAGGAGTATGAGGTCACTGCAAAAAATAATAATCTCTATTGGAGACAAAGATCACGCATTCAATGGGAGCAAGAGAGAGATAAAAATACCCGGTTTTTTCACACGGTGGCCACTAACCGCCGTCGACACAACCTCATCACTATGGTTGAATAAGCAAATGGCCAACTAACAGGGAACGAAATGGTGATACGTTGTATTTTTCTGGATTACTTTACTAATCTGTACTGCTTTGCTTCTTAAACCGTGGCCCAGGGAGATGTTACGGCCCATAAAACAAGAATCCAAATAACTCAACTACTCTCAGATGATTCCCAGCCCAAAATAAATGGATCAGCCCATCCGAAACTTACTGCTCTTCCAAATCACCTGGAGATTAAAAGAGCTCTGTTTGAGATAGGCCTGGATAGAAGCCCTGGGCCGGATGGTTTTATAGCTCGCTTCCTACAGCAAAATTGGAAGATAGTGGGGCAGGACGTGGTTGACCAAATCAGGAATATTTTTCTAACAGGGGAGGTGCCGGACAGTTGGCTGAGATGTCATGTAACACTAATTCCCAAATCGGATGAACCTATCATGTCACAGTCTTGCTGTGAATTGGGAATCAATTAGGAGGAATTTGGGGCTAAATTCAGAAGAGAATTGGGAGAGAGTTGGAAATGGAATAGATACTGGTAAAGAATAATTAGTAATAAAGATAACAATGATTTTCATTCAACATAACCCCTCTGTTACAAGCTGCTCTCCTATTTATAGATAACTCATATCCTATAATTATGCTAATACATCCCTACACTTTACCTAATTACATATTTAAACATTTGCTAAATGCCAACGGTCTAACGGCTATCTCATTCAATCCCTGCTGTGACATTCCCTCCCCCATCAGACCATTCTCGCCCACGAGAATAAGTTTGGAACAGTTGTTCTTGATCAAATAATAATCCTTCCTTGCTGATTCTTCTTTTGGCAGTTGCACCCATGTAATGTTGAGTTGAAGAATACTACTTTTCATCAAGCCTTCTTTGCATATCACTAGCTCATAGCAATTGTTATTCAATGGCCTTGATTGTCTAACCATCTCATGGATTTGGATTTGGAAGCTCAGAACTGTGTGGTTGGGATTAAGACTGGTCGAGACTCCAGTAGTAGAGCTCACAACCATAGGGGTATTATTGGAATTGCAAATCACCTTATTGAATGAATTGTTTGTCACAGCTTGTGATGCACCCAATTTCATCATATTTGAACTGGCCCTTTCCATTCTTTCTGTGTGCTCAATCGGTTGTGAGTCAATAGAGGCTAAGCTCAGGTTTAGTATTTCACTATCAGGGTTCTTTAATTTGAAAAAATCAAGCCAAAATTTTTCCAAATTTTCCAAATTAGCTCTTGGTACAGCTGTTGTAGCTTGAGTACATGTAGTTGACTGGTGTGCTCTCAATTCACTAATGATGGTACCCAAAATGATTAAGGACACCTCGTTACTGAACACCTTTCCCTTTATGTCTATACCATCTACCAGTACATGCTCAGATTTGCACACTTTCTCAATTAATCTGAGAAACCTCGCACTAGATGCGTCAGGCTCAATGTAGAAGAAACACATACCCACATGATGCTGTAATTTAAAAAACTCAAGCCAGAATATTCTTAGGTCAATGTTGGTCTCTCTCAACACTTGTTTCCTGCCATAATGTTCTTCCAGAGTGATGCTTTTGGTCTTGGCATGGATTAACAGTGGGGCTTTATTTGCAATGATTACCATAGAAACTGGAGAAGGTGGAGATGAATTCTTAAATATCCAATTCCTATACCATTCTCTTGCATCACTAGTTAAATCAGTAGCACTCAGTAATTCAATCACTTGTTGTACCAGTAATTCATGTACTTCTTCAGGGTCTAAAATTTCTTCATGTACTTTCCCTGCAACTACTCTCTGATGCATAGATACTCCATTGATAGTGTTGAAAACTAAAAGGGTATGAATAGACAATTTGGTAGCCTTCTTCCTTTTGCTACCAGTAATTCTTTCCCTGACATTTCTTGACAGATCAACCCATATACTACAATGCTGCACCTCATTTCTTCTAAAATTATCATTCATTCTCAAGTCAGTAAGGTCATATCTCTTGCTCCACTGCCTTGTTAGACCTAATTTAGCTATTACCTCATGCCAGCACTTGTCCCTTTTGAATTGGTAGATATCAGAAATTTGATTAGCAGAAAAATTCATCTCACACTCATCAGCCCAACCCAAAATTTCAGACCAATTTAAAGAAAGGACTTTCAGCATAATTAAATGACCTGTATGCCCTTGGTAGTGTAGAGCCTGAGTGCTGAATACCTCCTCTCTTCTTGATTTTTCTTTCTCAACATCTTGGAAATGAGACCTAAGGCTTTTTCTGGTAAAGTACGTGTTAGTATTAATGCTTGGAAACCAATTGAGGTGTATGAAAAGATCTGCCCGTTTTGGTATGGAAATTGCTGAGTTCGGATCACTTGTTGTTAAATCTTGAGTCTTCATCAAATCAGTCCTTGAGGTGATGGCAGTTGCTACTTCTTCAACCTCGACAAGCTCTGCTAGGTGGGTTTGTGATGTGCTTCTATTCTGAGTTGCAATACCAGAAAGCTCCTCTGGAGTTGCCTCAACTGTAATGTTAGCAACTTGCTTCTCACCATTTGCAATCTGTTCTACTACATTGCCTTCTTCTTCTTCTTCTTCTTCAAGAGGCTGTCTTGGAGTTTGATTTCGAATGAATTGCTGCAGGAGATCTTTCAATTCGGCCAGTTGACGCATATTCTCTTGGTGAATTGCATCACTACGTTGGTTGAATTCTTCAAAAGTCTGCCTTAAAGTGGTTGTTATTGTTTGACAGCACTCTTCCATCAGCAATTCCTCCTCCAAAGAATAACTTGAGGTCTGAGATATCGCCATTGTTGTTTCTTGGATAATCTTGTCGAAGGAGAAGATGCCCAGCTTTGATCTTATGGCTACTGATACCACTTGTCACAGTCTTGCTGTGAATTGGGAATCAATTAGGAGGAATTTGGGGCTAAATTCAGAAGAGAATTGGGAGAGAGTTGGAAATGGAATAGATACTGGTAAAAAATAATTAGTAATAAAGATAACAATGATTTTCATTCAACATAACCCCTCTGTTACAAGCTGCTCTCCTATTTATAGATAACTCATATCCTATAATTATGCTAATACATCCCTACACTTTACCTAATTACATATTTAAACATTTGCTAAATGCCAACGGTCTAACGGCTATCTCATTCAATCCCTGCTGTGACATATCACACCGGCTGAATACAGACCGATTAGTGTAGGCAATATCTTGTATAGGCTAGTCATGAAGTTGACTGCAAATCGGTTAAGACCGTGCCTTAAGGGGATTATATCGAATGAACAAAATGCTTTTCTCAGATGCTGAAACATAGCAGACAACATCATCCTTGTTAAGGAAATTTTGCACTCCTTCGCACAAACCTCTTTCAAACAAAAGGCCTTCATGTTAATGGCAGATATTCACAAAGCTTTTGACAAGCTGGATTGGGAGTTTTTAAAGATGGCAATGAGGCATATGAATATTTCAGAAAAAATCATACACATTATGGTGTCCTCCTATAGAAATGCGAGGATAACTATTAACATTAATGGAAAGGGAGATGGTTTCCTTAAACCGACTCAGGGGCTCCGTCAAGGTGTCCAATGTCACCGTATATGTTCATCATTTCAATGGAGGTTTTATCAAGGATGATGCGGCAAACAGTGCTGAATGGTCGGTTAAAAGGGGTTCAGGTGGCCCAAACAAGTCCCAAAGTTACACATGCTGTCTATGCGGATGATTTGATAGTTTTAGGCGATGCAGAACATACTGAGGTCCGGCAGTGCCTCTCAATTATTCATCTTTTCTCAACAGCCTCAGGGTTACACATTCCCCAGAAGTCCAAACTGTGGTTCTCAAACTGTTGTAATGAGCAAGTCATATCCAGAATACAGCAGATGTGGAATGCGGGAAATGTAGTGGGAGAAGAGAAATACTTGGGAGTGATGATTAGTCATAGAGGGGACATTAAAAGGAATGGGAAGATATTGCTAGAGAAATTAAAATCAAAACTATCGGGTTGGAAGTCTCAAATGCTATCTCACGCTGGGAGATTATTGCTCATAAAAGTGGTTTAAATGTCTTTGCCAGTCTATTCCATGTCTTTAGAAATGCTGCCCAAAGGAATAATACAAGACATTAATAGACTGGTAGCTAAATTTTTTTGGGGCAAAGTGAATCAAGACAGATATATGGCTTGGGTGGGCTGGAAAAAAGTTTGCATTCCTACAGAGATGGGGGGACTTGGAGTTAAAGATTTATAGAAATTTGGAGAGGCCTTGTTTCTTAAATTGGTTTGGCAATTAATGGCTGATGAGAATAAAACCTGGGTGCAAATATGTAAAGCCAAGTATTGTCCGGAGGTGGGGTTCTGGAGAGCAAAAAAGAAATCAGGTTGCAGCAGAATGTGGGGGCAAGTACTTCAAATGAGAGAGTTTCCAATATAATGTTACTTGGCGGTTGGGCAGTGGGGAGAAGGTTTGTGCATTGTCCCAGCCATGGTTTACAAATTGGAATGTGCAACAACATGCTACAAGAGGAGATAGGCGCCTAACAGTCCAGTCGTTGGTGCAAGTGGAGAATGGGGACTGGAATATGGAGGAATTACACAGGCTTTTCACACACAATCAAGTTCAACAGATCATCCACAGCGATAATAAACTCCTGATACAAACAAATTAGGAGGACAGGCTGGTCTGGAATCAAACCAAATCGAGTAAGTACTCGATGAAGGAGGGATATCTCATGATAAATCAACCTCAATTGAACCAGCAACTGAATCGCTTCGATAATTGGGATCTGATCTAGAAGTGGAAAACTATCTCTCCTAAGATAAAGATTTTCCTATGGAGATTGTTACAAAAAGGGTTACCCATGGCGGTAAATCTTCATGCTAGAATACATAGCTTTCCATCTGTTTGTCAAAGGTGTCATGAGGAAAATGAGTACGAGATGCACTGTTTGTTTTTTTGCCACACTTCCAGACAGGTCTGGTTCGGGGGTACACTTGGTATAAGAGTACATGAATTGCCACTGGATATACACACAACAATACAACATATCATGGGGGGATTGGATGAGGAAGGGAACAGATTATTTGCGAACACTATGTGGGAAATCTGGAAGGAGAAACAAAGCAGTGATTGAACACTCTGACTTTAAACCGGTGGCAATATTACAAAGAGTCAGCATGGCAGGGTCGGGGGCACTGACAGACCTACAGATGACATCAAGAACAGCTCAAAGGATGGACAATGAGAAATATGAGTACAGGGCGGAGGGGTGGCAAGTATTAGTGGATGCATCATGGGATCTGTCCACAAAAGCAGGAGGTGCCTGTGTGGTTTATGAGCAAGGGGTTCTGCACTCGGTGGGTTTCGTTTCTACGTACCAAGTACAAGACTATGAGCAAGGGGTTCTGCACTCGGTGGGGTTTTGTTTATACCAAGTACAAGAATGTTTTCATGCCGAGGCTTTTGAGCTAAGAGAGGCCATGAGATACGTGTACAATACCATTCAAGTTCCAGAATCTTCAAAGGTTGAATTCTATTCAAATTGCTTAAACCTAGTAAGGACGGTTAACCAAGGGGATTGTACAGAATTGCCCTCATGGAGAGCGTTGAATTTTGTTCATGAGCTGATCAATGAAGTTGAACAGAGACAGAATATCCTAGGGTTACATTTTGCAAGGAGGGAAGCATTGAAGCAGGCGCATGATTTGGCGAACATTGCCAGGAGGCAGCAAATGGAGTACCATGGCATTCCACACATGGCGTTACTATAGCAAGGAAGACTCCCAAGGCAAATTGATGAAAAAAATTTTCGAGAGGTGCAGGATAATCCTCCTTAATGGCCTGGTGTTAGCCTACCTAGTGTCTGGTTATGAGTCCCAGTAGTTTTTTACTGAGTGTTTGTTGTAAGAGTGTCAATTTATGTTTTTTCTGATTTTATTTCTTTTTTAGTCCTTTCTGTTTAGTTCTTTTGGAGAATCAAGGGTAGTTTTCGGTTAGTTTGACACCAGGGTTTCAGCATTTGATCGTTAATTTGACGTTGTAAGTTGTAAGACTTCTTTTGGTAATGTTTCGATGCCTATTGGCTTAAATTCAAAAAAAAAACAAAAACACTCTAACGAGAAGCCAGTTTATGGTAGGAAGAACTAAATTCTTAATTTACGCTTTGTGGTAGTGGTGATATGTTTGATGTGGTGAAAGTTAACGATCAATATTGAGATCGTATACTGAGTCAATTGAGGGCTTATTTCTCTTCTTTCATAATAATTCACATACTGGTACGAGGTTCACGAAAATCTTGCTGGCATGCGCACTGTGGAACTTGTGGAGGGAGAGGAACAACAGAGTTTTTAGAAATGAGAGAAGACACAAGCTTTGCATGATTGGATTGTACTTTTCTTGTAACCACTAGATAGCCTCTATCTAGTATTATCTAAAATATATATATATATTGAGATCGTATCATGTGACTAACAAAGCAGGCTGAAGATGAGCATTTTATTGCATGTCTTACTGCACGTCGCTAATTGTAATTACTTCCAATAGTAGCATTTTACACCCTAATTGAATATTTCTTTAAAATCAAAATTGGACACAAATTTAATTTTTATACATTCTACATATAATAAATTGAACTTTTCAATTATTTTTGTAAATTATAGAGAGAGTTTATTTACAGATGGCATACATCATGGGGGAATGGTGTATATGGAACATAGGAGCTTTCAAATTACTTAACATATTTCGTTGGCTATAGGTGGGCTGAGAAAAGAACAACTGTGCCTTCCAATGACTCTAACACAAGATTGGTTTGAAATGTGATTTTTTTTTTTTTTAAATGTCGTTTTCATTGTAGTATGAATTTTAGAGTTGTTGTCATGGTTGTTATTTGCGTGTTACGTGAATTTAGATACTCGAGACAGTTTAGTATGCTATACAATGTTTGATATTCAATGATGTTATTTTTGTGTTGCTTCTTGTTATGTTGGATATTCTCAATGTAGTTTAGTATGGATTATATTAAATTGCTAGAGGTGTTATTATGTAATTATGTTTAGAGTGGTTTGATATTTATTGTTATTTTTTTTCAAAATTTAATTAATATATATTTATTTGATTTTAATAATTCCAGCGAATAAAAACATATGAACCAGAGCCAGATCAATGATTTTGATTTTGTTGATTATTCAAGCAAATACACATGACTTTGAAGTGAGCCAGCCAGGCATTGGAAAGATCAGTCTTTTATTTTTCTTTCTGTAATCCTCTTCATTGGTAACACAACACACCTCAAATCATCATAAAAAGTAATATTGTCCTACTTAATTGACCATCACAAACATAAAGAAAAAAATGACCCGATATGTACAGGAAGGTCATTAGGTCAAACACAATATTAATTACAACTTATTAACATTAATAAAAAAAAGAGAAATAATAAACTAAAATTAACAAGTTTATAGGAGGAAAAAAAAGAAAAGCCTAGTACCCAGTATATAAACCTGTACAAGCACGTAAAATGACAAAGCAAAATTCCGTGGATACCAGCACAAGCATCTGCATATTAGCTTGGCTAAGTATTTTCCTGTAGATTACTTTTCAAAGTAGCAAAATTTCAACAAGTAGATTATTTTTCCTGTTTTACCCTTCTAGTGATTTTTACCAGCAAAGCTTTTTTACTTCTCATGTTATTCAATTAGATAAAGTGTTAAGAACACAGAGTATATAAGAATGGAGTATTTGAGTCTTTGTATTTATTAATTTTCTTTCAATTTTCTGTTATTGTACACTGTGGGTACAAAGGTATTTATAGGTACCATGAGAGTACCGTTATTGTTTTTTGACCGTTACACATTCTAACATATTTGTGTACGGTAACAATTATTTTATAATTTACAATTCTACCCTCAACTTATTTCTCATTCTCAACACTCCCCCTCAAGCTAGGATTATAGATGTCTAATAATCCTAGCTTGCTAATTATATCTTCAAATACTTTTGGAATGAGTCCCTTAGTGAAGATGTCGGCTAATTGGTCTTCACTCTTTACATATGGAGTCTCAATCTCTTTTGCTTGAACTTTCTCTCTTATATAATGACAATCAACTTCAATGTGTTTCGTTCTCTCATGAAACACCGGATTTGAGGCGATGTGTCGTGCCGAATTGTTATCACAAAACATCTTCATCGGCTCATGTATTGAAATATGCAAGTCTTTCAACACTTGTTTGATCCAAGTGAGCTCTCTTGCGGTAGAAGCCATAGCTCGATACTCTGCTTCCGCACTTGATAGCGCCACGACATTTTGTTTCTTGCTTTTCCATGTGACTAAATTTCCGCCTACAAACGTGCAATAGCCGGTTGTTGACTTTCTATCGAAACTACCGGCCCAGTCTGCATCGGAATAGCCACACACATCGTTAGATTTATTATTTTTCATCCATATGCCCTTTCCGGGTGATTTCTTAAGGTATCTCAAAATTCTATCAATTGCATCTAAATGTGGTTTTCTTGGTGCATGCATAAATTTACTTATTTGGCTCACCGCATAGGATATGTCCGGCCTAGTTACCGTTAAATATATCAATTTTCCTACGAGTCGTTGGAATTGGTTAATGTTTTCCAATGGATCACCATCTTCCGAATTCAATTTGGTATTGCTATCAATTGGGGTAGGGGCCGGTTTTGAACCTAATTTACCGGTTTCTTTCAAAAGGTCTAAGGTATATTTTCTTTGGCAAATAAATAAACCTTTGGTAGAATGAGCTATCTCAATGCCTAAAAAATATTTAAGTACACCAAGATCTTTTATTTCAAATTTTTCTCTTAATTGTTTTTTTACACCATTAATTTTTTCTAAATTATTTCCGGTAACAATTATATCATCCACATACACGAGAACAACGATAGTGTCATTATTTTCATGTTTTGAAAAAAGAGAGGCATCAGAATGACTTACTTTAAAACCGCAAGAAATTAAATAATGAGATAATTTTCCATACCATGCCCTTGGAGATTGTTTAAGTCCATAAATGGATTTTTTTAACCTACAAACAAGATTAGCATTTTTCTCTTTTACATGACCCGGTGGAAGAGTCATGTAAACTTCTTCTTCAAGAGTTCCTTGAAGGAAAGCATTTTTTACATCCATTTGGTATAATTTCCAACCATTATTTACCGCTATTGAAAGTAAGATTCTAACGGTATTCATTTTCGCAACCGGAGCAAAGGTCTCTTTGTAATCAATACCATAGGTTTGGGTATAACCTTTGGCGACCAATCTAGCCTTATATCGTTCTACGGTACCATCACTATTATATTTAATTCTATAAATCCATTTGCATCCGACGGGTTTTTTATTTTTTGGTAATGGTACTATTGTCCAAGTATTATTTTTTTCTAAAGCTAGAAGTTCTTCCTTCATAGCTTTACACCATAGCGGTTGGTTTATGGCTTCTTCAAAATTTTTTGGTTCTTCATTTTGGGATATTGCACTTAAAAAAGTACGGTGATTATGGCTTATTTTATCATAAGAAATGTAATTTTGAATAGGATATTGAACCTCATAGGTTACAAAATCTTGTAACCTTGCCGGTGGTTGAGTGGAACGAGTAGACCTTCGCAACGGCACTTCTTCTTGTATGTTCGTGTTTTCCTCCTCTTCTTCTTCGGCATCACCTTGTGTGGTGTTGTTGGCATCTTCTTCGTGTTCTTCATTTTCTTCATGTTCTTCTTGATATCCTAAAATTTCTTTCTCACCAATTTGGTTAGGAATTATGGGAAGTACAAACTCATTCGTGGAATTATGGTTGTTAAGCTCGTTATCATTATTTTTTTGAAAATATGGTTGATTTTCTAAAAAAGTAACATCTCTAGAAATATAAAACTTGTGAGTTTTAGGATCATAACATTTATAACCTTTTTTTTGAGAAGAATATCCTAAAAAAATAGCTTTAATAGAAGTATAGTCTAATTTATCTAATTTATTTATATGAACATAACAAGTGCATCCAAAAACTCTTAGATGGCTAATATTAATTTTTCTTTGGTAAAGAACTTCTAAAGGGCTTTTATAGTTCAAAATAACACTAGGTAATCTATTTATTAAGTAGGTGGCAGTAAGAACGGCATCCGACCAATAGATTTTAGGAACATTATTTTGAAAAAGAAGAGCTCTTGTTATTTCAAGTATATGACGATTTTTTCTTTCGGAAATTCCATTTTGTTGAGGAGTATAAACACACGTAGTTTGATGTAAAATACCTTTTTGTTTAAGAAAACTAGAAAAATTTTGATTTACATATTCCGTCCCATTATCGGTTCTAAAAAATTTAATTTTAGCATCATATTGATTTTCAATAAGTTTTGAAAATTCTTGAAATTTAGAGAAAACTTCACTTTTATTTTTTAGTAAATATAACCAAGTTATACGTGAAAAATCATCGATGAATATGATAAAATATTTAAAACCATTAAAAGAGTCAACGGGAGCGGGTCCCCAAACATCCGAGTGAATTAAATCAAAGGGTTTGTCACTCTTGTGACTTGAAGAATAAAAAGGAAGTTTAGTGTGCTTAGCTAGTTTACATACTTCACAATTACTACAATCTATTTTTTTAAAATCAAAGAGGTAGTTTAAAACTTTATCGGAAGGATGCCCAATTCTTTTATGCCAAAGTTTTCCTAACTCATCCTTTTTAAAATGAAAATTTATTTTTTGACAATTCAAAACATAGAGACCATTTTCTAAAAAACCTTCACCAATAATATTTTTTGTTTTCAAATCTCGAAAAAAAACATTTTGAGAAGAAAAAATTATTTCACAATCTAATTCTTTTGAAAGTTTTCCTATAGAAAATAAATTTGAAGTGCAATTTTCCACATGCAAAACATGATCAATCTTTTTAGAAAAGAGCTCAATAGAACCATATCCACAAATTTCCATTTTTTCACCATTTGCAACTATCACAAAGTCTTTATTTTTGCAAGGATGGTAATTAAATAAAATATTTTTATTTCCGGTCATATGATCTGTTGCACCGGAATCTAAAATCCAAGCAAAATTATTTTTGGTATTTTCTTTTTTTATAAAACCAAAATTGGTACATTTCAAAGGGTTGGCAAGAAAAGTTCTATTTTCTTCTTTACTTATGGTCGGATCAAGTCTCATACAAGGAACTATATACTTTGAATTAGGCTTAACCAAATTCCTATGGTTTGGTTTGTCACCAGATCCGTCCAAATTATTACCAATTTCTTTATTGGGCTTAAGTAAGGAATTATGGGCTGTAGATAAACCTTTGTTTTTATTTTTGAGCAGCCCAATAATTTGTTGAAGAAGGGACTCGAGATCCTCATGGGTTCTGGATCCAGAGGCGTGCCCATTTTTCTTGTCTGGTTCGAGAACCTTCTTCACGATCCCACTTTCTTTCTTCTCCCCCTCAATCTGAGAATGGCTGCGATTCTTGTCCTTCCACCACTCAGGTCTTAGGTGCGGAAACAAGAACCAACAACTATCTCGACTATGCCCTTCAAGTTTGCAATTTCTGCATCGGACTTTGCTTGGGTTAGTTTCCACCGGCTCTGTCTCGTTGCGACCAGCGGCAAGATGCGAATATTGAATAGTTGATGTGCGATTTGGATAGTCGGCACTGAGAATGGTTTGATCGAGGCAAGAAACAAGATAATCAGCTTTGTCTTCTTGGTCGATGTTTTGTATGGTTTTTAATGGTAGGGGAGGAAATTCTTGGAAGGAGTTTATATCAAGGTTTATCATGGTTGTACACAATTCTTCAATCATCTTGCTAATTGAACGAGATTATATTTTCTACAGCCCAAGAGCATCAATGCTCTGATACCATGTTAAGAACACAGAGTATATAAGAATGGAGTATTTGAGTCTTTGTATTTATTAATTTTCTTTCAATTTTCTGTTATTGTACACTGTGGGTACAAAGGTATTTATAGGTACCATGAGAGTACCGTTATTGTTTTTTGACCGTTACACATTCTAACGTATTTGTGTACGGTAACAATTATTTTATAATTTACAATTCTACCCTCAACTTATTTCTCATTCTCAACATAAAGCACATAGCCAATGGAGAAGCTATGACAAAGAGAGAGGTGGAGGAGGTCTGATTTGGTACAGAGAGAAACAGAGAAGGAGAACTGACCGACCGAGAGTGCTCTTTAAATTATTGAGTGAGAGAGTTAAGTGGTGTGCTCTGGTTTTAAAATTTTCTAGACAATTATCTCAAGTGCAGGCTACAGTACTTCAAGAGTTTGTACTTTGCAACTTCGACAGTTTTGCCCTTGACCTCAAGCCCTGACATTGTAAAATGGGATGACAAAGAAAAAGGAGAATTCTCAACCAAAGAAATGTATCTTTCGATAGATGACAGTGGGGTCAGAAATGACTTTTTTAAGGAGATTTGGAAAATGAAAATTCCTCTCAAAATTAAGATATTCTTATGGCTATTGAGCAAAAGGAGACTTTTGACAAGAATGGCACTCAGTGCTAGGGGGTGGGATGGAGACAAATCTTGTGTGTACTGTGGGACGAATGAATCCGTAGATCATCTCTTCTTTAGATGCACTCAACATAGAAATCTATGGGATTGGTTTTTGAACCAATTCCAAATTAGAAGACCTAGAGATTTAGAGGAACTATTATGAGTTATACATACTATTTATTTTACTAGGACGTAACTTTGCTTTGTATGAATTATATTTTGCATTGCTTGCTTTTGCTTTGGGAATCAGGAAATAAGGGTGATAGCTGATCTAGGTTCACTGGTACCAAATAGGTATCTAGTGCTTCAGCTTGGGCTGTTTTTAATTTTTAATTTAGTGTAATTTGACTTTTACTTTCTGGTAATAGAAAGTGGCGGGCTGACCCCTGCTTGATTTTTTTTTAAAAAAAAAAAAAAAAAAAAAAAAAAAAAAAAAGTGGTGTGCTCTGGAACTGGAAGTTAAGGTTCAAGAAGGTTGAGACTGTTTTGAGAAAGAAACAGAGAGTCGAAGGATGTAAGGTTCAAGAGAGAGACAAAGACAAAGGAGGTGGAGAAAGTATCGCTGCTTAGGGTTCAAGGGAGGAGAAATGTACAATTTGATTCAGATTCCAAATTTTGTACCCAAATTTAACCAGTTAACAGAATTGGATAACTATGACGAAGTGACTAAAAATGGACAAAATCGAAGTTAAATTGTGCTCGAAGGACAAATTGAAACTTAGTGACTAAAATCGGATTATGTATAAACTTAAGTGGCTTTCAAAAAAATTTACTCTTATTTTTTACTAGTTTTTTGGTGAAATGATGAAATGTTACTTAGCCATAAGCGGCTATACACATGTGGATTCTGCTATGGTTAATGAGCTGGCACAACAAGCTGCTGGCCTACACCTTCAGATGATGTGAACTTCTTTTTTTTTTTTTTTTTTAATATGCTAGATAGTAGATAGTGAAGTTGTTCTTTTATGTAAAATTTTCAGTTCCCACTTCACTTTTGTATTGTAGACAGCATTTTTTTTATTCTGATTTAAGTTTGTAGCTTCAGAAATGTGTCACCTTGTAAGATGGTACTCTTAGGATGTGTCACTTATTTCCAATTTACTTTTTGTGATACAACATATCGGTTTGTGATATGGTCTCGGGCCGAATTGTAGAGGTATGATAATATTCAAGTTTTTCTGAGATTATTAAAAACTATTGCAATATACAACATCAGATTGGTTAAATTAAAAAAAGCTGGGCAAAACTGAATTAAGGACTGCTTGCTAGGGGGAGAAAACGGGAAGAAAAAAAAAAAAAAAAAAGGTAAGGTGGGGTGGGGTGGGGGGGGGGGGGGGGGGGGGGGGGGGGGGGGATGATCTGGTTATGTTCGGCCTGTCTCCAACCTCTTAATTAACTATATAAAAGTTTATGGTACCCACACCCGGATTCTTGTAAAGATTTTTAGGTTTCGTTATTGTGTTTTATTATATTGTAGTATTAAAGTCCAGTTGGGTTAAGATTTACTCGTTGAGAATATAACGAATATGGTATAAGTAACAAAATAAATTAACAATAAAATGAGAACAGGCTGGTGCGTTATTGCAAAGGTCCTGTAGCTATGCCAAAAGGACACTGGTACATGTAGTTAGAAAACCAGACCGTTATGGGTCATTATCAAGCAGTCTTGCTTGATCATTACCATAAAGAACCCTGTGCTCTAGCAACTTTTATATGTTTTCCCTCATGGGAAATCAAAATGTATATGTTTGGCGAAGACTACTGGTCCCTCTATGCATGTGATTTAGCTATAGTAACGTCAAAAGAAAGCAAAAATAAGAAACCATCTATTGCTAGGTTAAATCCAGAGTTGCTAAGAAAAGAAAGAACGGAAACATCTTGTTTCATTTGAGGATAATTTACAATTTTCAAAAATATTCCACAAGACCCTGCAAGAAATAGAGTCTATCCATCTATATCTCAACAAAACAATTGTGAATATCACCTCTTCCTGTATATCCATAAGGTTAATTTAAGCATTTTCCCCAATTTTTCAGAATATACAGACCACTTTGGATATTTCACAAGGGTTCATAATATAAGACTAACATGGATTGCTATCACACAAACTGTTTTCCTTCAAATGTTTGTCGGAACTGCCAACTAGACGGTGCCACACCATAAGATGTGACAGTTCTCCCACCTCTGACAGTGACCTCGAAGGAGAGTGGTTGGCCCCGCAAATCAGCATCGCACTGCCAGATCTGGCCCCAGTTTCTGCCCATTGAAAGCCATCCAGTCCTCAACCCCTTTACTTTCACAGCAGTAATTTCACCATCTGAGCCAACATTGGTTATCAGCACTTGGTGGAAATAGGAGTTGCCAGTAACAGTGAACCTCATGCCACCATTTCTCTGGCATTTCACTCTGCATTTATTTACATGACAGCATTTCATTCTTTCTTTTTTACAAAAAATTGCTATAGGACTGCCAAAATGGAAAAGAATGTACATTCACTGACATCCATTGTCCATAAATCATGGTTGGTCAGCCAAACAATAATGAGTTAGGGACAAGGTTCTTTTATCATGGGTGGTCAACAACAAAAGAAAATGATTAAATCCAAATAATTGTAGCAAAGTAACCTTCTGATTGCGCCTTAATTCTACAATGACTCAATGATTCAATGACTTAAAAGGTAATTGCCTCTGCAAGTTTTCTTCTCGAGTTATAATTACAGATTTCCCACAAACAGAATAATTGAGGTCACCCGCAAGAATTTGCATATAACCAGTTTGTTCATTAAGAGGCTCTGGTCTATCTTTGAATGTGAACACTACAACAATTATACTTGCATACCTCCAAAATAGGATTTTGCACAATGGACTGCGTGATACCAATGGATGAAGCACATAAAATGACAATAGGGATCACATAAAATACCTTCGGTATTGAACAGGCACAACGTTGGCAATTGTTTTCGCAATGCCAGCAAAGGAAGCTACTGACATCTCAAAGTGCTCCCTTGGGAAATTGCACCAACCCCCATCTTCATCTGGCAGCCCCCAATTTGGTGCACAAAAATCGGTAGCTGTGACAACAATTGACGGACTTCCCTGATAATTTCTTTTAAATTTGAGTTCTTTGTACTAGTAAACTTTATAATGATTTAATGTATGACCTTTTTGGAGTTATGACCTTTAAACTGGAAGTTCTGTTGGCCTATCTTAATATCTGGACCAGCCTGACTTCAAGACACTACACTTGTAGAGTAGTTCACTATTTAATCATACATTTATTTTACTAGTTAGGGCTATCACTGACCACTTCCGACATCATACCAAAGGAGGGTGATATCTCAACTGCCTGCAGAAAATTGATGAACTCTATCTGTTTATTTTCCTCCTCATTTCAGTAAGAAGAAATATCCAATTCACAATTTTCTGTAAAACCGACTCTCATCAAGGAAATTACTCTCTTGAAAGTGTTATATTTCCTTCTCAAGCTGGATGTACCGGTGTCCAGAACCCAAAACTCGTATGGGACTGAAATTTGCCATTGATTCTGACGATCCATACCTGTAAGCACCAGTGTATATGGTCCACACACCTAATCTCAAAGCAGGCCCCACAGGAACTCCCTCTCCCAAACAAGGCACTGCTCAGCCCGGTTGTATCTCTCCCATAGCCAGCTTCATCCAAGTCTCCATATCCACAAGCACCACCTTTGGAAAGGCATTTTGTTAAATAGATTAGCTTAGATGGGCATTGTAAAAACCAACCATCATCTTTTTATAGTACGTGTAATTTCTTCATTTTTTTAAAAAAAAAAAAAAGGTTTACACAGCCCAGGTAGTCTGGTTCAATTCTTTGAAAAAATTTGAAAACTTACCTGTGAAATTTTCCCACTTTTATTTGACACGAGTGGGATATTTCTCCGATTCCATACATAAAAAGTGTGTGTTTTTTTTTACAGAAAATAAGGAATAATAACTACGAACAGCCACTTCTTCAACACTCTTCTCTCTCTCCTCCAATGAGGGTAAGCACATTTTTTTTAAAAAACTCAAAATGAGGAACAATTTGGGTTCTCATATACAAAATGGAGAGAGGAGGATCATGGACTTGGATATTCAGATAATGCTTTTCTTGCTTTTGTGGTTAAAAAAAAAAAACAGTTGGTTTTCTCAGCAGAATGAACAAAAAAGGTTTGTTCTTTCAGCATTTTGAAACTTCAATTTCTCAACTTTAAAACAAACGTGAGAGAAACTTGTCAAAGGTACCTGTATTACTAGATAGCTGGTTCTCTTTTACATAAGTTGCTGTGGCCAATCGCCATTCTTCAAGTAAATTTTCATCTCCTCCCTCTTCAATTATTTGTGTTGTCAAACAGAAAACGAACAGATTGAACAATAAAAATGAAAATAGAGAAATTTTGGTTTGTAGTGAAATCATTTCCTTGTGCTACTGAGTCGAGAGAAAAAAGAAGAGAGAGGCGCTCTTTTGGAGCGGCGCAAGTGCAGTGGAAACTGCTTTTTGTTTCTTTTTCTAGACTTATTTTATTGATCGGGGTAGTGGAAATATACAAGTCTTTTGTAATGAGTACTCGTGCTCTGTTATTGATGCAATTGCAAATTATTAAAATTTAGAGACTGCCCCACTATAAAGGTGCATTAGGTTATTATTGTTGGGTTTAATGTGTGTACTTGTTAGCATGTGTGCCTCAAAAAGTAGAAAATTTGATGCTTGGTTTTGAAGCGATCAGGATACATAAGGATCAATCGGTAAAAATATGAACAAAATGTGTATTTTATTATTTAGTTTATTTTGATCTTTTAGTGAATTAGACTATGATATTCAACTTCATTTGCACCAAAAGGCTTAACAAATATACAAGAAGAATTGCGGCAATAACAGAGGTATTATTAAATTTTAAGTCTCTAAAAAGGGCATTGCAAAGCAATGAAGCATGCTTGGTCAATGGTCATGGAGTCAAAGACAAACGAGTTCTGGAAAGAATATGTCATCGTCTTTACTGGGATTTGGTAATTTGGCTGCATTTTGGATTTTCTGTGACCATTATGAAATGAACATGTGTACTGAACTCCCCAGCTTCGTCTTTATATTTCAAATGTTCATCTTTTTCAAAACCAAATCTAAGGTAAAATTTGTTGGGGATGTTGATCTAGGTTTCAAATCTAAGGTCGAAATCATTGTTTGTTGGCAATAAATTGTGAACGATTCGATGCAATTAAAAAAAAAAATAGGTTCAAAATTTAGTGAACTTTAAGCAGACATTGTGAATATGGCATGATTGAATTAGAAAACTGCTTAAGGTTATGATTAGTTCAATCTCTTGAACTTAAATTCAAGATCTAAGCATTCAAAAGTTTCAAAATTTTCATTTACAAGAGACTCCAAATAAACTAGAATCAAAGTTAATTTCACACCTTGTTAACCCAACAAAACATAATTAACGGATCCCAAACGAGAGACGATAATCTCGACTAGAAGACAAAGCCACAAAGGAAAATTAATTTCATCCTGCTAGAGAACAAATTATAACCCCCAACAAACTAGAGAACAAAATATAACCCCAGTTAGGGAACAAGCGTTACCTAAAATTCCAACTTTATGTTATCTACTAATTTCTTTGTAAGGATAACATTGCTGACGTCATCTTCTTAGGAACTTCCTTTTTAATGCTATGCATGAATTTGTAATGTAGTGCTCTGACATGTTCGCTCTCCAGTACAGTGAGCATGAGGAATGCATGAGTTATTTACTAATTATTCCATCTTTTTGTGGGGACTGCCTCGAGGAAGAAATAAGAATTACACATTGTCTAAGAATATTTTATTGAAACTTCACAAAAACAAGCCGATCTAACTGTTAACCTTTAGTTTTCATTAATTAAGCAATAATTAATATGAAGTCATGGGCTAATATTTTACCTATTGTAATTAGTTTGGTTCATTTATTTATCAATAAATATATTGATCTTGTATGATAATAACCCAAAAATTGATGAAACTTTATTGGGGAAACATCAATCGTAAAAGAATTGAAATTTAAAATATTATTGAGAAGAAAAATTATACCTTGTCCTTGTGATATCAGAAGTTACACACTATCCTTTTTAAAAATAAAAAATAAAAAATAAAGGTGGATGACGAATTGTCAGGCCAGCAATTTCTTATAGCGAAAATGAAAGAGTTTTACAAAAGGGTTAGAAAAAGAACTACATCAAGTTTTTTTTTCTACTACTCCATGATCCATCACATGTGACCAGTATACTGGCTGTTTTTTATATTATTTTTATATTTTTTAAAGAAGACAAATTCAAACTAGGCAGGTCTACAAGAAGAATTTAACGTAATAATATAGTGAACTATGACTCTCTAAATATAACTTACTTATAGAAAGAAAAAATAAAATAAAATAAACAGTCGAGATTGGTGTCACTGTGTGACACAGTGACATATACCTTGGATTCCATTGCTACCAAACAATGAAGTTAGCGACCATAGGACATAAGGAAAGAGATCATTAATATGAGATCTAGTTGGTATCCGCCAGCCGCAGGTTCGGTAACAACCTAGAATTTAGTCGTTCAGGCCTAAGTTAAAGTGACAAATCATAATAATCTTAGGGGTATGTTAGGTTTTGACTAGAATCATTTTTTTTAACACATGATTTCATTTCATTGGAAATTATTTCATCAATATGAACAGATTTGATTGGAATTTTAATGTTATTAGATCCAACGAAATTCTAAAGAAATTAATTCTAATCAAATATTCATTATGCGTAAAACCATTTTGACCGAAAAATATAACTGAGTGACAATAATTAATGTAAATTAATATAAGAGAAGAATATAACTGGGAACCCATGGTTAACAGAATAGGATAATTGAGCTACTTTTATAAGAAAAAGAAATGCTAAATTCTATATTCATTACTATTATCTCTGTTCACGAAAAATTTAAAGATTATATTTTAAGTCAAAATGTTGCAATAAAATTATGCCGATGCTAATAAAGAGATTACCTTTGCTTCATTAATGCTGCTACATTTGTAGTGAGTCTTTATTACACCAAGTCATCATGAAACCGGTGTGAAGTGTGAACATAAATTTTTTGCTGGATTGTTGGCACACAGGGTGGAGCCCAATGAGCCTTGTGGGAGGGAGGCATTTGGCATACCAAGCTAAAAGATAGATAAATGAAAGTATACCTATATTTATTATGTTTTTTGAGAAAAATAGCAAAAAGATGCCTATGATTTTTTTTAAAAAAAAAATATCAAGTTAATCCTTTCCCCCAAACAGTATTTTATGGCTCCGCCCCTAATGACACGGTCAACTAGCTTAATCTTGGACTCTTGGACGATGTATCATATAATAGAGCTGCTGCCACCAAGTGCATGCATATATTTTAGACTATATAAAGAGCATGAATATATATTATTATGAAAAAATTTACATTAAACGAATCCACAATCGCTTGAAATTACCAATAGACACGCATAATAATCTTTATTTGCAATTTACATTCTTTTTGAAGTGTATAATGCCTCATTTTGAATAAGAAAGGTATGAAGTATATTCTAGACTTTATATAATGCTTAAATATAGATTTTTATGATTAAATTACTTAGAATGAATGCAGAATCGACTGAAATGCAAAAAAAATGCTCAGAATTTGCATTATTTGAACACTATATTCGTAATTTATATATATATATGATATTAATATTTTTGAATAAGTAAGATCTGGATTATATTCTAGACTATACAATGAGCTTAAATATGGATTATTGACGTTAAATTACTTTAAACGAATCCAGAATCGCTTGAAATTCCCAACTGACAAATATTTTTAGCATTATTTGAAATTTATATGCATATTTTCTGTGTATAATGCAACATTGAACTAGCAAGATATGAATTATATTCTACAGTACATAAAGAGCTTAAATATAGATTATCGGGTTCAAATGACATAGAATGAATGCAGAATCGCTAGAAATGCTCAAATGATGCTAAGAATATTCATTATTTCCATATTATGTGCGTAATTACTATGTATAATCCAATATTTTTTAATAAATAAGTTCTGAATCATATTCTAGACCATATAGAGAGCTCAAAAATATATTATCGTGATCAAATAACTTTGCATTAATTCAGAATCCCTTGAAATCGTTAAATAATGCTCAGAGTATGCATTATATGCACATTATATGCGTAATTACTATGAATAATCTAATACTTTTTAATAAGTACAATCTGAATCATATTCTAGACCATATAGAGAGTTTTAATAGAGATTGTTTTGATCAAATGACTAAGAATGAATGCAGAACCATTTGAAATGCTCAAATGGGTTAAGAATTCGCATTATTTACTACGTATAATCCAGCAATTTTGAATAAGTAATACCTGGAATATATTTTAGACTATATAAAGAGCTTGAATATAGATTATTGTGAAAAAATTACATTAAAGGAATCCAGAATCGCTTGAAATTACCAAATGACACGCATAATAATCTTTTTTTGCAATTTTATATTCTTTTTGAAGTGTATAAAGCCTCATTTTGAATAAGAAAGGTATGAAGTATATTCCAGACTTTATATAGTGCTTAAATATAGATTATTATGATTAAATTACTTAGAATGAATGCAGAATCGATTGAAATGCAAAAAAATTAAAGCTCAGAATATGCATTATTTGAACACTATATTCGTAATTTTATATATATGATATAATATTTTTGAATAATAATATCTGCATTATATTCTAGACTATGCAATGAGCTTAAATATGGATTATTGTCATTAAATTACTTTAAACGAATCCAGAATCGCTTGAAATTCCCAACTGACAAATTTATATGCATATTTTCTGTGTATAATGCAACATTTTGAATAAGCAATATATGAATTATATTCTATAGTACATAAAGAATTTAAATATAGATTATCGGGTTCAAATGACATAGAATGAATGCAGAATTGCTTGAAATGCTCAAACGATGGTAAGAATATTCAATATTTGCACATTATATGCGTAATTACTATGTATATATCCAATATTTTTTAATAAATAAGTTCCGAATCATATTCTAGACGATATAGAGAGCTCAAAGATATAGTATCGTGATCAAATAACTATGCATTATTCAGAATCGCTTGAAATGCTCAAATGATGCTCAGAGTATGTATTATATGCACATTATATGCGTAATTACTATGTACAATCAAATACTTTTTAATAATTATAATATGAATCATATTCTAGAGTCAGACAGTATGGAGAGTTTTAATAGAGATTGTTTTGATCAAATGACAAAGAATGAATGCATAATCACTTGAAATGCTCAAATGGGTTCAGAATATGCATTATTTGCATATCATATGCATTATTACTACGTATAATCCGGCAATTTTGAATAAGTAAGATCTGGAATATATTTTAGACTATATATAGAGATTGAATATTGATTATTGTGAAAAAATTACATCAAAAGAATCCAGAATCTCTTGAAATTCCCAAATGACACGCACAATAATCTTTATTTGAAATTTATATTTTTTATTTTTAAGTGTATAATGCCTCATTTAGAATAAGTAAAGTATGAATTATATTCTAGACTATATAAAGTGCTTAACTATAGATTATTATGATTAAATTACATAGAATGAATGCAGAATTGATTGAAATGCTGCAAAATGTTATGAATATGAATTATTTTAATATTATATCCGTAATTTTATATGTATGATACTATGATATAATATTTTTGAATATGTAAGATCTGGATTATATTCTAGACTATACAAAGAACTTAAATATGGATTATTGTCGTTAAATTACATTAAACGAATCCATAATCGCTTCAAATTCCCAACTGACACATATATTTTAGCTTTATTTGCATTTTATATGCATATTTTGTGTATAATGCAACATTTTAAATAAGCAAGATATGATTATATTCTATAGTATATAAAGAGCATAAATATAGATTATCGTGATCAAATAACATAGAATGAATGCAGAATCGCTTGAAATGCTCAAATGATGCTCAGAACATGTATTTTTTGCACATTCTATGCGTAATTACTATGTATGATCCAATATTTTTTAATAAATAAGTTCTGAATCATATTCTAGACCATATAGAGAGCTCAAAGATATATTATCGTGATCAAATAACTATGCATTATTCATAATCGCTTGAAATGCTCAAATGATGCTCAGAGTATGTATTATATGCACATTATATGCGTAATTACTATGTATAATCAAATACTTTTTAATAATTATAATATGAATCATATTCTAGAGTCTAGACAGTATGGAGAGTTTTAATAGAGATTGTTTTGATCAAATGACAAAGAATGAATGCAGAATCGCTTGAAATGCTCAAATGGGTTCAGAGTATGCATTATTTGCATATCATATGCATTATTACTACGTATAATCCGGAAATTTTGAATAAGTGAGATCTGGAATATATTTTAGACTATATAAAGAGATTGAATATTGATTATTGTGAAAAAATTACATCAAACGAATCCAGAATCTCTTGAAATTCCCAAATGACATGCACAATAATCTTTATTTGAAATTTATATTTTTATTTTTAAGTGTATAATGCCTCATTTAGAATAAGTAAAGTATGAATTATATTCTAGACTATATAAAGTGCTTAATTATAAATTATTATGATTAAATTACATAGAATGAACGCAGAATCGATTGAAATGCTACAAAATGCTATGAATATGAATTATTTTAATATTACAATCGTAATTTTATATGTATGATACTATGATATAATATTTTTGAATATGTGAGATCTGGATTATATTCTAGACTATACAAAGAACTTAAATATGGATTATTGTCGTTAATTTACATTAAACAAATCCATAATCGCTTCAAATTCCCAACTGACACATATATTTTAGCTTTATTTGCATTTTATATGCATATTTTGTGTATAATGCAACATTTTAAATAAGCAAGATATGATTATATTCTATAGTATATAAAGAGCATAAATATAGATTATCGTGATCAAATAACATAGAATGAATGCAGAATCGCTTGAAATGCTCAAATGATGCTCAGAACATGTATTTTTTGCACATTCTATGCGTAATTACTATGTATGATCCAATATTTTTTAATAAATAAGTTCTGAATCATATTCTAGACCATATAGAGAGCTCAAAGATATATTATCGTGATCAAATAACTATGCATTATTCATAATCGCTTGAAATGCTCAAATGATGCTCAGAGTATGTATTATATGCACATTATATGCGTAATTACTATGTATAATCAAATACTTTTTAATAATTATAATATGAATCATATTCTAGAGTCTAGACAGTATGGAGAGTTTTAATAGAGATTGTTTTGATCAAATGACAAAGAATGAATGCAGAATCGCTTGAAATGCTCAAATGGGTTCAGAATATGCATTTTTTGCATATCATATGCATAATTACTACGTATAATCCAGCAATTTTGAATAAGTAAGGTCTGGAATATATTTTAGATTATATAAAGAGCTTGAATATATATTATTATGAAAAAATTACATCAAACGAATCCAGAATCGCTTGAAATTCCCAAATGACACACATAATAATCTGTATTTGAAATTTATATTCTAATTTTTAAGTGTATAATGCCTCATCAATATTATAAATAAAGATGTGTGGGTGTCGGGATCTTTTAGTTAAATATTATTCGACACTCCAAGCATTGTGAAGTTGTGCAATAGCATTCTTTCTGATTTCTGTAATGTGATGCTTTGTAACTAATTTTGTGTCGGGTGTTATTGCTCTTAAAACTGACTCGGTTCACCATCAGATAATAATTTGACAACATATTGTTTTGTTTCTGATTTTTGTGACCCCTTCCTATTTTCATTTTCATCATGTCTCAATCTCTTTTGTGTTTCTTATAGTCCCTCTCCACCTTAATTTCTCTCCATCACCATTCTTAATTTCGGTTTACAAAATATAAATTAAATTCATTCAATTGAAAATAAAAAAAAAACATCAGATATTTTACAATATATATGTTTTATTTAAGTCATTTATAAACATATTACATTTAATGAATAATATCAACATTATATAAATCATATTAATCATATTATTTCAGATAACTATATTTACACACATACAATTTTTTCTTCAAATTGATCAAATTCTTTAAATTTAATCAAATCAAATTACCTACAATAACTAAACTATATTTCTAAAGATAAATATATCTTAACCATATATCCAAAAATGAATATAATTAAACTATAGAAACATAATAAAATATTTCTTATTATAAATATCTACATCGAGTGAAGCTCGATATACCCCTCTAGTTTAGAATAAGTATGAAGTACGTTTTAGATTAAATAAAGTGCTTAAATATAGATTATTATGATTAAATTAATTAGAATGAAGAATAATCGATTGAAATGCTAAAAAATGCTCAGAATATCCATATTTAAGCTCATTGTATAGTCTAGAATATAATCCAGATCTTACTTTTTCAAAAATATTATATCATACATATAAAATTACGCATATAATGTTCAAATAATATACAAGCTAAATATATGTGTCTTTTGGGAATTTCAAGTGATTCTGGATTAGTTTATAGTAATTTCACGACAATAATATATATTTAAGTTATTTATATAGTCTAATATATAAACCAGATCAAATGACTTACAAAGATTAAGCTATATAAAGAGTTTAATAAAGATTATCGTGATCAAATGACATAGAATGAATGCAGAATCGCTTGAAATGCTCAGACGATGCTCATAATATGCATTATTTGCACATTATATGCGTAATTAATATGTATAATCCAATATTTGTTAATAGCTAAGATCTGGATCATATTTTAGACCGTATAGAGGGCTCAAAGAAAGATTATGGTGATCAAATGACTTTGCATTAATTCAGACTCGTTTGAAATGCTCAAATGCTCAGAGTATGCATTATATGCACATTATATGCGTAATTACTACGAATAATCCAATACTTTTTAATAAGTACAATCTGAATCATATTCTAGACCGTATAGAGATTTTTAATAGAGATTTTTTTTTTTATCAAATGACTAAGAATAAATGCAGAATCTCTTAAAATGCTCAAATGATTCAGAATTTGCATTATTTGCGTATCATATGCGTAATTACTATGTATAATCCAGCTATTTTGAATAAGTAAGATCTGGAATATATTTTAGACTATATAAAGAGCTTGAATATAGATTATTGTGAAAACAATACACTAAACGAATCCAGAATTGCTTAAAATTCCCAAATGACATACATAATAATCTTTATTTGCAATTTATATTCTTATTTTTAAGTGTATAATGCCTCATTTTGAGTAAGTAAGTTATTAGTATATTCTAGACTATATAAAGTGCTTTAATATAAATTGGTATGATTAAATTACTTCGAATAAATGCAGAATCGATTAAAATGCTAAAAAATTCTTAGAATATGCATTATTTGAACATTGTATGCGTAATTTTATATGTACGATATAATACTTTTGAATAAGTAAGATCTGGTTTATCTTTTAAGTCATACAAAGAGCTTAAATAGATTATTGTCGTTAAATTACTTTAAACTAACCCAGAATCGCTTGAAATTCCCAAAAGACACATATATTTAGCTTTAGTTGCATTTTGTGTGCCTATTTTCTGTGTATAATGCAACATTTTGAACTAGTAAGAAATGAATTATATTCTATACTATATAAAGATCTTAAATTAAGATTATCGTGAGTAAATGAAATAGAATGAATGCAGAATCGCTTGAAATGCTCAAATGATGCGCAGAATATGCATTATTGCACATTTTATGCGTAATTATTATGTATAATCCAATATTTGTTAATAAATAAGATCTGAATCATATTCTAGACCGTATAGGGAGCTCAAAGATAGATTATTGTGATCAAATGACTTTGCATTAATTTAGAATCACCTGAAATGCTCAAATGATGCTAAGAATATGCATTATATGCATATTATAAGCGTAATTACTATGTATAATCTAATACTTCTTAAAGCTAAATCATATTCTAGAATGTATAGAGATTGTTTTGATCAAATGACTAAGAATGAATGCAAAATCGCTAGAAATGATCAAATGGGTTCAGAATATGCATTATTCGCATATCATATGCGTAATTACTACGTATAATCCAGCAATTTTGAATAAGTAAGATCTGGAAAATATTTTAGACTATATAAAGAGATTGAATATAGATTATTGTGAAAAAAAATTACATCAAACAAATCCTGTATCGCTTGAAATTCCCAAATGACACAAATAATAATCTTAATTTACAATTTATATTCTTATTTTAACTGTATAATGCCTCATTTAGAATAAGTAAAGTATGAAGTATATTCTAGACTATATAAAGTGCTTAAATATAGATTATTATTATTATTAAATTACTTAGAATGAATGCAAAATCGATTGAAATGCTAAAAAATGCGCAGAATATGCATTATTATAACATTATATGCGTAATTTTATATGTATGATATAATATTTTTGAATAAGTAAGATCTGGTTTGTATTATAGACTATACAGAGAGATTAAATATAGATTATTGTCATTATATTACTATAAACTAATCCAGAATCACTTGAAATTCCCAAAAGACATATATTTAGCTTTATTTGCAATTTATGTTCCTAATTTCTGAGTATAATGCAACATTTTGATTTAGTAAGAAATAAATTATATTCTATACTATATAAAGAGCTTAAATATAGATTATCGTGATCAAATGACATAGAATGCAAGAAGAATCGCTTCAAATGCTCAAATCATGCTCAGAACATGCATTATTTGCACATTATATGCGTAATTACTTTGTATAATCCGATATTTGTTAATAAATAAGATGTAAATCATATTCTGACAACATAGAGAGCTCAAATATAGAGATTATTGTGATCAAATGACTTTGCATTAATTCTGAATCGCTTGAAATGCTCAAATGGTGCTCAAATCTCAATTATACGCACATTATATGCGTGATTACTATGTATAATCCAATATTTTAATTAGTTTAATCTGATTTATGTTCTATACCGTATAGAGAGTTTTAATAGAGATTATTATGATCAAATGTCTGAGAATGAATGCAGAATCGCTTGAAATGCTCAACTGAGTTCTGAATATGCATTATTTGCATATCATATGCGTAATTACAGCGTATAATCCAAAAATTTTGAATAAGTGAGATCTGGAATATATTTTAGACTATATAAAGAGCTTGAATATAAATTATTGTGAATACATTACATTAAACGAATCCAGAATCGCTTGAAATTCTCAAATGACACACATAATAATCTTTATTTGCAATTGATTTTCTTATTTTTAAGTGTATAATGCCTCATTTGAATAAGTAAGGTATGAAGTATATTTTAGACTATATAAAGTGCTTAAATCATTATTATGATTAAATTACTTAGATTGAAATGTTAAAAAATGCTCAGAATATGCATTATTTGAACATGATAAGTAATTAAGCTTTATTTGCAATTAATGTGCCTATTTTCAGTGTATAATGCAACATTTTGAATTAGTAAGAAATGATTATATTCTATACTATATAAAGAGCTTAAATATAGATTATCGTGATCAAATGACATAGAATGAATGCAGAAACGCTTGAAATGATCAAATGATGCTCAGAATATGCATTATTTGCACATTATATGCGTAATTACTATGTATAATCCAATATTTGTTAACAAATAATATGTGAATCATAGTCTAGACAATATAGACAGCTCAAATATAGATTATTGTGATCAAATTACTTTGCATTAAATCAGAATCACTTGAAATGCTCAAATGGTGCTCAGAGTATGCATTATATGCACATTATATGAGTAATTACTATGAATTAAACAACATTTTTTTTATAAGTAAAATATGAATCATATTCTAGACCATATATAGAGTCTGAATAGAGATTATTATGACAAAATGACTAAGATAGAAAGCAGAATCGCTTGAAATGCTCAAACTGAGTTAAGAATATACATTATTTGCATATTTTATGCGTAGTATAATCCAGAAATATTGAATAAGTAAGATCTGGAATATATTTTAGACTATATAAAGAGCTTAAATATATATTATTGTGAAAAAATTACATTAAACGAATCCAGAATCGCTTCAAATTACCAAATGACACGCATAACAATCTTTATTTGCAATTTATATTATTATTTTTAAGTGTATAATGCCTCATTTTTAATAAGTAAGGTATGAAGTATATTCTAGACTATATAAAGTGCTTAAATATAGATTATTGTTTTAAAATTACTTAGAATGAATGTAGAATCGATTGAAATACTAAAAAAATGCTCAGAATATGCTTTATTTGCATATTATATGCATAATTACTATGTGTAATCTAATATTATTGAATAAGAAATATCTGGATTATATTCTAGACTATAGAAAGGTCATAAATATAGATTATTGTTGTTAAATTAGTTTATACGAATCCAGAATCGCTTGAAATCCCAAATGACACGTATATTTATCTTTCTGCCACTGGTAATTACCAGAAGGCCATCAAAAAAAGTGCTTAAATATAGATTATTTTGATTAAATTACTTAGAATGAATGCAGAATCGATTGGAATGCTATAAAATGCTCAGATTATGCATTATTTGCACATTATTTAATAAGTATGATATGAATCATATTTTAGACCGTATATAGAGCTTAAATATAGGTTAATTTTCTCAAATGACTCGGAATGAATGCAAAATCGATTGAAATCCTCAAATGATGCTCAGAATATGCATTATTTGCTTATTGTATGCGTAATTCCAATGTATAATCCAATATTTTTTAATAAGTAAAATCTAAATATTATTCTAGACCATATATAGAGCTTAAATAAATATTATAGTGATTAGATGACATAAAAATGAATGCAGAATCGTTTGAAATGCGCCAGTGATCTCAGAATCTGCATTATTGCACGTTATATGCATAATTAGTATGTATGATCCAATAATTTTGAATAAGTACGATCTGGAATATATTTTAGACTATATAAAGGGATCAAATATAGATTATTATGAATAAATTACTTTAAACTAATCCAGAATCTCTTGAAGTTCCAAAATACATAATAATCTTTATTTGCAATTTTTATTCTTATGTTCAGTGTATAATGCATATTTTTAATAAGTAATGTATGAAGTATATTCTGGACTATATAAAGTGCTTAAATAAAGATTATTATGATCAAATTACTTAGAATAAACGAAGAATCGATTAAAATGCTCAAATGATGCTCAGAATATGAAATATTTGCACACTATATGTGTGATTACTAGGCATAATCCAATAGTTTCTAATAAGTAATATATGAATTAATCATACCGTATAGAGAGCTTACATACAGATTATTGTGATCAAATGACTTAGAATGAATGAAGAATTGCTTGAAATGCTCAAAGGATACACAAAATATCCGTTATTTGCACATTATATGAGTAATTACATTGTATAATCATGTTTTTTTAATATGTAAGATCTGAATCAAATTCTAGACACCCTATAGAGCTAAAATATAGATTATTGTGATTAAATGACATAGAATTAATTCAGAATCGCTTGAAATATTCAAATAATGCTCAGAGTATGGATTATTTGTAGTATTCTGTCTGAATCGACTGGTTTAGTCAGTACGGTGCACCTGGACAGAATGCTGTGAACATCGCACCCTTTCATTAAACATTGCAATTTGCATCTTCTGAGCGATTTGAACCCTCTATATATACTATTCTGAGATGGCAGAGTGTATGTGAGAGAGTGTCTCTTTCAGATCTAAACAGAATTTAGACAAGAGAGAAAGAGAGCATAAGGGTTATTTTGAGGGAACGAGTCAAGGCCGACTAACTCCTGTCAAACACCATCAGTTGGGGTTGTGATATCGGCTTTGTAGTGATTCTCTCACTGCAGGACGTGGAGAAGATCAGAGACCAAGAAGACGTGCTTGGTCTGCGGGTTTCAAGTTCATCTGCTCAACACTCGATTTCAATTAGCGATGGCATGAGGTATTTTACGATTCTGGGTTATTTCCGCTTTCTAGAATTGTTGTAGCACTTACAGTTGGTATCAGAGCGGGTTATGCCGCTGGATTGCCTTTATTGAAATAGAATTTCATAACGGTTTGTAAGAAATTCTGTTGTAAGTGTTGAGTGGATTGAGTTTTGTCTGATTTTCATTGATTGTTTGAATTCGTGGAGCAATATCTCAAGATCCGCTTATCCAATTTGAGTGAGGTTTTCGGAATTGGAAAGATCTCTGAGTCTACTTTCCAACGAGACCAACATCTTGAAAATCCAGTGGGTATACAGTGAGATAATCAAGTCGCAACCATGTCAGACAGTCGGGGTTCTGAATTTTCTGACCTTTCAGTATTACGGGCCAGATTTCTCTCAATTGGTAATTCGGTTTTGCATGAAATTTTACTGGGATGTAGATATTTCAGATATCTTTCCGTAGAGTGTAAATTTGCGAAATTCCGATAAAGTATGAGTGAGATATGTTGTCTGCAAGATAGGTCATCCTGACAGTTTGTCGGATTTTGTTTGTGATAGTCTGTCTTTCGAGGGGCATAGCTTTTGATCTGTAGACTTGTTTTTTATGAAAATTGCGTCATTAGAAAGATATTTGAATCTAGTTTCTATAATGACCAAAAACACAGAAAACGATTAAGTATAGAGAAAGTTATTGTCAGTTTACCAGAAAGTGTTCAGGCTGTCAGAAAGTTTCTGGATGTACTTTGGACGCACCCTTTCGTGTGGGGCGATCCGTTTGGAGTTGGAACGACCCGTTCCAATAGAGTTTGGTCCAGAAATAAATTTTAAGATGAAAATTAAGGTATAATCAGACATATGATGGTTCTCCATTGTTAATTAAAGCTTGTAGATTACTTAACTACTATGGAATTCTATAGAATAGTCACAGTTTGTCATAAATACTAAATTTGTAAAGATGGTTGGCATTTTTGGATTAAGATTGATTAGTCAATGATAATATGCTTGAATATACTATAGTAATAAAGTATTGATGTAGTCCACAGACCATCATACTATCTGATATTCTATTAGTATTGGCGTTACAAGCATTATATTGATTAAACAAACTTTAAGAACTATACATGTGGTATAGTAATACACAAATTGTATTTATAAAGGTTATGACGTTAATTGTGCATATGATAATTATTTAGATATAGATAATTATAGTTAGATAATCTATGAAAGTTTAGTAAACCCTAACTGTTATATAATCTAATATTTTAAATTAGAGGCTAATTACCAGAGAATTAGGGTTTCAGATGCAAATTGAAACGAACCGTTCTGAGCTTAGAACGTATCGTTTTAGATTAAATTTGCATAAAGTTTCTGTTTGCGTTACTTAGGCACATTGGAACAAAGGACCGTTCTGGATGAAGTTGCATGAGGATACGTCTGGGTATTGATAGATTCAAACTGGGACAAACCGTCAGGTTCTGGAATGGATTGTCTGGAAAAGTTTGAATAAAGTTTTGTCTGATATTATTGTTAGATTAATTAGACAAATAAATTGATTAAGGATCAATTAATCAAGAAAGTTAGATAACTATGCTAGTTATTGAGCATATACATATATATTAGTTATCTAACTATAATATATTATGTCTAGTTGATTAATATATGTTAATTAGTTGAAGAGTAGCCACAGCATCTTCAATTACATTAAGGTATATATATTATATAGTGTATCTATAAATCACATTAGGAAGAAAGGACATAGCTTGTGTCTAGTGATGAATATATATATTAATATATTAAGGAGTAGCCACAGCATCCTTAGTTGGATTAAAGTTATGTATATATAAAGTTTATAAAATCGCATTTGGATTAAACAGACACAAGATTGTAATAGATTGAGTTAACGAAGTTAGTATCGTCCCACAGGACTATTGACATAGTTAACTTAATATATTAGGATATAATAGTTAAATTATGAATACTTAATTTGCCCACAGGGATTAAGGATAGGAATATAATTAACTAGTTATATCATAAAGTATGAAGAATCAAATCATAGTATTTAGACTGGGTGAGAAATTGATTCATATAGTTGTAATGTTTAATTACATAAAGAGTTATAGCATGATATTTAGCCCACAGGTAATATTATGCAAGAATTGACTCATAAAGATACATCACTTAGTTTGCATTGGTAAATTAAAGTATAAAGTTAAGTCTCGATATAAAGATAAGCATGTATCGGTTCTACTTTCATAAGGATAGCAGATTCCCTTTAGAAATGATAAGTGTCAAAGTTCCTGGGTTGAGGATAATAGTTATAAGGTCTAGAAGGATACTGTTCTCCTTCATTTAAGTTGTAAGGATATTAAATTTATCAACCAGTAGGATCCACTTTTGAAGTTGAACTTATGAACATAAGTTATAATGAATAGTGGGAGCAGTTTAACTGCTTATGTTTCATGTTTATAAAGAATAAGTTCTTTCAATGCATAGTGATTTGGTTGATATGCATATTAATGTAAAGTTCTTACATAAGACATTAGATGAGTAGTTGGCCTCTTAGGTTAAGGCTAATGTAATAATACTCATCATAAAAGTTTATCTTTTAGGCTTATTACCATTATAGGTGCGAGAGCACATAATGAGGAATATAGTTGTTCAACAAAAGAGTCTATATCATATTTCTGAGTCATTACTTGTATATTTTATTTTGAATACTTGTCCAGTTTAATATAGTCTTATCAAGATTTCCTATAAGGTCATAACACATATAAAGATAAATGACCAGTTTGGTGTTTTTGACCATATGTGTTTAATAGGAGAATAGACATATTATGGATAAAGTTGAGAGTGTTCATATGGTTGAGATATGATTAACAAGTAAGAAAATGACTAGTTGGCATCAAGCGTATAGCTGCATTTATCTCTTTATTTGATGATTATTCACAATATATGTATTTCTACATACCTGTAAAGTTTTAAGGTGGTAGTTGAGAAACAATGCAGTAAGCAAATAAAGATTGTGAGATCAGAAAATGGTAAAGAGATTAGAAATATGAAATATGACTAGGATATGAATCTAGAAATATTAAGTTCTAGAGAATGTTAAGATTAGTGGGAGTGATCAGTTTTAGGTCTTACAAAACTCCCTCTAATTCATAATTGGATGTATTATTAAGGATCAACAAATATTGATAATCCAATTATTGACATTCGTTAATCGATATATAATACAATAATAGATCAAGTTGAATATTTAATATTCAATATCAAGGTGATCTAATAAAGGATAAGGTCGGTTATCCCTAGTATTGTAACGTAGTTTACCTACAAGACTCTTATAAAGATATAAGTGTTGAGCATATTACATTTTCAAGATAATGAATTGCGATGAGTTCATATTACGGAATAATGCCAAGTAAAATCAGTTTGAATCAATGGTGTGTAATTGAGTCTAGAATTATGTAAGTTACTTATGGTTTTAACCTATTGGTTGTAACGGATTTCTTAAAACCAAAAGGGATTCATAAGTTAACATAAAGTAATACGAAGTTAGACTTGTCACCAGTGGTTCATTGAAAGAAGTAGTGAATTACATGAAGATTTTCTCTCATATATTAAAGAAAGATTCACTTCATATGATTATGGCATTAATAACTCATCCTGGTTTCGAGTTACATCAGATGGATATAAATGTTGCAATTGTTAATGGTGATCTAAGGAGATGGTTATATTAAATAATCATAAAATTTCTTCTTTAGAGGTAATAAGTATTTAGTTAACAAGTTAAAGTATTCTATATAAGAATTAAAACAAGTATTTCACTAATGGTATTAATAGTTCCATAAGGTTATTTCTTCATACGTTTTGAAGAAATATAAGATGAACTATTGCATATATCAGGAGATCAGTGGGAGTTGATTTTATCTACTTGTTTTATATATAGATAATGTTCTACTTGTAACTAATGATAAAAGATGATTATATAAGGTGAATAATTTCTTTCTAAAATATTGATATGAAGGATATGGGTGAAGTTTTGTTTGTGATAGAAATAAAAGCCCGTGTAGATAGGAATCAAGATATTCTTGATCTATCTCAACAAGCATATATCAATAAGATATTAGAAAGATTCCAGAAGGAATGATATTCACCGCGTCCAGTATCTATTAATATAGGTGATAGATTCATTTTGAATCGGTATCCTCAGTATAACTCAGAAAGGGAACAAATAGTAAATACTTCAAGTATTTAGGCAATTTGAAAGCATAAAGTATGATCAGGTTTGTGCACAAGAACTGACATAGCTTTTGCCATTTGTATATTTGGACTGATATCATAATAATTAGGGAATAGACCACAGTTAAATTGCTAAGAAAGTAATGATATATCTTTAAGGTACTTAAGATAGTATGCTTATGTCTCAACAGACTGATAAGTTGAAGTTATTTTGGTACACAAACTGGTTGTGTTGATTTTAGTAAATCAAATTAAGGATACATGTTAACCAGTGAAATTGTGTCATAAAGAAATGTCTTAACTGACATTGTTCGTTAGTTCAACATAAAGTATAGTTTGTTGTGTGTTTTGAGATTACCCTCGATGGTGTTTGAAGAGTTTTATTGTGAGACTTAGAGTCATGGATTTTATATCTAAGTCATTAAGGATTCTGTATGATAATTCTGTCGCAGTCTTTATAGTCAAGAATAATAAAAGGTAAAGGTCGAGATATCGACATTAAGTACTTGACTTTGAAAGAGCGCATTAAGAAGAATTAAGTGGTTATTAAAGGTGTTCATACAGAATAAAAGCTGACCGATTCTTTGAATAAATACTGCAGCTAAAGGAATTCAAAGATCATGTAGCGGGTATATATAGGAATTGATCCTATGGTTAATATTAATCGTACGATTGTGTATAAACTCTTCATAAAAGTATAGATGTTTTCTCGTGTTGATTGTGCGCACATATATGGAATATATTTGATCATAAGGTTGAGAATTACATCATAAAGATTGACTTGGAATAAACATTGGGTTTATTCATAAAGGAATTCAAAATCGCATAAAAGGTTGAATTATTAGTTGTGTAGCATATTGTAATTGTAGAAAGTAATATTCGCATTTACTAGTAGTTTAAAAACGCTAGTAACGATAAGATGACTTACTGCTACAGTTCATGTGTTATATTTCTAATATTTAACATAAAGAAAACAGAAGGTATTTAGTATGCAAAGGATGCAAGTTCAAGTGGGAGAATGTAGTATTCTGTCTGAATCGACTGGTTTAGTCAGTACGGTGCACCTGGACAGAATGCTGTGAACATCGCACCCTTTCATTAAACATTGCAATTTGCATCTTCTGAGCGATTTGAACCCTCTATATATACTATTCTGAGATGGCAGAGTGTATGTGAGAGAGTGTCTCTTTCAGATCTAAACAGAATTTAGACAAGAGAGAAAGAGAGCATAAGGGTTATTTTGAGGGAACGAGTCAAGGCCGACTAACTCCTGTCAAACACCATCAGTTGGGGTTGTGATATCGGCTTTGTAGTGATTCTCTCACTGCAGGACGTGGAGAAGATCAGAGACCAAGAAGACGTGCTTGGTCTGCGGGTTTCAAGTTCATCTGCTCAACACTCGATTTCAATTAGCGATGGCATGAGGTATTTTACGATTCTGGGTTATTTCCGCTTTCTAGAATTGTTGTAGCACTTACATTATTTGCACATTATATCCTTAACTACTATGTATAATCCCATATTTTTTAATAAGTATGATCTGAATCATATTCAACACCATATAAGAGAGCTTAAATAGCGATTATTATGATCAAATGACTAAAAATGAATGCAGAATCACTTGAAATGTTCAAATGAGTTCAGAATATGCATTATTTGCACATTATATGCGTAATTACTGCATATAACCAACAATTTTGAATAAGGTCTGGAATATAATTTAGACTGGGTGAATGAAATATTTTTAACGAATCCAGAATCGCTTCAAATTCCCAAATGACAGGCAGAACAATCTTTTGTTGCAATTTATATTCTTACTTTCATTGTAGAATGCCACATTTTGAATAAATAAAGTAGGAAGTATATATATTCTAGACTATATAAAGTGCTTAAATATAGATTATTATGATCAAATTACTTAGAATGAATGCAGAATCAATTGAAATGCTCAAATGATGCTCAGAATATGCATTATTTACACATTATATGCGTAATTACTATGTATAATATAGTATTTTTGAATAAGTAAGATCTGGATTATATATTCTAGACTATATCAAGAGCTTAAATATAGATTATTGTCATTTAATTATTTTTAACGAATCTATAATCGCTTGAAATTCCCAAATGACACATATAATAAGCTTTATTCGCAATTTATATCCATATTTTCAGTTTATAATGCAATATTTTAATTTTTTTGAATTAGTAAGATATGAAGTATATTATAGACTATATAAAGAGCTTAAATATAGATTACTGTGATCAAATGACGTAGAATGAATGCAGAATCGATCAATGCTCAAATGAGCTCAGAATACTCATTATTTGCCCATTACATGCGTAATTAGTACGTATAATCCAATAAACTTGAATAAGTAAGATCTGGAATATATTTAGACTATATAAAGAGCTTAAATAAAGATTATGTGAATAAATTACTTTAAACGAATCCAGAATCGCTTGAAATTCCCTAATGACACACAGAATAATCTTTATTTGCTATTTACATTCTTATTTTCAGTGTATATGCCACATCTTGAAAAAGTAAGGTATGAAGTGTATTATTCACTATATAAAGTGCTTAAATATAGATTATTATAATGAAATTACTTAGAATGAATGAAGAATCGATTGAAATGCTCAAATGATGCTTAGAATATGCATTATTTGTAAGTGCTACAACAATTCTAGAATGCGGAAATAACCCAGAATCGTAAAATACCTCGTGCCATCGCTAATTGAAATCGAGTGTTGAGTGGATGAACTTGAAACCCGCAAACCAAGTGCGTCTCCTTAGTCTCTGATCTTCTCCATATCCTGCAGTGAGAGAATCACTACAAAGCCGATTTAATCGCCCCAACTGATGGTGCTTAACAGGAGTTAGTCGGCCGGCCTTGACTCGTTCCCTCAAGAAAATCCTTATGCTCTCTTTCTCTCTTATCTAAATTCTGTTTAGATCTGAAAGAGACACTCTACCATTCTCTCTCCATCATAGAGATCTATAAATAGAGGGTTCAAAACGCTCAGAATATGCAAATTGCAATGTTTAATGAAAGGGTGCGATGTTCACAGCATTCTGTCTAGGTGCACATTATTTGCAATGTTTAATGAAAGGGTGCGATGTTCACAGCATTGACTGAAACGATCAGTTTCAGTCTGAACTTGTCCGTTCTAACTGACAGAATACTACATTATTTGCACATTATTTGCGTAACTACTATGTATAATCTAATATTTTTTTATTAAGTAAGATCTGGATTATATTCTAGACTATATAAAGAACTTAAATATAGATTATGGGTGTGTTTGGAAGACTCTGCGAACAAGTTGTTCGCGAACAGCAGCTGTTCGCGTGAACCAAACAAAACGCGAACTAGCGCGAACAAGAACAACCCCCTCTGTTCGCTGTTCCCACTTTTTCCACGAACTGGTTTTGTTCGTGGGCCTGTTCGTGGGCCTGTTCGCTGTTCCCTGTTCGTCCCCTGTTCGTGAACCATCCAAACACACCCTATGAGTATATAAAGAGCTTAAAGATCTGGATTATATTCAGTTACTTTAAACGAATCGAGAATCATTTGAAATTTCCAAATGAAATACATAATAAGCTTTTATTTGCAATTTATATGCATGTTTTCAGTGTATAATGCAACATTTTTTGAATAAGTATGATATGAATTATATTTAGACTATATAAAGAGCTTAAATATAGATGATTGTGTTCAAATGACTTAGAATGAATGCAAAATTTCTTAAATGCTCAAATGATGCTCAAAATATGCATTATTTGCACATTGTATGCATAATTACTTTGTATAATCCAACATTTTTCAACAAGTAATATCTGAATCATATTCTGGACCATATTGAGAGCTAAAATATAGGTTAATGTGATCAAATGAGTTAGAATGAATGCAGAATCGCTTAAAATGCAAAAATGATACTCAAAATTTGCTTGATTTGTACATTATATGCATAATTACTATGTATAATCCAATATTTTTTTAATAAGTAGAGTTTAAATCATATTCTAGACTGTATAGAGAGCTTAAATAGAGATTATCTTGATCAAATGACGTAGAATGAATGCAGAATTTCTTGAAATGGACTAATGAGCTCAAAATATGCATTATTTGCACATTATATGCTTAATTACTATGTTTAATGCAATATTTTTTAATAATTATGATCTGAATCATATTCTATACCGTATGGAGTGCTTAAATATAGGTTTTGATCAAATGACTTGAAATGCTCAAATGAGCTCAGAATATGCAATTTTTGCACACTATATGCGTAAGTATAATCCAATAATTTTGAATAAGTAAGATTTGGATTGTATTCTATGTATGTTATATAAAGAGCTTAAATATAGATTATTGTCATTAAATTACTTTAAATGAATCCTTAATGGCTTAAAATTCCCAATCAACACACAGAATAATCTTTATTTGCAATTCATATGCTTATTTTCAGTGTATAATGCAACATTTTGAATAAAGCAAGATATGAATTATATTCTAAACTATAATTATAGCAAACTCAAAACCACACACTCCTACAAAGTGGCTGATCATTGGAATCTCTGTTAAAAACATCCTTATTCTTCTAGCATTTGCATGATATAATACAATGAGGGAGTATCATTAAAGATTATCTTATTGCAGAGATACTTCCTAATTTCAATCTTGCTTATATCATGTGACAATTTTTTTTTTATTATTTAGTTAATAAATTTATTTTTATCATTTATATTTTTTTATTGTGTTCCTTTAATTGTTTTCGGGCCAGTTTTTTTTTTCCAGCCTTATTTTATATCATTTTGTAATTTTTCAGGATGAAAAATGCAAACCTGGTATCAATTTTCTTACTCTTCGTTCTCCACTCTCAATTGAAGTATGAATTTTCACCTAAACTATGCTTCTTTTTGTTTAGAGTACAGCCAAGTATAGGTACACCACAAATTCCTAACTCTCTTCAGTTACAAGCCAAATTGTATGCTTGATATGGAAACACCGATGTTATAGGCGGCAACTTGCTGGATGATCTGGAAACAACGATGTTTGATCATTTTCGGTAACCACCAGGTTTCCATACAAAATTTAGTCTATGATATTCTGTTTGAGACAAAGTAATGACAAACTATCTTTGCTCAATGATCTTGTACTTTAGTAGTGCTTTACTTTTTTTATTCCTTTTATTTTAGGAGAATTACTTCTCCTTTGTTGTAAATATATTTCTTTATCTTATAATAAATTTTTGCCCTTGGCCTTTTGCCAACCGGCCCTCAAAAACAAATAAATTGTAAGCTTGATCTAGTATTTAATTTAAACTACTAATTGCAATGTACATGTATCACCAATAACCACCGATTCAATATTCAGAGTCTCCATGGTACCTTATCTACACTCTCACACCAATAGCTACAGCAAACACGCATAAATGCAAAATAACAATGATAAAAATCTTAGCTCAGACTATAAAGATTATTTTAAATAAGTTAGTCTTGTCTCTTAAATTAAGAGAAAATTAATGTTTTAATCATAGTATTTTTAATAATTTACTTGATTTCTTGTAGGATATTTCTATACATTATTTATTTAAAACATTTTGAATGAAATTGATTGTAATTAATTATAAGGGTTTTTATGTGCAGAACTAAGTAGTAATTGTTGGACTATTTTTTTTTTTTTTACAAAGTGCATATTATGTTATTCCATAAATGGCCAAAATGAGCCTTTGCCATAAAATACCACGGTTGGATATTACAAAAGATAAATAGACACTCAGTCAATTTATTTTCTCAATTCTCATTTAATTTAATTATTTTTGTAAATTTATGGATAAATAAAGTAAGAGCACTTGTCATATGGACTATTGTATTTTGTGATACTCACAAATTAGCTATTTTTTTACAAAAATAATTTGCAAGACCTATGCGGCCTTGTTGTAAGGTAATGCAATCCTGATAAATTACTTGATGTAGTGATACGACCGTACAAATCTCAAAAAATATTTTATATTCCTAAAAGATCGCATTAGTTCAATTTTCTATCACAAGTTCACTACTCTTCTAGAAGATACAAATTCTACTCGCGAGAATCGACTTGAAGAATGATAGCAGAAAGTGACGATAGTTTTTAGTTTGTTGCATGACAAATAGTCCATCCTCTTTGATAAACTCCAAAAATGGGCCGGGTACAGCCGTACAGGAGCACTTTGAAAGAAGCATGCACTTATTATTATTATTTTTTTCATTTCATCTTTTTTCCTAGTTGCAAATGTGTTTTCCCTATGTCCTTCGTATTCTATAAAAAAAAAACATATTTATAAGAAATAAAGAATCATTATTATGCATCAGAAAATGCACACGTCAGATGGCAGATGGCAGTATATAATCCGCAGCAAACCTCTTTGATCCAGCCCACGGTTTATCTCACTATGCCGCTGCAGAGCTCTTAATCCTAAAATTTGTCAGGCCCAGTATTGGGCTTATTTTTATATTCTTTTTTGGGCCATATAAGAAGCCTTAAAATTAGTATAGCCCAAAATTCTCTCCCATTTCCTCAATTAGAGAGATTCGGCTTCTATCCACTAGAGGAGTATACTATAGATAACCAACTGCCTTTCCTGACTGTCCGATATAAACTGAACGCTTTATATCTGTTTCAATGGACTGTTCTGATCAATGCTCACTTCACTTCCAGGCTTCCAGCGCGCGACACACATCAACTGATTCGGATCCAAATATAAACAAATCCTCCGAAATAAAAACCCACCAAAGACCTCCAATTCTTTCCGATCGTCTTTGCTACCTCCATCCAAACCAAAACTCCCATGAGCAGTGGCGACAATAAAGGAGAAGAGGTGATGGACGGAGCGGGTCAAGCGGGTCATGGCGCGAAGGAGGTGGAATCACTAGTCGATGCCTTCTGCGGCGTCACGTCCGCCTCTCGTGAAGAGGCGCTGTTCTTCCTCGAAAGCCATGGCTGGCAACTGGACCCTGCCATCGAATCGTTCTACTACGAAGATCAGCCTTTGGAGGTAGAGGAAAGGAACGCCGAGGAGGAAGAAGGAGAAGGGGAAGAGAGGGAAGGCAAAGAGGCAGACAGTGACGACGAGGATTATGTCCCGTCCGAAAACGAGGACGCGGGTAATGCCGCTGTGGCTGTGCGTGTGAGCGAGTCGGGATCGAGAAGGAAAGAGAAGGGTGTGAAATCAGGTAGGAGATCGGCTATCACGACCTTCTCAGATCTCAAGAGAAAAGCAGAGTCTGATTCGGACTGTGATACTGATTCTGATGAGGATCAGGATTACTATGTTGGTGGGGAGAAGAGGTGAGGTCGCTGTTTTTGGTGTATACTATTATATATGAGATGTTTGTTGGGTTTAGTAGTTTAGTGTTGGAGACCACATGCAATTACAGAAATATTTTGACCCAAATTTTACTAAATTAGACTTTATATATCCTGACTTGGCCAGAAAACTCTGATTTCAATAAAATTCTACCATTCATTTGAGAATCGATACTGAACTATGCAATTTACCCTCCAAATTTTTAAGTTAATTTGACCTTAATTCACCAATTGAAACCGTAAAACTGGAAAAAGTAAAAACACTCGTAATCTACGAAATGGTGGAGAGGGGAGGGGGGGGGGGGGGGGGGGTTTGTTGGTGATGAGAGAACTGCTGCATGGGTTTAGAGAAGTGGAAGATCAGAGTCATGAATGAGAGAAGCTACTGGAACACAAGCTGGCTGGGTGGTTTAGTGGGTTTAATCAGTGGTTTAAGGGCAAAAAATCCTATGCAGACCGAATTTATTTCCCATTTTCGTCCAGAATTATGCGGAAAACAAAGAGAGCAGTTTTCTACAAAATCAGGGAAAGGACTTTACCTTTGAAGCTTCTTTCCAGGCACTGAAGGTTCCTATTTTGGCTGGCACTTGTATGTATCAACTCGCTTGTAGGATTTTTGGAACTTTTATAGAGTGCTTCTAACAACAGCATTTATTGAACCCAGTCTCTAAAAGCATTATTTAAATTAAAAGAGAACATAGTAAAACAGTGACTTGTACTGATCGGTACCAAATTATGTGCCACAATAAGCCTTTGCTAGTCCAATATGAAATTTGTTGAATATTTATTCTCATTATCTTTTTTGATTTAGTAGAACAATAATTGATTTATCACAAGTGGCAAATCTTTAAAATATTGACGAAAACAATATTTTTGTGGAGTTTTGTTGAAATCAAAGCAGAAAAACTCAAAGAAATTAATCTGAAGTCTGAACAGTGAGAAAGGTACATGTAAATGCAAGACAGTAACTATATCTTTTTTTATAGTGGAATGCTTGTTAGGGATTCATCTAGAAAGCGCAACCGTAATGATGCCGAATCCATTTTTGAGCAAGCTAGGAAATTTGCGAGACCTGGCCCATCTAAGTCTAAGTCCAAGAGCTTTACTGGCAAGGGGAGGGTTTTATCTACTGAAGAAGCACCATCTTCTGGTGCTCAACAAACAGAGAGTATTTCTTACAATATTTATTTCTGGAGGAATGGATTTACTGTGAATAATGGTCCCTTGAGAGGATTTGATGATCCAGAAAATGCAGCCTTTCTTGAGGTTAGTTGAATTATATAGAATGATCTTAAAAATATTTTACCAGGATTCTTTTGAACACAATGAGAAATTTGTCCAAAACATGGCACTAAATAACCAAGGAATTGGTGAGAATGAAGTCCCTCTCGCTATCAGCTGCAAAAGCTATATGATTTGTTTTCAGATTAATTCATGTGCGGTGATTGATCTTTAACACAGTTCTAAAGGACCCAGCTTTTGGTAAGGGCACAGTTTTAAAGAAGGGATGTATTTACAAATAAAGAGGAAGAAGAGGGTATTAGTTGTTTAGTGTTTACTGTAGCATTTTGACAGCTATAAATTGCCACACATTTTGTGAAGATTGCTGAAATAGAGCACCTTTTTCTTGTTTGTTTTAGCTTTTGCATTTTATCAAGTATTATGGTACTGGTGCTGTGAGTTTTTAGTTATATTTAGTTTATATAAATTTTGGGTATGGTGCTGGGGTAATGTTTCACCTGTGGAGATCTTTTATTAACGAAGGTATGTTGAAAGGGTTTGTAGAAGTGGGGTTTGTTTTCTGAAATACTAATTGTGGAACTCTCTCTGTTTGAATGGGTTTTACCCTACTCCCTCTCTCTCTCTCTCTCTCTCTCTCTCACAGGCTTATTTCTAACAGAAGCTATTTTGTAATAGAGTATCAAGAAGTCTGAATGCCCAAGAGAGCTTAAACCCTCTGACGGGTCATCAGAGGTCCACGTTAATCTCGTTCACAAACAAACCAACTATCCAACTCAGGCTCCACAGCCTCCACATGTATGTTTTATTTTAGTTTGTTTTATGACCTACTTTTATGTTCAGAAAGGGTTGCAATTTGACTGGCACCAGTTAGCGTTGATATTTGGCGTTGGCTGTCATTGCATTGGATTATTGGTACCATACATATCATTTCGCCCTCTGATCATTTTTTTTTTCCAATTAAGAATGGGGTATTATACCACTGATTCATTCCTTGTTAGCATAACAGCAGTATAGCATGATCCTAAATTTCAATTAAAATGGCTTAATTTTCCCACATCCTATATCATACAGAAAAGATCAACACGAAATGGCACATTTCGGGGCACTGGGAGAACTCTGAGTGCTGATCCTGTATCAGTACCTGACACGACTTCTGTCCTTGTACCAGTTCCTACCCCACCTTCAAATCAAAAGCCAAGCCATATCCCAGGCTTTCAAGTGGACGAATCTCTCCCTACCACCTCTCTACAGATAAGGCTGGCAGATGGGACCCGCCTTGTGGCTCGTTTTAATACCAGTAATACTATAAGGGATCTGAGAGCCTTCATTGATGCTTCTAGACCGAATGGCACTGGCACAGCCAGATCGTATCGTCTACAGATGGTTGGGTTCCCACCTAAACCACTTGATGATGACAACAAGACTATTGAGGAAGAAGGAATAGCCAACTCAGTTGTTATTCAGAAGATTTAGATATTTAATTTTGCTCTCTATTGGTCCTTAATCCATGTGGCAAATATGCCTTTTTTTTTTTTCTTTTTTTTTTGCTCCTTTACCCATCTTGATGTGAAAAAATTTATGTTATATGCACCAGTGAGATTATCTATTAGTTTGGTGGGATTTACTTTCCAACTCTAGCTTCCTTTTGTCGTTGACATAACGTCACTGATATGTTTTTCATAGGAAAAAAATAGTACCTCCATTAAATTTTGGGGTTTAGCGTCTAGGGAGCATCATTAGTGCCTTGTTTTATTAGTCTAAGAGCTGCATGTCTCTTAGCCTTTCTAAAGACGGATTCCATCTACCTAGAGGAAGAAACGTACAAATGCGCCATTTAATAGATGTCTAAGATTATAGATGTTATGCTTTATTTTCTAGAAGCATGGTCTTGTCCGATTATTCTAATTTTTCGTATTAGGGCCAATTTTTCCAAAGGTTCATGCATTAAACTTGTTCTCAGGAAGCCACCTTGAGTTTTTTCCTTGTCCATCATCTCTCGCATCTTTCGCTACTGTGTGACTTCGTTATCCATTAATTGTTTGTCAGAAAAGAAAAGGTGATTGAGAGACATAAGATAATGTAGAAACAGAAGCAAAGAAAAATGCACATACGTTCGTTTGTTAGACAAAAGAGGGACCAAATGACTTGTCTAAAGAAAACAATAAATGTTGAAGCAATTATTTTGTAACAACTAAGAATATGTGTTTAGTGACTTCCAACGAAATTTACCTTTGTGCTATCAATTGTCTTTTCATCGTTTAGTTGGTTGGTGTCAATATCTGATAGAGCACACACCACTTGCAAAAGATCTTTCTTTTTCTCCACTTGTACTGTCTACTAGTGTTAAATACCAGTCTTTAGCTTCCATTTTACATACTTGCACAAGCCTCAGGATTTGTAACTCTATCCAAATAGTAAGAATATACCAGTTACAACTGAGCCAATGCTTTTTTTGAAAGGTAAGAACCAATTATTATGTGCAATTCATAGAAATGACCAGATGAGAATTTTTCCTTTTTCTCCCTTGATTCAAAGAGTCACCACTTGCACTGTGGTTATTCTATACCTTTCAATTTCACCCACGAAAACCCAATTTGAACCGAACTTTCCAGATCAACGCACCTTGAATAATTAAGAGGATAAATTAATCTGATCTACCATTTTTTAAAAAATAAGCTTGGGGAGCTACGTAAAGGTCCCTGAACGGCTAGGTTCTAATCAATTAGTTAAATATCAGAATACCATTCAATTAGCTGGCCATGAATCTTGACCTATCTAAATCAGACTCCACCTACCTTTCTAAATACAGATAGATTAATGCTCCCGACAAAATCTTTTGTTAATTTCTTTACGGCTGCGCTCCTATCACAATCTGGATTTCTGAAACTCTCCGGTTCAAACTTTCTCATCCCAAAGAAATTATGATGTTTTGTTTTCTTATGGGTAATATATATGAAGTTTTCCTATATGGAAGTATGTTTACCAATTTCTTTTATTCTATTTCGGTTAAACTGATCAAATTTTAAAAGTTCTCAACTTTATAGATGTGGCATGATATTCAGAGACGACAACACGATCAGACAATGATAAAGTATTTGATCTTCATATGCCATTAATTATTGCGCTTGCTTTGATATGCATCAAAAATATCATGTCTTTGGAAAATGGTCGGTGCCATATATCTAACTTCGTCATAATTAGTTATACATTCACGTAACCAAGCTCAAACCAGTCTTTATCACGTGCTTTTATAAAAAGCACCGTGACATACTCTTTTGTGCACGGTGCACCTAGTGAGTGAGAACACAAAAAGAGAAAAATAAATATATATATATTTACTTTAGAGTCAAATATAAATATATAGTTTATTTTTTACTTATAAGTCAAATATATGTTTACGAGTCCCAAATCCCAATTTATATTAATATAAGCTGCATGTTCTAAGTCAAATGTATTTACCAACCTTATCAAAGAAGTCAAATTCTAGTTCGTAACCCCGAGTTTTATGTATAATATTTTTTTTTTTATCAATGAATAATGTACATCTACACGCAACAGTATTCTAATAAGTTATATTTCTAAATTTTAGTTATATATGTTATACTAATTAAAAGCATCCAACGTAGGGTGTGACGTCAGCCACAATTAGTAAAAGGGTATATAGAGAGCTTATCTGGGTCAGTTAGCCAACGGGTTTCTATCATACATTTATTCCGCTAGCTTCATTGCAAGGGTAATAAACCTCATGCCAATTCATATACTCTGTTATTTCGTATCAATTTCACAACCATGCAATAAGTATTTTCCCAAGAAAAAGGAGCGATTATGTTGGGAATGAAAAAGGCAAAAGTATTTTATTAGGAGCAAGTATTTTGAAAGTTTCCAGCCCATTTTTAAATTGAAACTTTGAAAACATATTTTAAAAATTACTCTTACGTTGAAGAGGAAAAGGAGAGAAGTATTCTTACAATAAAATGACATAGAGAATATTTTTTTTCTTACCCTATGCAAGGCTTTTTACAAAATAATAGAATATTTTTTTCATTCATTTCATTCGAAATATTAGTTTATGATTTTATGTAAACTATGTTGCATAAAAATAATGTCAGCCATAGGAGTAAAAAAATATTCCGTCGAAAAATATTTTTCACTGCCCATCAATGTATTCTGTAACAATCTGTATGATGGATCATATATCTCGCAAACCATCATCCATTTTCGCCAGTCTATGTTTTATATGGAAACATTTATTTTTTTTTCCTATTTTTCTGTCCCCTCCCTGTTTTCTCATCTCTTTATATCGGTCTAATTTCTACTAATCGGAGTCTTCGAAGAACCTCTGCCACCACTACTTACCCCGCAGCCCTCATACCTCTCCTTTCTCATCAATATCAATATCAAGAAACAAAGGAAGCCAAAGTCAGCATGATTGAGTTGACTTAGGATTTAGTGAAAAACAACATTTAATAAAAATGAAGGCCTATCTCTTTCTCAATTTTGTTAGCCGAAGAAAAATAGTTTTCTTTGACATTATTAATTGAAACCAGAAAAAAAATGCTGTAAAACGTGATAATTTTTATATTTTATCTATATCGAGTTTTGTAAAAGTGGTGGAGAGAAGATGAAGATACTAGAAAAGCAAAAAATAAAACAATAACTCTCGTCGCACCATTTTTTTTTCTTTTTTTTTTAAGTCTACAACTGACTATAAGTTTTGTTCAGCGTAACGTATTTCTTTTAGAATAAAATCAATACATAAATTAATTAATAGTAATATTGGAAGAAATATTCTTCCGTTTTATTTTTTTAGAATGGTGTTTTATATAATATTTAGTATAACTAGAGTGGATCATCGAGCTTCGCTCGATACATGAATTTTTATTGTATTAATATTATAAATGATAGAAAAATACTAAGGAAGTAATAAACTTCAATTTAAGCCGAAAGGAAAAATGAGATTGCACATAAACTAAAATTTTAACTGAGATATTACCAAGGAACAATGAGATGGCACACCATTATAATCATTGATCAGCAACAAAATATATAATATATAGAGAGAGAAGGCATGAGAAAAATATTATCCTCAAAAAATCATTTATATTTCAAAAGAAAAATACAATATTTTCTAAATATACTATGTTTTAAAGAGAAATATTTGCAGTTTATATCTGAAGAAAAAATTTAATCCAATTATAAATTATAAATATCAATCGATCAACATCAGCATATCAACATAAAAAAATAAAAGAGAAAAATATGATTGCAACATGGTATCTTTTAAGAAATGATATTTGGAGACAAAACAAAGCACCATATATATATATATGTACTCTTAGTCCAAAATTTATGTTGGACATATTATTTTGAATAAATATCACAATCATATCAATAAGATATGAATATATTAAAATAATATGTCCAACAATATTATCTCATAAATGAATTTTGAGTTTTCCAAATATATGTCCTACATAATTTACAATATTTTAGCTTAACTATTACAAATTGACAATGAAAATGAAAATAGGAAGGGGTCAAAAAATCAAAAACGAAACAATGTACTGCCATATTATTGTCTGCCGGTGAAGCGGGTCAATTTTATGAGGAATAATACCCAGTACACAAATAATTATAGATCATCATGTTACAGAAATAGGAAAAAATACTCTTTCACAATACTTGAAGTGTCGAACTACATTTAACTAAACGATCCCGACACCCACACATCTTTATTTATAAATATTGATAGATTTGGAGGAAGAAAGTAATTATAAGGAATAAAACATGATTCACAAAAAAAAAAAAAAAAAAAAAGACACAAACTCTGTCCACAGCATACAATGACAATATCACACGTTACCCATCAAAGCGAAAAAACAGAAGAAAAATGTGTGTCAATTAGCTAATTGACAGAACAAAATACAAATAAAATAGGTTGGGGTGGAAAACAGGAATAACAGAGTTTGAGTGGGTATTGTGATATGAGTTCGTTTCATGTCTCGAGGAAAAACATCAGGCGTCATTAATGACGTTTTATCTGCGTTTCAAAGTCAACCCAAATAGTATCCAGCACACACCAACACAAACACAATTACATAATTATCTTTCTACAGCTCCATGTTCCATTTCACCCAATATTAGTTTCATTGAGACAAAACACATACAAACTTAGTGTGGCAGTTTTGTCTTCCAATGTTGTACAATTCGCTACAAGAATTATTGTTGGAATCTTCTACAGAGTATGCAATACTTCAGCTTTCCCAAATATTCCGTCCTTTTCCAAGCCCTGATTTGTGATATCAGAATCCGTGCCTTAGGGACATTTCCTACTGTCCATCCGTTCAATTTTTAAAAATGCCTTTTTTCATACTTTTCATGCATCTAATTGCTATATTTTGTTAACTAATTGTCAGACTTTTGAATGTTATATTCACTGGACAGCCGCGAGAGCACAAGTTCCTTAATTATATGAGGCTACGAGAGTGCATGTTTTTATATGTGAAAAGGAAAGAATAGATCCTCTTCCTTTGTACGCAACAGGACCCTATATCCACATGCACTAGATATGGTCACATAAGTTTAGGATCCTTACTAATTGAAGAGAATGCATAGGAATATGTTTTCACTGATTCTTGTAACTTGTCAGGCGATAAAGATCCTTCCATTCTTTTTTGGATGCTTTTGATGATGTGTCAGGATAGCAAGAACAGTATATAGTGTTTTTTTAATCAGTAGAAGTGTAGAACAACACTTTTTCAGTTGCTATTTTTTCTTTGAACTGTTAAATTCGAGTTTAAAAGCAGCCGCTAGTTTGAATTAATGACTATTTATCAAAAAATATTTAGATATACTTTATTGAACGGTTGGAAATCATATATGTGGAATAAAAGTTTACAAAAGAAGGTCAATAAATTTAATATAGTTGAAACTTCAATGGTCATGCTTCTATGTCAAATTTTTTAGATTAAGGAAAAAAATATAGATTCACTATATAGAAAACGTTTGTTCTAATTAATTAATGATATGAAATATATCCTAAATATTTTTCGATTAAGATTTAAATGAAATTCAGAAAACAAAGGAAAAAGGATGACCATTGCTTATATTCTTTCCATTAGTTTAGGCAAAAATATCTAATGTCAACAATATTTTTATATATCAATCGACTTTATTACCTTTGGCATCCTATGCCCTAATTTAAAAAATGCAAAACATTAATTTCAAGCCTTTTCTCTTGCTTTACAATTGAGATAAACCATAGATAATGACCTCTTTTTTTTTTATTTGTACGAATAGAGGGAGATTAGGAACACCAAAAAAGTGGGAACCTAGCTAGCCAATTTTCATTCTTTCCTTTATATTGTTCCATTATATTTTTTATTGTTTGGTAAATAATAGCCCGTTTGCTTAAGCCATTCTCCGTTCGCTGCGTGCATAGCAATGGGCCCACCCTTCTCTCTTTCTCTTCTCTCTCTTCTCTCTACCTCTTTTCCTTTCTCTTTTTCCTTTTTTGCAAGTTATAAATGAGCCACTTTTATAAACAGGCGACTCAACTAAATACTACACAAGCATAAAGGAGGTCTCAACTCTCAAGAGGTGGACCTAACCAACTCTTCACTCCGCTCCTCTCCTCCCACTCCAATCCCTACTTTCTTTTTTTTTCCCCTTGATACAAAATAAAGGGGAAAGCAAAAGAGAGGATATATGGATAACAAAAGCAAGCCAGACATGGAAGGGGACACAAAGGAGCGGCGCCGCTGTCGGCTTACATCCCCTTTTTTCACAATTTTCATGCATGCAGACACCGTGGATGTCATTTTCATGGTTTTCGGATTCATCGGAGCCGTAGGCGACGGCCTTTCCACTCCCATTATGCTTGTGCTTACAAGCCAATTCTTTAATGATCTCGGTAATGGACCAAATGTTGTAATGCAGTTCACCTCCAAGGTCAACACGGTGAGTCATTTTTTTCTAATATTAGAAGAAATTCTGGTGGAATTTTTGTTAGTCTTTTTTATACCTTTTTCTAGATTTGAATGGTGAAATGAAATGAACTAAAAGCCCATTGTGTGTTGTGCGTATTTATTTTTTTACACTATCGTTCGAATATGATTTTGATCAGTTTATTAAAATCTTGCTCTTTGTCTCAATTGCGTCAAAAAAAAAAAAAATGTATATGAAAAGGTGCATGCAATCCTTTCAGAGTTCAAAGAATTGCTTAAGCAATTATCCTTTCCTACAGGCTATAATAGTGAAATTGAAAATTATTAAATTTGACTGATTTCATGCAAATTTTGCACGTAAAATTCTGTAATATTGAGGACTTGAGGTCCCCATGTTCGGTTTCCTTTGGTCTCAATTGTGCCAAAAGAGTCCTTTGGGAATTTCCCAAAAGAAAGGTTCTGTCAAAATAGAACATGAACAACGTGCATTTACGTACAATTCGTTTTAGAATATGGCATGCTTTCTCATTTGGGCTCCCTTCTTCAGCTTTTCTCATTTGCGCTTTTGCAATTATTTTCATAATGGCCTCTTCTGCGCCTGTCATTATATCTCGAGTCTTGACCGTGAGTATTGCATAACTATCATGAAAAGAAGCATGCATAATTAATGCTAAATAGATTTGGCATGCGCACTAATTCCATATGTTAACGCACAATACGACATGAGTTTTTGAAGATGACCTGTACAGTATCTCTAGTTGTCCTTTTTTTTAATCTTAAGAATTTTTTTAAAATTTTGTTTGTAATGATCTTCATTCTCTGTCCTTTCACAGATAGCCAGGGACCTTGTTTTTTTGGCGCTAGGATCATTGGTCATGGCTTTCTTAGGTAACTTTCTGCAAATGCTAAATCAATTTCAAACTACGCTAAAGATGTATACACGTACTGTGCCTTAAGGCTGCAGACTAAATAAAAAATATACTGACGATGGTGATTTGTGTAATATATAGAGGGTTATTGCTGGGCAAGGACGGCAGAGCGGCAAGCATCGACAATGCGAGCAAGATATCTAAAGGCTGTACTAAGACAAGACGTCGAGTATTTTGACCTAAAAGTGGGTTCCACTAATGAGGTCATAACTAGCGTTTCAAGTGACAGCCTTGTCATCCAAGATGTTCTAAGCGAAAAGGTTATCTAATTAATCTTTGGCAAATCTCAATTATGAAGTATGAACTTTGTATTTAATTACTGGAAGTTTTGTATTTCTTTTATGTTATCCTAATTGCTAAAGATGAGTATATATGCAATATATGAAATTCACATGCAGGTGCCAAACTTCATAATGAACGTATCAATGTTTGTCGGCAGCTACACGGTTGGATTCATTTTACAATGGCAGCTGACACTTGTGGCATTTCCAACTCTCTTGCTACTAATCATCCCAGGGCTCATGTATGGTCGGATGCTCATGGGTGTTTCGCAGAAGATCAAGCAAGAGTACGGCAAAGCCGGCGTAATTGTTGAACAAGCAATCTCCTCCGTTCGCACTGTTTATTCCTTTGCTGCTGAGGAACAAACCATGACAAAGTTCTCAAAAGCTCTGGATTATTCAGTAAAACTCGGCCTAAAGCAAGGTTTGGCGAAAGGCCTTGCTATTGGGAGCAATGGAATCACCTTTACAATTTACGCATTTGAGGTCTGGTATGGGAGCCGCCTCGTGATGTATCATGGAGCTACAGGGGGCACAGTCTTTGCCGTTGCGGCTGCAGCTATTGTCGGTGGCCTGTAATTACCACTTTACCTTCCTTTCACATTTATTTTGAAGAAGGCGACCAATTTTTTGAAACTTGAATAGTTGTAGTTGTTTCTCAGTTGTGTTTATTTCATTCTCAAGATTTAACTTTCTTACTCTCATTCTCCCTCTATCTAGGTCACTTGGATCAGGCCTCTCAAATGTCAAATACTTTGCAGAGGCAGGATCTGCTGGTCAGCGGATCTTAGAGGTCATCCAAAGAGTACCAAAGATTGATTCGGAGAGCACTGAAGGAGAAGTACTACAAAATGTATCAGGCGAGGTTGAATTCAAAAGCATTGAATTTGCATATCCATCGAGGTTAGAGAATCCAATATTTGTAAATTTCAACTTGCGAGTGCCTGCCGGTAGGACAGTGGCTCTTGTTGGGAGTAGTGGGTCGGGAAAATCAACTGTGATTGCCCTTCTAGAAAGATTTTACGATCCAATGGGGGGCGAGATACTTCTAGATGGAGTAAACATAAAGAGGCTGAGGCTGAAGTGGCTCAGGTCACAAATTGGTCTGGTTAGCCAAGAACCAGCACTCTTTGCAACAACTATCAAAGAGAATATATTGTTTGGAAAGGAAAATGCAACAATGGAGGAGGTGATCACGGCAGCAAAGGCCTCCAATGCCCATAACTTCATCTCTCAGCTACCTCACGGATATGATACCCAGGTTGGTGCCCACTACTTTTAGCCTTTCACACGCTCTGAAAAATAATTGATGCATCTACTTTAACATTTTTTTTTCCCATTTATTGCTTTGCTTCATAAGTCTAAAGTACGGGACTAAAAATCTCAACCAGTCTTTAGTTGTGTCAATTGCTTTTCTAAAAGCCCACAATTGGAAGTCTTTTCCTCCTAAAAAAAAGTTTGTAGGTGATTATCATCTTGGAAAACCATACTTTACTGCACAGTACTGTGTCTCTTTTGCCCGTATCTTTGGGAGATGCTTTATATCTTTGCTTTATATCTACCCACACGTTGTTAATGTATGAAAAATACCATATTCTTCTTCGGAGGGAATGCTGATTCTTCAAGCACCCGTTGCAAATTTTGGAATCAGTTTAATTCTTGTGTTAAAATTTATAACCAAAGAATACTTGGAGAGTTGGAGGCATTATATCATTATTTCATATTTCATAATTTAATTTATTAGTTACTGTAATTTACGTAAAAATTAAGGCAAATGTTGGAATGTAATTTATTTGTTAATCTTCCTTATTTTATTTGGACATAATGAGTTAAGTGAGTGAAATAGAATCCTGCCTGAATATATTGTTTTTACTATATTAGAGACTGAAAATAGCAACTATCAGGTAGGTGAACGGGGAGTTCAGATGTCAGGAGGACAAAAGCAAAGGATTGCAATTGCAAGAGCCATACTAAAATCACCAAAGATTCTCCTGCTTGATGAGGCAACAAGCGCACTAGACACAGAATCCGAGCGAGTGGTTCAAGAGGCCCTTGACCTCGCCTCCGTGGGCCGGACAACCATTGTCGTGGCACATCGATTGTCCACCATAAGAAATGCAGATCTTATTGCCGTCATGCAAACCGGTGAGGTCAAAGAGCTTGGGTCCCATGATGAGCTCATCTCAAATGAAAATGGGCTCTATTCATCACTCGTTCGCCTTCAACAAACAAAGGATGCAAAAGACGAGCAAACAAGTGCACAAGGGAGTACAGGACAATTGTCGCAACTTGCTCACAGCCACAGCACCAGCAGAAGATTCTCGGGCACCACCAGCCGATCCAGTTCGGCACGGTCTTTGGGAAATGGAGAAATTGATGGAGATGAAATAGAAAAACCAGCTGTACCGGTTCCATCCTTCAAACGATTACTGATGCTTAATGCCCCTGAATGGAAACAGGCAGTTCTTGGAGGGTTAAGTGCAGTTGTATTTGGAGGAATACAACCATTGTATGCCTATGCAATGGGAAGCATGATCTCAGTGTACTTTCTGACAGACCACAATGAGATCAAATCAAAGACTCGCGAGTATGCTCTGATCTTTGTCGGGTTAACAGTGCTGTCCTTCTTGATCAACATTGGCCAGCATTATAACTTTGGAGCAATGGGGGAGTACCTAACAAAGAGGATCCGAGAGAGAATGCTTGCAAAGATTTTGACATTTGAGATTGGATGGTTCGACCAAGATGAGAATTCCACTGGTGCCATCTGCTCTCAGCTAGCCAAGGATGCCAATGTGGTATGTTATCTTTCTGCTGGAATAATTACTGAGCTGATGATATATGTAGACATACCAGAATATGGAGATTCACAATTTGCATTCAGATCACTATCAAAATTTTAGGATCTTATGCATATGATTTGGAGCAAAATCTGTTCTCATAATCAGGCCTTGAAATTAGAGAAATAGAAAAACTGAAATGTCTATTGCAATTGCATGTGCAGGTATGCTTCCTTTATGATGCATGGTTATCTAATACTGACATATATTTTACATCTTTTCAGGTTAGATCACTGGTTGGGGACCGAATGGCCTTGGTCATTCAGACAATATCAGCCGTCACAATCGCATGTACAATGGGGTTGATTATTGCATGGAAGTTAGCTCTAGTCATGATCGCCGTCCAACCTCTTATCATAGTATGCTTCTATGCTCGGCGTGTCCTTTTAAAGAGCATGTCAGCCAAAGCAATCAAAGCACAAAGTGAAAGCAGTAAATTGGCTGCTGAAGCTGTTTCCAACCTCCGCACTGTGACCGCCTTCTCCTCCCAAGATCGAATACTCAGCCTATTCGACAAAGCACAGCAAGGGCCACGCCGAGAGAGCATACGACAATCTTGGTATGCTGGACTAGGGTTGGGCACATCTATGAGCCTTATGACTTGTACATGGGCACTTGACTTCTGGTACGGCGCCAAGCTGATGAATAAGGATGAAATTTCAGCAAAGGCCCTATTCCAGACTTTTATGATATTAGTGAGCACAGGGCGTGTCATTGCTGATGCAGGTGCAATGACAACTGATTTGGCCAAGGGTGCTGATTCTGTCGGTTCAGTCTTTTCAGTGCTTGATCGAGACACACTCATAGATCCTGAAAACCCAGAAGGCAATCGGCCTGACAGGCTCAAAGGTGACATTGAAATCAAGGCAGTGGATTTTGTGTACCCTTCACGACCAAACGTTATCATATTCAAAGGGTTCTCTCTAAGCATACAAGCAGGAAAATCAACAGCTTTGGTGGGGCAGAGTGGATCAGGCAAGTCAACCATCATTGGCCTTGTAGAGCGATTCTACGACCCAATAAAGGGTTCTGTTAGAATTGATGGGAGAGACATTAAGACTTACCATTTGCGTTCCCTAAGGAGACACATTGGACTTGTCAGTCAAGAGCCTACTCTGTTCGCCGGCTCAATCAGAGAGAACATCATATTTGGAACAGAGGGAGAGGTCACTGAGACTGAGATTGAAAATGCAGCAAGGGCTGCCAATGCACATGATTTTATCAGCAACCTGAAAGATGGGTATGATACCTGGTGTGGGGACCGGGGAGTACAGCTGTCTGGCGGGCAGAAGCAGCGTATTGCTATTGCTAGAGCAATCCTCAAAAACCCAGCAATTCTTTTGTTAGATGAAGCCACAAGTGCGCTTGACAGCCAATCGGAGAAAGTTGTTCAGGAGGCGTTGGAGAGAGTCATGGTCGGGAGAACTAGCATTGTGGTTGCACACAGGTTGAGTACAATACAAAATTGTGATCTCATTGCCGTGCTTGAGAAAGGAGTAGTGGTTGAGAAGGGTACGCATGCATCACTCATGGCCAAGGGGCAGAATGGAACATATTTTGGGTTGGTCAGCCTTCAACAAGGCACCCAAGGACATGTCAACTAGACCAAACCTCAACAACTGTTTGGCTTAAATTTTGTTGTTTATGTTTACAAATATTATGGAAATTTTGTATAAACATTCTGCAATGCAGCATACTTAAAGGATGTAGAGAATTTTACATAGTTTTCTTACACATGCTTATAGATACAACTATTTTCCAGTACTAGCTTTGTAGTTTTGAATCAATTGTAAATAAGTCGAGAGCGTTAATCGATTACCACTGTAAGACTATTTCCAGTACTAGTTTTATAGTTTTGAATCACTTGTAAATAAGTCAAGTGCGTTAATCGATTACCATTGTAAAATGTTGTTTAGCTGATGTGTTATGTAACAATAATAACATCGTCTAAATATTATTAGTTAAAAGTTGAACGATATATTGTATTACTGAATTAGAATTTAGAAATTCATCCAATATAAGATTGACAACTACAGGTCTATAGTAGACTTTATTCTCATCAATACTGCATGCCGCCACTTGTGGGTCAGCTTTACCAATAAACTTTCACTGTTTCAGATTTATTCTACCATACCTCAACTGATAAGGTGCTGACAAGGCTCTTTCTCCTATTAAAGTTGCTTATCTTATCAGAACCAGAAAAACATCTTGGAAAGAACCTCATCAATAAAGGAGCTCCAACACGCCGTTAACGGCTGAACTCCTGGGCCCTTACAACAAACCATTTAATTCTGGGTCAAATCTAAAGAAGGTCATCCTAATCAGGAAGGTCTATCAGGTGCTAGTAAATTACGGGGCAGTTTTCTTTCTTGGTGCACATTTAGGGTTCTATTCTGTGATTAAGTTATTAGCCAAACCAAAAAATAAAGCAACTAAATAAGACTACATGTCCACAAACTAACTAATAAATAGTTAGAACAGAAGTTACAACTAAAACAAAATACACAGGACATTCTACACAAGAGCAGTCAACTGCTACACAAACAAGCAACAGAATTCCTAAAATCCTACTACTACAAATAAATCAAGTCAGCTTAAAACTCCTCCCCACATATAAACAATTCACTCAGACTTCTTCAAACCATCGAGGAAAAACCTTACCGTCTCCTTGACAAGCTCAATTCTCTTTAAACCCTGCTCAATTTCCTCGGTGCGGAATTTCTTAATCTTCTTCTCCATCATCAAAGCCTTCGACTTGTCAATTCCCAAGAAAGCCCTTCTAATCAAAGCGCCATTCGGATCTTCCATCGCAATCTTCTCCACCACCTCTGAGAGATATGGATAGCTTACTTTATTTTTGTACCCATTTTTCTCCTCAGCGTGCCTGTTCTCAACTTCTAGCACATCGATTTCAGCATCATCAAAGTTGAAGATTTCGATGTCAGTATTCTTTGAGGCCTTCTTAGAGCTGGAGCCCCAAACAGTCTTGGAGAGATTGAAGAGGGTTTTTGCATGTGAATCAGGGAAGGAAGGGTCAGCTACTTCTTTGCCATGTAATATGGCTTGGTTGAATTTTCGTTTCAGACCGCGCACCTTGTCAGAGAGCTGAATAGTGGAAACCTGTCAGCAACGCAAAGAAGCAAAAAAAACAAATAAGAACAAGATAAGAGTGTAATTTCATTAATAATTTGATCAGACAACTAAGCATAGTCGGTACCAAAGTGCATGGCTCATACAAGGACCAAGAGATATACACAAGAGAAACCACTTTTCTGTTCATTTATTATCTCTTTTGTGGCCAGAATTCAAGACTGCCATCAAATTCAAAGAATGGTTCAGGCAACCTTTGGATAGGGGATAAGAAAATTCAGAACTCAGATGACAAATTCAACAAAAATCAGCTTCCCATCTTTTACACTTTGTACTCAAGAGATGTTATGAAACATGACTAAACATATAATTGAGACTCTTGTGAAAGAATAACCAGCATAGTACTAGGTAATTGGCAGGTAAAGGAGGGACCGTAGCACTTTTAATCCACATATATGCTTAAGGTCTTAGAAAATAAATTGCCAGACTACCAATTACAGGTACGATTAAACTGGTACAAACAATGAAGATCCGGCTGTTATGCCGTGCCAACTCACAATTCAGGACAACTAATAAAAATTTCAAAGGCACACTAATTTTTACAGGAGCCATAAAACTGACCGATAAGAATAAGCAATAATTATCAAAGTCAAAACCTTGATGCTAAGAGAACCCCTAATAAGCCGATGAAAAGCCTCCATCTCCTGAGCTGAACCCGGTAACTCTCCTTTCTTCGCCCGATAACTCAAGAGCCCTCGAACAACAGTCAATTCATCCTCAGGGGACCAAAGCCGCTTCTTACCGCCACTTCTCGCCGAGGCAGAGGCCGACGAAGGAGAAGACAACACCTTTTGCCGCTTGGAACGGGGCTGAGATGGCCGCGACACTACCGCGACTGGTTTTGTTGACCCGGTGATGGCGTCCATGGGAAGGGACTTGATTGGCTTGATTGACGGGTCGATGCCTCGGGCCGGGCGATGGGGAGGAGGAGTTGGGTTGTTGTCAGATGGGTCGGACTGAGCGGACTGATCGGATTCCGTGTAGGTTTCGGGTTCGGGTTCGGGTTCGAGTGTGTCTCTGTCGTCGTCAGTGGAGAGTGACTTCGGATTCGGGTAGGAGTCGTCGTCGGAGTGCGCCTCGGATGGAGGTTTGTTGGAAGGAGCCGGGGAGGAAGGGGTGAGATTGGGCTCGTGGTCTTCGTCGGAGAAGGAGGCGGAGTGCGGCGAGGATGGCGGATCTGCGGCCGGGCGCTTGGTTGCCATTTTTGTTTTTTTGTATTCGTAATTTTTCTTTTCGTTTCGGTCGGAGTGATGTGATGTGATGTGAGCTCTTAGTAGGAGTGGTTCCAGTCTTCAAAGTGCGAAGCGGAGAAGCCGAGAATGAACTGTTACGGGCCGGATCTGAAAATATCTTTAGCAATTAAACGGGCCGGATCCAAAGTGTTTCCTTTTGGTCCGAAACTGCTGTGATCAGGATACTGCTGGGCTTAAATTAACCCAGACAACTTCAACCCCACAGATCATATCACATAACGTTCAGAGGCATTTTACGAAAAAGTTTTATTATTTTTTCTTTTTCTGATTCGTATATTTCGGATATAGTATTATGCTATGGAATGGAGACTATTTGAAAAGAGGATTCCTACATTCTTTGCTCGCCACTGATGACAAACGCATTCAGAATAAAAAGGAAGGCAGAATAAAGCACCTGAGATGTGACTAAAAAAAATATGAAAATTCTTAAGCATTTTTAAGCTAAGGAAACTATATCAAAAGGGGGAGAAATGGATCATTTCGCAGTGGAATTTACAAATGTATCCTCCTTTTTCCCTATGCCTTCAAAATTTACAAAGACACCAAGTCAAAGAACAAACTAATAATAATATATCTACCGACTTGAGAAAACTGGAAAAGATAGTACATCCTGCCGTACTCTTTTGTTCCATCTTTATTTTACACTTTTCTTTTGGGGCTAATATCCAACTGAAATGTGCACATTTGCTTTAGAACGAGCTCTCTGGTGCAATTTGTTCCTGCTCTGGAGCTCGGTAAGAGAGGCCGAGCTCTTCACCTGAGCGCCTCCGGGCAATGCTGGCACGTTGCATCAGCCGAACAAGCTGCTGAACAACTTCTGACATTGGAGGCCGAAATTCAGGTTCCGGCTGCACAAAAAACACATAATATTTAACAATCCAAGCTAAGGTAGTAATTCTCCCTTTTATGTCGCTAACTTTTTTAGATGTATTTCTTGACAGCTACTGTCAAGGTTAGGGGAAAAAAAAAAAAAAAAAAAACTTAAAACTTAAAACATTTTTAGATGTATAGTTTAGAGTGTATTCTTCCAGAATCGATGAACTAAACCCAGAGTGAAGCATTGGAACCCCTAAATCCTCTATTGAGTAATAATTTTGGGATACTATTGACTATTAAGGATAGGAGCATACCTGAACACATAAAGCTATTATGTCAGCAAAGCGGGACAGAGACTTTGCTGGATACATCCCATTCAAGGCAGGATCAACCATTTTAGAAAGTGAATCAATATCATGAAGCTGTGGTGCAGCCCACCTAACAAGAGACTGCTCTGCTCTTGACCTAGAACTGATTTGGGAACTAATAGTGAGTATGTAAACAAAAATAACAGAACAATCAAAATTTTATTGTTACATGACTCATACTGGTGAAGTTTGGACCACAATATTGATATGTTTTCCACACCTGTTTTGTATCACTCATTGAGTCTCTTTATTATTCCTTTTTTTCGCTGCTTCCATTTCTTTGAAAATGAAGTTTGATTTCATATTAATTTTCACCAGGATCAAGACAAAGCTGATGTTTCACAATTAACTTCAGGCCACAATATAATGAATCCATTTTAGTAATGATATAGTTGTTCTTAGTCTGTACCATTGGTACCATATTACCATTGTTAGCAACACAAACACCCAAGATATAAACAAATAAGCAAAAATAAAAATAAACAAGATACCTGTCAAGCGGCTTTCGACCTGTCAATAGTTCAAGCATAACCACACCAAAACTGTAAACGTCGCTCTTAACGGTATAAATGCCAGACATGGCAAACTCAGGAGCACTGTATCCAAAGGAACCAACCACCTCAGTTGATACCTAGCACGTATAATAGATAAAAGAGTAAACCAAATGTAAGGGGAAAGAAAGAACTAAGAAATAGAATATGTTCTTACACTTTCAAGGCAATGCCTGTAAGCTAATTACTGGAGAACTTACCTGTCTCTCTGTATTAGGTGCCAAAGACGCAATCCCACAATCAGAGAGGTGAGGATTTAATTCTTCATCTAGTAGAACATTTGCTGATTTGAAGTTTCTATGCACAACTGAAGGCAGGCAGACCTCATGTAGGTACCTTCAAAAGCACACATAGAGAGAGTCATAGATTGCCCTTTAGAATGAATCCAGCTCTGCTGGGGCACTCCTGGTGGTATATCAGAATGTGAAGTGTACTCCCAAAAGTACAGGATAGAACTGGAAAATTCTGATCCAACAATTAAAGCTTTTAAAGGTCCACAGCCAAATCCAAATGAACATGCAGGCTGGAGCTTAAAAGCTTATAATTAGGTCTGATATGGACCCAAGCAATTCAAAACCAGAATGACACGGGTGTGAGAGAGAGAGAGAGAGAGAGAGAGAGAGAGAGAGAGAGAGAGAGAGAGTGATTCCTGAAACCAGGATAATCTAATCTGACAGGCAGAAGAAAGACTCAAGCACGTAACCAATATCAGTTTTATGATATATCTTGAAATCAAAAGATTGCCTCACATGAGCCAGACCAACACCAGACAGTAACCAAAGCAAAAAAAAGTTCCAAACCTGTTAGGGCATGTAACCAATTTGACCCAACCCAAACAAACATCAAACCAAATACAGACCACCTTTCAAAATGATGTAGATTTGAATTGGCCTGGAAAGCTGAAATGGAAACTACCAGAAAACAGATGAGTCATAAAGAAACATACTCTAAGGCCCTAGCTGTACCAAGCGCAATTTTAACACGTGCATTCCAGTTCAGTTTTTTCCCCGTATCGTCAGAAAAGTGTAAGACTTCATGTAATGTGCCGTTGCCTACATACTCATATACCAAGAGTCGTTGACCATGCTCGATGCAGTAACCTACAAGTGGGATGATGTTCGGGTGCCGAAGCCGTGACATGTTGGAGACAGCCTCCAAAAAGATGTCTTCATCTTGCAAAGAGACAGCTGCACTGTCAACCTTTTTGACAGCTAGGATCTGAGCAGGGAGACAAAGGGAGACTAAAATCAACAATTGGTATCTGACCCTTCTAATTTGAAATGAATCAAGTCTAGCTTTCTTTGTTTAGAAAATTGCTACGTGGCCCATAAGGCTAGAGTCACTTCATATTGATCACATCAAGTTTCAGTGTGGTGGGAGTTGGATTAAGTAGTCATTGTGTCAATATTTGCATCTGTTTGGTTCTATAAGTTAAGTTTTGGCTGAATATATTGTTTTATAGCATCAAGCAGTGACCAAACAAGAAACCAAAGAAAGTTTCAGTGCAGTAAGAGTTGGATTAAGTAGTCATTATGTCAATATTTGCATCTGTTCGGTTCTGTAAGATAAGTTTTGGCTGAAAACATACTTTGGACTTTTGGAGCCTCAAGTAACGAGTGAAGAAGAAACCAAAGAAAGAGAACAGCGAATTGAAGAAATAAGGAATGATAATATCAGGATAAAATGAACATCAAAAACAAGAGGTAAGTGATATTGCATACATATGAGTTCCTTTACCTTCCCATTAGGAAACTCGGCTTTATAAACACGACCCAGTGAACCCTCCCCAAGAAGGCTATCCTGGCTAAAGCTGTTAGTTGCAACTTGAAGAGCTGCCACTGTGTATGAAGTTGCTGTCATTGGAATCTGAAATAATTTGCAAATAACCTTCAATTTACCTTCATGTACATTTAATATGGACATGGAAAATGTTAAGGTCCATGTACAGTTGTACACTAACACAAAGCTCACCTTTTGCTTTTTCAAGGACCCAGTTTTCCCAAATACCCTCTCAGGTGTTTGTTTTTCAATTGGTGGGGGCTTCAAGCTCGCCACAGGAGTTTCAGATCCTTGCACAAGAGTCACTTTATTTGTTTCTACACAAGAATAAATAAATTATAGGCATTCATATCTCCACAGAAAAAAGTAAATGCTTGTTGTCAATACCATTACTGGTTTCTACTTGAAAGTAGGGACCTAAATTGGTAGGAGAGCAGTTTAGATGCATCTTCCAATCTTCTTTTCTTGGCTCTTTTTGGTTTGTCAGGTAATCAATTGAGACTTAGCTGCCCATTTAACTCATTTGAGACCCAATAATACCTCAGATTAAGTCACCTGAACTTATTGTATCTTATTTGTTACAGCTGTAGTAAAGGTTAATCATGTTCTTGTAAAATGTAGCTCTAGAGTTTGAATCAATCATTGCCGCACTCGTCTTTAACAAATAATGTATAATGTAATGCAAAACAAAGTTCAGATGTCTAACAATGCTGGCATTGTTGTCATTACCTCCCTCCACAGTAATGGCTAAAGGATCCACACGATCACTTCTACCATTGCTGACATCATCATCATCATCATTATCATTTTTCCTTCTCTTCACATTTCTCATACATAAAACAAGTGCAAAAATAATGCAGAGAGCCGCAAATACCGAGCCTGCAACAATCCCTATCAGTGCACCTGTTGCCAGACCTTGTTTCTTCTCCTCTCCATTTGTTGGAGATCCCTCCGGAGCATTTTTTGAAGGTGGAGAGTTACTTTGAGGGGTACGTGGCTTGCCAGGTGGCGGTGGTGTAAATGGAGGTGGGGGTGGTGCTGGCCCATTGGCAAAGGAATTGCCTCCAATTCTAGAATAAAGTTGTAGAACTTAATAGAGATACAAGAAAGAGAAAGGAGAGTTCATAGGCTACTGAAGCAACCACTAAATCCAAGCTGGTAAGGAATTGTAATGCCTTACTGCCAGACATGTTACAGTATGGTGGAGGCACAAGATCCACAAACACAAATGTTATTGTTGACCTAACATTAATAATTTCGATTTATCATTACCATAATGATGTCATCATCAACATTACTACTATAACTAACCATCATCACTGTCATCGTCACCATTTCCACTAGAAGATCAAATTAGGTTTAAACAACCTTAACAGACACGTACAACTTACATGAGATTAGGGATAGAATTAAATTCTTGTGGTATCCAGCCACTGAAGTTATTATTCGCGATATTCCTATATGAAAAAAGAAAGGTCACATCATACATTGATATGCAGTGGAACATAAAAAACACAAAAAAAAAAGAAAAAGAAAACTATTTTTTTACTGGCTTACAGAGTGTTTAAGCCTAGGCTAGAAAGCATGTTAACTGACCCACTCAACTGATTGTTTTCCAAATATCTGGGTAAAAGTTATAAAATCACATTAGAATAATGAGATCATTAAAAGAGGTAAATTAGGGAAAAAAATAAGAAAGAAGATTAATTCTAAGAATACCCACAGTCTAGATAGGTTTGATAACATAGAAAAAGAATTTGGCAAACTCCCACTGAAGTTGTTGAATGAGAAGTCTCTGAAAAGGAAGACGATAAATCATAATATAGTCCAATAAAATAAAACAAAATAAGCAACATTCAGCAGTGACAAAAGTAGGAATTTTTAGGCATTTTGGGAATAGGGGAGTTTGGTTTAAATTGGTGCTCTTATTTTTTAAAATGACCCAACCACAATCTGATCAAGACTGCCTGATCAAATTCGCTGCTTGAACTTCTCATCCTTGTCAGAAAGCAGTGCGACAAAGTGCCAATCAATAATTTCATGACTAAGGCAATTTCTAGTTTTTCTTCTGTTAGGTCAAGACGTACTTTAGCAGGACGAGTATTTATTCTTGTTAGGTGGTTTTATGCGGTTGAATGATTTAGCTGTTGTCATTATTGCTAGAAAGGCATAAACTATCTATAACAATACTGAAAACAAAGGGTCATTTTTACAAAATTTCAATGTACTTCAGACTTTGCACATAAACCATACTTTACTTTTGTGTAAAACAACACACAGAGCTTGGATAAGTTGGTTACATGATTCTTAAGTCAAATGGCCAGAAAGCAAGAATGGAAGTCAACTGTCATTAATTATTAATATTTATGCTATATCTGGGGAAAATTTGTCTATTTCTGTTGTTAGGTGGGTTGGTTATCTAGCAGGGCAAGTGCTTCTGCTTTTTTGGAGGTTTAAGTGTTAGTTAGAATTTGCTATCTAGTTAAGGTTTGTTATGAGCCCCCAGTGTTGATCTTTTGGCTGGGACCTACAGTTGCTTTAGTAAGAGGAACATTTTGCTCATTACCAAATAAAATTTCAACTGTTTGCATATAATGCCCGTATGGTAAATCTAAGGTTAACTAACTAGAAATTATTAAAATGCCCTTATATCAATTTATTTGCAGAATAATAGCCATCTCTCATAAATCTTGAGGCCTAAAGTTAAATATCCTGGATTTGATTGCAGTTTTATTTTATCGGAAACAAGTCAAAATTTTCCAGCACTGAAGAGAATTTTTCAAATATTAGCCTCATTTTCTCTCTCATATATTAGGCAACTTTCCAAAGAATTGTATATAATATATCAGTAGATTGATGAACTTTTTTAGGTGACCTACTTACCATGAGATGTCCACATCATATGTTTTGTTAGGTTACTTTACTCATGGTCAGGACCAGAGGATATTACTATTTGACAGTGATTGTCAACTGTGGTGCTTCATTAATTATGCATGGGATTCAGATAGAGCTTTGTGACCCATTTGATTCTAATTTTCATGGGCTGAATCTTGTGAACCAGCAAAGAATTAAATTGAAGTCCAAAATTAACAATTACAATCTACAAACAGCAATTGAATTCCAAAAATTCATTTTAAGAAATTCTGCATTTGCATTGCTTGCTTTAAGAAGTCTTGAAAATTTCTTGAACTTGTTGAAAACAAATATTGTTAATCCAAAATAGGATGTCCCAACATATACATGATTTTCTGAACTTATGCTCCTTACAGACATTCCAACCACTAGAAAACAAAAGATACCAGTAAATAAAGTTACTGAACTATGATGGCAACAACAATACTAAGAATAAAACTACACAGAATAAGAATTCGAAAAGGTCAGAATAAAACTACTCACAATTCAGAAAGCGACTTTAGGTTTCCAAATATGTCTCCAATTTGCTGAAATAGGGAGTTGTGACTAAGATTCCTGTGCCGACACCAAAGAGAAACAATGTTCAAAACCAAATGAAAGGTAAGGGACTATGGAATCTATAGAAATGGAGAAAAAAAAATAATCACATACAGGTAAGTTAGGGAACCCATTTGAGAAAAAGAGTACGGCAGGTTCCCGCTAAAATTATTTTTCGCTAGATTCCTGTAAGATCAAGAAGTCAATAATTGAAATCAACAAAAAATAAAAGGTCAAGCACTCAAACAAGTGTCAAGGGTACTACTTGCACCATCTTCTGCTTATTTGGCATTTTCTGATCAAGTTATAACAATGTACTGGGACCACAGAGATAATTACTTGGGTATAACAATGTCCCATGCCCAGTATGTACAAGGAAAAAAATTCATGTTTATAGAAATTATTACAGGTATGTGACATTGGGTGGTAGCTGGTAGGGGATAGAATCATGTATGTTGTTGTCACTCAAATCCCTACAAAGAAAATAGTTAAAGAAAGATTAGTCAAACAACAAGATATAGATTGACTCAAACAAATTGAATTGGTATACAAAAAAGAATATATATATAAACTCTCTAGGTAAGTTTTCTTACAGTGTTTTCAAGGATGCGAGATCAGAGAGACGGTAACCCAGCGTACCATTTAACCCCATGCCACTAAGTTGTCTGTAAAACACAGTATAACAAATGTAATTAATGGTGCGGAAAAGATAACAACTTTAAGCAAGATTGCCACACCGACAATGACATAAAGAACAAAACAAACCCAAAATGGGGAAAAAGCAACACAGAAAGACAGCCAACCACTGATTGCTTTGTTGGTTTCCTATTCTGCGCCAACCAGTCAAGGCAGAAATAATGCACCAAGATTTAGTACCGGAAAAAGAAGATGAATTACATGGCAGTGACAGCCGAACCAGAACATGAGATCCCTTTCCATGAATTGCCACATGGATCACCTCCAGACGGGGCCCAATTGGTCAGCTGAGGTGGACTGTTCAGTGAGGTGTATAAGACGCCTAGAGCTTGAACTGGAATTAAGTAGAAAGAAAAAAGAAATAAACTTTAATTAAATAGGTCAAAGATCTAGTTTTTGTACTGTCATGTGTCGATTAATCAACACTTAAAAAATAAAACTAGGAGAATGTAACGTTAACATTGTTGACACCTCGGAACTCAGAAAGAGTTGACTGATCCGAATTAAATAAAAAAACTTCCAAATGCACTTACAAAAGGGAGCAAATGCAGACTAAAATAGAAAAAAAGAAGAAATAAAAGAAAACAAATTTCGAACTCAATCAAAGAACAAGATGGACTAACCATCGGACGAATCGGTATTTGCTCGGACCGATGAGACTAGAGCTAGAATCGCAATGAGAGTCGCCCATGTCGCCATGGACACTCTCTCTCTCTCTCTCCCTCTTTCTCTCTCTCTCTCTCTCTCTAAACAAATTAAAGAATGTATGAGGGAGTGGGGACAGATGGATGGGAAGAGGGAAGAGGGAAAGGGAGAAGTGAATAAAATGATTGCTTGAGGGAGGAAAGGAGTGTCGGCGAAGAGTAATGCAATGTGGGAGAATAGAATTGTTTTTGCTTAAATGAGTAAGGAATTGCTGGGTGTTTTTGTTTTGCGTAATTATACGAATAAGGAATTGAATTGAATAAATGAGAATAAGTAATAGTGGAGGGACTGGTGAGGTGAGGGAGCAGGTGAGCTGGTGAGGGGAAGCAGCGGGGTACAAGCAAACAGGTGAGCGGCTTGGAGAGGACAAAAGAAATGAGGAGGGATTTTGCTTCTGTGCTGTGTGTGCTGGGATTTTGGGTTGTTCTCCGCATTATTTTATTTTCATTTTTTATATTAAAGTGGTTATAGTTAAAACGCTTTTACTTACTTCCATTCTTCTTCTTTGTTTTTCTTTTCTTTTCTTTTCTTTTCTTTTCTGTTTAAGGTCAGACGGATCGACATCATCTTATGTTACCAATTTTAGCAAAAAAAAAATTTCAAATCGAATCAAAAGATTTAGAAAAATTAAATTCATGGACATATAATTAATTTTATAAATAAGTTGTGTATCAAATTTTTAAATTTAATAAAATTTTATCAATGTTATGAATTTAAACTAGCTTGATGAACGATAAATTTCACATTAATTTAATAATTCTTCATGAATATCATACCGTACATATTATGTTTTAAAATTATAAATATCTCGTCGATCATTTAAACTGTCAAATTATTATATTTATAGGTCTCATTTTTTTTTTTTGTAAATGATGAAATCACAGGTATTCACTTATTACCTCTGAGGTATCTTCCTTTTTTGGTGATACAAGCACCGGGTTATGGGTAATTGTTGTTTCCAATGCTGAGATGCCCCTTTATCTTAGTTCTAACCTTCTTCTTTCGGTGATGCACAAAGCACCGGGCATTTATTTATTACCCTGTACAGAGGTATCTCACTATCATAAATGAAACTGCAACGAGCAACCAAACACCACAAAAGAACTGCAAAGTGGTCCCATCCATGGCTCCTCTGTAATATATAAAGCTAGAATTTCAGGGATCTTAGTGCTTGGCTTCTTGCTGTTGTTGTTTGTTTACATGGTTTGACACTTGACCAGCTATTACTAGCTCAGATCTAACAGTACATTACCGATGCATATAAATAAGTTCTAATTTAGAAATGTTATAAGAATGTCTTTCTCATAGTATAGTTTGGTTTATTGGACCAATCATTAATATATCAATCCTAATGTTACGAGGATATGATGTTTCTTAATTAAAAAAAGTTGTAAGGATGTCTTCCTTTGCTATATTTCCAAAATCAAACAAATGATTAAAAACAAAATTATATTTTAAATGCGATGTGACTTGTGAGCATATAAATAAAATAATATCACTTTCATATATATTTTAATTAAAAATAATACTGCAATGGACCACTTCTTTGTAATGATTTTTTTCTTAAAAAATACGACCGAGTTGAGCAAAAAAAAAAGATTCAAACAAGACTAATGGATCCATGATATAACGTATTTTAACAACAATTTTTACTATTCCATCATATTCAAATGAATGATGATACTCTTATTAAATTTAATTTAATTTTATTATAATGCAACACATTTGTATCCCATAATAAAACATGTATAAAAACGTTCAACTTTCCGATCTAACTATATCATATAAAACATGTATAAAATGGTTCAATTTTCCACTCAGTACCAAATTAAAATGTTCTTAAGGAGTTAGCCCCTGCTATAATTCTTAAATTCTATAATTTATTTTTTTAATTAAATTATTCGAGTATAAATAAATCTTGATAAGAGTTAATCAAGTATGATCTCTTAAATCTGCTAATACATTTCATTCGTAGTTATCTATGATCGAACCATAAATAATTGGATGACATAAGTTTATGTTCTATGTTTATTCAAACAAGAGCAAGTTACTTATGTGCCTGAACGAAGTTAGAAGTAAGTAATGTTATTACGGATATGAAATCATAAAATACGATCGTCTATGTATTCAGATTAGGAGTAGGTAATTTTGTTGGATCCAAAATTCCAAAGTGAGAGGGGGGATCAAGGGAACTTGAAGATACAAATTAGCACAATTTTTTTCGGATGTTATTGACCTTCCTATGGAATTAATTGTCTCGATATTAGATTTTGAATTATCCAATTTTAGTCATACAGCTCTGAGTTTTTTCCAACTTAAGTAACATCGTTAACTTTTTATTTTCTTCTCAATAACGCTAATTATTTTCATCCATATGTTCTCATGTGTTGTAAGTTTTTGGATAAAAAGATTTTTGTGTTATTAAATCAAATAAATATTAAAGTTTCGTTACACTTCAAAACTGTATGTAAAAAATAAATTTAATTCTTGCGAAAATTTTATCACTAAAGTGAAGTCCAGACGGAGATGTAGCCTTCTCTGGATTACACTTCAACACGGAAGTTTCATGATATGTAAAATAAAATTTCAAATTCAATGACATCTGATAAAATTTATTCAAAAAGATAAGTCACTAATTCAATCAAGTTCTTTACTTCGCCTAAAAGATAGACCAAATAAGATGAGGAGAAGATTGCTTTACATTTATACAAGGTTAAGGTATTTGTATCTAGCATTTCTCTTTAATAATTTTTATGCCCTTTTTTTGCTCTTTTTATTTGTTCCAAAAAAAAAAAACACTCATAATTAACCGATGAAATAAAAATTCCATAACATGAAAATTTAACTAGATAACAACATTAAACGATAATTATTGTAGTCAGCAGTTATCTATGACACTACAATATTGGAGACTATTTCCAAAGAGATTAGACAAAAAAAATACAAGAGAATGATATACTTCTTTTTTCTTATTTCAAAATTTAAAAAATTTAAACATCTGATTCGAACCATTGATGTTGTCCATTTTCATGACGGATGTGTTTTCTTAAAATTTTATAATTTTTAAAATTCACTTGATGCTTGATAAAGAGGCCGAAAAATGAACATGTTATAATTAATATATCATAGTTAACTAGATTCGTTTATTTTTTTTACCTACCTATTAAGTATCAAATAGACTCCAAAAATTATAAATTTTATGATAATACATCCGCCATTAAAGTAAATAAGATAATCAGTTCAGATCTAACGTTTAAATTTTAAATTAAAAAAGTGATATTTGTGACACTTCAAAAACAAACCATTAACCCTTCGATTTTGTTAAGTTTAACGGAGAGAACTGCAAGTTGGATCACACTTCTATGATTTCTTAATTCATATTGTGTGCGATATAACGGAACACTCTAAGTACCACTGTTCCACAAAAAAAAAAAAAAAAAACAAAAAAAAACAAAACAAAAACAAAACAAAAAAAAAAATCTTGCAAAACTTACAATGATACACTTTTGGTAACCTTTTGAGGTCAAAACTATAAGTGCATTTCCATCGTACTCGTCCAATGCTGTTCAGCATTAGACTGACAGTCTAAGACTGTATATTCTTTTAATAACAACAATACATTATCTTGCAGGAAAATTCTACTAAATTGATTCTAGAGGCAAATATCGAACAGGGCCCGAGAGAACTGCATCTGTTTTGGATCGGTATGGGCGTTGGATGCGTCATGCGTGGCGGGTTGCTCGCAGCCTCGCACTATAATCCCATACGCACTTGCTGAAATCCTACGACTCTCCACGTGTCCGTTCGTGCCACAGAAACATTGCATAATTTCCAAGATTAAAAAATTTACAGTTATCTTTTTGTATTTTTTTATTTAAATAACTTTAAATATTTTTTAAACAAAATTAGTAGTATGATGATTATTTTTTTTTTTGTAGTATAGAAAAAAGTATCTTTTATGTCAAGCAAAAGATGTAGTCACCGTACGGTCCGTACTAATTTTGTTATTTGTTTTATGAAAGGTAATGTTGTGTTCTTAATTCTTTATACCACCATGATGGCATAAATAATAAACAAAAAAGCTGGACAATTCAACCTGCTATGATTGGACGTTGAAGAACTTCAGTTTATTCCATTGAATAGTAGTCTAGTGTTTCTAAAATCATAAGGTTCAGAGTTGAATCTAAAAGCGCACTTGTGAAATTTTCCTTATAAAGTAATTTTTTTCGTTAAAAAGTTTTATCTTTTCTTTTTGAAATATAATAATGGAAGGACCACTTTATCTGATAATGCGCATCATAAAAATTGTCGAAAGATATCCAACCACCGTTTATTTTTTTGCTGTCACTGCTACTAGTTCTTGAGATACAGCCTACGGCCATTATCTAAAAGAAAAAAAAAAAAAAAGTCCTTCGGATGCGTTGTGAAAACTGGAAAGCAAATAAACAAATTGTTGGCGCAACAACCAAGTTGTGCATGCGTTTTTTTTTTTAAAAAAAAGACACAGCGCAAAATATTGTAATTTATAAAATCTCAGTTGTCTCATAGCGTCAAACTATGTCCATCTTTGTCATTTGGAAAATTTAAAAGAATTTAGGGAGATTATGTCATGCAGCTGATTAAGCCCGATTCAAAGCAAATTTGGACCCGAGTAATTAAATTGGTGAGACATTTTTTACCGCATGGCAGAATTTGCCAAGATTTATCAGTGGCGTAAGTTGTTGGAGTCATTTTGTAAAGTTAAATATATTTTTAACATATTACATAGTGGGAATTTATCTCTAACGAATCAATTTAATAGTTTTGACAATAATAATAAACAACTTATAATTTTGAAATCCGACATTTGCATATGATTTGTAACATATGCACGTTATATTACTCTTGGGCACATAAATACATGATCAATATATTACAGTTCTTCGAGCGAGTAAAAATTACAACTTTCGTACTTTACAATCTAATATCAAATATAATCGATATATTATATAACAGTGATACACAAAAAAAAAAAAAACTTATAAAGCTAGCAATGTCTATGAACGTTTCCGGGCTGAGCAGGTTTAGTTCCAGCCCGAGGCAGGTATTTTCGAGTCATATGACCTCTTTCGAAAGAGTGTCGTTTTTGGATATTTTTCTGCCTCTTTCGTTTTAGCGATTAATGCGTTGAATCAACGGAAATCGGTTTATTGTTTCAGCCAGCGATTCAGGTTGCTATGGTCTTTGGACAGAGAAATAACTAACACGTTGTGTTCTCACCTGATTTGAGTTTCTAGCAATTAATAAATCAAGAAAGTTTTTGTATATGATTTATTTGTTGGTCGAGTTTCTATGAGCACATTGCTTATCACCAAATTGGTGCCTATTTAATATAAGGGTATGGTTTTGGGCCAGAGTTTTGATGAAAAATCAACTGAAAGAAGTCCGCAGCCGAATATTGAAGCTAAGTCAATTTAATATAATTGAAAGGTTGCATAGAAGGCTGATCTAGTAAGTTTGACCCATAGAATTTAGTATCTTAAGATACACGATACGTAACTCACGATACGATACGATTCAATGCTCAATCGATACGTATCTTGGGTATTGTATCTCAATTGCAGAGTATCTTAATGTATCTTAAGATACACGATACGTAACTTGCGATACTATGGTGTATCTTAAGATACAAACGATTCGGTAATAGTCAATAATAATCATTTTCAATTATAATTTATTTAGATTATAATAATTATTAGTAGAATAATAAGAACAACAGTAATAATAATAATCATTCATACAAATTATACAGTATAATACTATACTACAATGATTAATAGTTTAATACTTTCTACATATATTATACAATATAATAATTAATAATATAATTTATACAGATTATAGTTTTATACAATATAATATTTATAATTTATACATATAAAAATAGATTCAGATTATGCAATAAAATATTATAAAAATACATTACACTATTATAAAAATATAATGATGAATAATTTATGCATACAAAAATAATTAATAATGAGTATAATTTATACAGATTTTACAGTGTAATATCATAAAATATAACTGTAAATGATTTATAGATATTATATATCATAATATTTAAGTAAAATCCAATAATTATACACTATATTTAAAAATGTCTGAATTATCGAATGATTATAAAGATATAGTGTGATATGGGATTTGTTTTAATGAAAATAGTTCAATACAAATTCTAATTACTTATTTAACATAATTTTAAGAATAGATTAGCGTATCTTAAAAACGAATCGATACGATACACGATACACGATACAATACTTAATGTTACGATACACGATACATTTTACGATTCAACTTCTATAACTTTGACCAACAGCAAGTACATAAACATTCAGAGAGAGCCACCCGCCTCTTTTAATTTTAGTGTATGTGATGTGTTCAGTTTTGGTTACAGAGGATAAAAATTATAGAGTGAAGCATACTTATTTTTTATTTTCTTTTTCAACTCCTGCTTCAGCTGTAGATTGATATTATTAGACTTTTCTTTTTCTTTTTCTTGAGCTATTGAAATGGTAGTTTGCGTGCTCCTGATTTTTTGCACATTACTTTCTCTAATATTGTTTATTTCTTATTTCCCAACACTTTGCAGCTAGATTAATTGGAGAAGGAAACAAAATATAGTACATTTTTACAGTGCGCAGATCCAAATGTTTCAAACGGGGTGCAATTTTGTATGTTATTTATACAAATTATTAGAAAATATGTATTCTTGAACCCCATAAAAATGTAAAAACTACTCTATTGTGACACCAATAGTTGGACTTTTGTACTTCTAATATGATTAATAAATTAATATCAATTTTTAATATTAACTTTGGATTCCATACCGAAATTTTCTGGATCCGCCACTGCATTTTTAGGTCATTAGCTCATTGCAGCTTACGAGTCAACTCAAGTTAACCCTTGCAGTTCTGGTATGCAAATATAATATTTCTAATATGATTTTTTATTTAATAAGTGCATATATATGGCGTTGTTGCCATATTATAGTATGGTATTTGGTATACGTTTATGGGGTGGGGGATGTTGTTTGTGTTTGTGTGTGTGTTTCGATAAATATTTTAAAGACCTTTTCACGTATTATTACGACTTTCATGCATTACAAATTCATTCAAGTTTAGGCATAACATTTGGTATGGTATTGAAATCGTCTTATCAGGCTCTCAGCACTTATCAGACAATTAACCTTAGCTAAGCCAAGTTGTTGATTTAGAAACTAACAAATTTGCTTAAAAGTATTAATATTGCCAAACGCCCCTAATTTATTTTTTAAATTTTTTTCCCCTCGTTAATGGGGAAATGATTTTGTTTGTTCTTGAGGTCTACATTTCCCTTTTTTTTTTTGGGTGGGGTTGTGGTTGGGATTTGATAATACAATAATGTGTTGCCTTCTCAAGTGCTGTGCCAGCATTTCATTGAGTGTGTTTCGTACTGGGCTGGTGTTAGATTTCTTAACACACCATATATGGTAATATCAGATCTCATCATGCCTTTTATGATTGTTTTAATTTATCAATTGGTTAGTTAATCATATTAGGTTCTGTATTAGATATTTGGCATTTCACTCTCAATATAATTTTAAGAAGGGAAATGGTGGTCAGTATTTTTTATTTTATATTAGTACAATCTAGCGGTTAGTTCAGTAAATTTTGGGTATATATTGAGTAATGGATTAAGGCACTTGGATCTTCAAAGTTCAAACTGAGGATCTCACTTCCTCAAAAGCTTATGGCGTATATTGTTCTCCTTTATGTCAACATTATTGTTTCAGATCAGTTAACTATGTAAAGGTTCATGCAGGCACAAGCTGCCATGTGGAAGATTAAAGCGTTTTTCCCTTATTTCCCAGTATGCATTCCTACATTTTACAGATGATAGCTATCTTTTTTAAAGCTTTGGTTAGTTCATTATTAATTCATTGACATATTGTTGTCATACTGTTGTAATAAAATCATTTTTCCATTAACAATGGTTTTATATGCTAAAAAAAGTTAATTATGTATAGTTACGATAAAGTTTAAAAAATGAAAATAAATCTCTCTACGATGGATTTATGATTGATGGCTAATCAATTTAATTAAAAGTATGTCATACAACCGAAACCCCTTCTCCGTAGTAAAACATACATGTCATAATTTCAAAATATAATTTTAATATTAAAAATTAACTATTACAAATTTGAAATGATAACAAACAAAATTAAAAAGACGACAACCAATAAGTGAGCTTGTTGATTGTTTGTTAATTATGAGTTATGAATATTATCACGGCAATACTTTGATGTTGATGTAACAAATTATATTTAACTATTTGAGTTCATAATTTTTACGCTAACGAGTCAATTTTGAAGATCAACTACAGGATTTAATATTAACACATAGTCTTTAATTCAGTGTTTTGAAAATCGAACCGGTTGTTGAATCTGTGAAACTATTGATTTTCGACTAGACCTATCAAACGTCTCGAAAAGTCACGGAACAACCAAATAGAGTTTGTGTTTCGTTAAGGAGAACGGGTCACGGAACACCCACATAGAGTTTGTGTTTCGTTAAGGAGAACGGGACAAATATCCATTCCGTTAATCGTTTCATTTTCGAAATAGTACAGAATTTCATTTTGTTAATCGTTCTATTTCAGAAATTACACATATAATAATTTGAAAGGAGGCTGAAACGATCGAAACAGTACAATTTTATATTTCGTTTGCAGTTTCGTTATCGAAACGAAATAAAAATTGTTTCGTCAACCGTTCCGTTTCAGCTATACGGAAGCATAACGGTTAACAGCGGGGCCATTAAAAGGCCGAGAATTATTATGTTAGATTTTAAAAACGGTTATTAAGGTTGTAAAAGCAAAAAAAAAAATTAACCATCCAATGTTCGCACTAGCACCTGGCAACAGTGGCAGACTCATGCACATGTAGGTTCTGTATTATCTGAGCCATTTTTTGCATTGAGATTCGTGAAGATGACGAGTAGACGCGCCACGCGCGGTATGCTTCCTCAGTTAATTACCTGTCAAAGAATGTGGAAGAATCTGCACTGCTAATTTTCTTGGAAAATTACTGATGAACTTTTAATATACAATTCGACCAATCATATTTTTCATTCACTGCTAAACGCCGCTCAACCAAAAAGAAAAGAAGAATCTAGACCGTCCATCTAGATTCTGCGATACGGATTTCCCAGCCCCTTCATTCCCTATTCGGGGCCTTATCAGTTATCAGATTGTTCGATTTAAAAAATTGTTTGATTCATACCTTCAAAAAAATTTAGTCGATTTATTTATTTTTATTATTTTTTTGAGGTAAATGTTGCATCGGATCTAAACTGTATTTGTTGATTTATAATTTGCAATTTTCTTTTAATTAGGAGTGTGCAATTTGGATATTTATCTGTTTTGCTTTCTACGATGATGAGATCCCAAAGTCTTTTAACTAGGAAGTTTTGATTCTAATTTGTTGACGAGCAATGGCAAATTTTATATCATTACGTGTTATTTTTCAATTATCAACCGAGACACTGCACAGTTAGTTGTATAGAAAACAGTACACTGTTTTAGCAACTTTTACTTTTAAATTTTAATAATTCTTCCTATATATATACATATATTTATTTATAAAAAGATAAAGACTCATGCCATGAAATTTATAAAGAAAACATCAGCAATGTTTCATGTTTGGATTTCACGAAATCAAGTAAATGAAAAAAAAGAAAAAAATATAGAACTTAAGTTGTTGGGAGCATTTTTTTTTAATCCTTATTAATAAAGTTTTGAAGTTTTGATCACTTAGAAATAACACTCTAAATGCTCTACAAAATTATTCTTAATCGTTCAGATTAATATTTTTATTATGACTGATACTAATTTAATTTATTCTTAGACGATCCAAACACACTCTTACTTTATATCATCTAGATATTTCAAAATAAAAAAAACAAATAAACATACTTGCGCTGGTTAAAGTTTGTAATTTACGGTAAGTGACATAAAATGTCAGAAAACTTAGAAGTACCACATAAAAAAACTAAGAGTGCGCACAGCCTCAATAACTTGTTGCAACGATGAAATAGATAAGAGGAAAAGACCCTCAAACCTCAGGTATTTAACAAACCATTAAAGAAAAACTTAGTGGCAAGTTTAGTTGGTGGTTCAGCGCCTCTCCTCAGTAATGGCCAGATAAGGCCAGGTTTTAACCTAAAGTATTCTATACTAATTAGGCTATTTGCCTATTTCCATAAAAAAATTTCTTCTTAAAGCTATTTTTTCTTTTAATTTTTTCCCTTGATGAAACGGGCCCTCTGTAACTGTTAAATTGTTAATACTTGTTTGGTGAAAAAAAAAATGAAAATCGAACTCTCTCCAATTTGCCCTAATCGCGCCGAAGGGAATGAAATCCTCTGCTGGTGGCGCGTGAATAATATCAGATTGATAGGCCTCAAAAAAGGTAACCGTCGAGATTAAATCAAACGGTTCGGATTGAACGTAAGCACTTATTTTATTTTTTAAGCGAGCAGAGAATACTGGTCCGCGCCGAAGCACCCACCGCATCCGTATCCTGAGGATTGACCGATTGATACGTATCCTCTCCTGCACTTCTCTTATGCAGGAGGGTGCTATTGCCGCCTCTCCGTCTCCACCCCAAAGTAGAGCAGCTCAGCACCACCTTCTCCAATCTCACCTCGGAAGAGGCTTACAGGCGTAGGCCACTCGCAAGTCCCAATCTCTCTCTCTCAAATTTAAAATAAATAAAATCCAAAATCGACGGCGTAGGCCACTCGCGATTGTGAAGTTTTTATTAGACGCCTGCAAATAATCTCTTGTTTCCCAATAATGGAAGAAGGTAAGACCACTACTTTGGAGTACTCATGCTACGACTGTGGGAGCAATGAATTCGAGATGAAAGTTGGCTTCTACTACTGCTTCGTGTGCGGAATCCGGACGGACATCATTGCGACTGCCTCTGCTGCTGAGGATGTTTTTGCTGGCGAAGATGGCGGCGACACTTTGTACAGCCAGAAACTCCACCGCCGGGGCCCTGTCAAGCAAGAGCTCGGCGAGCTGTCTCTTGACGGCGGCGAGGAGAAACCTAGGGATTTCGGCTCAAAGCTGCTCCCTGACATTGAAACTGTGGCCCGAGCCATGCGGGCTCGATATCTGGAGGTATGGTATGGAACTTCTCTTTAGTTTTTGTAGTTACACTCCTTGAACAAACAAAAAGACCAGTTGCATCTTGCTGGCGAAATTCCAAAGTAAATGTGGAGATCAAGGCTAATTTTGTAAAACTATATCACAGAGGGACAAATTTGGAGCTATTATGCTTGATGTGTAAAGAAATTTCTAATAGAGGAACTATGTTAGTTCATTTGATGGTTCTATAGGGTTGGAGATGAATTGATGAAATGCTATCGGGATAAAATAATCTGGCAGCTGATTAACTTCTTTTATGATTTTGTTTTTGTAAGTAGGGCTTACAGGTGATGCTACAAAAGCAGTGTGAAGCTTTGATGGAAACGTATAAAGTTAGTCCTATTATATGTGGCATGGCAGGTCCAATTTGGCTGAGGTATGTGGTCACCACAGAAGTGCTGCAAGATGGATGGGCTGCATCTGTGATAGCTAATTGCAAAGATCTTCGAGCTAAACGAGCTAAAGGTATAATTTATGATTATTAACTTTTCTGCGTGGGAAAGGCCTGCTGTTAATCCATATCTGTGAATATTTAAGTAATTTACTATCCATCATGGTGAATTACTGAAAAAGACTACAGCGGATGGGAGTGGCTACAGTGGAAGCTATCGTATGTAGCAATTCCTACTAACATATATTTGTAGAATTGTAGCGTGGCCTGAAGTATCAATTATATCACATCATGAGTACTAACACTGTCACATTAAAATAACTAACACAAACCTTGCATTTAATAACTAATAATTGGAAGTTTGGAACCCTTTTCTGTACCAAGATCAATAAACAAGTCCTGCTCGTGCCTTTAGGCAGTGCAGTGTGCTTGTAGTAGTGCATCAATTTCTATGTAAGTTGTGCTGTAGGCTTTTCTTCATTAATTTAACTGGAACATTTACAAGGCCCGAGTTTATTAGTAAGATAAAATAACAAAAGCAGATATCAACATAAACAGACAAATAAACCAGTATAGGAAAAGAAAGCTTATAAAATTCGATTGAAACAGTGCCCCCTTCCAGTCAGTTGTTTCTGATTGCCAAGACTGGGTGGATACTGATTTCAAGGTTTAAGTTTATTTGGCTAATTATATTTTACACAGTATCTACAAATGGCCATCAACATTCTATGATTTTCTTTTTGTATAACTGGTCAAGTCTGGCAATTTTTTTTTTTTTAAATTTACCCCTTACCCCTCAAGTTAGCTCAGGTAAAATGGGCCCCAACCAGTTTATATAAAACCTTGACAATGATAAGTTTTTTTTTACTATTTCTTGATATTAGTTTATTTTGTGCCAAGGGATAGCCAAAAACATTACAGGAAATAGTCAATATTTAGTGCTATTGTTACAGGTTGGTTTTAGTTTCAATAAGCCCGTCCCTTAAAACAAATTTCCATACTCTGTAAAATTCTTTTCACAAAATTGCTTTGTAGGGAGTAAGAATAAGTCAAGAACAGAAAAGGTGACTGTAGATGAAATCTATCGTACACTGAGAAAATCAATTCCGATTTATTCAACACTGGCTATTTCTTTGCTTTCATGCCACCTAGCACGGGAGCCAATTTTACCGACTGATATAATTGATTGGGTACGAGAAGCAAAGCTCCCATACCTTTCATTCTTTATTGAAATGGATAGGTACATTGGCATCGCTCCAGCAGCTTGTCCCTTAAAAAATCGGACTATGTTCAGACCCACACTAATACTTGGGTCCTGGCAACTGGAGTCTGTAGCAGGTAAAATAGCCGAGAAAATTGGCTTGCATTTACCCCCAGTAAATTTCTATGCTGTGGCTAGAAGGTGGTTAGAAGAGCTCTCTCTCCCTATGGAGATACTACCACGTGCATGTCGGGTGTATGAATGGTTGTTGCCAACTGAGCTATGGATTTCTGCAAATGGCGTTGTCGGCTTCCCAACTCGAGTTGTTGTGATGTCAGTTTTGATTATTACTTTGAGGATCTTGTATGATATAAATGGATATGGCACATGGGAGAAAAGCTTGAGTGGTGTCGTGGACAAGCAGGGCCCACCGGAGGAAGGTTGTGAAATGAAGTTGAGTATGAGTTCTGAATTTGGTGCAAGAGAGTTGTTAAGAGTTCTAGAAGCTCTTCACAAAGACATTGAGGTTAAGCATGGTAATATTCACTTTTATCAGGTTGATGCTTTGAATGCTAATTTATATTTTGCAATTTTGCATAGGTATGGCCGTATGGGGTTTCTTTTGTAGCTCAGCTTAGTATTTCAGTGATTGTTTTATTACTTTCATTATACATTTGTCTGAATATAATTTTGATTCATTGTGTCCTTTCCTCTTGAACTTTAAATGAATCAAAAAGAGATTGTTGATAACCGAACCACTGAGAGGGAAAAAAGGGAATGAAATCAAATGCAGAACCTTGACTCCAACAATGCGCTCCATAAACATAAATTTATAATTGTAAGGGAAATAAAAAATATTATTATGTTAACTTTTAGAAAGGGGAGGGAGGGGGGTGATAGGAGGGGAAGATCACAAACCTTCTACATTCATATTTTTCATCTTGAAATTGGAGTGTGGGTTATTTCAACTGTCCCTCCCTTACTCCAACCATGGAATGATATCCTCTGCAGTAACTGCAGAGAGCAATTCTCGTTGCTGTCCGTACGATCAATAATGGGTGCCCCGTGATTAATATCAGATCCGTATGGCCTGTAAATCTTAACCGTCGAGTTTAGATCAGACGGTCTAGAGAAGAATTGCAGTGTTCAGTGAACTGCAGAGGATGCTAGTTCACTCCACCATGCCCTTTATCTCTCTCTCTCTCTTATACTGGAGTACTTATTGGTTGCTTTATTGTAGATCTCCAAAGAAAAATATAGTGAGAGGAGCAGAGAAAAATCCCAGATGAGTGCCTTTTTATGAAAATCAAAAGAGTATTGCGATAAGTGGTAAAGTATGCCATGGATTACACAAAGCATGAGGGCTGTTGACACTAACGCATAATTATCTTTGTCATTATGTAATGTCTGAACAGTCCTTTTTTTTTTTTATTGTACAGACTATTTAGAAGACCTGAATGCCTATCTAAAGTATTACAGAGATGTTATTTCTGCTGGAATGTCACGCGACTCTGAACTACGAGTGAATAGAACAATAAAAAGGTGCTGGACCTTTTATTGTAAAAATGAGGTAAGTAAATGTACCTGGTCAATGTTTAGTTACATTCAATTCTAGAGTATTGGCTTTTAATTATTATGTTTGTTGAATGTTGATATATGAGATAATTAGTTATATGCCACTCCAGATTTTGCCAATTGAGAAAAAGCCATTCTTAAATTACTAATTATATATATGCCATTGTAAAATAAAAAAAAATAGATTTATGCCATTAATTCTTTCCAAACCATAGCTATTTAGAGATATGCCACTCTAAAAATTTTTGAAATTCCTAAATTATCCTTCTGTTTCATCATTAGCCATTAGGTTTATTCATTTAAGGAAAAAACAAACTTAACGGAAATGAAGTCCAGCACACCGGCCTTCGTGAGAATTTTTAATATGGAATGGTAATAATATGATTAAACTAATGAAGAGTGAAGGCCTCGAAAGTACTTTTGCGAATATAATTGCAAGTTTTTTTTTTTAAATTATGCAGATCTTATAGTATTATTAAAAGTTCAAAGATACAAATCCCCTTTACACTGTGAATCCAATTTTATGCGACCAACACAACTTTTTTTATGTTCATATATAAATTGAAGCCAAATATGCATATAGCAACATAATTTTGTGTAAATTATTTTTACCGTATATATCGCCAAAAATTAGGTTGATGCAATTGTTAGATGACTAATTTGAGATATGTGCTATAATGTAAAAAAAATATTTTATGTTATTATTTTATATACCAATGGCATAAGACTAATTTTTATTATTTTGTAATGGTATAAAACTGATTTTTATTGATTTATAATGGCATGAAACTAATTTTTTTTTCGTGATGGCATATACCTAATTTTAATGTTTTACAATGGCGTATTTATAAGGGCATAATGGTCATATCCATTGTCAGATGGCATAAAACTAATTTTTATTATTTTGTAGCGGCAAAAAAATAATTTGTCGTTTAGTGATGGTATATCTCAATTTTAAATATTTGTGGTGGCATAAATCTAGATCACCCTTTGATATATTTGTCCCTCTGTAAATTGATAAAAGGATTACTTTTAAAAGAAAATTCTTAATTTCAATTTCTTTATTTGAAATTGATTTTCTGTTGGGAATTTTGCTACATGCATTATATATGAACGAAAACGTCGTGACTTCATCTATGTATTTGTGAAACTGTAGCTCAGGGTAAGAAATGAGATGAACAATACTGTGAAAGATTGAAAAAGTTATAATTCGGGGTGGACCTTACGAAACATATTTATTAGATAATATAGTGTCTAATGGTTCGATCTTGGGATAAATGAATAAAAGCAAAGCAGTTAAATCTTATTTTTTTTTTTCCCTAAAACCTATTTGTGTTCCGGCTTATTGTTGTTTCTTTTCTCAAACCATTAAACCATTAGCATTCCGTAAATTAATTTACATAAGTTTTAAAAGCATTTCTAGATAGCTAATTTCTAATCTGTTGAATTTCTCTAAATTCAGGATACTGAGTTTGATATCAAGCTAGAAAATTTAAACTTTGAGTACGACAATATCAAAAGGAAGAGATATAATGATGATGTCACCATCAGCACATGTTTTGAGTCGAGCACAGGCCTACATCCTGACACTTTTGAGATCAATTGCTCTTTGCCCAAATGTGCTGTGGATTCCTCATTAAGAGGAGAGAGAGAATTGGACAGGATGAGGTTTGAAATGGAAGAGAACTGGTTCTGTTATCTTGCCCCTGTTTCTAGAAGGAAGTCAAAAGGTAAATAAGGGAATATCTATGGTGCTTTGCAAAAATTGTAAATTATACAGATTTATTATTTGTCACACTGAAAATATGATTGGAACTGCTGGACTCCAGAATCAGCTTGTTACCTCTTACTGCTGTAAAATGTTGGGTATGAATCACCATGTGATACTGGTCCAATACTGCATGAATTCTGATATACTGAAATCTGTACCCTTTTTTCTGTCTTGATCACTATTTCATCAGGTTCCATATTCTTTGGTTGGTGGCACTTTTTTGGGTCTGGTAACTGTACTATTTGGTGGTACCAAATACTCACAAGCTAGATCAAAATTTCATCAGCTCTTTATTATTTATGATGTTTCTGGTTCTCAGATTGCAGCACCTGTATATATAATTGGCACCAGCCATTTAGATTCTTTTTTGACAGTTTAAACCTAGTGGGTTATCGTTTGCATCAATTGGTAATACTGATATTTATTATGTGGTAGGTTTAAACTTACCAGTCATGTAATCATATGCTTCATGACATGTTTGAACATTTATTGCGTGGCAGGTTATATTAGCTATAGACGAGTAAAAGACAGAGTTTTTATATATGCTGTCCATGCTGATTATTACATTTTACTGAGAGCGTTGGCTAAGCTAGCAAAAGTTGATATGAGATTATTGCACGCCAGTACTCTGGAACTGGAGAGGAAGCTTACTTGGATTGAAGGAAAAATCAGAACCAGTCTGAATGTCCCAAAGGATCGGTCAGAGGGTGGGCCAGTAGAACGTCAGGAATTTGAATTGGATTGAGAATTGTTGGTTGAACACACCTAGATACTTTTGTGCAGATGCTATCAATGCAAGCTGGTATTTGCCCAACCTGTTGCGCACAGGTTCTGTGGATGTAAAATGGAGATAAAAAATGGTTTCGGGAAGAGGGAACGGGGTTCCTTTAGGCTTTGCCAGGGGAGGAGGGAATCAGCGGGGAGTAATGGGAGGAAGAATTTTAACTTGCTCTAGTGCTCTCTAGTGGGTGAATCAATGGTACAAGGAGGAAACTCTCTTTTTCTGCCAAATGTACTCTTGGCCACCTCTTTCTATGACAGGGTTGGTTTTTCTTCACCTCTTCTGCCTATAGCTACTCCAATCCATTCCAAAAGTACCACAATAATCTCCTCCGTACTCTATGCCTTGTTTTCATCAGTTGTCCACGCTCCTGTTTCAATTGAGTAATTGAAGATTACGGCACTTCTAATGATTCTATACATGTATATGCAAGCCAAATGTAAACTTTGGGGATAAACAAATTTTCTTTTATTAGCTTGCTGGTTACATCTTGTCCGGATGCATGAGTATGCTTAATTATCTTGATCATTTAGTTGATAGAAGTACCAAGATATGCATGGTTCAATACTTCAGAATCAATAGGATTCTTATTAATGAAAAGACCTGAACTGTTTCCTCACAAATTCAATATCAATTGAATAAATTAATAAAATGGGATACTCAAACCGGTTACACATCTATATATATTTTGTTTTGCTCATCATAATATAACGTATCTTGAGTGTTAACAACAGAAGGTTCTGTTAAATGTATCAGCCGAGTAGTTAGGCTGCTGAGTCCACTTACGTGTCAGTAGCTACAGTTGTATTCGGTACATGTCTATACGGTTGAAACTTATTACTATGATACTACAATGTACATTTCTGGAGACCAGATTTTAGCTTCAATCTCATCGATTAGAAAGATTTGCAAAAAATGTATAATATAGTCATTCAAACGTTAAAGTAAAGTGACAAAATTTAACCTCCACTTATACTCTTTTAAATTCCGAAGCAAGGTGACATCTATTATCATTCCCTTCCCTGCAACTCCATTTCCCTTCCATTGCACCTTATTTAATTATGGAGCACAGCCTTAGTCTTGTATGGTTTTTGAGATGCTTTCCAAGTTTTGTTTGGGTTATAGGAGATTGCATCTTACTTGGTAGGGGTTATATAGGAAATGTCAAATGTTAGGTTTCGTGCAATGGGGATACGAGTTATTCGAGTTTTATGTTGTACATGATAGTCCTTTTTTATTGATTTACTTATTCAGGATGCGAGTATTCTTGTTTCACAAGATTTATTATTCTGTTGTTATTAATGTATTGCGGGCCACTGGAATTTGGGCCTCGTGTGAGGGTGTACCGTTTCTGCATTGGACCTAAAGTTTGTGAAAGTTTATGGAAACTCAAAAGCCCATCAAATTTGTTTCAAGTGTGATGGACCGGGCGTTCGTCAACCGTGTCTCAAATTTACAATGAAAAAAAAGTTGTTTAGACTTTTCTGCATAAAAAGAATAAAATTTACAGGACTTATTGATTAAGTCTTAATCTAGATTTAAAAAAGATGATCGAAACAAACTATTTTGAAATAAAGACTATCAGAAACAATACTATAATTCGAACAATAATAATAATAAACAAGCTCTGTTACAAATGTAAAGTCTAGAGTGAATCAGTGTCAATTTATCCAGAGTGTAGGTAGGATCTTGAGATATTGTGCATGCTAAGAAACAGTAAGCAAAATGGATTCCTCATCTCAGGTAATCTCGTCTGTTCAGTTCATGTCACGATGATACTGCTGGAGGGAATGCAAATCTAAAATTTCATTTGGCGTCGAGACAAGATTTTGGAGTGAAGAGAACTATTTAAGTAATGATCGTGCGTATGTATGGTTATTGGTTCAATCATGTGGATTAACATTGATGGTCAAAGCAGCCATGCGCAGAGATCATAACAGCGTATATATTTAGCTACAATAATGCATCGGTAATTCTTATATTTCTTTTCATTCAAATTTGTAGATACACATTTCTACACATCTCAACTTTTTATTAACTTATTCCTGAATTTCTTTGATAAATAGTTTGTTACTGCTGTCGAGAATAATTTCGAGGGCAATATATAAAAAGAAGAATGCTGCCCCATGTACCACCTTAACATTTCGATTTAAATATTGATTGTTGATTTAGACCTTGATCAAAATGTTTTTTTACGTGAGATTTCATTTCATTTTAATTGATTGCTCAGAATTTCGTTGGATCTAATAACAAAGATATTCTAACAAAAATGACACCAAATTCGTTCATTTTGATAAAAAAAATTTCTAATGAAGTGAAATGAAATAAAATTTGATCAGGGCATTAAATCGTTTGATGTGATATATAGCATCAAAATATTGTATGAAATGTTTTTTTTTTTTGTTTTTTTCCTAATTTTCAAATTTATAAATATTTATGTTGTATTATTAGCCTATGTTAGTAACTTATAAAAATTTAATCTTTGAATTAATTTCTAAAATTTATTAATTATATCGTAATGGTGGCATACATATATTGATATATAGGTCATCGTGCATCGTTTGACATGCATTTGCAATAATCTATCGAATTCTCTTTTTTTTCCCGGATCTTTGGCATTTTCCTAACATGGAATCTTTGACGAAAAATAGCCGCAATTTCCTCGAAGAAAACCTTCAAAATCCGGATCATTTATCAATTTGAGTATACAAAAAGTAAGCAAGAAAAATACTGGAATTCGAAATTGTAAACTTTTGTGAGAGGAGCGGATTTAAATGTCTTTATGTTTTCATCTCTACTATGCATTTCTTTTGAAATTTTGAATAAATTTAATTTTAAAAATAAAATAAAGCCATTAGATATGTTTAGATTAGTGTTCTTCAATGAAATGCATAATTAAAATATTTTTTTCAATATTATTTTGATTGGCATGAAGAGAATAATAAAAATCTAACGATTGAGATAATTTCTAGATATCGATTTTCTTAAATTTTTTTGTCTTCATTAAAAGCTAAGTGGACATTCATTAATTCTTTTTTGTACATATATATAAAATAATATATGATTAAAAGTGATATACATCATTCCAAAATTGAATCCCATTTGCATTATCTCTGCTACTTATAAATGCACGGACCGTAAGTTACACGCTAGGTCTAAATAGTAAACATGTGTTTCTGCCGTTAGATCGATTTGATTTGTGGTTGGATATCAATCGCCAGACGAAGCAACACTATTATTTAGTTTTCCATCTAATATAGAAACAAATTGAATAAGAATAACATATCTATTTGTATCGCTAAGCAACAAATTTTTATTATCTAACATTATTTTGTTTCTTTATTTGCCCACGTATGAGGGCATCTTATGCTAGTAAAAAAGAATATATCATTGAATGAGGACGGGAACACACATTCTCTACTGTCGAGTTTCCAGTCCATGGCTGGACGTTCCAAGCGGTTCCGGCCCGTTTCTAATTCCAATTTTTCGGGAACATACAAAAAAAAAAATAGGGCAGCTGTAAGGGTGTGTAGACTCTATATATAGAGAGAAATATTAGTTATTGAGATTCGCATAAAAAAAAATTTCCCTATAAAACAGTATCAACGATAAAAGTAAAAAAGAATATTCACTGGTCCAAGCTAATCACTTCTAAATTAAAGCAAACACGTCTCTCTGTGCGCTTGGAGTGGTAAGTAAAATATTTTCCAGCATGAAATTCGGATCACCACTAAAAATATCAAACACGTCCGTTTTGGATTGGAGCTTGGAGTAGTTAAGTAGTTTTAAAAAGAAGGTACTATTGACCAGGAAATTGGGCTCCGATATCATTTGTTTTGTTTTGACATAAAAACAAGGGACGAGCCCACTCCGAATCTCCGATATCATTTGTTGGTTAGTCGTCTCTTGATTCCCACCAGTGCCACCACCCATTAATATTTTTCAGCATAAATTTCGGATCTGTCACCACTAAGTAAAATCAAACACGTCGGTTTTTGATTGGAGCTTGGAGTGGTTAAAAGAAAAATTACTATCCAACAAGAAATTTGTATCCGATAGATTTGTTTGTTGGTTAGTGTCTTTACCCCACCACCCAATTAATGCCTCATGTGATATTCAAAAAAAAAAAAAGTTAATGCCTCATGTAATACTCGTATTCACACCACTATCTCTAATTTGTGAATTCATTGGGGATCGCCTTCTTTGGTTGCCACTAGTATCAACAAAATTGGAATACTACGCGTAATTAAGGATTTTAAAATAGAGCAGACCTTGATATATTAGTATATTACTATGGAAACCGATGTATGATTTTAGCACAACCAATGAGCTAACAAGTTAACTGTTGATCCCATTGGGAACAATAGTGAAGTACTGTGAAAACCGATGTGCGATTTGAACAGCGTACACAACTACCCACTATTTCTTCACCGCAAGCCACAAAAAATCCGACAAAATGGATTCTGTAGATATTCGGTACCACACCTAACATGCTATAGCCGAGAGATCCAGAAAGAACCAAAAAAAAAAAATGTAGAAAAAATAATAAACTCACAAAAAAATCGGAGTCTCGTAGCACAGGACATTGGATTTTATTAAAAATTGAACATTTAATCTAATTTTTTGACTGACGCGCGACTGAATATTACATATGCGGTTTCTTTTTTTTTTCGAAAGCTTGACAGCAGCTGTCAAGAGTCATATGCGGTTTCTTGATAGCAGAACAAACTTGAAATAGCTTTCAAATCAAATTTCTTCCTGTCCCACCAATAATGCAGGTCGGAGCTTATAATCACCGGTTAAAAAGCAATGCAGATTATTATATTTCTATCCCGAAATGGTGATACTGATACATACCCAGATTTTACCACAATCAGAAACCTTATACAATTTCTGATGATAAGAAATGAAAGTAGAAATGCGTGCAGTTAACATACTCCTTTTTTTTTTTTTTTTTCTCTGGAGAAAAGCTGTCCTATTATTTTGCTTTGCATATGTGGCAGAATTTTCAGAAATTAATGCGATCTCTATTATTTGTTTTTTCACAATGCAATTAGACACACGGTAGTTTTTATTTTTCTGTTTATATATTTTTTTTAAGAAAGAAGGTCTTTGCCACCCATCTAGGCCGGTCCCTGATCTGGTGTTGCGCTACACGCCGTGTAGCGCACTCACGAGCCGTTCGATTTTGATCGGGCGGTTCATTTTTTTCGGACCTAGGAATCTGGTTACTTTCACGGGGCTCCCTTATCCATAAGATCAAAATCGGACGGTCCGTGTGTGCGCTACACCGTGTGTAGCGCAACACAGGATTTGAATTCATCTAGGCCTGCATAACGTGAAAAACGATCACGCAAAGAGCCTGTTGCGTTGATCGTTGCGTTGTATGAGACGAAATTTTTTTCATTTGCGCGCTGCGTTTCGTTTTATAAACGCAAGAAAATTGTGTTGCGTTATCCGTTTTGTAAACTTGAACGGTTAAAACGGTTTAACCGTTTCAATTGTTTAAGTCCATTTTTTTCTGTAAGTAACACATGTAAATATCGGTTCACACCAGTAAATTCTTATATGTAACCATAACCGCTCATGTAAACAAACCACTGTAGGACCCATTTGCAAGATATATACATCATGTCAACTGAATTTATTCATTACTGCCCATATCATAAAAGTAATTTTACACAAGTCTTTAATTAAAAAAATGGAAAACCTTGGAATCTTCAGAAGAAACCTGAAGCAAGAAAAGAGTAAAGAGTTACTACTGGTCATGGAAAGGAAATCAAGCTTAAAGAGTGGTAATGGAATGAATTAGATTTTTTTTTTTTTATAAACGCTCATTAAAAAAATTAGTATCAATAAAATTCGACCACAAACTCAAAAGAAAAATAAAAACTTGGTGCCAGAAAACCTACTTCTACAATTGTCTCATGACAATAAAAAAAAATTAACTTCCGAAGGCAAACTAATATAAAGCATTAACTAAATAAACTCTCAGTAGCAAGAAAAAAGACAAAACTAATAGAATGAATTAGTAAAATGAACAAACTTTGCACTATAGATATAAGAATATCACAATAGTTAAATGGAATATCTCGTTTAAACCTCTCAAATTCAGTTTTAAAAGACCATAAACCCTAAGAATGTTGTTATTGTTACTTACCAGTATAGTAAAGTTATGATGCACGCAGGTTCTCGGCAAAGATAGCAAAGACAGTAAGCTAAGCCCTATACTTCCCCGCATCAAGGAATTAGACGGTTGTCAAGGGAAGCTATGAGATGGAAGGTTGTAAAAGAGACTTTCTTGACTTTGCTTTCTTCAATTGGTTGCGCCACCACCTCCGATTAGCTGCGCCGCCACCTTCGCTGTTCACTGGAGGAGTCGATTGATTTGAAATTTGAAAGCGTGCTCATGATTTGGTTCAGGGAAAGGAAAAGGTAACGACGAAGGGACAGGGATTCTATCTGGTTTAGAGGATGATATAGGGGAGGGGTATCGGTGCGGGTCTGAGAGGCGATCGCCGATCGGAGAAGAGAGAGGGAGAGACAGAGATAAGAGAGGAGAGCGGCGCAAATTAGGTCTTAGGACAGCGCCATCGTTCTCTCCGCCCCGTCATCTGCAATCAAAATAATAGAACTACCTAGAATCTGAACACGAAATGGACGAAACAACGGTCACGAAATCGGTACGTTTCGTTAACCGTTTCGTTACATAGACGAAACTGATTTCTATTTGCGTTAACCGTTTCGTTACTGAAACGAAACCAAAATCCTAAACCGTTACCGTTTCGTTTTGGACGAAACGAAACGATCGGACGGTAGAAACAGGTTTCGTTTTCAGCCCTACACCCATCCAACTTTTTTGAAATAAAAAAAAAAATGCATGGAGGCTTGAAAACCAATCTAGTGTTCTTACCACTAAACCACTAGATAAAACAAGTTTCTTTAGTTTTATCGCTTCTCATGTCATTTACCTGTCCAATGCTAATGTCGAATAAATTTGTTGCTATTATAATTTATTCTGATGATTAGGACTGGTATAAATATAGCTGCAAAAATATTTTACTTTTTTTCATCATATTCTCGTGGCTGTAGCACTTGTAATAATGAAGTTTTTTTTTTTTAGGGTCAGCAATTGCTGACAATTTTTCATTAATAAACAAAAGTTTACATAACAATAAAAGCTGAAAACAAATATCAGTATAAAAAACTGGTACGTCACAACAAATTAATAAACGGTATAAACTCCTAACAATGTTTGTACCTAATATACCGGTATCACACCGATATCAACTCATCCAAATCCAATCTAGAACCTACCTAGTGCTTACAAACTGCGCTCGACGCAGAACCGCAAAATAACACTACCGAAAAACCATAAAAGAAAAGGAGTATCATGCTTCTGGTCTCACCACATCGACTAGCACTAAGGCTCAATCCAGATTTGGAATGGAGTTTCACTGCCCAATATCGTGCAAGCAAAAAATCCAGATTTTGTAATAATGAAGTTAACAACTAATCAATCAAAAATGTAGTTTTCAACCAAAACTTCCGCATGAACTTATATATAATTATCAAATACACGTACAATAAAAAAGACTTGACAAAACCAACTAATTAAGATGCAAAGATCATAATTAGTACCATCTTATTATACCCACACACACGTACTACTGAAATCTCCAACTTAATTATAGTCTCTGCTGAAATTTGAACCCGCTTCTGCGTAATGAGACACGTACTACGTACTGATATCAACCAAGCACTCCACTTCATTGCCATAATGAGACACATGTACTAAGCATAGAGATGAGGAGCAAGCCTTGGACTGACAAGGATCATGAGCGGCACGGCCTTCTGTATTGCGAGACCAAATGCCTCGTCCATGTTTGGCTCGACACCATCCGGAAGTCTCCAATCAAATGCATGGATCAATGTACCCAGGATGTACTCCACCAGCACTTGCCCCATGCGTGCACCTGCGCAAATCCTTCTGCCCGCACCGAACGGGATCAGCTCAAAGTGGGTCCCATTGGGTTGAATCTTTAATCCCTTCTCGGTCATGAACCTGTCCGGGTTGAATTCAGTGGGGTTCTCCCAGACATCTGGATCCCGGCCAATGGCCCATATGTTGACCATAAGTCTGGTGCCTTTGGGAATGTAATAGCCTTCGGCCTCACAGTCTTCAGTGCAAATAAGAGGAAGGTTGAGAGGGGTGGAAGGGTGTTTCCGGAAACTCTCTTTGCAAATGGCTCGGAGGTACGGAAGGTTAGGGATGTCGGAATCCTGGAGCCGGCGGTTTCTGCCTATGACTTGGTCCATTTCGGCTTGAGCTCGCTTTACAATGGACGGGTTCAACAGCATTTCAGCAATGGCCCATTCTATGGAGCTTGAGGAAGTATCACTCCCTGCTGTGAACAAGTCCTGCTCAGAAGAAATAAAAGGAGAACAAAACCGTGACATACAACATTAAAAAAAAAAAAAGAATTAAATTGGAAACAATATTCGGGTACAATTTTTTTTACCATAAGAAGGGCTCTGATATTGACATCTGTGATCTTCTCACCATCCTCAGCATTTCGGTGTGACAGCAACCCGTCAAGCACATCGGGATTCCCTTTCCTGCTGGAAGCTGTGGCCTCGTGCAGTTCCACCATTTCCCTCCACATCTTGTCGAATCGTCCTGCAAGATTACTTATCCTCTTCTCGAGCCCTTGAAGATCCATCCACCCGATTCCCGGTATGTAATCGCCGTAATTTACCAGTCCGGCTAATGTCATGTGCTCCACCACCATGTCTTTGAACTTGGTTGCCTCCGGTTGGCCTGTTTGAAGGATGCGCCGGCTAAGGATGACCTGTCCTATCATGTTGGCCAGAGAACAGCTAAGCAACTCGGCTATGTCTACCGGTTGATTGCGACGGCTCCATTCATACATCGACTGCAACATGCAGCCCACTTCGGATATTCTCACAGGGGCCCACCTTTCAAGCGCAGCTGGTCCCAGCATACCAAGACTGCATGTTTTGCGAAGGAGCTTCCACCTGATAATGTTTACGTAGTTCGTTAATTACAAAACGTAAGTTTAAATTTGAAACAATTCCTGATCTATTAATTAGGTCATTGTAGATTATTACTAGAAAGTTTTTTTTTGTCTGATAATTAATCTGGAATTGATAGTTAATTTATTAAAGAAGAGAAAATCAGAAAAGCGATGAAATGGACATAATTGTTTTATTTTATTTTATTTTGTTCTGGCAGATTGCAACCTTTACTCTGTATTCACCAACCATCATTCCTGAAGAAGTACGTAGATAGAAAATTAATGACATTTCTCCGGACTACTAAATTTAGCCAATCCTAATTTGACATTTTTCAACTTGGGAGACAGGATTTTTTTCATTTTAATATATTGCTGAGGAAAGAAATTTGTGAATTATTTTCCAATGCAACTGCCAACCTATATTTTCCCCACAAAACTAACTTGACCTTAATATGCGTACAAGTTCTTTTTAAGATCAGTTAAAAAATTACAAATTAATAAATTATATATATTGCACCTCTTTATCAATCTGCGTATTTGGTGAATCTGTTGTGCATGAAGAAAAAAAAAATCAAAAACCAAGAAAGCATATGGGAAGGGAAAAAAAACACACTTTGGTCCATACTCGGCGAAGACCATATCCTCACCGCCGTATGCGAGGTACTTTGGTGCAGTATCAACCGGCCGGCTGGCAAAGTTGGCATCTAGTGTCTTGAGAAAGACGCGAGCAGCCGCTGCCGTTGATGCAACAACCATGCTGTGCTGGCCCATCTTGAGGCGCATGATGGGCCCATACTGCTTTGCTAGCCGTGCCAGTGTGACATGCGGGGCAGGACCCAACAGTGGTAATGCTCCAACCACAGGATACCCTCGCGGCCCCGGAGGGAGCTTTCGTGACTTGCCGGGAAGGAGGAGGCATACTATGTATTGAAGGGCATAGTAACAAAGGCCAAGTAAGAAAAGCTCTCTTAGTAATGGTAGTGTGTCCATGAGGAGATCAACGAAATAAGGAATGATGGATAAGATCGAGCTCTTTTAGTAAGGTTGTGTTTATAGAAGAGTGCTTTTGACGGACAGATAGGAAAGGACGATTAGTAAAATAAGTTGCTGTAGTAGGTATCGCCTACCTAGCTAGTCAAGTGCAAGATGATCTAACGATGAACCGAACCGGAGATTTCCGGTCTGCTGAAGCGGTGATGTACGTAGTCGATAATTAAATCCAAATTTAATTAGCGATCCTGATCAATTTGTAGTTACACTCGACGAGTTCTGACTTCTGAATCTGAAGTGATTCAAACTTACAATATACACTTATTAAACCCAATTCATCCACAAGCACCTTTACTTGAGATCGATGTTACTCGAAACTCAATATGTTAACAAAACAATAACTCGGAATAATGTCGGTTGCCTACTCGGCTGATTCCATGGTTGCTCAATCTAAAAAATCGAAATGATCCAAATTCGATCGTCACCTGCTGAACCCGAAATGATTCGATCCTTAATAACTAAAAAAAAAAAAAAAGAAAGATGTTTAGCATTGAGTGCAATGATAAATGCCGTAGGTCAAAATACAAATTTAATCATGGTTTCAATCATGTACGTTTTGGGTATCTTACAATATAACAAGCTTCAGTTTTAATTATTTTTGTTTAAAATTTAAAATTCAAATTCTGAATTTAAACTGTTGATATTGTTTATTTTCATAAGAGTTGTAGTGTTGTACTCATATTAAATTTTATAAATTTTTTTAGAGTTCGTTTACAATGGAACAAGATTTCATAAAACAAATATATTAACTAGATTTTTCTTTGTCACCACTTGATATAATACTAGAGGAACTAATCGAGCTTCGCTCGATATTTGACATATTAATAAATATAAAATATGTTATTATTTTTTAAATTATCGTTTATATCAATTGACATCTACATTCTTCCCTTATACAAAGTAAAGTTCAAAGTCAAATGTATTATATCTAAATTTTGAAATCTCACAATTACTATTTTGCCATCAATAGAACTCGAGGAAGTTTATCAAAATAAAGGGACACATCGAGCTTCACTCATATAAATTTTTTTTCTAACTTTTTATTTAATTGACTTGAATATATATTTATTGAAAAACATACAAATAGAACTTGTAGATCTGAGCAGGCAATTCTCAGAAGAAAAACCAAAAGAAAATTTTTTTAAGAAGAAACAAACTTCTATCAACTGGTTTGAATATAAATTTAATTTGTATTTTAAAATTGAACTTCAAGTACAAAACTCATTGTATCAACCAAATTGGTTCAGAACTGATATCAAATATGGTTTTTTTAATTAATATTTCAGATAATCCATCACATATCTCAATCATACTTCAGTTAACCAAATGCAGCACCATCACAAATAAATTTAATCCAATATATATTAATAAAATTTTTCTTTTATTGTTTTACTTGCAACATAGTTTCACGCTACCAACATATCAACGTGGCTGGATCGATCATATATGACTCGAAGTTCCTTTATTAAATATTCTTACTGATTAAGTAGGTGTAAGAATTAAAAATTTGACCGATTAAAATAAAAAAAGATAACGGCAAACAATTTTCATTGCCAAAAATGAAGATAACAAAAACATTAATTCTACATAATTTTTCTTTCAAGGTTTAAGCTGGTGAGTTCTGATTAGGGGGTGGAACCAACAAATTGCATACCGGCAGTTGTCACTGAAACCATCATTATCAGTTGCGGGTCCAGGTGATGGTGTATTCATTGTAGTGGTGGTTCCAAAAAATAAAATCGAAATACATATGCCTTGAAACTAACCTGAAAAAATGAAAAACATTTAACAATTAAATGATTTGTAGTTAAGCTATGTATGCTTGACGGACACATGATAATATAATATTTGAATTTTTTTCGAAATGGCTCTAAGAATTAGCTCATCGTATGTGTACATTAGTTGTTACCTATCTTGGAACATGAACTGAAAAAATAACACTTCTCAGGTTATAAAGCAAAACAATAAAAATAATTTGTACCTCTCCTTTCAGTGAACAAAAGTCGATCTGTCATATATCTTTCTGCTGCTCAAAGCCTGTATTTCCAAATTAGAATAAAACATGAATATTAGAAATGACTGTTAAAGTATAAAAAAAGAAAAAGAAAAATGTTAGCTATCTTTGTTTTTCCTCCAACATAGTTAACTATCATTGTCTTTCCTCCAACATGGTCCTGTATGTCAAAAAAAAAAAAAAAATGAAACTTTAAATCTGAATAAGAAAAATGAAAATAAATCATAATGAAAAATGGAAAACTAACCTAAATCTAAATATGCGAAATGAACAAAAAGACACAGTCAATAGTTTAAGAAATCTACCTTAACAGCGCACATAATATATAGCCTTTTTTTTCATATGCACGTATATATATATTAATATATGTGTAATAACTCCAAAAAATTATTACCATCTTTACCGCATGTGACAGTAACATACACGGAATTGACTGCGCATGAGATTTTAATTAAAAAAAAATATCAATTAATGCATAAGAGAAGATGGATTTGGCAGTTAATTTTCCCCAATTACAATATGTGGTAGCAACGTATAGAGAATTAACCGCATTTAAGGATGGATTTGGATTTTTTTCCCTCTCCCTCATATTTGCAAATTAAACGTTATTGAAAAATTGAAGATTGTAGATACTAATCTCCCAGTTGTGGTACGTTTTTTTTTTTTTTGCTAACAATAGATTTTACCATCATTAATGATCATCATTAACGTAAAATTAAGCTTTAATGTACATTGAAAAAAAACGCCAACTGTTATTATAGTGCAAATCAAAACAATGAGAAAAGTACATTCGATGGTAAATAAATCTAATTATTAATTAATTTCTTGAATATATTAGCAATTCAGGAAAAAAAATAATTAGTATGAAATTGATTTATTTGATATACATATGGTAAATACCACTACCAATTAGCAATTGATTCCTTTACCAGTACATATCCTTTATGGAATTGGAAACTAATGTAGCAATTGAGCTATACTACCAATAGCAATTTAATAAAATTCATTATTCTATTTCATGAAGGTTGGATATCTGAAATGAAAAAAAAAGGTCAACCAAAAATTGGCGTAAAGCCTAAACCAGCTTACAATACTTTTCCCAAGGATAGAAACTTCCATTTTGTAATATTAGGTCAAAAAGTAATTCTCTTCATATTTTGATCAATGGACATTAGACAACAAAAGGTTCCTTAATTATTTTCTTAACAGACATACTAATTATATGATATAGTAAAAATTTCATACAAATAAGCTCTATGTGACTATGTTCAATTACAAATCGTGATTCAATACACTACACCAAAAACTGTGAAATTAGGACACTGTTACATAAAAGCAAACAAAGAGACAAAATAGAATCTTAAAAGTTGTAGAAATTTGATAGGGAATTCAGAGAAATTCGATAGGGACTATGGCATGCTGAGATTATAAAAAATAGAAATAATGGGGCGGAAGGGAAAGAGTTTTAATGTGATACCAATTACTGTTGAATTAATGAAACGGGTCAAACCGATGAATTAAGGGTCAGCAACAAATTTTCCTACATAGTTCCAATTTTAATAAATGAAACAAATATTTACCGCACTGAAAAAAGCCTAGCCGTGTCGGTAAGAATTTTAAAATTTACTTCCGACACCCACACAAATTTATCTATATTCTTGATATAAGGAACTTCCAAAATAAAATTATATAGTTGTATCTGTTATGGAAATGAACTAGATTAACAATTTAGATTGACATTTATAATTTAATTAAAATTCGAACTATAAATTAAAACAAGTATATAAACTTGTAGCATTAATGGTGTATTTGTGTGATATGCTTAAACTTACGATATTGAAACTTTATCGACAAGCTTATACGATAATGCCGAAAGAGTATACATTCCGTTGTAATATATATATTTATAATTTTACACAACAAAATAATTATTTTTCATGAGATAATTAAGATATTTTACAACAAATGATCATTCCAGCTGGAAATGTAGATACCAGATGTCCTAAAGCGGGCTATCAGCTGGTTGTTCTAGCTAAGGCCTAATTAATCAGTGATTACGAACTTCGTATATTTTAATATGAGCTAACATATTGATATGAAAGAAAATACCATCATTAACACTAATGTCGAAATTCAGTTTAAACATGCTAATTTTTATTTAAAAATTTTAAGAGTATATCCGAAATAATTCATTTTGAAATTTTAATAAAAGAAAATTGATGCCGTTTATAGGCTATGAAATTGGATTGCATTGCAACCTTGGATTGGAAACATTTACAGACGAAGACCCAGTCCATGAGAAAAAGTAAAAAAAAAAAAAAAAAAATACTTGGACAGAGATTTTATTAAAAAAAGGTGCAGGATGATTTCAGCTAGCTTTCAGGGAAATAAGCATATAAGCAAACCATAACAGCATAAGAACGTTTACTTTAATTCCGAGCTTTTCTTCTGTAATACATGTTGTTGTATTGGATACATTGCTAGCAGGGTTTACATGCAGTTCGAATTCGTAACCTAGTACATTAGTGCATGTAATACCATTTGTGCTCTGTACCACGCACAAAAATATATACTCATGGCACATTTAATTAATTTCATTTCGTCGGTTTTTCTGAAAATTTTATTTAATTTAGGTGCTGGTCTGTTAATTTATCTCCAATTAAGGTTCTGGATGGAAACGCCTTACAAGGTTGGGGACATAGTTCCATTTTTATGATTTTAATTAACTTTTTGAAATGTCTTGTAGCAGGAAAATCACTCTATATCTTTGTAGCTGTACATTTGTCAAAATATTCTCTTACGAATTCTCTCCACCTGTAGTTCATATCAGTACAAGAGATGTTGGTTAATCAGCATTGATTTATCTAGAGAAGTACAGTGCAGTGTAAATAATAATTTTTTTTTTTACTCTGAGTGAAAATTTAATTTATTCCTTTAAAAAAAATAACTGAACATTTGAACTATAGACTTTCACGTTTTATGAGGACTGTCAGCCGTGAGTTAATTTACTATATATACTTGGGGCATGACTGCTGGCAGCGGATGTTACCAAGATTCCAGTACAAATGAATGCACGCTCACGTAATACATTATCAATGCTTTTGTATTTAGTTATGCCAAAAGATTAATATTTCGCATTGTATTTTCCTACCGAGGCCTATTATGAACCATAAACCCGCGATAGGAATAATGAGATATATGTTACTATGAAAGTTAATAATTTTAAAATTATCATTCTAAATTGTAAATTAGTTTTATGTCCTTATAAAATTGTTGAAATCAGTTTTATGCCATTAATTTCTTTCAAAACATATAATTAGAGATCTGTCACTCTAAACTCGTGTTATATTTTAAAAAAATATATATCCAAATTAGTTTCTTCCTCTCATTAGATTAAATTATTAATAAAAAAAACTTATAGAAACCAAAATAAAAATAATGATAGGTGCACATATGCACAGAACAGGAGGAGGCAGGAGAATTTTAATGAGATTGAACATACTAGCGGAGAATCTAATTTACGTACTTGTTGATTGCTTATTTACTTAGAACATGCTCTAAAACTCTTATAAATATACTCTCTGACCTAAGAAGCAACATTACCATGTAGTTGACAAAGGCCGAATAAATGATGATGCATGCTTAACAGCATGTAGGTGGTGAAATGAAACATAATGCTAGAACAATTTCATTGTAAATATATTGATTGTCATGGTTTTAGAAATATACACTATTTTTAAGTATCTATTAGATTTATGCCACTATTTTCATGCATCAATATTTTTAAAATTTTTAGTTGCATAAAACTAAATTTTATTGATTTGTAATGGCATAAAACTAATTATTTTTGTTGGAACGACATATATCTAACTTTATTATTTTACAGTGGCATATTCAAAAAGGCAAAAAAATCTATCGATAATTTTCTAATGGCATAAAATTAATTTTTTTATTATTTTACAGTGGCATAAAGATAATTTACTTGATATATCTCTAATTTTAAATATTGGCAGTGACATAAATCTAAATCATCCCACGGTGACATAAATCTAAATCACCACAATGATAATGTATGCATCACTTCGAACTATTTACTTTTGTTTATAAATAACTTTTAATGCTGGTGGTAGATTTGAAGTGCTGAGTGATCTACTGCATGTGTGCAATTAAGCCAATTTAATTGTATCGCAGTAACGTTGTGGGGTCGTACTAACAACATCCATTGCTCTAGCATCTGGGTCTTGCATGTGTTTGAGAGTTTGTGTTAGCCAATTTTAATATCTTAAATTGCAGATTTTTTTTGTTTATTATTACTTGATATTTTTTTGAAAATGGGTTTATCTATTTAACGAAAGACAAATCTTCGATCAAATAATTGTTTGTTATTATAGTTATGAATAATAGGCATCTCTACCTTCTTTATGGAAAGGAAGACTGTCGTTTCTTGTTATTTTCTTTTTCTTTTTTTTTTATCAATATCTCCAGAAATTCATTAATAAACTGTTCTTTCTTGTATTTAACTAGGAGATGTTGGAGTTACAATGTAGTTCTTTCAAATTAGTTGTCATACATACAATTAGTTGTCATAAACCTAGAATTTTAACTTTCGGATAGCAGCTCCTGCAGCAAAGGTTACCTAGCACTGATGTTCTCCAGAAAAGGGGATGACAGTTGCCAAACCGATGCTATCTTTGTACTGTGGATGAAGAAACAGCGATTCACATCTCTTTCCATTGTCAGCTTTTCAAGCAGGTCTCGGCTCTGGTGTATCAGCTTGCCTCCATCTCGTGCCCCATGACAGGTGATACATTCCAATTGCTACAGTGCGTGCGCTGTGATAAAAAGCAGAGGGAGTTACTACTGATCACTTGCTTTGTACTCTGGAGAGAGCGTTGTGATAGACTCTTCAACTCTCGACAAAAGACCCTTAATGCTCTAGTGGAAGACACTCTATCAGAATAGAGAGTCCTGAATCCTTCCGAACACTTAGTTTCTGAGATGTAGATTGTACATTGTTTTTCTTTTTTCTTTTTTCTTTTTTATTTTTTCGGCGGGTTCATTCTCTGAACTACGCGGCTATGCCCCTCTTCGTACATAATTCAACTTTCTTATTTATAAAAGTTTTGGGGCTTGACCCCTGCTTTCTTCAAAAAAAAAAAATAAAAAAAAATAAGCGATCGTGCTGTCAAAGAAAAACATTTGTTTTGAACATGAACATTAAGAATTAATGGAAAATATTTTACTCTATACAGAAGATGGTTCGTCTGATAATAATGTTAGAACAACCGACTCCATAAAGCATAAAAGTGCAAACTTGTTTAAAAATTTACATCCACAATATTGATTAATTTGAGATTTCTAAAGTTTTGATGTAAAAAATTTATTTTTCAAAAGTAAGCCTCTTAGAACAATGGCATTAATTTATATGACTCTACCTGAGAATGGAAATAAATACGAGGGGTATACCAAGCAGACCTGCACATGGGGCGACCGTTGATCAAGTCTTTTTCATGAAATTCTAAAGCTTTCTAATTTTCATTAAAATGATTACATTTGTGTGCACGTGATTTGGATTACCAAACAGTCAAATAGTCAATTGTATGAATCCAATTAGTAGCACTGATATAGAGCAGTGAGACAGTGACTATCTTATTTTCTAATATTGCCTTTTCAATTCTGATCAACAGCAAAAGGAATATATTTTATACAAAGAAATTAATGTTTTCCAATTGCACCAACACACACGGGGATTACAAGTTGGTGAAACCAAATTTAAGAAGGAAAAAATAAACTAATAACGAAGCGTAGATAATTTCTTCTGAATTATGTATTGCAATTGTGATATAAGCATTGAATGCATGCATCATTAATTAAAGAAGGGATTCGATCTTACAAAAAAACCCAAACCCACACAGTAATCAAATCGCCTCTACGGATCATACGAGTTTGGTGCTCATTCTAAATCCAAAACAAAACTAAATTAAAAATATATTAAATTATACTATAAACATTAAAACAGTTCTGATAATTGCCCGGCATATCATCTCACCTAATTGCTTACTATTTTGGGAAAGACTTTTTATCACCCAATGACCTTCCAGTGCGCCGATGTGACTTTTGACGAGAATGAACAATGTAACGTGCACCGATTAAATGTGAGCCATATACAAAATGCAAGCTAAAGTTTAAGTTTGCATACGATTCACACTTTCTAGTGCATCAAAATTTAAGCTGATACAACAGAACCTGTGTTAGCAACTAGGTGAAATCTGAATATATTTTTTTTCTTGTGAAATAAATTAGCACACACCCCATTTTCATGATTTCTTTTGTACCTTTCCAACATGGGCAGCGATGTGTCATAGAATTTATGACATGCTTTTAATTACTTTTTAACAGAGATAGATCTCCACTCCAAATTTCATCTGCTCCCAAAAATTGAATTGACAACAGCGATATGCTATTGGTTTGCACCTGTACTGGCAGATATGACAGTTTGAGGGCCACTGGCACTAACCTTTTAATTGAGGCAGTTGCATTGGATACTGCCTACTGGTCATGAATTCTATGCATTTGGATCGAATGATCTCAGTAGACAAACCAGATTCAGATATACCCATGACAATTCAATGAGTTTTGCCTCCTTTTGTTTGCTAAGTTGGTAATTCGAATCTGTATGATGTTATTTCAGATCGCTTGTCAAAAAAAAAAAAAAAAACAAAAAGTCATTGGGTGAGATGAGATGCCGGGCAATTAGGTGGATAAAAAGTGCTTGGCAGGTGATTAAGTATTAGGTATATTATTAAATTCTTGCAAAACACATTGCTTTTGCCACAGAAAACCAGAGCCCTGCAATTATGAGTCTCCATGCTATCATTTATCCCAGAAAAAGTTGGATCGTCTGTGATTAAACATTGTTAAAATTTCTTGCATTAGATTTATTTACCTTTGCCACAGAAATCAGAGGTCTGCACTGATTTGTTGCCCTTACTGCAAACACCCTGTGTGTAATCTCTCATGAGATTTGTCTAGTGGTTAAAAATAATTTTCACTTGCATGACCTATGTTTACATACTATCTGTAAACCTTAACATTATTATGTGCTGCAGTAAGTCTTTTTCTTTTAGTTGTCAATCCAGTAATGTTCACGTATTAACCTATACATATTCATGTGTAAGTATAATATAAATTATATGTAATCTAGAAGTACTGATTTGTCAATTTAGTTCCAAGTATGCTAACATATGTACCCTGACCTATCGATATCTATAGTTTAATCTACTTCAAGTCATGTGTTAACCTGCACAACTTAATTGAAAGATTCTAAATTGTTAGTGCAGACCAATTATTAGACAGTGAAACAAAAGAGCCACATTGGAAATCCTGACAAGCACTGAAAGCTAATTGCGACAATTATTAGCACAGCTCATATTGGATGTTGCAACTAGCAAGAGAGAAGGGATTCATATTTTCAAAAACTACACGCAACAGCAAAACAAGTTCATACACATATATAAGCATCTGAAGTCCTAGTTGTGGGTAATAGAGCACTTAACATGAACTTACAACCAAATTCCCGTCTAATACACAACCTTTCTGGCAGACACAGAAACATCTTACTGTGGGCCACCAATCAAAGGACAGCAGCACCCAATCCAGATTTATACACCGTCAGAAATACCTTCGCAGCAGTATCAACACTCCCTGAATCAACAGCCACGGCCCCAAAGACAGCTCTCAGAGCAGTACAGATGACAGATGGAGTGGAGGCATCTGTTCCAGATGCAACACGAATTATGGCACTGATCCCTAGACGTTTGCCAACAGCAGCACATTTAGAAAGGCTGGAGGCATCAGCAACAGCAGATGAGACTGACGAGGCCGAGGCATCGGCATTGTTACCAAGAAGCCGGAGTGAAGCAGCAGCTTCAGCAGAGCTGAGGCCGAGAATGCTGAGTGCTCGGTTATTCTCTTGGGAATAGGATGGGTGTGTCATGGCTTGCTTTAGCAGGTCGATTGATTTGAAGTCATACCTGTACAAATAGGTGGTTATGAATAAGGGAAAAAATTATCAATTTAATCTGGTTGTTAATTGACTATTCTTTTGAAGCTAGTGCTGCTCCCAAATTAGACTGTCGCTATTGGCACTATCAAGTTAATAATTACATCATCATGATGAAAATTAGCATATGTGTAAATGTAAGTCTCAGTAAAATATTCATATTTTCACATAAAACCCTTCCTGATAGCTCTTAAAACCTGATTGGTGTAAATTTCACAATTTGATCAAAAAAGGACTTGGAAGCGTACCCAATTTGCTTCTGAAGGGTTTCAAGTGCAGCAGAGAAGGAGGAAGACGACTCGATTGCTGATGCACAGACCTGTTACAGAAGCAACAACAAATTAAATTCTTTTGAAGTTTCCTCAAATAAGAAAGTTCAGATCGTGTAATGGTAAGTGAGAATACCTCTTGATAGAGACCTAGAGAGACAATAAAGAAGCACAGGAGTGTAATCGCGAGGCGAGAAGGAAGGAGGAGCGCCATGGCGAAGTACTACAATCGACTCCTTTTCTCGTTAAAGATGGTAAAGTTTGTCACTGGAGTCGAAACTGGACGAGAGAGCGACTTGTGAGAAATTTGTTTTGAAGATCCATAGAATTGGGCTTCTCGAAATAGAGAGAATTATCATCTCGGCCCGTAAACTACATCGCACAAGGTCCAAGTCCATTATATCTTTCCTTTAAACAGTCCATCTCCTCTCGTTCCGACCACTGGACTTTTTTTATACGAGCCGTCTGATTTTAATCTCAACGGTTAAATTTTTTCGGACTATCAATCCTGATATTATGCACGGGACATCAGTAACCGTTGAGATAAAATCAGACGGTCCAAAGACAAAAACGACCAGAGAGTTCTCTCTCTGGTAGGCCGACCAGAGGATCTCGTTCCCCGACGAGCGTTGGATCCATTTAGATGCGCATGCGGTAATTACTTTGTTCACTCCCTAATTTGAGATTCACTTTTCAAATGACAAAAATACCCTCACAATTGGGAAGTGCTTTGGCCAGCAGGTATTTTTCTCCGAGCAACATATTTTCTTTTGGAAAGACTAATTTGCCCTCCATCATTTCTCCGAACTTATATCTCGTTGTCTGTCATTTACACAGTGCAGTTAAATCATTTTTAAAAAAATAATATTGCTCCAAAAAATGATATCGGAGCGTGTGAAAATTTGAAGCAAGAAAAGCTTATCCCTACAAACAAAAAATTTAATGTTTTGTGCCTAGAAAAAAAATAATCGTTTGTTGACTAGAAATAAAATTCGTTCATTGAAACAAAAACTCTGAACATTACTTAGCTAAAAGTAAAATTTCTGAAAATTTGCATTAAATGTTTAGAATTATCCTATAGCCAATTAGTCTGAAATTTTGGTCAGTTTAAATAATTTTTTTTTACTATAAAGATTAAAGATATATTCAGAAATTAACGTTGGTAATGCAAAATTGGCAAGAAACAAAAATCTGAATGTTTCGTGGTTAAAATAAAATTCTTAAATTTAATCAAGAGACGAATTTCTCTCAATAGGGTGGTAAGAAATGAAAATTGAAAGTTATTTTTAGCTATAAACAAAACATTTAAATGTTTTGTGGCCCCAATCGAAAAATTTGCATATTCTGAATATAATTTAAATGGTAATATTTTAGGTTTCGCTGTCTAGAAACAAAAATTCTCAATGTTCCGTGGACAGTTGAAAATAATTTTAAATTTTTATTTCTACAAACATAATAAAAACTTGAATTTCCATGGCCAGAAACAAATAAAGACATGGTTCTTCAAATCTTTATCCTATACGCTGGTCCGTTATATTTTTTTAGTGTCTCTCTGATTGTGAGCCACGGAGGGCAAATTAGTCTTTCCAAAAAAATATATGTTGCTCGGAGTAAAATACCTGCTGCCCAAAGCACTACCGCTCACAATTCTGCACTTTTTCTCTCTCCGTTCTGAAAAAATTGAGGGTATTTTGGTCATTCGGGAGTGGATCTCAAATTACGGGAGTGAGCAAAGCAATGCGCAATTCCCATTTAGATATAGATTCCGCGCTCTCCTCAACTCTGTCATGTTCTATGTTCAGAGACCTTAGCAAATTCAATTCCTCTCGCTCTAGCTCTTGCTCAAGCTCCTTCCAATAATGGCTAGTGATTCTGATTGCGAGGTGATCGCCTCCGATTCTTTCAGAGCGGGTCGCAGATGCAGGTCCCCATCGAGAGCGACTTCGCCGTCGACGATGTCGCCGCTGAGGAAGGCAGCGGCATCGGCTAGTGAAGCGGGACCCTCCACCAGCAGGCCCAGCAGGCCATCTCCAAGCAAAAGCCCAAGTACCGAGATGGAGACTGTCGCCAGAGCAATTCGATCCCGGTATGTGGAGGTATGGAAAAAAAAATTGTTATTTTTGTACTTAATAGATCCAAAAGACATTGCCCCATTTGGCCATTTGCTGACCAGATTGGAAAATAATTTTTTTGAAGTAGCTCAAGTTGCCTAACCACATTTCTCAATTCTCAATTCATTTGTTGAGTGAGGGAATAATTGAGAAATTAGTACACTATATCTTTTACCTTAAATTATGTTAAGACTTATTGTGTTAAGGGTTATGTGGGTATCATCTATAGGCTGTAATGATATATCATCGGTTAGTAATGTCATGTTGTAGTAAGAGTCGTTGTTGTTGTGGGAGGGTAAGGCTTGTATGAATTCTACTTGATCGGTTAGTTTTGTGCTAATTCTATCCTCATAGATGAAATGACATTAGCATGTTTTGGGTTTTCAGATTTGGTGGTAAATTGATGAAATTCTGCATAAAGTCAACACTTGTCAGTTGATTTGCTTTAATTTGTGTGTAGGGCCTACAGGTGATGCTACAGAAACAGTGTGAAGTCTTGGTTGAAATGTTTAAGGTTAGTCCTATTATATGTGGCATGGTACCTTCAATTTGGCTAAGGTATGTGGCCGCCACAGGAGTATTCAAAGATGATTGGGTATCATTGGTGATGACTACCAGGAAAGATCTTCGAGCTGAGCAAGCTAAAGGTATAATCTAGGATTTATTTACTGTTTTCTGCAGAAAAAGCATATTAAATAGGGAAATTCATTAAGAATGTGCTTAGCATCAGCTAATATTTGGTTGTAGTTTAGAGTAATCCCCTCCCTCCTTTCTGTTATGGTGGAAAAATGTACACTCTATTAACATTTTGCCTGAAACTGCTTTTCAGGGAGTAAAATGAATTCATCTGAAGAAGGGGCTGTTGTGCACTTCATCCATTGTTCACTGCGTAAATTAATTCCTATTTATTCAACACTTGCTATTTCTTTTCTCGCATGCCACCTGGCACGGGAGCCGGTGCTACCAACCGATATAATTGACTGGGCACTAGAAGCAAAGCTCCCATACCTTTCATTTTTTCTTGAAATGGACAGGTACATTGGTAGCCCTTCTATGGCCCGTCAAATGAAAAATAGGACTATGTTCAGACCGACACTACTACTGGGATCCAGGCAATTGGAGGCTGAAGCTGGTAAAATAGCCAATAAAATTGGCTTGGAGTTACCTCCACTAAATTTCTATGCAGTGGCCAGAAGGTGCTTAGAGGAGCTCCATCTCCCCATGGGGATACTCCCACGTGCTTGCCGGGTGTACGAATGGTTGTTACCGGACAAGCTATGGGTTTCTGAAAATGACCTTTCAGGATTCCCCACTTTAGTTGTTGTAATGTCAGTTTTGATCATTACATTGAGGATTTTGTATGATGTGAATGGTTATGGCACATGGGAGAAGAGCTTGGGTGGTATTGCTGACAAGCAGAACTCAATGGAGGATTGCTCTGGAACGGAGGCAAGTACAAGTTCTAAGTTTGATGCAAGAGAGCTGTTAAGAGTTCTAGATGCTGTTCACAAAGACATTGTGGTTAAGCATGGTAAGTCAGTAACTATTACTCTTATCAGGTTGCTATTTACAATGCTAGTTGTCTCATTGCAAATTTGTGTAAATATGGTGGACTTCTTATTCTGGGTGAGCTCGGTAAATTTCGCATCAGTTGTACTTTGTATGGCCCCAACTGAATCACAAATCATATGTTGTCCTTTGTTCTTGATTTTTAAATTGTTCATTGAGATCTTCCTGATGCTAACACAATCGACAAGCTAATATTCTCTCTGCCCCTGTGTCTCATTAAAGAAAGAACAATTCAAGGACAATGCAAAAAGATGCCAAAATTTAATCCAGAATATTGATCTCCAAATAATATGTGCAAGAACAGTGAAGAAAGAATAAAGTAGACAGGTACTGTAGCTTTTATTTACAGTGTATTTTTCATTAAATACAACAGCTTGGGGGCTATTAACAAAATCACATAGTTTATCTTTATCATGTATATGTTGCCGAGCCAACCCTTTTCTCTTGCGTTCTTAGTACAGATTACTCAAAAGACCTGAATTCTTATCTAACGTATTACAAGGATGTTATTTCCACTGGAATGAATCCAAAATTACACTTGACTAGAGCAATTGACAGGTGCTGGAACATCTTTGTAAAAAATGAGGTATGTTCAAGTATCATGTGGCCAAGTTTTCATTATTGTTGAATTCTGGATTATCATTAGTTGGTGCTTGTTGGTCTATTGATTTCCTTTGTTGGCAATAAGTCATCTTCCGACCATAATTATACTGCTTCCGGCCTTTGTGCCAGTTCGAAGACTGACTCTGGTTTGATATCAGTTTGGTGCCAAAATATTTCCCAATAGCATAGGAATCATTTGGAGTTCCACAATTAAAAATGTAGACACAAATGAGACAAGCCAGGGAAGGGAAACACCCAGAAAGGTATATTATGGGTGGAAGGGAGCATCTTTTAGTTGGATCATTGTGATGTCGAAATGGTTAAAACTCAGTTGGATTCCACTTAAGCTTCATTTGCATTAAGTCTCATTGTCACTTTTTTTTTTTTGCAAGTATGTTTTCTATTTGTATTGTTTGTTCTTCAAAATTCCTTGATAGATAATTTCTTACTGTTCAGTTTCTCTGAATTCAGGAATCAGGATAATGATTTTGAAAACATGAATTTTCAGCATGGAAATATGAATAGGAAGAGATCTATTGATGTTGCCACCACTTCCTTCAAGTCGAGCACAGACCTCAAACCTGATACTTGGAAGAGAAAGTTTTCTTCGCACAATTGTGATGTGGATCCTTCATTAGGAAAACAGAGAGCATTGGACAGGATGAGGTTGGAAATGGAAGAGAACTGGTTCTTTTACCTTGATCCTGTTACTAGAAGGAGGACAAAAGGTAAATACCAGTAATAAAAAACATCGTATTTGTGCTTTAACTTCTACCATTTTATTGCATGCCATAATCTGACTGGAAGTACTGGCACCTTGTATTATTGCATTGTTACTTGTTAATACTGTACAAGTGGAATATAAATTGTCATGGGAATAAATTGACTGGTACTGAATCCTGTACTGGTTTGTCTCTGTCTAGATCACAGCTACCAGAATACAGTACATAGGGTCCATACTCCGTTTTGTTTAGTTGTTCCGAAACTGCAAACACTAACATACTGGCATTGGGATGACAGATTAGTGATCCATACTTGATTTTGCTTATATTTTTTATATAAGTTTAATTTGAATACTTTTTAATTTTCTAAGACCATCCAATTCTGTATTTAATCTGTTTTATCTATGTTTTATAAAGAACAACTGAAATACTTCACTAGAAGACACTTTAGTTTCTGCTAGTGTATTTTAGCATGAGAATATGAGAAAGTATGCAGCATGTTTCAGAATCATAATTTGTCATCGCCTCCCTTGTTACTCAGAATGTTCCTCATTCCATGGGTTGTGCAGTACTGCATTCTGGTTCTGGTTCCTCTTATGTATCATTACTGTTCCCAGGCTACTCTCGTGTAGATCATACCCACAAAAGCTAGATATGAATTTTATTTACTTCTTCCTTGCAGCATTTCTGAATTTTGTGGATTACAGTACCTGCATGAATGTGGGAACACCAGCCCCCTAACAATGGGTATCAATTATCGTTCATTGTTATTATTAACTAACAGTCATTACTATATTAGTGTCCATCTTAAGAGAAGCTCCAATGCCACATTTTGTTGCCAAAACAGGGCCATCTATATTAAATCTCAATTGACCATTTTTTTTCGAACTTTCTAATAACAAAGCTATTTGATAGAATGTATGCATTATTTTGACTATATTTGCATCAAGAGTTAACAAAAATTAACATAGAATGTTGCCATTGGCTTTTTCATCTCTTGATTCCTTACTAAATTGAACTCAAAATCCAATATTTTATTTATATGCGTGTGATTGAGATATATAAACACATCCAACTGTCCAAATTTGATAATCTAAGCATGAATCAGAAAGTTGGCACTGTTTGTCACCAAAAACATGAGCATGGGATCCTTCCTCCTATCTTAAACTGTACAATATCAACATCATATATAATTATCTTGCTTCTAACATGTCATTTCTAATCTTATTGTACCGCAGGTTATATTACCTATAGACGAGTAAAAATGTATAAAATGCATGTTTATGCAGTACATGTCGATTATTACATCTTACTGAGAGCCTTCGCTAAGTTAGCAAGAGTTGATATGAGGTTATTGCATGCCAGCACACTCGAACTGGAGAGGAAGCTTGCCTGGTTTGAAGAGAGAATCAGAACCAGTCTGAATGTGCCAAAGGATTTGTCAGAGGGTGGGCCAGTAGAGCACTGTGAAATGGAAGTTGAATTGTGTTGAGAACTGCAGGTTGAACATGTACCATTTATGGATGTATTGAAGGTGGATAATTGGGGTCTCAAGTTTTATAGAGGTTTGAGATACTTCCCTTGTTTTGTTGGGATACTGCAGTTACACTAGGCAGTGACCCCCATTTGCGTGGAATAAGCTGTTCGAACAAAGCACATGGGTTTTCTCTCTCCTTGTGCTAATTCATTTCCTTGTTCTGCCTGTTCACCCAAATGGGTGGAACTAGAATAGGGCTGCGAATAGGCTATTCGAACAACACGTTCAGCGCCTGGGTGCGCGCGAACAAGCCCTATTCCCGAATAGCTTATTCGAAAGGTCTTCCAAACACATGGCTTATCCAAGTTCTTTTTGCTGGACACAATACTCTGTGTTTATACTCTGCAAGTGTTTAACCGGATTGGATATAAATTTGCCCCAATTCATTTATTTTCTTTTTAACTGGGTTATACTGAAATAAGGTAATATTTCAAGGGGGTTAATGGGAGTAGTAGATTAATTATTGTGAATACTGCTACATGCCTTTTTCATACATGGACAGGTGGATCTCACGTGCTGGCACAGCACTAAGACAAGCACAGCTCAGTATTCTCCCTTACAACAACGCCCCTGTGGATGCAACCCGTGCTTGTAAGAAGATCGGCACTGGTGTCTATGGTGTGCTGGATGCTACTGCTACCGAGTTCCAAATAAAGATGAGAACTTACTCGATGATTTGCTCTTTTTTTTTTTTTTGAAATTTAAATTGCCCGTAGGCCGATGATTTGCTCTTGGTTGTATGGGATTATTGCTGTACTTGTGGTCTTGTTTGGATGCTTGGCTTGAGTTCTTGATTGTTTTGCTTGAGTTCTTATTTCATGCTGTACTTGGGATTATTGCTGTACTTGTGCTCTTGATTGTATTTGCTTGAGTTCTTTTCTTTTTTCCGTACATTTGGTACAGGAATCCAGTACCAGTCTTGTGTACTAGGGCCCTTCCGGTTATACGGGATTATTGCAGTTTCAAAGTTTTAGTCATGAAATATTTATTTTTGGACTTTGTTTTTTATTTGAGCATATAATTAACAAACATTCGGGCTACTAAGAAGGTGACGTGATCAGAAGATTAAGACTTAAATTTGAGATTTTCTTACAAAAATACCATTGAAGGTAAATTTGAATCTTTAGCTTAAATCGAGGAAATCTGACAGCAAAATAACTTTTTAAGGTGTTGACTGCGGAAACGATATTTAATTGATAAAACATATTTTCAGTGGCATTAAAACGCGAGAACCAAAAAAAAAGAAAAAAGAACATTCAGAACTAGAGCGTACACAAATAATAAGTTCAACAAACGATATTCATTCTTCCCTATCCATTTTACTCAAGTTAAAAAGAAAAAACATGATAGTAGTATTACACTACATATCCATAAACGGATACTATTCAGTACAATTAAAACAAAATTTTACCCTCTTAACCTCTCACAATCATTGAACTAATACAAACATCCTTTGTTTCAAAGAAACTATAGTAACATTTTAGTACCGCACTTGGTTTCTCCTTGCGCGCATGCCATAAGGATCATAAAATGGGTCGCCATAGTTAATAGGTCTTATATCCATAGCTCTTTTTTGGCCTGACTCCTGTACTGCCCCAAATACAACCTCATTGGTGCTCTCATAGCAAGTTTGTGGCCCCGATGCATACTGCCTATGGCGTTGCACGTACTGCCTCTGAGCTAAGTCCACTTCCCTAGGAGCAGGCCTCCCGCCTTTTATCCGGTGTAGTTTTGCAGGGTTCTCAGGCAGGTAAGTGTAAGTTTTGCGTGGATCAGGTACACGAGAGGAGAGTCTTGAATTAGCACTAATAGCATGGTTGGATTGTCCTAAAATTGTTTCAGGCTCTGGTTTTCTCCTTCTAAAAACTGATAATATGGAGCCAATGATTGGTAAAAAGGTGGAGCCTGCATCTACATTGGCTGGTGTGTGATTAGTCTCTGTTACAGTGTAAAGTGGTACAGTCTGTTCTTGTTTCTTCGGTTTGGTCTCTACAGGAAATGGAATCACTGGAGGTCCTTGTGAGGACCTCATGGGATGGTTGTATGGTTGGTATGGGCTTGATGAGGAGACTTCCTTTGTAGAAACTGCCTCCTGTAATATCATTGTAATTTCACAAAAAAATTACAAGTTACCTTCATATTTAAGAAAGGAGTTTCTTTATTTGTATATCACTATTTTTTATAGTACCAAAGTGCTTGTTTAGCTTTATTTGAATCAAAGTAGGCTTAGAAGATACTAAAGATTGATTAGTACGTAAATATGGAACTGCACAAAACTGATGCAATAATAAGCCCGAGTTTCGAAAAATACTAAATAAGTCATTCATTGTATCATTGAGGGTTGACTAGCTGGATGAATGGATAGCTTGATTCAAATACTCAAAAAGTGACCGAAAGATAAATAAGCATACATTTGTTCCCATTTTTCTGTGCAGAAAGCCAAGCACATATCCAAATATAATAGAAGCTACAACAATTGCCACTCCTACAAACAAATGAAATGCAAAATCAATTAAGTCATTCTAAAGAAAAGGAAGACTTGTTGCATGGTTGAAGGCACCAATGCCTAGCAGTCACAAGAGATTTCACTCTTTTGCAAAATATTAAGGCCAGCACAATCCATCTTAAATTTCTTTGGCCACGGTTGGACACAGGTCTACCTATAGCTGACCCAACTCAATAAGGACGAATGCATCAATTAATCAAAACATATCATATGTAGAGGGAAAAAAAAAAAAAAGACAGCAAACACGGAGTCCAACCTCTCAAGAAAATCCCTTCTCTAGCAAAAGATTACAAAAAGAGCACAGATATGCACTTCATTACCTACTTGTCATGTCCCATGACCACTGACACATAACAAAATTATCAAATGGCACTTATCTGTTTCTCACAAAATGCTTGTCTTACCTATCGGGATGTAGTCAGGAACATATTGCAAAGTGCAATCTTCATCGCTCAGAGGGATCTCACGAATAGCCTGGTTTCCTCTATCTACGACCAGAAGAGAACAGCTGCCACTCATGTATACAACCTCAAAGTCATTTGAGAGTTTCGCATCTTCACTTGGCCCATCAACATGGCCTCCCATGCTCCACTTTCCCCCAGCTATAGTTGTTATCCCTTTAAAAATAGACAACTTGAGTTGGTATTAGGCCAAATGTGTTCAGTAAGTTAGCATCAGAAGGAAAAAGAAATAAGAGACAAAAAGAAAAGCCAAGTTTGAGTTTCTCAACAAAGACTTACTTTTTTGGCATTTTATACACTTTTTTCTTTTCTAATATAGTTATCAATATATTATAACTGTTTAATTCATATTGGATATCATAGAAAGTTTAACGTTTTTACTTCTGTATGGCTTTTGCAATGAGTTGGCTGCCATTCAATTTAGTATCAGAAATTCTGGTAAAAGTTGGGAGATAACTAGAGTTTTTGATACCTTCATTCAGGTGTTTTATCATTTTTTTTAACTCGTACTGGTACAGTTAAGAAAAATAGAGCATAGTAATTTACAGTTTATGTTTTTGGGGAAATCAATATGGGAGCCAGAACATAGCCCTGCTGCAGTGCGACATTAATGGAATAAAAAAGAAACACAAACCTAACAAAGGACATGGATTCCAAATTATAAAATAAATGCAAAAGAGAGATTGTGGCATTTTTTGTGATACTAAATCAAATCTCATTAATTTTCAGTTTGAAGAAAATCATAACATACCAAGGTCACTAATTTTCCTGATTGCTCTATTCATAGTATCAGCAATGTAGATATTGCCTCTTTCATCAACCGTAAAACTTTTTGGGTGATTCATTCTAGCTTCTCTCAGCCTTCCATCAACATGTCCAGTGTTTCCTTCTGCTGAGCCAGCAAGTAGCTTTGGCCTGCTATCTGCCATTCCCATTTTAAATCAAATTTTAAGTAGGAAATAGGACCAAGAGATAGAGACTTCTCAGAGGAAAGGTTATTACATGTAATCCCTCAAAAATCAACATAAATTATATAAGACAGCCTTATGAAAACAGCATGCAAAAAAAATTTCATCATGCATGTCCAGGCTAGGTATAAACTTTGAACTTTCTTACCATTCAACATAACTTTTTGATGCCATATTATGTCAGCTTAAATTAGATTAACCTAAATGTATTTAACATTTACACATTTGCTTCATTGAAAACAACAGATGAGATATATGCAATAGTGAAAGGTGAAAAATTCAGTTGTGGACAAGTTTAAAGGATACTCAATGCTTAGTTGCTTACAGAAAATGGATTAAACATAATGTCAGAAAAAAGCAAAACAATGAACCAACAGACAAAGGCACAGTAAGTGTAAGATTTTACAAGGACAAAATATCAAGAAAAAGTTGAGATGAAGGAACATACATCGAGAGAGAGGTGCTGATATCCTATAAATGTTGCTATTTGCAGAGTCAAGTACAAGAAGCTCTCCGTCTGGGGACATGCTAACAGAGTATGGCTCAATTCCGGCCTTACTGCCATCAAATACTGTCTCGACACTGTACCCACTCTCAAATCTCATACCTGTTTTCCCCGAAACCACTGCAAAAGAGCTAAAATGTAAATTGAATGTTTAAAGCATCACATCTATTCGTAACTGGAAAATTTTATTTGAAAAGTTCAAAAAAAAAAAAAAAAAAAACTCCATTTGTACATTTCCCAAAAAACCACCCTTTTGCAGTTAGCAAAATGCATCCACAAATTACAAATGAATTTTAAAAGGAAGTGTCTGCCTGTTCATATTTGACTAGAGAAATGACCAAACTAGTCCTTCGAGATAAATCATTATTATAAACAAGTTAATGTGATGCTGCTTAGAAACTTCAATAGATGTTACCTACTAAGGTTCTGCTTTAAGCTCGGTAACATCTTTAATAGATGTTACATCTAATTTTCCATAATTTAACAGGAATTAGAATACATTGCTCTGGCGTTATATCAATATACTATTGCGAACATTTTGTATTAATAAAGGCCTAAAAAGTTTTGTCTATACAAGTGAACATGCAAGGCCTTCTCTATAAATTCCCAACAAAAAAAGGAAAAACAAGCATTTCAATGCTAATTTGTAACAATGCAGATGATTTTCCCCGACAAATCTCTAATGTAGATCCCAACCTTACCTCAGTAGAACCAAGTAGGTCAAATCCCATTACATTGGGATTAAATCACATTATCACGCACTAACATTCAACCAAATTGACTAGAGAAAAATAATAAACCAGAGAGCGTCCCCTCCTCTTACCACCCTTGGTTGGGGGAGAAAGTGACCACAGCCTTCTCCACAATGCATAGAAGATGTTCGACAAAAATCCTCTTACAATTTCTGCCACCAATTTCACAACGATCAGGACCAATTACCAAACAAAACACTAATAAACACTTCAAATTAACACCTCAAAGAATACAGTGGGAAATGTAGGTACCGACTTGTGGGAGAGAAAGCAGAGGCTGTGCAGAATCCACCAAGTAATGCTACCAGAAATAGCAGCGCTAGGGCTTTGCGTTTCTCCATCTAGTACAACTTCTATGGTTGGTTCTTCTCTCTTTAGGAGAAACCCATGAAGAAAAAGGGTATTGCTTTGGTCTAAGTTGATCGAGTGGAGTGCTTCAGTGTGAGCTCAGTGTTTTTTTTGTGGGAGTGAGATTCGAGAGAGAGAGAGAGAGAGAGAATCTAGGGGATGTCGACGGGAGATACCAATGTCGTCGTTACTCGTTAAGTAAGATAAAAAGTTGAAGTTTACTTTTCCTTTGTATGGTAAGGTTTAATTAAGTTTGGTTAAAGCTGGTTGTTGTTATCTGTTTATGAGGTTTTCTTGGGCCTGATGGGATGAAGCTTACTAGGTAATAGAGAGTGTAGGATTAGGATGCCTTTTCTAAAAGTCGGTTGCTCCAATTCCGATGATGTACTTGGAAATCGGCACAGACGTGCTGTTTTATTAAATATTTAAATAAGGGGTTTTTATCCCACTCCCACAGAAAAAAATTTTTTTTAAATATGTCTTCGGATTACAATACTAGAGTGGGTCTTTGATCTGATCCAAAAACCTTCATTTTTTTTTAACTGGATAGCATGTACAGCATAAAAAGTTAAAAACCCTCCCTATTACGCGCGATAAATTCGAAAGTAAAATGCCGGGTTGCTTTTTCAAAATAATAGCGGAAAAATTAGGACTGTAAATAATAATTTTTTGGCAAATTCGGCCGTGCGGCAGAATTCCCACGTAAAAAAAAGTTGTGCGGGTCTCTAATTACTGTTGATCGGGTCTGATTCTGCCGCACGGCAGAATCCCCCTAATTTTTTATCTAATTAGTCAACTCGTACGTTATATATAATAGATGTAAATTATTTAGTTAATTATAATTATGGAATTTTATAACTACGACAAAATTGATTTATGGGACATTTCGTGTTGTTTTGTTTAATTGACAATTTACATTGTTCTAAAAAAATAAAGCCGACAAATATATAATTTATTTTATTGATATATTTTAAATAATATCGTATGTTTATGTTATTTTATGAGGGTTATATTATGTAAATTATTATTTATCCGATAATTTTCATTGTTCTTCATTTGTGACATGTAAAGTAGGGTATTGATAAGATTAAATCTTAACAAGTAAGAAGAGGGTATTTTTAAACATACTTCTTAATAGATAAAGCATGAAAATACTTCCATTCATCTCGTATAGTACTTGTTGACATCTCTTGGGAAAAACTTATTTGCAATAATAACATTTGTTTCTGCTTTTACTCACAAACCGAATCACGGTTGTACTGTATTATTTTTTCAATTTGAAATGTCTGATTTAAATTAAATATACCATACCAACTCACAAGCATCTTCAGTAATCTACTGCCAAATAAAACCAAGGAATCAATATGATATATTTGAATAAGATCAGATAGTAACCTTAACACGCTTTTGTTTGGGTGAATCCTATTATATGAGCTGACAAACTGAGGGCCTCAAACTGTGTAATTAAATTGATCTGATTTTGATGATACAATCCATAACTAGACAAATTTTAATTTTCTTATAAACCAAAGATTGATTTGGTTTTCTTTAAAGATTTAAAGATGAGAAATTAATTTAGTCATCCGGATTTTACATTGAAACTAGTGATCACAACAGCAACCACTTGCAATACGACAAAGCTCCTTAAAATTATCGGATTCAAAGATAAGGATTCATATGATCTAGGTTTGCATTTCTGCAGTTATTAGATACACTAAAAATGAAATATACGGTTTCTCTGTATTATGTCTTGGAACAGCTATGGACCATTTTTTTTTTTTTTGGCTTAAATAGCTAATGTATTTTGATGCTTACAATCGAAGGAAATTTAAGATGATGGCGATATCACTTCCACACTTATCAGGATCAAGAAGGATTTAGCTAATCATCTTACTGATGCCATCCCAAAATGGGAGAAAATTGTGACATTTTCACAAGAAGCTACAACAAAACCACCGCAGCTATGGAAAAAGAACTTTCTATACAAACTCGATACCAATACAAAACTGAAGATTTACAACATAAATTCACTAATGCTTAGATCCTCTCATATCAGACATGGTACACCATCCCCACTTCCAATGTAGAAGCATGCGGTATACTGACAGCATACGATGGTCCCCTGCTATTCCTCCTTAAAAAATCATATACAAAATTAATTATAAACCTCCTAAACAACCCTGACCCACTCTTCGATTTCACATAAGAATGCCCCAAAATGAATGCCATGCCTGCTTCTCTTGCCTCCATTAGCTCCCGCATCTCCTCCCTGGTAGCTGCGTCAATTTTTGAGCTCTCAGGCACCACAAAACGAACCTTCTTTTTCTTCTTCTTCTCAGGTCCAATAAGAGGAGATTGGATCTCCCGACTGCCAGACGGTCCAGGCTTATCGTCTACATTTTCATCTTCTTCTTGAAATCTGATACCAGATCGAACAACTGACATTTTCTCTTCCTTCTCGAGTTCAGGGGTGTTGCCGTTGGGTGTGGCAGAGTGATCATTGCGAATGAATTCAGCAATGCTGCAGACAAGGTCCTTTTCAAATTCAATGTCGTCCTTGTGGAAGTCACGGTAACCATACCGCACAATGCAGCGGTACATGCGGTATTCTTTGGGGCCGACTCGGCCCACAAGGAAACGTTCCTCAGGCCGCACATATGGGACTGGGACTGACTTGATGCAAAGGAAGACTAGCACCTAAATTTGTCAGAAGAATCAAACAAAAACATGAGAGATCCAACATTTGAGAAGGAAAACTGAAATTAAGTATATGAATATCACATCATATAATCTAAAATCAACTCGCAAAAAGTGTCACACAACAAGACCTGACCAGTTCTAGACTTCAATTGCAATATATTGAAACATAAGATGCAATAACGAGAACAACAGAAAAAGTTGAGAAAAAAATTATCATCTTGGATATCTAACCTGGTGGAAAGCAGGGAGATTAGTAACGAAATGTGAAAAGATCGCTGGTATGCCAGAAACAAGATCGGTGTGGATCAGCCCAATTCCCTTAACCCGCACAATTCCCAAATTTGGACCAAGTTGAAGAAGCCAGTTAATTGACACCTTATTTTGCACGTCAAACTCATACTTTTTGATAGTACCATAGTGCCATATGCACATGATTGCCATAAATATTAGAGAGAGCACTATCGGGACCCATGCCCCTTCCAGAAACTTTATGAGAGATGCCGAGAAGTAGAGTGCCTCAATTGTGCCAAAGAATAAAATGAAGCAGACAGCAAGAAATATGCTCTTGTGCCAACAAAGGACTATTACTAGGGACATCAGGCAAGTCGTCACCAGCATTACTGTTATCACAGCCAACCCTGCAAGCAAAAAGACGATAAACCGCTCAAATGCTACTTACATAGGTTTTACTAAATTTGAGACTTTCGATGGAAATGAAAGAAAGACAGTATGACATTAGTTGACCTTTTAATTACCAAGCCAACAAGTGAAACAGTGATGTCATCAGCAAAATAACAGGTGAATGCAATAAATCTTTTTGTTACCTGAAGCATTGCCCAGGCGTTTTGTATCTCTGAAACCAATGGTGACAGCCAAGCACAGAACCATCAACGTCCAATTGATCTCGGGTATGTATATCTGGCCGTGTACTTTGGAGGAGGTGTGAATAATCTTAACCTTAGGAAAGCACCCCAAGGAGGAGCATTGTTTGATAATTGAGAAGGTGCCAGTAATTATTGCCTGGCTTCCTACAACAGCAGCGAGTATGGCTATAGCCAAAACAGGCCACCTAATTTTTTCTGGAAAAAGATTTATAGCAAATACATCAATGCCATATAGAACATTTGTAAGGGAACATACCGGGATTTCATTAATTAATTATAATTTGTGCTTTTGTGGCTTTCTTTGTCTTAGTTCAGCAACTAAAAATTAAGTTTTAAACAAAGTTTCAATGGAGAAACCAATGGTGTTATGCCTGAATGGATATAGTAGAGAATGATACTAACACTGGATATTTAAATAACTCAAAAGTAGAAGTTTGTAAGAAATAAAAATTAAGAACTACGAAAGCCGTACTCTAGAAAATAATAAGAGACCTCTGTTCATGTGAGAAAACTGGAACCGAAACAACAGAGATATGATTTGGTCATTGGAAAGTGGTCCTAACAATTTAATACAATGGATTGCCTTCTATTTCAAGCAGAAGTGTGATTTGGTGTTCAAGTCAGAGATATTAGAAAGAGGGCCAAAAAAAAAGTCACCATCCCAGATAGCCTTTGAATTGGAACTTGTGAACACCAATCACCGTGCAGTTCATATTCAGCCCCTGATATATAGGTCTTTCAATTTCTCACTATTTTTTTATTGTACTACTTTAACGTGATTGAGTTTTGTTTAGAATTGCAAAGTAAGAGCAATCTCCCGGTTTCTGAATCTTTCACATTCAGGTCCTCGAATTCAAAATTAATTTGAAGTATTTAGGGGGAAAATTTTGTGCACTGAGGCAAACTTGCCTAGTGAATATTAGTTGATTATTTTTACAGAAATGTCCACTGATAAAAAAATTGTAATTGCTCTTTGGATACACTTGGATGAAATAACACAAATTATGAAAATATCAATCCCCTCTACCCTCACCCACCCCCCTCCCAACCCCCAAAAGACAAAAATGGAAACAAAATATTTATTATCACTACAGAAGACGTGTAATAACAAACGTGATGCCATAATATCATAGTAGAAGTGGTAATATCATAGTAGAAGTGGTCTTAACCATTACTTAGAGCCGCAAAATGTAAACTCAAAACTATTTCTGCAAGCAGCACTACATAAAAGGAACATTTATAAAAAGAAATTACCTGGTACAGAAACATAAAATCCAATGCGGTAGTCACTTTCAATAATGTGATGTTTGGATAAGTATGCAGCTTGTCCCATATATGCCAGGATCAAGGATGGGTAAACCAGAAATGAAAAGGCAATCTGTATAAGTTAGACATGATTACAAGAATGCACATTTTAATTGATGGAGATCATTAGTAAATAAGTAAAATTTAAATGCAATAAGGTTGCCGATGTATGTTATCCAAGAAATCACTATGTAAAGAGTATTAAAGTAATAGAAAGTATAACATAACACCAAAAAATGGGACAGGGAGACTATTTCATTACCTTAATGGATAGTTGAGAGAAATGCCCCAAATCTGCAAACATAGCTTCAGAACCTAAAATAAATAAGGGAAATGGTTAGAAAAGAAAATGGTCTCTCACTCAATGCATCATGCCAGAAAGGTGAGAACTAACATAAATTAGTATTAAAAATTACCTGTTCTTTATAGAAAAAGAAAATGATCTCTCATTCAAATGCACCATGCTACAAAGGTGACAACCAACATAACTTTATATTAAAAAATTACCTGTTATACATAGCAGAATTCCACCTAGAGACATCCATCCACTTCTCTGAGTCTTTCTCAAAAATTTGTACATGTAATAAGGAGATAGTGCTTGGTAAACATGTGGGTTCCAATGGATGATGTTGTAAAGCCCAATCATGCTGATGCACAAGAGCCATGTGACCACAATTGGAGCGAAAAGGAAACCAACTCGGTGGGTCCCATAATGTTGCAGAGCAAAAAGGCAAATCAGAATTACACATGCAATAGGAACCTCCACATCTGGATTTTAATCATGCTATTGTTAGAAGTATAAAGAATAAGCCCATAAGCAGCAGACAGAGGATAATGCATCAGGCTTACATTTGTGTTGCTCCTTTGACATTGAAAGCTCAAGACCTGATACAGCTGAAAATACTGCCAAAACAAGAATGATGTCTGGTTATTAATATAGATCGAAAATCTAACTGTATCATTATCTAGTAATAATTGAAAGCAAATAAGTTGATGCATGAACCATCAGAACAATGAATCATAATATTTCTTTTCTTTTGGTCAATTGCGGGCATCACATGAAATTTCAATTAAGACTTCCCTTATTTGCAGAGCAACAACATATAGCAGAAACAGACTAACCTCATAAATGACACCCATAGTACAGCAGAAACAATTAGAAAGCAAGTTAATAATAACAGAATCTGCCTATATCAAGGTACAAGATAAATCCAATATATCAGATGCACTTCAAAGAAAGAAAAATGCCTGATTAAAACCTGGTACATATATAACCTTAACCCTTCATCCCCAACTTCCTTCAAAATTTCCAAATCACCCTTCTTAATATTATGTCTCTCCAAATTAGTACACATGAAATTCCCAAAAATCTAACACAAAAACCTTACCAGATATTGCAGGGGTGAGAATACCATCGCCTATGACCATACAAGTCCCAATAAGAGCCAGCACCAACAAAATTCTCTGAAGCACATGCCGTCTCTCCAGTTCTCTCCTCACTACGGAAACAACCCCCCGCCTCCCTGCATCCTCCGCCCCACAGTCACTCTTCTTATACCCCAGCAACTCCTCATCAGCCAACTGCCCGCTTGGTAGTAACCCAACACGTGCATGCCTGCACAGCAGTGAGTACAGTGCGAAGGTGCCACCTTCACCATTGTCGTCTGCTCGCAAGACAATGAACACATACTTGAGAAGGGGAATTAGGGTTAAAGTCCAGAAAATGAAGGATAGAACACCAAATATTTCATCATTGGATTCCGAGTGCTGGATGTCTTCGGCAAATGTGTTTTTGTACACATACAAAGGGGAGGTGGCAAGGTCACCATAGACAACCCCAAGGGATTGATATGCCAATGTAAGCACCATCCGCCATGATTTCTGAAAAAAAGAATCATAAAATAATGATATTAACTGGTGTTAACCAAATAGTTACTTTAGAAGCTTATTCTGATGCACAGAGACAGAGTTTTATAGTTTATGTTACTAAAGACGTGTAGTATTTGGGCTGATTTCCTCTCTCACCTCAACCTTGGCACCAGACATTTGTTTCAATTGCTTGGCAGATTTCATTGTCTTCTTTCTTTTACTTAATTATTAGTAACCTCCATTTCTTTTTCTTCTTTCTTTTACTTAATTATTAGTACCCTCTGTTTCTTATTATACTTTCTCATGTTTTTTTTATCAGCAACCACCAATTATTTATTTTACTTTTATTACTAGTAACCGCCATTTCATCCCTTCTTTCTTTTACTTTCTTATTAGTAACCTTCATTGGCATCTTACAATTTATCTCTAACAATATGTAGGTGCTAGCTAGTAGGAAAACTTACGTTTGTGGGGTTGTCATGTACTCCTGCTTCTGTATCCTGCTTTGAAAAATTGGGGCTTCGTTTGCCATTACTATATTTATCTCTTATCTGTGAAGTAATAAAAGCAACAGCTGAGCAAAATAGCAAAAATTTGCAGAATGAATTATTAATCACCAACTTTCTATATCAGCATGTAATAAATATATATATATATAGAAAGACAAACTAATTTTTCTCAAGACACTTCTTCTGTTTTGTTTCTATAAACATTTCTCAATTTGCAACATCTTGCAACAACAAATCCACCAATCAAAATTCAAAAGTAATAATGAGGAAACACTGCTGGACTTCAATAGTGCATCCCACTTGTTTCCTTAATCGATGTGCATCCCACTTTCTCGCAAGGATAAGCAACTGAACTTTTCTCTCCTCACAAAAATAAATAAATAAATAAGAAAAATAAAACGAGAAAGAGGAGAAAAAGAACAGCACTATTATGATGTGACAAAAGTGGACTTGCTATTTCATAAATGAACTAATTGAAAGCTGTACAAGTCTCCAATTTATTAGGTTCACTGACTATTTCAAAATGTGTAATTAAGGCGACACGAATCACACAATAAAATTTTTTTAAAAAAAACTGAGAATTTTTTCTTTCCATCTTTTCTCTCCAATTTTCTCAATCTGTTCTACCTCCCTACAACAACCCAAAAACCCAAAAAGGGAAAAAAAAAAATAGAACCCAAAATAACACAGAAACTATCCGCATTAATCAAAAATAGAAAGAGAACGAAAAGAGAGATCAAAACTCACCTTAGCGCGACCTTCTATATCCATAAAAGGAATCTCAAGACGCACTTACGAGTTACAAACCTCCGATTCAACCTTAATTAATTTCTCCTTATGTATCTCTCTGTCGCGTGTTTCGTTTCCTTTTCGAGCTTGGTTCTTAATTAGTTGCTTAGGTTTGTTTAAGGAAGTGGGAGAATCAACCAGGGAAGGCGCTTTGGAAGTTTTGATGCGACATGCGAGTGAGAAGCGCAGGGGAGGCGAAGCAAACTTATAAAAGTGATTAAAATAATAATAATGTATTGTGAGAAATGAAATCCACGAGGCATATGTGATGTGCTGATATGTGCGTGTGCGTGTGTGTGGAGAGAGAGGGAAAGGAGGTGAGTTGTTGCTGTTGGTGTTGGGTCGGCTTAGTTGGTGGCGTGGCGAAAGGAGAGCAGTTTTGTCTTTTTCTTTAGTGGAGGTTAATTCGTAGGAGCCCTGCCAGGAGGGAGTGAGGAATGGAAGAGATGACTGAATGGGGGATCCCACATGGATATTTCTTACATGCACATGGTTTTCTTGTGAAGGTTTCAGAGTAGATTGTACTTTATAATTAGTTTATATTACTTGCTATTTTCAAACACTCAGATTCTGGTTATTTTTCTTAATGTTAAATGATTATAAGATGTAAATTAAAATTTATTGTTCGGCATAAATTTTGAATATAAATTATTGTAAATTTTGCCGTGAAGATTTTTTTATATGGGCCGAAAAATATATTGTTCGTTTAAAATTATGAATAATTTTTCATTGATCAAGACTCAAATCGGGTTACAAAAATTGATCCACCGTAAAATTAACATTCCATTTGAATTATATAGTATAATATATATTGCCTGAGTGCATGCTCTCAATTTTACTTGTTTTTTTTATTATTTTTCTTCATCAACTGTGAATTGTCATTTATAACAAGCAAAATAATAAATTTAAGCAGTAAAATAGTGTCAGTTATCTCTATTTCATTATATATAAATATTTTTTTCCTACAGGATACAATATATAAATATATAAATACAAAGTTAGAGGACCCAATCAAGCCTATTTTTGCTAGAAAATGTAACTTTAATAATTTATGGGGATTTCTAAGATCTAAATAACTTCTTGTAATTTATTTTTGCGAGATGTAAATGATTTTGTGATCATTATTACAATTATAAACCTATGAAAATAAATTTGACATAGTTGAGTAACATTTGATGATTCAAGCTTTAATATTTGAATTATCCTAGTTCATATAATTAAATAGGGTCCGCTTTTTTAAAGTTTTTTTTTAAAAAAAAAAGGTGGTTCGAACTACCGTTTTATTGAAATGAAACAGTTTCCGTACAAATTAATTATCATCGTATCATCAAAAAAGACCCCACTTTTTAAAAGTGGGAAAAAATATTATCATTATAATCGGTTTGGTAGGAGTGTAGCGTAGGAAACCATGTTGAAATGGGTCCAGCTAACTATGAATTCTCGCGCGGATGGTGGATCAGTTGAGAATCTGATATGCTTTAAAAATAAATGAAAAGAAAAAAAAAATAAAAAAGGAAGAGAAGGAAAAGGCATAAGCAGATAAAAGGCCGAGTTTATGCTACTTTTCAGAAGGATTGGAAATGGGAAAATGATGCCTGATTATTTGGCAACCTGATATTAAAAACGCAAAAAGCGACATCAGAGGTCCCTTTTTACCATGAAGAGGGTTCAGACTTTCTATGGCCATATATATGTGTTTCCTTTTTCTTTGTATGTTGCTAAATGTTGAAGTACTTGATCATTTGACACAGTTCATTTGAGAACTTTAAAATGACATAAAATATACTTGATAAAAATTAATTTAGTTGATTTATCTTAGAAATAAGAAAATAGTTTCATTTTAAGCATTATAGTTTTGTACATAAACGTAAGACAGTATAACCTAAAGTAAAGTTAAACAAAAAAAAAAAATAATAATTGTGATGGAGGGTCAGATTCTTTGTATCATATGACACGGTTTTGCATGTAAAAGCTATCTTTTTCAAATTACTTTTAAGAAGTAGAGATTGCTTTATATCTACTATATATTTATCCGAATAAAATATCAACTTAGGTATAAAATTAACTTTCAAAATATTAACTTATAGCTTTACTATATATTCTTGAGACGTGGCGTGTTTATTATATATGACATGATTCAAACTGGCGCCATCACTTGTAATTCAATATAAAGTGGTATAAATTATGTATATTTTTATGGCTACCGGAAACTTATGTTCATGTTTATACTTTATACTACATATATAAGGTTAGTCTTTACTTTATTACTTATGGAAGAAACTAACATCGATATCGCAATCAGTGCTTCTGGTATCTTGATTTTAACTTCTTTGATTTGAATATCAAAATTGTTTTTTTTTTAATGTTCAACATGAAGTAACATAAAGTGACTCATATTAAACTATAATTAAATATGAATTAGAACAAGTATTATTTTACACGAAGTAACGTATAAATTAAAAATGATGAAGGTTTTATTGCATATGCATAAAACTACTAGGCGCGCCTAACTACCGGTCGACACAAATAAATGGTGACTGGTAAATGTATCGGTATCATTTTTATATATAAAAAAAAACGTTATAAAAACCTCGTACCAGTGTTTTAATTTTTGATTGGACATCAATACTTTAGAAATGTTAAGCTGTGATTAATAGTAAGCAAGAAAATAAATGCACGTACTTATAAGCGTACATATATAGATGAAAATTAGTAGCTATATTAATTGCCACACATAGCAACCGTACATGAAAACCAACCATTTCAAATAGGTATAAGAAGAAAAGATAAAGACTATAGTCAAAGAAGGTGGTTGCTATGCATCAATCATTGAAAAATTCACATACATATCTTGTTCCGGACAATTCCAGACGACTGAGATTGCTTGGCCTAGTATAAATAAAGTTATTTTACTGGTCAATTAAATCCAGTAACTTGGTAAGTGATGAAAAGACAGGGTTGATTTGGTGACCAAACAAGAATAAATATCTTTAAATAATGGACAGGGTTTCAGGCAACCCAATAAAACACGTCGGTTTTTTTTTAAAAAAAAATGGATTAATTCTTCTTCTTCTTCATTAGTCGAAAACGTCAAACAAATTTTACCTAGCCACTAGCATTTAGTCCTTTACCCATTTCATAGAAAAGTTGACGGTTTATTAATTATTAGTCGGTGGTCACCAAAGAATTAACCAATATAATTTTCTGATATCTTACTTATAATGACTGCTTCAGATCTTATCATAAGCCAATTTTAACTTCTTGTTAGTATTATAGTGCGCATTACATCAGCAGAGAAGCATATGCCAAGTGACACCAACTGACACATTCGTGTTCAATGTTTATTGCTCAATTTGATTTCCTTTATTTTTTTCTGTTTATTTTGGTTTAGTTGCAAAACATGAGTTGGTATATATTGTTTAAAATGTTTTTTTTATTGAATATTAAATTTCGCTTTTTTTTAATTTGAATGAAAATGCCAGGTCAAACATCTCGCTTTAATAACATCTTTGCTGTCACGTCGCGACGTATCTATTTTTACATAAGTATTCGATTTTCATCTCATGATCTCATCGCACATTTATGGGTTCTACATTACCACGTCGGACTGTCATAAATATCATCACAAATTTTGAATTCCACGACTCTGTGTAATCAGACTTATTTTTCATCTACCTACCATTCTTTCAATAGTTTCATGGCACACCATCTGTTAAAGTTAGGTCACGATTTAAGGGTGGAGATTCTTTAACAACAGATTAATTTAATAATAACTTTTATATAAAATCATCAAAAGTATCTTTTAATTATGAAATTAAACATTTGAAACATGATCTGTGCTCCAAATATATCATACAAATAAAAAAAAATTAAGAATTTAATATAAGTTTTACTGTTCATCAAATATTTGAATTTTACAACGGTCCGACTTTAATGATTTTTTTATAGAATATCAAATAGCATTTTAATTAAATGAAATTTGATACATAATTAATTGATAAGGCCATCAATAATTTTATATGTTTTGTTTCTATTTTTTAATTTTTAAATTTTAAAAATTTTGTCTATAGTATCAAGTTAATCATTGGCAATGGATCATTTTTTTTAAATAGAAAAAGTTTCTTCAAGAAAATATCAGAAAAACGGATGAAGAGTAAATTTGATACTTTTATAAAGTACAGTGAAAAAAATATATATATTTTTCGAACTGCCGTGAGGCATTTAAATCGTAAAAATCAACAAAATATTTGCCCAACCACTGCTTTTTATTGAGCCGATAGTATTTCCAAACAATTTCTAATCGAAGCTGGATTGCGACGTATTTTTATTTTTTTTTTCTAGCTGGATGCACCGCCCCCAATGACGCAAACACAAATAAGATAGACTGAACCTAATATTTGCGTTAAATTAATTACAAAAAAAGAAAAAAATATATATGTTATGGTGATGGTGTGGTTTGGTGTTCCTGAGATTAAAAAATGAGTCATTTGGGAAGGCCATGGTGCATTAAAGTACATCGGAAAGAGATTTTTTTAATTGATGCTCTCTGACTTTGATTTTTTTTTTTTTTTCATCCTCGTATCAAACTCAAATATTGCAAGAGCTTAATAACTTGGATATAATGAAACGCAACTTGGATGTTTTTAATTAAATTAGTGGTCAATATAGTTAATTATGCAAGAGAAATTCCTCCAAAAATTTTACAATCATCTCTCAGTATACCTAGCTAAATCCTAAAACTGTTCGGCACCTTTCTGTTTTAGCACTATATTGAATACCGGTGCTATTTATGCGCGAAAGTTGTTGCTAAATACAAATTTGTTATTTGAAAATAGTAGTATTAGAATAACACCTTTTCACTGTAACAGAAAAATTAAAAAGGATAAAAAAAAGAGACAGAGAGAGAGATGATAATTTTCTTTTTTGCTAAATCAAATATGCTAAAATATAGTACTCTTTCATTACTCTTCCGAGTACTTTATTTTTTTTTTTTCGATGATCATATCTCATTTTTACTATTTTTATTACTGTTTCATGTATTGTCAAATAATTTTGAAGACTGTGGTTGAAGGGAAGAAAATTCTTGGGTTTAGACAAGAATGGTTTGAAGAAAGACTAAAGCAGTACATGAACAAGTCGATACTGATCAGAGCTCCACTATTGGTCGCAGCTCAACCTTAAGCACCTCTCTCTTTTTCTTTTTCTTTTTCAAATTTTTTCCCTGGATGATGGAAGAAAAAAGGACCACAATACAAGTTTTGACCACCGTAAATTTATCTCTTACCATATTCTAAAAAAATTTCATGCGATTCATCTTTTCACCCCCTTTTTAAGTTACCAGTATCCTTTGCTCACATGCAGAGTGCCAACCTTTGATCCGAGCCGTCCAATTTAATCTCGACAGTTAAATTTTTTTCGGACCTATCAATCTGGTATTATTCACGGAACATCATCATTGATCAGACGGTTTAGATCATAGATAAGCACCTGCTCACCTTAATTAAAAGATGAGCAAAGATTTCATTACACTTTTTAAGTATGTCAGTCTTTATTTCTCGTTCGCTCCTACATTTTAATCTAAATTGTTGGCTCAAAATATTGGCCGTTGGCTCAAAATATTGGAGTGCATAGCGGCCACTGAAGACTAAATTTTTTTTTATTGTTTTATTTAAAAAAAATTTATGCATACGTAATAAATTTATTTGATAATTATCATAATTTACATCAATGCTTCTCGGATAGAGTTATAAATTATATTTGTTTTTTTTTTTTCATTTAGATAGTCTACCTATAAACTGCAATTTAAGAACGATTTAGATAGTCTACCTAAGAACGATTTAGGAAACATTCAATATTGTTCATTATATACTAAATATATCAAATATGATACAACATCTATCTAAGTTATAGATAATATATTATTAAGTCATTGCCAATTACTTGATCTAGCTAACTTGTCTGTTTTATTTTATTGCTACTATGATTTTTTTTTTTTTTGGGATATTCGCACACAATATATAGACCACAATATCTGACTAATAGTTTAACAAAACACATTAAAATTTCGAGGAGAACATATATAAAACGTTAACCTTTATCATGCTTTTCGTGACAAGCCCGATCAGTTACGTAAGACGTAATTCAAATATTACATGTATATGATCGACGATGATAACTCTAAATTTCCTCATGCATCCTCCAACAGCTAGGGTCATAGGGTGTATGTATTTATTCATCTATTTTTCTACTTCTCAACAGATTGAGTTACACGTCAGCACCAGCTAGTGGATTGCTTAATTAAGGTTGACCTCGGAGGTAGTTACCGGAAACAGAACATCTGGTGTAGGCCAATTATACTTTAATTTTTCCTTCATAAAACTGAAGACCAAAATTTACGTAATTATAAGGAAATCGAGGGTTCTTTCTGCAAAGTGGAACGCTAGTCCACTTTCCTTCATCAAATCAAACCTAAGATACTTATTTTGCTTTTTATCTTAATAATCAACATAAGGTTTGATTTGATTTCATTTAATTAGAATTAATTTCTCACTTGGATTTAATAATATAGAAATTACGATTAAATAAATTAAATTTATTTTTTTTTATTAGAAAATTTAATAACATGAATATTCATAAAAAGAAAATATTTATTTCGGTCGTTGGCTTATTGAAGTTCGTTGACACCGTTAGGAAGAATCCCAGGAGACCTACATGAAACGGTGTTTCGACTTTCCAATAAGAAGTAAAGCAGGTCTGCGAAGGAGGAAATTGTGACGCCTGAAGAAATTATAAAGAAAGGATCCTTCGTCTTCTTTTACTGTCTGACCTTTCTGTTGCACATGACGTGTCATACTTTGAATGGCTAGTCCCATTCGTCCTGTTCCGGTCCGGATTTTGTAAGAAATATTTATTGGCCGGTACGTATCTGGAGTAATCTGATCAGATTTCTCAGTAGAGTTGACGGGTTATTGTTTGTTGAAGAGGAGAAGATACAGAATGTAAAAGAAAAATTGTACGCAAAATACAATGCTATTAATTAGACCCATATCGTATTGAGCGCAATTACGAGATCATAACAAGCGACTTGATCACTAGTCGGAAAAAAAAAAAAAAAAAAAAAAGGTTGTTATGTCTCAGTCTGACTTGGATTTACATATTTGTGCTAGCAGTCAGTCGCAATTAATTGATTTTTCGTACTCCCTTAGCAGTGAGAGCTAGTGAGGCATCATGCTTCGTGCATAGAAAGAATCAGATCCTGATCCCGTGTTGCGCGACACCGGGCTACACGCACGCTCAGCCGTTCGATTTTTATCGGGCGATTCATTTTTTTCGGTCTTATTAGATGCACGAGGCTCCCATATCCATCAGATTCAGATCAGACGGCCCATGTTGCGCGCTACACGCTGTGTCGGACGACACAGGATTCGATTTCGAAAGAATCCATTACACGTCTCATTTCTATATCGAAAATTTAATTGACAGATTACTTGGTAGCCTCTATCAAGTTCTCTAAAAAAAAGAAAATTTAATTGACAGCGACATAGACGCCCAACTTGAAAACCGAATTACTATACTCCACTTAATAAAAATTTAATACACAAATAAAATAACCCAATAAATGTTTAACAACAAAGGAATTTTGGTTCCGGCTAAAATCAAATTAAATAAATACATGAAATATTTCGCCGGAGACATCTACCGGTGCGGCGTATCGAAGTTGGAGGGAATATTCCATTTTAACGTTCCAACGCAAAGTATTTGCTAACAAGTTTGACCCATTTATTGCTTTTAGATAAAGATTGCCGACTCCCATTTTTCTTCTTACTTCACACTCTCCTTTTTTTGCCCCTTCACAGGCTGCAAAAACTTATTTTCAGATGCATGAGACAAAAAAGACAAAATATATGCGGCCGAGAAAAGCCTCTTATTTTTTTTTTTTATTTATAAAAGCCTCTTATTTAAAATCAAAGCAATGTGAGTTCTGAGAAATTAAGGAAAAATTAGTCCGCTTTGTGTCGTAATTCATAAGCTTCTGGGCTTGTATTAACTGAGATGTATTCACTTGAAAATTTTCCAAAATTTTAAAAGACATCTGGATTTGGGTCCGATAATTGAACCAATCGATTAGCTGAATAAAGAATAAGTTATTGAGCGACCCCTTAAAATTATTGAAGAAAGCTTTTGTATTTTAAGCAAAAAAACTCCTTTTGTAATCATTGTACCGTCTGTGTACAAAAATAAAATTTATCAAATCAGTTTCCCTCGAAAGCAAATGGGACCAAAATCTCGGACAGAAATGCACAATTTCAAAAAAGCTGGTGGATGTCTTTAAACTTTGTTGAAGAAAGCACCGATTTTCGACATTTTTCCCACGGGAACTTTTTCAAAATAAAAACGACGCACCGATTTACCTTTTTTGGTTTTTGCTGTTCGTGAGAAAGCTGTTGCTTGAGGCAGAATTTATTAGTATAACTATATATTTAAAATTTTATAAATTGCGTACTTCTTTGTAAATTAAAAAAAAACAAACTTTTCGTCTAGTAATAAAATATAGCAAAATATATCAAGATGAAAGAATAAACAAATCATCAATAAATTATTAAAGTCCATGCAACAAAGCCAGGGCCATAACATCTGAGAATTACTGTAATTATATTATAATTAATTAATGTTTTTTTTTCAATTTTAATAATATTAAACATTTTGGGGTGGGGGAGAAATATGTAATTTTATTTCCTTAATTATAAGATTAAGTGGGAGTTTTTATATTTATTAAAGGATATATCCTATTTAAATTTCAGAGGGAAAGCTGTAAGTTTGTTGTTTTCGAAGGGACAATGTGAGATTTGTTGCACTTTAAAAAATAAATATAATCTATATCTATATCTATATCTATATCTATATAATATACAATGTTAGGACTCTTTTCTACAGTAAAAATGGTGATGTCATCATGACATCATCACTCTTGGATAATTATCTCCATTTCATATCTCAATGAACCCTTCATTTTTAAATTTCAGACAAATATATTTTTACTTTTAAATTATTAAGATGCTTTTAAAAATTCATTTGGCTATGAAAAATTATGTGCATGCTCACAAAAATATATATGAATTAGTGATATAAAAATTTTTAAATTATAGACATATAAAATGTTTAAAATATTTTCTGAATCTCATAAAATTTAATTTGCATGTGAGTTTTTTTTTTAATTGTTTTGAGGCCTTGGAAAATCATTTGGTTATGACAATTTATGTGCTTACTCAAAGATATATGAATAATTTAATGATATAAAATTTCATCATTATAGACTTATAAAATATTTTTAATAATTTTCTGAATCTCATAAAATTGAATCTCCATAATTTCATAAATATCATTAGATTTTTAATTATTCAAAGTAATTTATAATTTTATTTGTGCATAAAACTTTATATAAATGTCCCAAAATTATAATATATCTTATCATACCATAGAAAATTTTTAATCTAACAATACAATTTTGTGAAATAGGGAATATGTGGTACTTTTAAAATTATTTGAGGGTATTTATTTATTCAATTGGCCATAAAAATTTTATACCTTTCATTAAAAAAATATGAAACGCCCAACAATATAAAATTTAATAATTATAGAGTTCTAAAGTATTCTTTTTGAATTTCTAAATCTAATGACTTAATTCTATTATTTAAGAAATATAATTTTATTTTTTGTTGTTTCCAAATTTTTTCGGAATTTCTTGATGTAAAATTTTATGTACATAATAATAAAATTTTATAATTTCATAATATTTTAATTAATTGTTTAGTTCTGCAAATTTTTATAATATTATTGTAAATATTGGATTGCTGACAGAGCTTCGTAGATTTTATTTTTTTATTACATTTTATTTGTATGCTTACAAAATTATACAAAATCCAATGATATTGATTTTTTTTCCAATGTTTTAACAATTTTTATGGTTTTCAGATGTTATGAATTTCACAAAATTACATTATAACTTTTAAATTATTTGATAATTTTTCAAAAAAAAAATTTCATCAAATTTTATATGAATGGTAAAATATTATGAGAAACCAATTGATGCCAAGTATTTTAGATTATTTATAAGATTGTATTCAATTTTATGAGTATTAAATTGTAGATTATCCACAATTGAAAAAAATAAAAAATTGATCAAATTTATAAAATTTAGAGAAATCTTAATACAATTGGTTTTGTTCTCATAATTCTAACACTTTTTAATTAAAAAAGTTAATAATGACATGCCAACCTTAATACAACCATTCACTTTTCATATATTAAAAATGACAGAAGCAATTAAGGTCCCTTGAAAACAATCCAAAACCAAATAAATAGTAATGACATAAATGACAAATGTAATAAAACGACACACATATCAAAATATTCAATTAATTATAACAAGAGATCAATTGTAAGATGGTTTGATATTTATTCAAATAACTACAATCATAATTCTGACAATTATTATAATTACACGTCGGGCTTAAGACATCCCTCATCGCGCAAAGCGCGAATACAAGGCTAGTATTTGTAAATTTACAGAAACTATTTGTAATGCTTAAATATAGGAGCAAATATATCTCTCGACTCTCTTCTTATCGTTGTCGCTTCCTCTTCGCCTCTTTCTCTTTGGTGTCTAAAGTGAAAACTTAATTTTCAGTGTAGAAGCCTATCCTTATCGCGTTAGCAGATGAAGTAACGTAATTCAAATTGATAATTATTTTTTGTTTGAAAAAAGAACAAGCGATAGAAGTTAAAGAACTTAATTGACAAATAGGATAATTCAAGAATAAAAATCTCTACTGTTTGACTGTTTCTCAAAATATATGTTCTCATCTTTTGCAACTTGTAGGTGATTCTTTACATTATTGAGAATGTGAGGACTATTGCGCAACGCCTGTTGTACTTCTTATTTGTTTCTTTTTCTGAAGTGACGCTTCTCCTATTATTAATTCTTTCTGTTGCAATTTGCACAAGATATTCACATATATCTCTAAAGCTAACATAACAAAACACTCAATAACACTTCTAAAGAAAAAAAAGGGAAAATGACGTGCTTTCAAAAATGTTGGCAAAAGACAAAAGCTTTGTTTTTTCCCAACTGATTAATCACCAAGTAATCATCCTCCATTAAGATAGCATGACCGTCCGATCCACATTCCGACATGTGTAATACTAGAGAGGATATGAATCAAATCATTTTATCTTATTAATTATACAATAGTGTGTGTGTCTATATATATATAACTTTTTTTTTTCTGTTAATATATGCCTCCAGCTGGTTTAGCAAATTTGCCACTATCAGGAAAGAAAAAAAAATGAAAATAAAGTATGTGATGCTATTTTTACAGTGGGCCAAATATTTTAAATGAGGATGGAATTAAATAGGAAAAAAATTATAAGGCAGACGTAATAGTTGGTGCATGACGTAAAACCAACTAATGCAACTTAGATAATAAAATCAAGCCACGGAGACCCATCAATATCATGGGTCAAGTGAGCAACATGGCACCTTTTTATTTAAATAGAGGGACCATTATCTGTTCAATTAGTGTACTCAATTTAGAATTGGAACATTCCAAAGAGGACATGATTTATATGTACTCCTTGATGTCAACTTAGATAAGGATTCTCTTCAAATTTATTGTCGCAATACTAAAGCTATAAATTCGGACAGTTGATCTAAAATCAGACGGTGCGATCTCCACTAAGGAGCTACCCTACCACAATTAATTAGCTCACATCCGTGGAATAGTGTATGGATGGTATCCGCACCACTTTATTATGTTCAATTAGAGATAAGCCAGTACGATTTAACAAGTACTACATATCGGTTGGTCACAAATTTTAAAATACAGATGACGGCTCTTATATAGATAAAATTATCATTAACAGTTTATTTAAATGTTAAACTAAATTAACTGGCTGTTAATTAATACCAGAAATTTTGTTGGAATCTATTTTTCTAGCTTACGATATAAAAAAAAAAACGCATCTCTAATTATGATTTAAAAAGTTAATAATAACTATAACTTAACAACATTTTTGTAGTTAATAATAAATTTGACTGATAAAAATTATAACAAAGCAATTTGTCTATTGCTATAGTCTTCATTGTTTCAGACTTTATCATTACTCATTTTGATTCTATGTTCTGTTTGCTTTTCTTTATTAGGAGGATAGCTGGATAGGAAATGAGTGATAACCAATCATGCAACTAGTAGCATATTGTCTGAAAACTAGCTCTTGATCTGATAATTAAGGACAATACACTTTGAGTGGAATTTCGGTATCCAAATAGAAAAAAAAATTCTTATTTAATATTTAAAATTGAGAAATCGACTCCACTTTTATTAAAAAGAAGGTTAATAGGTTATTGGTTGGTGTAGTCCCAAACATATTGAAAGTAATCCTTAGATAAGAATAACACACATCTTGTACGTAAATACAATTAAGGGTCCTTAATTCGCCCTTTCCAGCATGCGTATGAAAATACTAAAGATAATTTGATTGTTGTTTTCTTTCAAGGCAATGAAACGTCAGAGCAAAAAAAAAAGAAAAAAAAAAGAAAAGAAAAGTTAGGGTACAATTTTGGGAAGTCATTCTACCTACGTCTTGTCTTACAAATAAACCACCAGGCATTAGTTTGTCCTTATAAAATTATTGCACTTTCGACTTTCAATTTGTATCGATTGATTTATTTCAGAAAGTTTGTAACAATTGAATCACTCGATTGTCCTTTTTTCATCCAAAATGTAAGGAAGTGCTGCAATTAATTGTCCCCATCGGCAAAGAATCATATCATTATAAAAAGTAAAGAAGATCAGACACAACCAGAAAAATCGCGAGAAGTAAATTCATCCAGTTGAAGAACTTTTTTAATATCACCTCCCTTAAATTAAAAGATATTCTATAAAAGCATAGATCAAGTAAATGAATATATAGTAATATCGATGTTTATGTCATCATAAATTAATTAATAGAAATATCTATTTATGGCTTACTATAGACTTCATAATGATATGGATGATAATGGACTTTCATCTAATTTTCCAACTCGATAACAGTAGAACCAATCTAATTATAAATTAAAATTTTAGTAATTTGCCTCCTCGTGCAACTAAGTGAAGATCTGCTTGTACAGTGTAATATCTATTTTACTACTGTTTAATATATAAGCTGATCATCGAAACTTCATAGTTTTCGTTAAGTAGATTCTTTTGCTTTCTCGTGCAAGTGGATAGTTGTGCTTATACAGTGTAAAGTGCTCTTACAAGAGATCTTCCAGATCCACTAATGATACTTTAGTTTAATAAAATATACTTCCTTATATATGATATATCCTCAGTTGCTCACCAACGTCGTACAGTGTGATGTTTATATCAGGTTCCACTTTTCGGAATTCATAACATTCAGTGCAACAAGTACATAACAATGCTACATACTTGTACACCACTGCATGATAGGAAACTTAACCCAAAGGATCATATATTACTCAAATCAGCGTAGGCTTAATTGGGTTCCAAAGCATTTCCCATGGAGTATTATGAATTATTTTATGTGTAGTGCTAATTAGGTAAAAGAGTGTCAGACGTGTACCCTGCATTGCTTTTAGTTCCGTGATTGTGATAGTTAATATTTCCTCGAGATCGCAGGTTCAAATCCAACTTTGGCACTAAAATAGTGCATATCGGAAAATTAACAGCAGACAAATTTCAAATTTATGAAATTCGGGACGTTTTTTGTTAAATTATTTTTGTAAGATTATTTATGGAAAGACAACTTTGAAGAAACAGTAATGTAATCATTCAGTTTCATCGCAGACCAGACTTTTCAATAAGAAGATCAAAATGCAATTGCGCGTGCATTGGAAGCTTGAAAACGATCAGTGAACCCTCAACATATGCAAATAATATCCTCAAATAATTAGCACCTACTATCGAATAAGCAACCGATATAGTACACCAACACAAAAAAACAAAAAAAAAAGAAGTGAAAAAGACATTTCAAGCAAAATTATCGGCTATAATTGATTTTGCAAGCTTACAACCATACAACAATGCTACAGAGAGAGAGAGAGAGAGAGGGAGTGAAAGAGGGAGGGAGAGAGAGGGGAAGAGGGACGGAGAGAGATAGAAAGGTGCAAAACCTAGCTGCTTTCTGTAACAGCACTTTTAAGTTAAAACCAACAATTTTTCACGATTGTCAGCAGTATACTCTAAATAAACCTATAACTCTACACCAAATCTATCTAGCAAAACAACAAGACCACTGTTAATTAATCTGACTCCTTGCGCTTCTTGCCTTTGTTTGACGGCTTCACAGTACAAGGAGAAGTGCTGGTTGGCTCAGGGGTAGCAGCACTTGATGCATGCTTGGTGTAGACAATACAATCATCGAGAGTGTACAGCCGAAGAGCGAGGGAAGTGATGGAAGGTGTCTTGGCAGCAGCAGTGAGAGATGACCAGTGCCACCATTGGGATTTTATGTGCTCTGATTTGATCATGCTTTCAAGTAGAATAATTGCTTGAACCATCTAAAAGCATAAAAATGGGCTTAAATAGTTAGCTAACAAGTCAGTTTAGATCAAGCAAGACAACCTCTGGTTACATAATAAAATCTAATATTAAGTATGAAGGTCAGCTACATCTTGTATAGAGATGAATCTAGTGACACTATTAAAGTTTATTTTGGTATCCTGTTACAAACAGAGGTTCAATATGGAACATATGTTTCAAAGAGATAAAAAATAGACATAGCGAAACAACAGACTTAAAAGTATCAAGGCAAATCATTGGAGTCCTAGCCAATAAGCAAGGTTACTAACACTCTAACAGGCTTAAGGGTGACTTGTCAGGCTGGTGTGATTGGTTCAGTCACTCAAGTTAGATTGTCTAATAGAAACCCAAAGCTCCAAAAGATGCGAATAAAAGAAAAAAAAAAAAAGACAAAAGATATACCTCATATATGGACTCAGCTGTCTTGACAAAAGCACGCCATGCACGTCTTTTACCCGAGTCATACCTCATAAGCCTTAGCGATTCGTCAGGCAGAGCTGCCTCCATGTCGAGCAAGTCCATTTTGAGAAACCGAACAAGTTGAGCATTTCTCCCCTTCACCAGCCTAAGTGATGCCTCAGGAACCGTGCACTGGACGTTATCTATTGATCCCACAACCTGTTAAGAGTTTTTAGATAAGAAAAGGTCATATGTTAGCCTCACTCAAACCAATAGGTATATCAACCAAACAGATAAACAAGTGAAAGAAAATTAGAGTCTAATTTCTGTATACTGATTTCTCACCTTTTCATTATCAGACGATGCTTTTCTTTTACCCATGGAGTGTTCCTCAGTTGGAGTCAAACGGCTACTATGCCCCAAGTGCAAACCAGCTTCGACCATGCTCCCAGATCCCACATCTTCCTTTCTATTAAGAAGTGCCAGATTGTCCGGGTCAAGATATTTGGCACGCTTATTAACAAAAGAAGGCACACCATTTGACCCTATCAGCCCAATCTGTTGCACATCCTCCTTAATTGAATCTTTTACCACAAATCGCTTACAAATCTCATCAAAATCAAAGGGACATTTCCGTGTCAGGTTGGTGCCCATTCTATCATCCTTCTCTTTCATATTTTCATTTCCAACAACCCCAGTTTTGGTCTTTACCTTCGGTGTGCATTTACTCTTGGAATGGACATCTAACTCAGTTTGGGTTGAAAAAGTGTTATGGCAAGAGAAACAATGGTTTCTAGAAGTCCAAATAGGCTCCAAGCACTCGCATCTGAACATTTTCTCTTCACTCATTTTTCCTTTCTTTTTCGGCTTTTTTGGTAGTTCTTTTATTTCATCATCAGTAATATCCCCAAATTGGCTCTCAAGTGTCCCCAGTGCCCTGGTTTTCAGTTGAGGAGATAAAATTTTACCATGAGGTAAAAATGGGCTGTCCGAAGAAGAATCTTGATTAAAGACTATCCTTTGCAAGGTTAAGATAGTTTCTTTTAACTCTCTCTCCCTTGGGTCACCATCCCTCAACCAATTCACAAGTGCATGCACTTCTTCTTCAGATTCATATAAAACAAATGAAGGTGCTACCTCTGCTGCTGGCTCCGACCGGCCTAGCATACTTCTGTTCAGAAAAGATGATTTTTCATTCCTTTTCTCCTTTTGTAAAGAAGCAGTGCCATCTACTACCAACCAAGGTCGTTTACCAGGTCGGGTAGTGATCCAATACAAACGACCCAATGTGTCCCTCCCAAGGAATTCCCTTCTTAAGCAAACCTTTGAGAGTTGCAACTCTAACTCAATAATTGCATCTTGCAATGTTGAAATTTCATTTCTTACGGTATCCATCTCGTTATCCCTAGTCGAATTGTCAATGGGATCTCCATTTGTTGCTCCCTCCCCTGTTTCATTGTTGCTCTGATTAGCATCTCCAGCACATAAAGAGGTTGTACATTCCTCATTATTTGGCTCACTGTTGGGTCTAGAATCAGATTTTAAGGCCTTTATTGCAAGGATATCTTCTCTGACCTTTAGGTTTCTCAATTCAGAACTCAGGCTTTTCAATTTCTGCTGTAAGTCAATTGACTTGTCGATGCATTGGTCGATGTGCTCTCTCAAGAGGGAAGAGTTCAAGAGCTCATGGCATAGGAACTTGAGGAGAAATATTCTCTGAGAATAGAATGATAAATTAACGTGAGAAAATAGGAACTTTCAATAGAAGGCTTTATATGAAGAAAATACTGATCAGCTCTATTGGTATGTAAAAACACTATATATCTGATCAGCTTACCACCAAATGTGACAACTTAATTACTTTCATTTCCCTTATTGTCTAACTTTAGTTTTGAGTTAAAGGATTATACAGACATGGATCTTAATTAAGGATTACAGATTAAGCTCCATCAAGAGTGGGAAAAAAAAAACAAATTTTTATGGGGAATTGTGAATTTAACTTTGTGCAGCCCTTCAAAGCAACAAATTTATGCAACATTACACCTCTACAAAGCCTTATAAACATCATATATACCTAAAAAAGGTAGAGAGGTATAAATCCATGTCCCTCCCCTACCAATTTACTTCAAAAATACTCATAACTGACACTCCCTAGTTATCCGTAAAATTACAGGAGTTAGTTTGGTACTTCTGAATAAACTAGGAGCACAGCATATATCTTAAAGTTTTCTATTTAGATAATTATATGGGCGTAAATGCACTTGTTTTGCAAGGGTATGTCTGGTGCTCATGCTTGACATAATCTTAATAGAAAACATAAATAAATTGTAAAATGAATATAGTAATAGAAGACAATATCATATTGTAAGAGCTAACCTCATCAACACTCATCTCCCAGTACTCTCTCTGTTCCATAGTAGACACAAGCTGACTCAAAGCCAACTTTAAAGTACTCTTGTCCTCACTACCGTATCCCTTTAGCCTTCTTTTCTCAGCAGAACCACTGTCATGCCTCTCCTTATCTTCCCCCTTCCCTTTGCTTTTGCAACAAGAAGGACAATACCAGTTTCCATCCGGTATGCGGGCCAATGGCGGGTTTAGACAGTACATATGATACTCTGAATCGCAAGTATCACACAACAGTACACTCTTGTCGTCCCTATCTACTCCACAAACTTTACATAAACCATCATCCCATGGGGCTTTTGGAAGGTCATTTAGTTTGGCTAATGCTCCTAAAAGCTCGTTCTCAAGACCTTTATCATTGTTTGAACAGATAGGATGTGTGGCAAATTTCTGAACTAGATTGAGTACCTGTACTCAGCAGAGAGAGAGTATGTATTAGATCCAGTTGCACAGTAAAGAGGAGGTTATGCTGTGAAAGGTTAGGAGTGAAAAATGCGAGCTAACCTCATTCTTGTACAAGGATTCAAAGCTCTCACTCAATTTCTCAACCTTTTCCAATTGACTAGCATCATCAGCATGTGCTATGCATAAATTCTGAAGAACCTACAGAGTGACAGTATGTGTAGAGATGTCAGATGGGAAATAAATGTTAATGGAAACATATTCGGCAAAAATCTCCAAGTAATCAACAGAGGGTCTAAAACTCTGACAGCTAGAACAGTGCCAACAAGAGCAGAATGACACCAGGCAATGCCAATTGTCTAAATCTCATTTTTAATTTTTTAAAGGTTAAAGGTTTTCTGCTGTTCACTGAGATCATGTGTCATGGGTTCAATATTCTCTGAGCTAAAAGGGGTTAAAGGAACTAAACAAAATGAATTAATTTAGGGCTACATGAGCATGGTAATTTATGAAATTCTATGCTTGCAAGTGGCAGCAACATGTTACCCCAGTAACTGAAAGATAATACTCCAAACTCCATAGACCATCATAACACAAAATATTAAACTACTACCCACATATTAATCCTGAAGAAAATAAAGTACCTCTCGGACATCCTCCATAAAAGCCTCATGAGACCCGCCATAAACTCCAGCAGCCAACCTCATATCAATGGTCCGAAAATCAAGGGGCCGGGAGAACATGGCAGGAAAACCAATGATTCCCTCAAACTCTTCCTCATCAGAGTTCACCAGAGATGTGCCCAGAAGGTTGCAAAAGTTTTTCTGCTTCTCAGTAATGGTTGTCAGGGCCTGCCGCAGCATAATGCGACACATCTTTGTCATTGAGTCAGGGATGGAAACAGTCTTTTGGCTTTCTTTCTCAGGCTTCTTCTCTGGCAACTTTTGGGGCACAGTCCCACCAGACGCATCAGCTAGCACACTTAAGGCAAGTTTCTGAGGAAAAAGGGTTGAACAAATTACATGATCAATTTCCAAAAACAATCAGAAAATCAATTTCCATTGATAAAAGTCAAATAAATTAGAAATATATATTCTGTAAGCAGATATTTTTTAAGTTTTCACTTCTCAAAAGAATGAGGTCTTGGCTGTCTACTTCTGAAAGACAAAAAAGAATTTTCCAGTAACCCATTGAAAATTATTTCCAAATTACCCTATAAAATAGGAAATATGAGAAACAGACTTCCCTGCTATCCATTATTAAGTCAGAATACCCCTCTCAACTTATGAGGAAAATTTTGGGCATTTTTAAAAATATACTGCATGATGCCCAATATTTACCATGTCTTGTTGGATAAAGAAAATTTAATTTTACAATGATACCTAAGGGTAATTTTAGCATTTCCAGATACATGCACCACACATAGAAAACAAGGAGATACCTTGGTGGGGCCTGAAGCATTCCCCTTATACACTTCCTTGCTAATTGAATGTTCCAGGATTTTCTTAGCCCAATCAGGCGGGTTTCTCTCAAGGGCTTCAAAGATGCACTTTCTGATTCTTGTCCCCACATTGGTCGGCAACTTTCTCACATTCTCTAGCGGCTGGGCCCACTCTGGCACGACATTCACATCAGCAATGGCTGGACGAGGAGAAGCTGCTATCTCAGAATTATCTTTATCTCCCATAAGAATAATCTTTTCTTCATTCGCAGGATCTCTTATCTGCCTCTGAGCTTCTGCAAGAATCTGAGAAATAACAGATTGATTAAATTTGATACTGGTAAGAGCAGAACTCAACTTGTATTGGGAAAGAGAAGACAAACACACTAAAGGAACAATATAACAACTGAACCAGTTGATCAGAAGAGAAGTTATCATGTATCCTACATTATGTATCTCTGGTACACCGCATGCTGAAAGATGGAGCTGACAGAAAATTCTACTATTTCAGTCATAATCCAGCCATGATACTAGTATGATAAAGGAGCTTTCTTATAATTTGCATCAAGGTTTGTGCGGTTCAGCAGTTGAGTGGTGATTTAGCGTATATCGGTCATAAAACGATGATAAATCAGTTGTTCGGTGATAAAACGGTGATAAAACGGATAAAATAGATGTGCGGTATCAATTAAAATCTAGATAAAATGGCGATAAAATGGAAAAAATAGAGTTTTTTAAAAGCTTGATTTGCATTATTCATTTCAATCTTGTGTTTTCAATTTTGTGCATGTGTAGTCCATCTATTTTTCTTTGGATATGGTACACCGGTTTCAATGGTCTAAGATATGTAGCAAACTAAAAATGCTTACCAAAGCATCAGCCTTAATCCCTGAAACACCAGATATTGCACCAAAGAGCACACCACCATCTCCTTGCAATGCGCGAAAGACCTTTACACCATCTGAGCATGATGTGTCTGACAGATCCACACAGGCACCAAGTTTCACAACTGCAAGGGCATATCTCCTGGCCAGCTCTGGCCATGTCAGCTCATTAAGGGTCAATATATCTACCTTTAACTCCTTGCTAGCTGAGCTCTCTACATCCTTTCTCCTTCCACGTCTCGGTCTTGATTCCCTTGCCTCTGCTGTGGGATCCACAAAGACCATCACTCGTGATATAACCTCATTAAGCAAGAGCTTGAGTAAGGAAATGTGGATCATGGCCAACCAGACACCGCCACATTGTCCTAGGGAACCAGATGACAGTTTGACCAGAGAGGCCTCTCTTGTCGATGAGGTCTCAACTGGTACGAACATTGACGCACCCTCTCCATTGCCACTCTGTCTTGAGGTTTGGTCATGTGTACCAGATCGCACCACCTCAAGCTGATTCCTGGAGACTATGGCGGTTTCAGGCCAGGGATTGATTAGCTCTTCTTCAATATCTTCATATGAGGGAAGTTCTTGTAAATCTAAAATATCTTTGAATCTGTACATGAATTCCCAAATCTACAAAATTAAGAAGAATTAGAAACAAACCAGAATTGCCATGATTGTTATAAAATCAACCAAAAGATAAAATATTTGGAAAGGATTTGAATTGACTTCTTTTATGTACAGATATATTAAGCAAGAAGTATGGCTCCTTAGGATTGGTGCTTATTAACACATAATGATACTTAACGTGGATGGATTGACATCATCATGAAATGACTATTTCGTGGTAGCAAATGAGCTCGTTCAGTTAAGGTTCAGTCTAACCATACTGGGGTCATTATAATTTTGGGTCTATTCTTTTATAGGTTTGGAATTTTGGATCACTTCTGGTTCTCAAGTATTTCAGGATCAGGTAATTTTGGGTGTAGATTGGTAATTTTAGGTTGGTCACATTTTAAAATGATAGGGTTGCACCGGCCATGGAACCTTCATTTTAAAATGTTAGCATGGGTTCTGGCCCATTATTTTTGGATTGGGTCTAGTTCAAGATTACCATTATTTAACTTCCACAGTACTTGGGATAGGTTAGTAAGCTCTTTTACCAACCTATTAGTGTCCTTCAACATGTAAAAAATTACAGCTAAATTAATCTGAAAATTTGTTAAAATAATCAAATAGAAACAAACTTAGTACCTGAAAGACATCTCCGGCTAACTTGGCTGGAAGTCTTTTACTGAAAGATTTTCCTCCAGGAGGCTCATCATTCCTGTGAAGTTTTTTCGACCAGTAGAGAGCTTCAACCATTCCTTTTACTCCATTTTTTGGTACTGCTACAAGATTCTCACTTGCAACAGTAAGTGATTCCAAAAAGTTGCTTCTGTTACTCAAGAAGTGATAACGTGTGCAATTGCCACAAGCTGGGAGAAGGTTTTCTATGATTTCTTGCACAAATTCGAAATCCAATCCAGCCCTGTCGCGATCTAGCCATTCTCTGATTGCCAGACAGGATGACTCCAGGTCTTTCTCATTCTGGATGGTCTTTAGTATGCCTACAGGCCCACAAGCACAACAAACCCTAGCCAAGTGACCAAGATTATACATGGCTTTTGAACTATCACTCACATGATTACAACAAAACTGCACAGTGCCTGATCGTCGATACAGTTCACAGCATGCATCAAGAACTGTACTAACAACCTTGCCCCAAACCAGAGTTAAGTTTTCTCCTTGCACCACAAACTCCCCAATTTGATCGGTGGGAGATGCTTCCTTCTCTGTACAGGAAGTGAACAGATTGAGTTGAGAACCAGATGCCTCTTGTTTACTATTTCCCAGATTGCCCTTCAGGCATGTTGTAAGGTCTTCATCTAACTGACCAGGTTCCTCAAGCAGTGCCATGATGTCATCCTCCCCATCAGGAGCAGTGGTAATACAACTCACTGCACTGTCCGTCTTGTCAGTGCTGGAATCAGCAGCTTTTGCAGTGTTCGGGAAAAGAACTGTGGATGCATTAGGTAGAGGGAAAGCAGAGCACGGCATCCGCCTTACCCTGAAATGCGGGCCATTATTTCCGCCATCTAAGACTTCAAATTCAAAGAGGGAGCAGGTGACTCTGTCATGCCAATACGAAGTAAACCCTACAGGGAATATCTCACAGTTGGTGTGATAGGCCATGCGAAAATCGACCTCTCCCAAATTGACTATGTAATAATCCTCAAATTGGATAGGAAAGCCAGCCTGTTAATAAAGAATCAAGAAAAAAGGTATATAAATATCAATATAATACTCTGCTAAATCAAGGATAAAAAATAAACTAGGTCAGCCACCAGGATCATAACACCTTGCTAAATCAAGGATCATGGATAACCAAAAGGATCATAGCACCCTTTCTTGTACATCCATGACTCCAGAATTCAGATGGAAGTAAATATAGTTGCACAGGTTTCAATAACAGCTATGACTATTTGATCTTTAAAAGCACCAGTGAAAATTGAAGAATAACCATTTCAAGTCTTACAACAATTTGCAAATTAACTATTCAGCATCTCTCATTTATTGGAAGCAACAATTATGTCTTGGATACCACTTGGTAGCCGCTACCAAGCTTATCTAAAAAACAATTATGTCTTGGATTTTTATAGCCTCCAATTTTATCATCTTTAAATTTTATATCCATACAACAGATCTTGAGAACAAAAAATATAGAAAGTTCGCAAACTGTGGTGTCCACATCAGAAATCCATCTAAAATTTTAAAATACAACTCCAAAAATAATATAGTGACTCACTCGCAAATCCCTCTGGGTATATCGGCCATTCTCTTCAATCAGGTATCTTGGCAACCTTGGAGGAGCCGCAGAATCAGAAAATCGCGGTTGCATTGCATCCAGATCCATAAATGGCTCCAAACCCAAACCTCTACTGCTACTACTGCCACCACCAGCCCTTAAGATCTCTTGGTTTTGTGTGAGGTAAGAAGCTGCGAAGATGTTTGAGCGAACCCTTCTCCTCCGAACATATGTGGATCTATGAGGAACCAAACTATCATTTATAGAGTCGGCCTCCGTGGGGAGATACATTGAACCAGGACCTAAATTAAATGCGGGCATGAAGTGCCTTCCATCTGGAAATGTAACCGACAGACGTGTCAAATGGTTGCAAATGCTACATTTAAAAACTACTGCTTCGTTTGGTGAGTGAATTATCTAGAAATCTCACCTTTTTCTCGAAGAATATTTATTAAAATACTAAATATTAAATATTTTTTTTCTTAAAAATTTTAGGATCCATATATCCATAACTTATTGCAGGTTGTAAATTGCTTGATCTATCCAATACCAATAAGAGGTCTTCAAATTAATTCTGCATTACAAACTGATGATACAAACAATACCAGTAGGTAGTCCTTGAATGTGAAAGCTTCCTCTATTTGTAGCGTCCGTAAGTATTCCTGAATTATTCATGGCAAAATGGCGCAATGATGTGGCAAGTCCAGTCAAAGGAGATAAATCTGATTCGTTAGGCCTGTCAACATAGGTAATTGGGTTTGAAACAAAGTAGAAAAGTTGCATTACATGTAAAATCATTATAAGGCTTTGTGTTCGTGAAAAAAAAATCTTTCCATTATTTATAGGAACCTGCAACTAATCCTGACAATATTCCTTATTTCAGAAATCATTACATTTAAGAATTTCTCTGAATCATGTAAAATTATGATCTAAACAGCACAGCGATTCAATACACGTCAGCAGTTAGCTGTTGAAACTTTAGAGACAAAAGCCCCTGTTGCGCTTGCAACAGCTGAGCTCAAGTCATCATAATGAGTTCAGAACTAAAAGCTCTTTATATACTATAAAAATTTCCATAGTAATAGACTTCTGAAAAAAATATATATATATTTAAAAAAAACTTGCAACAGTTATAGCCAAAGTACCTTCTACGTCTCGATACAACTCTCATGTATTGTTCAGTCCAACCTTACCTTGCCCGACACGTAATAATTTTGTACAATCAAATAGTATATTCCACATTTTTGGGGGAAAGAAAAAGTAACAAATAAAGAAATAAAAGCTAATAGTACAGAAAAAATATATATATAATAATAAGCAAGGGTTTGAGAAATGCCTTTGATATCTCGACAAAACTCCACTCTGCTGTGGCTGACTTGCCTCAGCCTCACTCGGCGGGGGCGCATTCATATCAAGCATCGGATTAGCTCCTCCAGCCAGACTCCACTTTCTCGCCGGCACGCCAGCTGCCTGACACTCAGGACAGACCCACTCATCAATCCGCTGGTGCCACATGGCAGGAGGCACAGCGCAGGCGAGGTGGAAACCTCGCTCACAGCCATCACACACCATTGTGGCACCCGGCAGCTCAGCCCGGCTGCAGTAGCCACAAACTAGAGCTGGCAACCCAAACCCGGCCTCCCCGGGGAATTCAGCAGGGAGGCCACGAGAGGGAGTGACTATTCCATGGAACTTATACGCGAGCATGTAAGCCTCATAAGGAAGGAATTGCATCGGCTCAGAGGGGCCCGCCGGATCAGGTGTGCCCTCAGATGGGCCGGGCTTGTCAGGTGTGGCCTCATGGTCGGAGAATGGGCTCGGATCGGAAGGAGCAGGCTCGGATGGCGGCGTGGGAGGGTCTTCGTTGAGATCGATCGAGAATTGCAAGGGTCGCTTAGGCTCTTGATCGGAATCCATAGTGCATTCTAGCACTGAAGTATGAATGTATGTATCGAGGAGTGAGGTGCTGAGGAGGAGCAGAAGAGAGAGAGAGAGTGGATTGAGTGCGTTTCAGTTGCTGTCTCTCTCTCTCAGAGAGGAAGGAGGGGGCCAGTGCGATGGAGAAATTGGGGGTTTTGCGCCACCGCGAAGCATTTTACGGAATGACCCTAAAAATATAATAATAGTTTGTTGACTTTGCCTTCCCTAAAATATTATTTCGCGACCCCTTGTGAATGGCATGAGACCGTCAATGCTCTCGAACCTATCGATCAGCATCTAATTGTTTAGTGTTATGTTATGTGCTTTTTTTTTTTTTGAGGAATGTTATGTTATGTGCTTTAATTGGTTCGATAGTAATTTTGCACTCAAATTCTTTTTTTTTTTTCCTATTTTCCTAAGCTGACTAACAATATGCTCATAACTCAGAAATGTGAGTTTTTGTGGGGCACTCCACCTCTGCGTGGAGAAAGGAAGAGTCAAAGAAATATGGCGACTTTTTAGTGAATATTGGTGCTAATTAGTTCATGTTGTAATATTGTTGATATAGAGAATCAATGTGTTGTTATTGCTCAGTGTTTTCAAATTCCTACTACTTACCGGAAAATTTCGGTAATACCGAATACCGGAACAGTGACCGAAACGGCGATTTCCAGTATTGTGAGACAAAATATCAGGAAATTTCGGATTTCGGCCATCTGGCGGGTAAGGATGCCGGTAGGAATTTGAAATATTGTTATTGCTCGTGTTGTTGTTTTTATCGGAGATAATGTACTGTTATTGTTTTTGCGTTGTTTGATGTTTTATGTTCATATTAGTTGGTTGTGGTTAGGTAGCTGAGGTCATATTGTATTTGTAGATATAGTGTAGATGATGAAATTGTGTAATTGTTGATATTTATTGTCTCCAGTTAGAAAAATAAATAATGCACGTTATTCAAATCTATGGGCGGAACTTGCGGCTCTAGAAATATTTTGATGCCCTCGCACTGAACTCTTGGCAACAATTCTTAATCAACGGCCGCCTTTAACCAGTTTGTTTTAATTAGTATGGAAAGTTTTATCCTTACAAGTTATCCTTACTCTTATAAAAGAAGCAACTTTTTAAAAATTTAAATTTATCTTGTTATAGCAAATATGAATCATCACATATGATACAATTAAAATAACGATAGGCATCAAAAACATATTTTAGAATGCGTCGTACTTATAGAAAAAAAAAAAAAAAAAAACTTATTGGATGGTAAAATAATAATGTCGTAAGGGAAATTATCACAGACTAATGATAACAAAAACGAAAAAAAAAGAAAAGAAAATTTGCCTCCTGTATATTCTGATGTAAAATAGTCTGGGGGAGCACGGAATCCTATTCTCAGGCTGCATAGGACAGTGGTTTCATCTCGCCCATCCGATCTAATCTTGATAGGCAGATTTTCATAGACCGTACGAATTTTGACGGATCTAATATTAATCACGGTACATTCATCATTTTTTTTTTTGACTAGTACGGTACATCCATCGTTGATCGGACAGTTATGATGAAACCGCTGCCCTCTATAACACTGCACAGGGTATGAATTGGGGGAGCGTACGCTTGGCCCAAAACGAAATGCTAAAGGTTTACTACTGTTTTCGCCCATTAAACAAGCACTTCGGAGTTCGGACATTAGGCAAGGATACAGGCAGCCCACATTAGAGCGATATCGTTTCTACCCGCTTTACAGCTGCTGTCAAGATCTCGAAAAAACAATATCCTTTCTACCATTGAATCGTGCAGCAAGAATTTTATTTAAACTTTATTGGATGCTATAAATAAATGATTTCTTAAATTATAAGAAATGGGTTATGGTAATGTGGGAAGTAATCCATCCGTTTTACTTTGTCTCGGTTCTTAAAATCAGAACATCAAACAACCAGCCCGAACTGTTTAATTGTTCGCCATATCAAAATCTCCTTAGAAACCAACTTTTATATTCATATGTTTAAAATTATTTTTACAATTTATTACAATATTTTCCAAAAAAAACACTATAATTGGAGAATTTCAGACCCTACAATTTGAAAATACCATAATATATAGCAAAAAAATTTTGAAAAAAATATATAAATATAGTTCCTAAAGAGATTTCGATATAGAGAATAGATTGAACGGTTCGTATAAGTCATTTGATGCTCGGAATTCAATGAATGAGATTGAAGTAAAACAAATGGATTACTTTGCAAAGTATGGTAGCCCATCTCAAAATCGATCAATTTTACATTACAAACTAGATAATAAAAGGAAGTAAAATCATATATATCTAATTCTAATATTACTATATTAGAAATCCTCGCCTGATTTGTTAGTTCAGGTATTCTACTGATCTAATATGTTTACAAAGCAATCCTGCTTCTAGCACCTTAAGCCATGCGAGGACTTGTTGTGACCCTCTACATTCTGCGATCTCTCCTCTCCTAACTGCCTCGAGCAGCAGCCAGCCAGCCACTGCATAAAACATGTATTTCGCTTGAAAAGATGAAACGATCTTCACAGAGAAGACACCATATATACTCCATATGTTCCCGTTGAGTACACATGCAAGTCTCCCTGTTCTGGTCTGGCTCCTTTGAGGACCCACCGAAAATAGGTTGGATGAAGAAAAGGCCATTGAATGTGAACATGAATTCTAAATGGTGACAATTTAATTTGGTGCTAATTCTTGATAAGCCATTGCTCACTTTAGGTTGAAATTTGAAGGACCCTTCGGAAAATGATTAGAGAAAGGAATATGAATGTGGATATTTTGTGAAAATAGTATGCTTGTTTGTGGGTATTTTGTGAGGAATATGAATGTGCAGCAATGTTTGTTCTGCTGGAGTTTTGGCTCCAACTTGATCATGTCATGCAGTAATGTCTTCCATAGAAAAACAAAAACAAACAAAAAAATGAGACCAACATTTTGGCTAGCGAGTGATTACTGACGACACTTAAAAAGCTGACCTTGATTAATTTGGCTACAAAATATAAAGCAGAATGATGTGTTTGTAACATAACACAGTTATCCCTTTAGTGAAGTCAGTTTTTTAATTTATGAAAAAGCATTGATAAGAAAAATACACACTCTTTCTCACTACGTGAATTACTCGCGTCAAAGACGTTCTCGTTCCTAGAGCGCCGTCTTTAAACTACCATGAAATGAAATCCAAAGATAATTTTAGGAAATATTATCAGATTTAAGGGTGAAGCACATTCTCTTAGACTAGGCAAGACTGGTACAGCAAATCCACAAGCACAATCACAACGGGAAGTACCTACCAATGGCAGAGAAAAACAGCGATAGAAAATACATACTGAAATACATCTATCAACTACCATAAAATACTGATCCATTCCATAAGAATTCCAGACAAACCTGGGAATGCAAACCCTACGAGAAGTAATAAATACAAAGAAACTACTGAACAAACATTACTTTAACCTAATTAAATATCCAATTGGGCAGGCATCTTGCAAGTCGCCTTGTTATGCCCATAAACCTTGCATTTGCTGCATCTGTTTGAACGCTTGATGGAGATCCTTGGATCTGCTGGCTTCTCCTTCGGTCTTCCTGCCATGCGGCGGGTGCGTGTTGGTGGAGTGACAGAGCTGTGAATCAATTCAGAGCTACATGCAATGGGCTGCCCCACATCAGGGATAGGATTGATCGAGGAAGAGTATGCAAGGCGATAGCACTCAGCAGTGAAGTACTTAGAGCAATAGTCGTAGACGCCTCGATCAGTCCGCTCAAAAACAGCAAGAGCATGCATGCATGGAAGGCCATCCACCTGCCAACGACGGCAGCTGCACTCCCATGTCTCCACATTCACCACATTGTTCACAGCATCATCACGAACCTCGAATACATCACCTGTATGAATGTATGTACGAGAAACCCATTACATTTCCACATGATGCCACTAGAAGTAGCAGATAAGTGACAAGTGGATTTGGTCCAGGAAGGTGCCAACCAGGTGATAGAAAATGATCCTTTTACTTGCTCTGTGTGTTCATTGCATTTGATTTTATATTCTATTCCAGTAATTTAGATTACATTATTCGTGGAAAAATAAAAGCAAACTGTCAAAAGGATAAAAATATACCTGCAGAGCAAACAACATCAAGGGTGCGAGCACGATTCATGCGCTCCTGCACCTTGCGGTTGGCTGAAGGTGTAAGTAGATCAGTCCAGCCATTTGAAGTCTCTCGGCGAGTGTACATCATCTCCATTATCTTGCACCGGACCAGGTCCACCATCTGGACCACCGACAACTCATATCTTGTTGAGACCCAGTCGGTAAATATCTCAACTGCATTTGATGAGTACTGGCCATACCGCAAACCCTTAAAATATGCATCTGACCAGCGCTCTGGTTTGGTCTCCATAAGCCACTGATAAACCTCCTCAGACTGTGCTTTGATATTATCTAAACACTGGTTGAATTCTTCGGCTTTAAGAGCATAAATAGCATGTCGGAGATGGTCAACCATGTCATTTTTCACCTCTTGTGTCCACTCTTCGTCCAGCTGAGCAGTAAAATCTTCAATCAACTGATTAACACAATAACCAGGATATCCATACTCCTCAAAGACAAGAGGGATCTCCTCCAATAGCCCGTTTTGTCCATTACAAACAAAAGTGATGGCACGTGATGAACTCAGGGTCGATTTTAACTGCTCAAGGAACCAGCGCCAGTTCTCCAGCGAATCATTCTCAACCACAGCGAATGCGACAGGGAAAATCTCCCCTTCTCCATCGACTGCTGTTGCAACCAGTAAGCGCCAGTGGCGGGTTGATTTAGAAGTTATAGCATCAAGAAACAGCAGCGGACGGCACCCATGCTCAAATCCTTCAAGTGAGGCACGGAATGCGACAAAGAAACGGCATTTTGAGCCCTCAGGTGCATCCATTGTTGCAATACTTCCTGGGTTTGTTTCATGGATTCGGCTGATAAACCAGGGAAGCTGGCCTGATGCCTCTTCGAGCGAGTTGTACAGCTCCTTCTTTGCTATAAATTTGCCACGCCATGCCTGGATAAAACCATCCATGTTAGTGAAAAAATTTCAAGGCCATACAATTTTCTGACAACAGAGTTAGCTTCTTTTTTAAAGTTATGTTTGTTTGGCTATTTTAATTGCAGCAAGCAAATCATGAATCTGAGTTAATTTGTTTCAATTTATCGACACTCATACCATTTTAATGGTCAAGTTCAATATTAAAAACTGCCAGGTGCCGGCAACTAAAACATCTAAATGAATAGTTGCAAAATCTTATCCTTATATATATATGTTATGAAGTAATATTTTTTTTTTAGAAAGATAGACCGTGGCTGTCAAAAAAGTTATGAAGTAATTTTACTCAGCATCTTATTAAATTATCGCTGTAGAGAAAGAAGTCTTGTAATAGACACTTTTCCCTTCTATAAAGAAGAGAGAGAAAATAGTTTGTCGAGTCAAAAGGTCACCCAACTCAACCACACCAAACATATAGAAACTAAGAAAATAAACTTCTGTACCCCATTGTTCCTTCATGGAACTTAAATTCAAAGTATATTATCAACGACAAAATTTGTTTCAGCTCTGTATGACACAGAGTTAAGCTGCTCTCCACTTGTGCATAAAAATACATTAGAGAGTCATGGGCTTCATTGGACCATCTAATCTTAAATGGAGCCCCAAGATCTGCCCGGACTTTCTAATGCATTCTGTCCAATTTAAGAGGAATCAGACCTACATCTAGGACTTCAATAACAAAAAGAAAACAGAAAGAGGTCTCCATGTTCCTTGCCTGCGAGTAATTGAGGCTCAGCCCGTATTCTTTCTCCAGGTCAGTCGCGATGTCTTTTGGCTTATAGTTTGGAGAATCACGCAGCTTCTCCTTGATCACACTTGCAACCCAGCGTTGTGATGCAAGACGGTGACCCCGCTTCATCTCCTTTCCACAAGTGTGTTCATCGGACATCTTCTTGATCATAAATTCTTTCTTCGCTGGTGACTTCGATGCATGAATACGCCATGGACAGTCCTCAGCTGTGCATTCAGCCGTGACACGGGTTGTATCATTCTTCACAAACTTGTATGTAAATTTGTTGGCGACAGCATACTTGTGGAGTGTGTCGCGGAATGCCTTTGGGCTCTCGAATACTTGACCAACACCAGTGATTAGGTTGGCCCAGTCAACAGATACTCTCCGTCTCTTGGAGCTGCCATCCACGGTGCCCAATGTGGTAGTGGTCATATCAGTGGTAGTGTCAGAATCAGCTACCACGCTCCTAATTACCCTGAAAAGAGCCAGTGAGATGTAGCCATGTGCTTATTCAGTTATATGAGTAGAAAAGATGACATCTTCTGGAAAAAACATGTTATTGTCTTTTGTACTATAATTAAAAGTAACAGTCATCAAAAAATTCAAATGCAATTAAATTCTCCAAAATTTGTAATATCAATTGTTAAAAACATTCCAGAATCGACACTCTTCCTTCCAAAAATTCATACTTTACCTGAAGTGACCTCATTGCCCCTAATAAATACCAGCTCTATTCTAAGTGTTACATTGACCCAATTATGCATAACATGTACCTGTTTTCAGCCTTCTTCATGATATAAATATCAGTGGTGTCTGAGTTAACATGAAAATCCACCATGCGCTTGAGATCTTTATCATTAGACACAGTAATAGGCGTCTTCTTATTGTTCGGGAGAAAATACTTAATCGAATATGCATCCATGTTGCAATTAAACATCCCTGATATCTCATTCCGCAGTTCGTCAAGAGCCATGTCTCTTTCTATGTCCACTGCATGCGCCTCCCCGCCAGAGTAGGTTAAGGTCCCATCTTTGTTTTGTATAAATTCTCCGCCCATTTGGCAGATAGCCAGTACCTTTCCCATTTTGACACAACCTCCTAATACTACAACATAACAATAATAAAAAAAGATAGCCTTGCGTTAGATGTGTCAATATGATGCCAACACACCAATTATCACATAACTAGTCTTCACATCGATTCTTAAGAACAGGTAAAAATGGAACCAGAATTTACTGTTCTGGTGCATTAGTGAATTGAAAAAGTATCCCAACAGGGAAATATGGCATAATGTTAATGACATCAAAACAGCTGAAGTTTCTGGTTAATTGGTAAAACTTAAGATGTAGTTCAGATAGCTTCAATTGCCGAAAACAAACAATCAGTGCAAATCCTAAAGTTCAATCTTTCACTTCGGGATTGATAAAGGGGTTTACCAGACCAAAAGTGTCACCTAAGTTTTACTTCCCCAAAAACCCCAGAGAAATAGAGAAGCAGAGAGAGAGAGAGAGAGAGAGAGAGAGGGGAGAAACTTCTCCTTTCGATTCGTTTCCTTGATTCGATTGAGAGTGAGATAGAAAAGTACCTTGGTCGGAGATGACACCGGAGACTAGGAAGGATCTAGGGCTTGAAGTTAAAAAAAAAAAAAGAAGAAAAATAAATTACACAAGTTGCGGCTGGATAAGGACCAAGGAGGCAGACGGAAATAAAGAGAAAAGTCGCCCGAATAAGGAAGAATCGTTGGTTACGTCTGGATTATTAGTTTTTGGGGGGCTTCGTTTGAGTGGGTCCCAGTTTCAGTATAAAGAGTGAAGAGGGATGGACAGCTCCAGGTGCAATCAAGAGTTTCAAATATTTTACAACGATTACTTATATGCCCTTGCAGTTTAGGGTATTGATGTAATGTCAGTGTTGTAAAGGCTGTCCAGATTCCAGTAGAGGCCAAATTGTCATAACTACTGGTCATTTTCTCGCTAATATCCTATGAAATAAAAATGCAGAGAAATATTTTGCAAATTGATTATAGGATTCTTGTCAAAACTAATTTGGCACTCGTTAAATTGACTATTATATTATCAATATTATTAGCTTTAATTAATAATCCATCGAATTCGATCATTTTTTTAAAAATAAATAAATATTGGCCTATCAGATGTAATTTAACATAAGTTCCAGTTTGTGTAAAAATTTCTTATGAGGAAGATTTGGTTATGACATGGTTGGTATCAAAGTTTTTAGAGAGCAATTGTTTTTTTTTTTTTTTAAATTAAGCCTATTTATTTATTTATAGAGACATATCTACTACGTGAAAAATAAAGTTTCTATTTCGCTCCCATTGGAAATTGAACCCCTAAGTCCATAATATCTAGACTCTCACGTTCTTTAGTGAGCAAATATAATGGGAGAAAGAATTCGAACGTCTTTCTTTGTTTGCTGCCTTCGTTATGTTTTTAGGTCCCGTTTGTTCATGACTTAAAGGATACATAACTTAAGTTATGCATCCTTAAGTCACCAAACAAACGTTACGTAAGACGTCTTAAGGGTGCATAACTTATGCACCGATCCCCTTTAATTTTTTTCCAACAATACCCCTTAGAAAATAATTAATAATAATTAATAATATTTAATAAGTAACAATAATTATTAAAAATCATAATTAATAATAAAAATAATTATTAATAATATTTAACAAGTAATATTAATTATTAATAATAATAATTTAATAATAATAATAATTAATTAAAATAATTAATCAATAATATTTTTATTATTAAATAATCGATAATATTATAATATTTAACTAAAAGTAATTATTATTATTTCATAATAACAAAAATTATTTATTTTTATCATGTATAATTATTTTTTATAATAATTAAAAATTAAAAATTAATTAGTAATTAATAATATTTAAAAATTAATATTAATTAATAATAATAATAATTAATTAATAATAATTAATTTAATCAATAATGATTTTTCATTGTTAAATAATTAATAATGTTTATAATATTTTATTAAAATTAATTATTAATATTTTATAATAATAAAAATGATTTATTATTATCATTAATAATTAAATTTTATAATAATTAATAATTAACAATAATTAGATCACAACTTCTTATTAATACATAATACTAATTCAAATTTAATGGCATAGTCTTTTGACATGAATATAGGCATGCATTAAGCTACTCATCCTTACAACACAACCAAACATTCATTACATAACACTACATAAACACTTAGACATCCTCAACTTATGCAACCCTTACTACACAACCAAACGGCCCTTAATTTGTAAAATTAAATCATAAAGTCTGAGGCATTCTGAGCATAAATATCGAAACAAAACCACCGGTGGGCATTACATTATTTTTCTATGCAGAATGGATGTGGACTGTTACAACATTTGATCAAGCCTCCCTCTTTTAAATCAGCAATTATAAATTCAACGACTTATAAATTCAACGACAAAATATTAGTGATATATGATCTATATTATTTTTCACCGGAAAAAATGCATTTCAACTCTATTTTGATTGAACTTAATAACTTGAAAACTGATTGATGGGATGATTTTATACATATATTTTGGTAGTGTTTTGACTCCAAACTAAATCAATTTTACTTGAGTTTAGCTTAATTAGGTTAGTTTATTTAAGATTTTGTGTTAAGAATGAGTTACTACAATAATTTCCTATTTTAATGCAGATTTTGGACAAAAATATGTATTGAATGAATCCATAATGATGTAGAGCTCCTCGTAAGCTTTCCAACGATTTTTGAATCACCTCAGGGAGTCCGGATGAAGAAGATATAGGCAAAATACTGACAGTGCGCTGTGCTGAAATTTTTAAATGGACCGTCTGAAAAGTCAGACGGACCGTTTGACTTTCGCAGGAAGAATTTCTATTTTCAGCCAGTTTCCAAACGGTCCGTCTAGAGGGTCAAACGGTCCGTATGGAACCTTCCAAAATTAGCAGAAAGTGTCCGTTTTAGAGATTATTCTTGGTAAGGCGGTTATTTTCTGTTTCCATCACGTCCAGAATGATCTCCCTGCTCCTGTGAGCACTTCTAATCCATGCCAAAGCCTATATAAATATGGTTTGAGGAGATACAAGAATATACAAGGCGGAGTTTAGATCTACGGTCCAAGTTAGGGTTAGACAATGAAATCTTCGAGAGCTTAGTCTCGAGTCCAGATCGTGGCAGCATTAGAAGGTCGTTTGCGACAGCAACGAGTCGTTTAGAAGGGAATTTCGACAAGATCAAAGGAAAGCAAAGGCAATTGATTGTAACTTCTCTTATTTCTCATTTTCTCTTGTTTGTTTGATGTCTCTTAGCTGTTGATTCTTTGTTTTAGGGACTTATGGTAGTAAACTAATTTATATAGTAGTTAATTGAATTTTTTTATTAGTTTTATAATTATCTTGTGATTTCTATCTTTTGGTTGTTTATTTGCTATGTGAAATCTGTGATTGCTTAGGTAGAATCGATTATACCTTATAGATTAAGGCCTTGTCTAGTTTGGTAATAATAATCTATACTTTTGCATGAATTGATTGAACTAATTGAGGATTGAAAGTAGTCGAGAGACGAAATCGGAATCTAGTAACCAAAAGGTGAACCCTTCTCGCAGCGAGAGTTGCGAGATATCCTCCGTATGAAAGATAGGTTTTAGAATCCTTAAGCAAAAAAATGAGAATTGAGTAACTTAGGTTTTATAATTGATGAAATAATTATCCATAGGAATCAGAACTGTAACGAGAGTTAGTGTCTGGTAACTTAGGTTAGATTATGATTCTGCACATCATTAAATATAAAATTAGTCTAATTAGTTAATTAACCGTGGTTCAAACGGACCGTCTGAGAGATCAGACGGATCGTTTGGAAACTGCTACATAGAGAAGTTTGCTGACCTGAACCCCTAATCAAATTTAGACTTATTGATTATCTCCCGTTTAGTTCTAGTTTTAACCTTGATTCTGACTTAGGATTTGAACCACCCTTCAATTCTTAATTCTTAAAGAGATTGAACTCGTCTAACTAATTAATTAAAGTAAATATCGATATTCCAACACCGTCCCCGTGGATTTGACCCTCAAACTGTTCTCCAAACGATTAGATCGGTAGATACGAGATTATTTTGACCTAAGTTTTCCCTCGATCACTGATTTAAATTTTTTTGCTGCATGATAGGAGTTAAATTTTAAATGCAATGATGGGAAACCATCTATCTCTACTCAGACTACTATACGAGATTCTTTCAGGAGGTAATTTTCTAAATTATATAAAAGGTGTCTGTAATTTCAAAATATTTTAATTTTGTAATTTACAATAGGTTGGTTGTCAAATAAAATAAAGTCTGTTTAATTTATTTTTAACATATTTGTATTGACGTTTCAGTTATATTGTTAAACTTCGACTTTGGACGCTAGTAACTCATGCTCTGCTAACGCTGAGTTGTATTCAGACTAAATTACATCCAAATGGATAATTTTACGGCCAAGATTATAAATATCTCTTTGCCTACAATTTGAGATGATCATGCCACGTCTTGCCATTTCTCGGAGACAATGAACAAATATAATTTCTATTTGTTCTGAAGAACGATTATTCAGTTAATTAACGAGGCCTTACCTCGAATTAAAGAACGATCATAAATGAACGTGACTTTTATAAATATTATATTCTTAGATATCATCGTGTTTTATATTAGGTCATGCTGTGAATCAATGATTTTTTTTTTGTTTAGTAAGAAAATATTTTTGAGAATATATATGGTGCATTCTAATACACCGGTGTATACTAATCCAAATTTTTGGATCTATTTCAAAATGACCATGACCTATCTAAACTGTCCAATATGATATCCCTGTTGAAATCTCCGTGTCGGCCAAATTTTATATTTTTAATATTTTTTAAGTAATTTTTTTCAGATTTTTAAAAACCGTTATTTTTGAAAGGTTCGAAAAAAAATGATTTTTTAAAATTTCAAAAAACTAGTAAAAAAAATAAAAAAATGTAAAATTTGGTCGACAAAGAGAATACAATAGAGAGATTATATTAGATGGTTTGGGTCGGTCGTTTTGAAGTAGATCTAAAAGTTTGGATCAGTATGCACTGAAGTTTATGTGCATTAGAATGCATCATATATATTCTCACTATTTTTGTATATAGAATGCTAAATAGCATGAATATTCCTCGTCCCGAAAGAATAATTTTGTATAAAAAAATAACAACAAATATTTAAAAGTATGCTATTTGAATTCATATCTGCATACAAAACTTTAGACCAGATGCCTGTGTTTTATACACTAATTTGAAGATTATCATCTAAAACCACATGCTGTCAACAAATACATCGAACTGACGAACTGTATGTATATTAAAATTAAAATTGAAATTCTAGACATACTTCTACATTTCTTAAAGGAACGAATATATTTCTTCCACAAAAAAAAAACGCCCGATTAACAAATTTTTTAAAATAAAAATTAACAATTTTCTTAACAGGACTTGCTCAATTACATTTTCTTTCTCATTTTTGCAAAGTGAACTAACGGATCCTGATGTATATGGTAAAATATGTGATTTTAATCCCCGGAAGAAAAGTATTCCTTGGTAGCCTCTACCAAATCCTTCCAAAAAAAAAAAAAATGTTCAAATCCACTAGCACTGTACGTATCATCAGAATTATTATAAGTTCATCATCAATAGTTAGATGATTTTTTTTTTACCCCGAAGATAGTCAGCACTTAGCAACCTTTATTTGTGAAAACAGACACTGTTGGGATGACTGGACGATACAATTCCGTGCGAAAAGTATAATTGTATAAAGAAAAACAGTATATCAACAGCTTTTTTATCTGATGACAACAACGACGATTGACATAAAATTATCAAACTATATCAAGTACCAATAAATTTAAAATTATTAATTATTTAAATTGTTTGATAACCGGACAATTTTTATATTGCATTGAACTTAATATACAACATATTTTAATTATAAAAAACATATTATTTTATTTAAGCGATTTTGATAACAGTGTGATCTGATATCATTTTTATTAAACAAATTAATCGTGAACATAATTTATATGATATATCTCGTATATAAAAAACAAGTCTGCAAGCATTTGATATCAGCCGAACAATATTGAACCGTTAATTTGCGGAACAATAAACAATTTGCTCTTAAACCCTTTCGCTCCAAAACCCAAGATTCCAAAAAGCGAACCTCGCTCCTCGCTGCTTTCAGTTTGTCGGCCATATCCTTCTCTCTAATCAAGGCAACAATGGAGGAGAAGAAAGAACTGGAGGTGCCTGTCAGGGTTCGATTGGCGTTCGCCAATCGCCATCTCCTGACCAAGGAGCAGATATCTCAGGGTTTTGGCCGGAGCTGGGCGGTGATCCGCCCCGAACTCGTCACCGTCGACGATTTCACACGCGACATCAGCAGCCGCTTTGGCCTTAGTTGTAGCTCCAGCCATGGCATTGTTCTCTCGGTAGGTTAACTTGAGGAACGGGTATTTTAGTGACCCATGCAAACGAGTTCTGGGGTTTAGCCGTTTAGGAACCACAATAAATGTTGTTTTTATATATCAGAAGCCAGATATTAAGCAGTATGTTGATTGAAATTTTAGTTGTTCAGTAAATTTGTTGTTGCATCGTGCTTAATTTAAAGTTCTGTCATTGTCGGGGTTTTGTCACCGTGTCAGTTTGGACTGCAACATTGGGGGTTGTGGTGATTTTCTTAAATTATCTCTAGGATTAATGAAATCTGACAGAGTTGAAATGCAGACTGTCTCTTTCTTTGTATCTGTCTGGCTACAATTGGTTTATTATTATTTGCATAAGTCTGGATTTAAAGGAAATAAGGAATTGAAAGGTAAATTCTTTGAGTCTTTAAAGTTTCTATCTTCTAATGCAGATGGATGGATTTAGCTTACCACAATTTGAATCGACCTCCATATTCAGGGATAATGACATTTTAAGGTACTGCAAATCACATCAACTATATTGTCTTGCTCGCTTTGTCAAAACATTCTAAGTAGATTATTAGCCCAATAGTTTTTTTTTTTTCTATACTCAACTTTTATACATTCAAAAATAATTTTTCAATCCAATTAATAATGGATAGATACATGCATCTTTGTCTGTTTTCAGATTTACTGTTCTTCACGTTGGGTTTTCAATTTTGATGATTGTTCCTAACTACCTGTTGTACTGTAGCCTATAGGTACTCACAAGTACAAAGCTAAAATTACACACTAAGCAACTGTGACTTTTTTCCAGAGTTAAAAGGAAAATCGGTATGGATAAGAAGACAGATCTTGCTGTCCCTGATAAGGAATGCCAAATAATAGGGAAGAAGACTATTGACAAGCAAACTCTCTCTTCCACCGACGATGTTATATTGATTGAAGGTGGAGCAAATGTGAGTAGAAATAAGAAGAGTATCAAGAAAAAGAAGAAGAGGACACTAACTGAAGTGACCAGCACCAAGGGAGAGCATATGGAAATGTAAGTGCCTTAGGACTCAAAAAAAGTAATTTTCCATTTGTTTGAGTTGTTGTTATGTTAGGCTCAGTTGATTTCCAAATGGAGAGAATTAACATGTGACATTGTGGAGGAGATCATTACAACTTGTTTCTATATTTCTCACATAGGAATAAGAAATTGAAGTCCATGGCTAATGAAAGGCTTGTTATCATCTGCGAAAGCAACTGTGGTGTTCCAGCCGCAGAAGCACCCTGTCAAAAACACACTATTAATCAAGAGGCAAATGCTCCGATTATAGCATCTCAGAGGTATACATTTGGACTGAACCTATCTCATTTCTTTGTCATTAACTATTCGTGTGTTATGTCCATTTTGTCAGTGGGTTTGTCATATGTCTCTTTATCAAGCATTTTTTTTTTTGCTTTACCTAAATTAACATCACTTAATTAAAAACCCCATAAAAAAAATGAAATGTCATATCGTTTTGAAATGAAATGTCATATCTTTTTATTTGAAAGGAAGACTGTTAGTCATGGATCAAACATATTATTGGTTTTTTTTGTTTTTATTATGCGAGGTGATAGTGCACTATCTGGTAATATACACAATTTGTCTGCATTAAAGCCTAGTAGGCTTGATAAACATTTTTGATGTTATTGTCCCTAATGCATCTCGCAACCAACAAGAATCTGATAAAGCCAAATGGCATGTTGAGGTTGGTTGGCCAAGGTGATTGTTCTCCTAAGGCTTTGCCCCAGAAAACTCAACAGAAAGGGAAGGAAGAGAAAAATGTTTCCATCCAAATTTGGAGGATAAGAGATTAAATAAGTTTGTACACATCATTCTTTTTTTTTTTTAGTTTACAGCAAGGGAAACTCCTGGAAAGGAGTTGGGCAGCTCCCTTTCGCCTTCTTTCCCATCATTTTCCCTCTTTTGGAGCAAAGCCTAAGGCTTTAAATGAGGAACTGAACGAACGATGATTTCATCATGCGTCCAATTCCTTCTTTGTCTGATGGGCTTACATTTGTGGCACTGTTGTAGTTGAAAGTTTGCAAAGCACATCCTTTGCATTAAATTAATTATCCTATTTTAATTAGGCGTGCGTGTCTTTTATTCTAATATGTTACTTTGACCAATGTCTCAGAGCATTTGTTCTATCTGACTGTTTGATTGATCATCTTGGATTTTATAAGCTAATGGTAACATCCATTCTATTTCAGTGAATAAAGCTGCAACTAAAATGCTATTAACTCTTAAGAGAACACTCAGAATTTTGTTCTAATCAGGCTTTTAATGAGCAGAAATTTGGTCAATTTAATCAGGCCATACATTTCATTTAATGGATTTATTGGGGCACATGAGATGATTACATGATATATTTATTAAGCGTCATAAACTTAATGGAGGGGCTTTTTCCCACATAATTCTTTCTGTTGTTATTTGTGCTAAAGTTACAATTTATTTTCTAGGGATAAAGAAGTTGTTTGCACCCGTGAAAATACTTCTTCTGAACATCTGGGTGCCCAAGAGAAGGTCTTCTATGGATTCTTTTATCTCGTAAACTGATATGATGCACTTCCTGCAATGAATACTTTATTGTTGGGTTGGGTTGGGGAGGGGGGGTGGTCAAGGAAAGCAGAACGCAGTTTTAATTGATACTAAAATTGCTTTTATTATGGTTGTTACCTTAAATTTGCATTTTGATTCCGCATATAGGTATATCTGGTTATTCTCGGATTACATTAGGCTACTTTGTATAAGAACAGTTTGGTTAACAGATAACTATACTATCTTTTTTAATTCATCATGATTTACATTTTGGTTCTCTTCCTCATTGTTTTATTTCAGTTTCATGGCAAAGATACTATTTCAAAGGAGCAGAAAAGCCTAATGTTACAGAAGTTCAAAGATAAATTTATTGAGGTAAGATTATTTTCAAATCATGCACATTTGAGCAGGAAATATCTCAAGAAAGCAACACTAAACCTTGTTAAAGCAGTTTCTGTATCAGTATTGAAAGTAACGTGGATGTTACTGTTGTTTGTTGAATGTTGGACCTGTTGATACCAATATGTCTATTAACTTTTTTTAAAGGTAGAGTTGTTAGTGGAAATTGCTACCCTGTTTCTCCAAAGTTTTGCATGCGATGCCATGGTTGTGCTTATAAAATATGTAACTTGTAGAACATTTTAATTTATACTTGTTGGCATTTTAAATGGTTTTAGAACATGAATCTCATAATTTTTTAAAATTTTCTTGTTTATTCTTTTCAACAATCCTTTCCAGAGGGATGGAACAATTGATGAAGTGGGAGAATCTGACGAAGATATAGACTTTGAAAGCCTTTACCCCTTGACATGCCTTCCTGTGGTTTGCTTCCCTCTCATTTTTCTAAATTTTAGTATCTTGAGTGAACAACTCTGGTGGTTAGTATCGTACAATTCGTCTCTTATAATGCATAGTCTTAGTGATGCATGCCACAGAATTTTCTTGGTGGCTTTGTGTATTGGTAGTATTATTCCAAGTTGTGTACGATTTGCAGTACAAAACGTATCGCGTGAATCATTGATTTACTTTAAGTTAGAACTACCTATCTGAGAAGAAATAGAAAAATTTCCTTTCAAGTTTCCATCCTTTTAAGTTTTTTAAGTTTCCATCCTTTTCTTTCTCAATGTGATTTCGGCAGACTTTTACATTATATTATGTTATCTTTTGAAATTAAAATTGTAGAAATTAAAATAAAAATTTTTCTATTTGCTTCCCTGCTGAGAAGAAAGGTGAACTATTACATATAATAAATTATTCTATGAATATGATATATATTATCGATTAATTTAAAGTGTATTATAAATAAATTAATGCCAAAATTTTACATTCATAGAATTAATTAGGAATCAACTGAATAATTATGCAAAATATATCATATTTATGTAGTTTGCATTGCCAATTGTCATTATTTGTTAAAATTTAATTTTATTGTGTTTTGTATATTAATTAATGGCAAACATGTAAGTTCATGTGAGTGATTAGGGGTTTTATCTAATAATTATTGTAATTAGACTGAAATTTTCTACTTTTATATTTGTCAGTTTTGTTATTATTATGCATTGTAAATTAAGTAATGCAACATTCACTCATGTATTAGAGTTTTGCCAAATTATCAGGGATAAATTCATATCTCAAGCTCATATCGAATCTATGTTACCCCGGTACGCCATATATGCAGGAGTACCGGTACCGGGTACGGGTACGCATCCGGTACGGCACCGGTACGTACCAGGTACGCCACGTGGCGTACCGGATTATTTTAATATATTTGACTGACCGGTACGGTCTTCGGTACGAGTGGGTACGGTCGAGTTTAGGGTTGGGTACGGCTGGGTAACGGGCATAGATTTAGTCTGCTTGTTCTTTCGTGCGCGCGAGAGAGAAAAATAGAAATGCGAAAAGACAGATGGGAGGGGAAAGTCAGACAGGTGGGACCATCATTAATGGATATAAGAAGTGACCAGTGGGCTAAGTTGGGCTTTTGTCGTTTCCTAGGCTTGTTTAGATTCCTCCATATATTTTTGAGAAAATAAGGAAGCTTGTTGTCGTTTGGTTAATAATAATTAGGCATGGTTACTGTAGGTCAATTTAAATCTGTTTCTTTCAAGTACATTAGTCTCAAAAATCAAATCAAATCTTCCGATAAAAAATAATTAAGTACATTAGTGCAGCCGATAAAAAATACTTAAACATTTGCCTTAGTGTATGGAAAAAAATGGAGGTTTTCATCAAGAAAAAAATGTAATGATTATAATAATCATATATATATATATATATTTCATCTTGAATATATTTTGGACAAATTATATAAATAGATTCCGTAGAAATTTAGATAATTTATTGTAAGTATATGTTCAAAGTCTTAGCACGGTATTTATTGTTATTTTTATTATTTATTTATTATTATTATTTTATATATATATCGCCGTACCCGTACCGGAGATTTTTTTAAAATTTTCGTACCACTGTACCCAAATCGTACCGGGTACGGTACTCGTACCCGTACCTGTGCAACATAGTATCGAATGCATCTTATTGTAAAACACAAACATATATATATGATATGATATTTTAATAACTTTTTTAGTTGAAATTCATTTATATATTTGTAAATAATTGTTCTAGCCTATTTTGAGATTATTATGAGGCATATTTACAATTTGATATGATGCGATATAGAATGAACCATGATACAAATTTGAAACATCGGTTAGGAACTTGCAGTGTGCTTTTCAGGGATCTTCAGAATTGTCACGTTCTCTTTAAGTAGTAGAGTTATACCTCTTTAAGCACTGAAGTGTTCCCATGCCTCTGGCTTATTATAAGTTTCTTCAAGAAGGCCCTTACAAATTTACCCTTCTTCTGGAGGAAATGGGTTATTTGGGGATTTGGCATCAGAGGATATTTGAGAGTAGCTTTTGCACGAGTTTAGTATTTTTTATGACATATGAAACTTTGGAGGGGTCGAGACACCATCATACTTGGAAATTCTATTTTGTATGATTTTGTTTTTTGGTGATTATGTGCTTAATATTTGCATTTCAGGAAGGCAATATAATTGCTTACCGCCTTGTGGAGACTTCCTCAGGTCGACCTGAACTCTCTGTCTTTAGGGTACGACTGCATAGTTACATTTTCTAGCTCGTTGGCATATTTTTTTATTTTTATTTTCGGAAGAACTTCTTGTTGACTTTATTTGTTTATGTATAGCTACTTTGCTCTTTGTGCTACTCTAAATTATTGTTCCCTGTTTCATTTTTTGTCAGGTAGGGAAAGTGATAAAATTTGATCCCATAAGGATGCTAATCTTATTAGGTCCTGTTTGCAAATATCCAATTTTTCCAGATGGTGAAATATCTGAATCCCAAAAATCTCTGTACAAAGAAGATGGCTCCTTAGAGGTATTTTATAAATTTTAGGTGTTTTTGAACTGTGTTGTTTTTCTTTTTATTTGTTAGAAATAAAACCATGCTAAATGAATACTAGAGAACTACTCCTAAAAGTTGCAGTCAATAAAGGTGAAATAAGGGAATTTAACAAAATAGAATTGGTTGATGGAATGGCTTTTATCTGATATTACATGGATAACTTTCTCGACAGGTTGATTTTGGATCACTTGTTGACCTAAGGTTGGTTGAGGAGAGTGAATCTAGAATGGGTTATAGCAGATCTAAATTCACTTGGGATTTTGGCACTGGTTCTCATTCAGGTAGAGAGCTCTTGTCAAACTGACCTATCATATTATTTTCATTGTTGGTCAGAATTGGTACGAGTTATGTAGGGACAATACTGCTGTTAAATTGGAAATGCTGATTGATGCCAACTTTCTTTACTTGTTATGGCTTCATTTTTGTGGGATTTTGAAGAGATTGTGTGTGCTGGGGAGGGAGGGAGGGGGGGGGGGGGGGGGGGGGGGTTGTGGGGAGGTGAATCTGGGCTGAGGTAAGGCTTGATCAAATTTCGTGTTAACAATGGTAGATTTACAATGTTCCAAGATGTTGAGTTGGTTGTTCTGTATATAAACGGTGTTACTAAAGGATATCAAAATTACTTATTATTGGAGGATTTAACAACAATATAAACCCAGGTTGGAAGGTTGCTGAGGCTTCTTGTGGAAAAGAAGAAAATAAAACTGGCTGGGGCGGAGGTGCGTCATGGCAAGACATGGGTCAAAGAGGCAGTAGAATTCAGCCTCGAAGAGGAAGTAATGGTATTGAAATCCTAAAGTCTACTTCCTAGTGATTCTGTAATAGTCAAGTTTTTAAATGCAGTCATCCTGATTATACTAATGGTGTTTGGTTTGAAATGTATGATTTTTCTGCTCATACATAATGAACTTATACTACTGTTATGTCATGGCTTAAAGCCTCTTCTCCTTTGTGGCCAGAACCTTAAAATTGAAAGCTATGGCTTTCTCCTGAAAACATCAAATACCAAAATGGCCCTGGGATGCAAGTTTTCGTTCAAAAAGGCAGGTTGAAGAACCTGCTGTTCGATGCAGAGTTGAGCAAATATAAACTGACAATGGCCGGATTAACTCATGGTTAGCAGGAGGAATCTGCAAAAATGTGAGTTCATCTTGGCAGGCAGGTGAGGCGTCTAATGCAACGGAAACAACAGGTTATTGTCGGGGCACCTGGGCACTGAATAATAGAAGAGGTGCATCCAACCCACGATGGGGACAAAATGGAGATAGATTTGGTTCCCGCAGCAGCTTTTCTAGAGGAATGAACGGTAGAGCTGGTCTGTCTATTTATATTTATATTTAGTTTGCAATGATCCGATTGTTGTTATTGTTATAGGAGTGTCATGTTTCCTCTTTTCCATTTTTTCATGTTTTAGATCAATTTTTACTGCATCTGTTCAGGTTTCTTGTGGCTGATTCTAAACTTAGGCTTGATACCTACCTAAATTTCATACCCTCTTGGTTTGAAATTTTTGGATGGTTCTGCTGATATGATCACAATATTATTGTTGATTATTATGGGTGTTTCCTAATATTTATACTTGTTTCATGCCGACGAAGTATAATAATGACTTGTATGTAGGAAATAACAACGAAGACTCAGCTTGGGAGGCAAGCCGTGAAATTACAAATACAGATGGTGCAACACAGACTCAGGAAAATGGTTGGGACACTTGGGTACCCAATACTAGCAGAGGCGGTTCTCATTGGTCTCACATGGGGCAAATTTGCAGTGGGTTTGGGTCCCCTGGCGGATTTTCTAGAGGTGGAAGGAGTGGCAGAGGTGGCAGGAGAGGTAGAGGTGGCAGGTATTATAACCCGAAGTTCAGTAATTAATATAGTTTAATGTAAAGTTCCAGCCAAATACATGGCAAGTAATTTTGTTGTAGGAGTTGGATGGAAAGTAATTTGGCGAAGTAACTAGTAATGGCGAAGTAACTAGTAAGTAGCCTTGTGTAGTTTTAACGTCCTGAGGTGTATATGCTTTGCAAGCATAACATTTTACTTGTCATGGAGTTGGCTAGAACTGTACAGGAAAAATTAGGGATCCCTTTGTACATGTATAGAGTACAAGGCGGATTCTGGCTGTGTGCAAGGAGCTATGTTATTGTTTGGTATAATCCTAGAACTAAGAGATTATATCTAGCACTTCAAGTAGCATGCAATTCTTCTTTTCCTTCTGTTTTTTCTTCACTGTTATGATTTCTTATGTATGCTTTATCTGCGCTACCATCATTTAGTTGTGTGCATGTGCATGGGTGTTCGTTCTGCTAGAGCTATTGGCATTCTAATATGGATGATGTGCATGCTGGAAGCAATTTTAGCAAGCCATTGATACCAAGTTACCAAGTAGTTCTAAATTGCAGTTACAATCAGATATTACTTGACGATCAGCGACCTTTTAACAATAGAAACAGTTTGTCGTTGATTACAAGGTCTATGCAGATGAACTTAAACGCACAGTATATGGAAAAGCATTTCACAGCCCTTATTTGAAATTTCTACAAATTGTCTAGGTCTTTATTTTGCATGCATATTTTTTCCCCTAATATTTGCTTTCAGTTGAAAGGGTTTAACAAAAAAAAAAAAAAAAAATTCAGATTTAGCCTTATAAACATTTTTTTTAGATGCATTAGCATTTAAAAGGCAGAACGATAAGAATAGCAAAGAAAATAAACTTTCGTCGTTGCTTTGGACAGATCCCGCAATGATGTATATATAATACTAACAATGCCATATCAATTTTACCAAAATGTTTTCTAGACTGTTCTATAAAAGAATAAATAAACACCCTTCTTTGAAAAGTTAAAATGACAAGAGTTAGTGTGTATAGCACAAATGCTCGTCAGAAACAGAAAAAGGAAATTCCAGGTTCACTTATGTTTCAAAAATTTCACAAGAACGCTCCAAATTAAATGTATCAAAAATGCCCCAAGTGACAAATATACCCTAATTCAGCAACAGTTAAGAATATAAGGTGCTATGCTATTTCTGAATAAGCAAGAAGCAAGAAAGAGAACAAGACATGGATCAGGATTTAGGGCATTTTAAACAAAACAAGGGAAAGCACTTTAACACTATTGTTGGGAGGCTATGCTTAACTCACCAACATAAACACCTTCCTCATTTTAATTGAAAGATCCATATAGATCAATTCGGATTAGTCCTTGGTACGAGATTTCTTCTCTCCAACATAGGAAGGCTCGACCGGAGCCATCCAAAGACCCAACAAAATAAATAAATGAATGAACAAAAGTAGAAGAGAAGAATAGAAGGTGGAAGGATATATATTCCAGCATAGCTCCACTCCAGCAAATAGAATTAGCCTACACAACAATTAAGCATAAGTAGAAGCTTTCAAAAACAAAAAGGAAGTTGAACTTTTTAAAGAAACTTCAGGTGGCTATATGTCCACGCAAGTCATGGAAATTAAGAAGAAACTCTTTCAAAATGTATACATCCCTCATGCCATTCTGCCAACTTTTTCTTTTTTAAATTATGAGATATAATCTTTTTTTGGCAGTTCTCCTTTTCCTTTCGAGCATGAAGATCAGCTAGTGCCATTCTTTATTTGAAACCCAGGGAGAATACCACAAACTATTTTGTTTAAAATCTTTTGAGGTTATGAATAGTCAGAGAAATTTCTCATAAAGAATGCCAATTTGATACCTTATAAAAGTAGGGAAACTCGTCTTCCATAAAAGAAATGGCAAGGAATAGAAGTACCTGAAAGAATAACAAATATGAATACACTAAGAAGAAAAATATGAATGTATCGATGATTTAACTATAGTCTAACTTGAAAAGAAAGGTCTTACCATGAATAGAACTGGTAATGGAGAGATCTAGCAAACACAATGCCAATAAAGTTACCAACAAACATAACTGTCACTATATCTGAAAAAAATATTCCAAAATTTTGCTAATTTTCAGTTCTGATGACAAAAAAAAAAAAAAAAAAACTGACAGAAAATTTATAATATTAATTGTATACATACGCTCATTGTTTAGCATTCTGAGTCTTGACTTGCATGAGAAAAGCTGAAATGATAAGAGCTTAGACACAGTCTCTCTCAACCAGGTCTGCAAAAGATATATAAGCCCTCCTTCATACCTGATTGTATAATTGGCATTGTCAACATATAGAGAAACAACCATGGTGAAATTAAGCAAGTAAAACATGACCCCCAGCTACCAAAATGCAAAATGTACTAGACTTTATATTACAGACATACACAAAGTATTATTTGTGCTAATGCAGTTTACACACGACATCTAGTGAAAGCCAAAAAACAAAATAAAAAGAATGGAACTGTATCAGTTGGGCCTGGTTTTAGTACATACAGGCACCATGCAGTTTAGTTTTCTTGATGAAGCACTCACTTGGACCATTTGAAGTGTGCAAACACAAGAAGAGTTGTCAGATGGAGAAATAGCAAGGCACTGGCAAATTCCTTTGATACAAAAACTTTCTCTGGGACAAACTTGAAGTTCACTGACCTGGAAGAAAAATAAATCATAAATGCTATCAGTAATCCAAGTGGAGAAATATAATACAAGTCAAAACTTATTATACAGTTAGAAATGACCAGAAGTGGATGAAGACACGGCCCAGGTTGAACGCTCTTGAAATGTATTCCATTGGATACGATGACAAGAAAGGCAAGCCCAGACTAATCTGCAATTTTCATACAACCAAAATAGAATGCATAAACAACATAAAATTAGTACTGTAAGAATACAATTAATAAACTTATGAATTTGTAAACAAGCTACTCGTATAAAACAATAAATTTAGAAAAAGCAAACCTGGAACAGGCCAGCTCCTAATAATGTCAAAAAAACTCCTTTAAAGCTCAAACCCTAGAAAACAAGAAATGAAATGTTCTTGCATGTATGATCACAAATTAATATAATGATAAGCTATAATAGTAATGTGATAAAATAAGCTATAGAATGTATACCTTTAGCATAAGAAGAAGTAAAGGTGGAGCAAAAAGAAGCACATTCATTTTAATCGATACAGCTCCACTGTAATAACGAAAATGTACAACTGTACAAAATTAAAAATGGTGAACTTTAATTAACAAAATATGAGTTATAAGTTATAACAACAAAGTTTACAGGGATAAATTCAATCAGGAGCTGATTCTGAATAGCTTAAGAGTTTTAGCAGCCATCTGCTATCAGTTACAATCAAATCTCTCTATAACAAGATGGCAGATACCAATAAATAATACTACCTTCGTGTTTTTATGTAAACACCAGCATTTATGGTTACCTGAAAAGAAGAAGAGCAAGGTACCACTTCTGGCATAAAAGCAGAGCAATAGAAGCATGAAGAAATGTCATGGCAAAGCAATCATTAAATAGTCGCAATACAAATATTGAATGAACTCGCTTTGACAAGCTAAGCAAGCCAAAAGCCCACCAAGGGACCTGTACCAACATTAAAAAGAGCATAAACAATTAAACATTAATGAATTTTCTAGAGGCTTAAAAATTGTTCGCACATGCACCTAAATTATATTTGCATAAGTTCCCTCCATTATCACCAATTGCAATTGCCAAATTGCCAAAATAAAAAACAAAAAGGACCCTACCATTTGGTTAACGTTTCACAGCATCTCTTTGATTCTATCAATATAATTTTTAAGTATAAACATTTATAGAGACAAGAAAATTTAGGTAACACAACATGCAATCCATGCTGTAACCAAGTTCTCAAGTAACTAGCTCGTGTAGTACAACTACCATGAATTTTAAACAAATTTCAATACCTCTAGCAACTCTTTAGCCATTGACCATTGTATCAACTTAAGTACTTAACCATCTTATTAGGATGCAAATCATAAAGTTCCTTAAAGGAAGACTAAAGCGAGAAACTTTTATGGAAAAGGTAGAACTTTTATCTTGTGAATGTCAGGAAGATAGAGGCACTTTGCACTTCCTTGATAATACATACTATTTTCTTTCTACGAACCTTCAGGACTGCTTGTGGCAGGAGAACCTTAACACTAACTTATTTCCTTGCATAAGTAGGAGGCGATAACCATACCTTACCTTCTCACTCATTATTGAAGAGAAAAACGATAGGGGATACTTTGGAAAAAATAAAGGAAAAAAAGTAGTAAAGGGGCCAAGTACTACTTAGTAGTTAGTAAATCATATGTAATCTGTACCTATATTTATACAGCAAATACGTACCACATCTGACCTCAAGTATATAAACTGCACAAGGGCAAGATTGACAATGTACAAAATGCCAAATAATATCTGCAAGGACGAGACACAAGTTTTTAAAAGTTAGATGTGGAAAATGCAAAATATGCAATAAAACCCTCAATAACAGCAGTTCTTATAAGAAGCCATGCTAAGAACTACCATAAGGGGAATGCAATACAATGAGTAAATTTAAGGCTGATAGTTAGAAATCATATTTTTGCCAAATTGCTCAATTATACACAGTTTATTAGCTCTTAAGGGGGGAAAAAGAGAGCAAATATTAGTCATAACTTTTTCTTAATACAAGGAATGCTAACCATCTTTGTTCCAGTGAGAATCTTAATATAGGGGAATGGTCCTTTAGCTTTTTACCTCTAAAATTTAGTACAGTTATACACTAGTATTAGGACAAATAGTGATTTTGATGAAATTGGTAAATAGGTACCAGAGACAAACAAACATAATAAATAAAGAATTTCTTAAATTTATAACTATTATAACTATCTGAATTAGAAAAAAAAAAACATATATATGCATTATTTACTGACCTGAGCAGGAAAGACCAGCCCCCCTGTAATAAATTTGACAATAGAGTATACATAAAGAAACCCAGCTGGATAGACCAAAGGCCCAGTGTCCCCTTTTAGCTTGGAGTAGTCTCTCTCCCCGCTAAGAAACCCATCTACCTAAATATATATTAAATATTAACAAACATGAATAATTCAAGAAGCAATATTAGGGAAAGTTTGAGCCAACCAAACAAAACCCCAGGATTCATGAGAAAATATCATGGTTAACCCTCTAAAACAAAAGAATTGTCACTGTACCCATTATCTTCTAGTCTATTCAAAAGGTGCAACACTTTTCCTCCAAATCCCTCAGTCCGTAGAGAGAAAAGAAGACCTTGGAATAGGGGTGAAAATGGTCAGATATCCACTCCAACCAAGATTCATATCCGCAAAAAGGAAATTTTGATTTTAAGCAAGCTTTTAAATTTCACCGAAATAACACCGTTATGACCGAAATAACAGATTTCTGGAGCAAAAGGCATCAACGTTACAACAACCAAGCACGAAATAACAGTTGCGTTATATTTCCGAAATATGGGCGATATAACTTAAAATTGTTGCATTTAGCAGCGTAAAAACGGACGGGTCATGTAACTTAAAAATTTTTTTTCTTGTTGAATACAAATTCATACAAAAATCCTAATTCGTTTAGTTTTTAATACTTTGATTTTGTCTATTTTGCCTTTTGACTTGTTATTTTTTTAATAATTTAAATTTTCAAGTAACTTATAAGATAGATTAGTTGTATAATTGTCTTTTTATACACACCGTTTTTTCCCGTTATATCACCGATATAACACCGAATCGCTAAATCAACTTTGTACTGTCATATCGCAAAAACCGTATTTTAAAACCTTGATTTTAAGTAATGGATTTATACATTTCATCAAATCTAGGATGCACAAAAAGTTAATTCGCTAAAACTGTGCAGATATAAATGGCAACATCTGTATCCGTTTGGATACGGAGATATCATATACGCATTTGGAAGTCGACATGGTGACACAGATTCAGATATTATCAGCATCTGATTGGAAATTAGGATTTTTCATAAACAGGTTACTACATATATTCCATAATGGACACTATTGTGACATCTCGATATGGGTTAATATTTGTTACGTAATATAATAAAACTTGATTATTTGTTACATGACATAATACAAAATCTGATTTTGTTCAAAAGAAAAATAATTTCATAGTTCAAGTAAAAACACGTGACAGCTTAATTGTGTATCATTAGTCACTAGTTCATTTTAATGTCTTTTGAAATGAAAAAATTATTTTGCTAATACGTGCTAAACGATATATCCATTTTGGTATCTGAGGTTTCATCCAATTGTATTAAGTCAAATTCGATTCAAATTTTCATCTGTTTATTATGTGAACCTTATTGCTATTCATACATGTCTGCACCCCTGTATTTATGTATTATGTCCAATTAAATATGGATAGAAATATGTTGACCAATATCTAATCTGCATTTACTCTGTCTTCTCCTCTAGGCTTGACAGGTCCTTTAAATCTTTTGCTAGAATTAGGACAAGTCGACAAGATAATATACAAAAATGAAGTTGTTACTAATATTCACTCCAAACTAATAGCATTATTATAAAAAAGTAAACTTATTTTTGCAAAGTTATGTGTTCAGATTCAGATGCTGATATATGTTGTTACTAGTAGTGAGATAGAATTATTGAAAGGGCCATAAAGTTGAGAAGAAAAAAATGAAGGGAAAAAAAAAAAGATTCGGACTAACAAAAGTTCACCTGAGACATGTAAGCATCCCAGTCTATCTTAGTATCTGCAAAAACCAGAAACATATGATCAGAGATTGAGACATAACTTGAATATTCACAATTGCAGTAACAACTGTGAACTAGAAAAAGTGAAAGAATTAAATGCATAAACTCAATTAAACACAAATTAGAGAAATTATACTAAACAAAACCACAGTTCCAAGGGTTATACAGACAGAAATTCAAAAAGAAAATAGAACCAAAAGAAAAGTAGGATGAGCACTCACATGGTACATAAGAAATAATCAGCGCGACCAAAATTGCGTCGAGGCAAAGGAGCAGGAAAGCGAATTTTCCTTTCGAGATCTTAAATCGATCTATCAGGGTTTTACTAGATCGAGAGAGATTTCTACCCATTGATGCGAAAACCTACTCCTCCTTCCAAATTCTATGACGTTGGTTTCTCCTTCTCGGTTTCCTCGCGCGAGAAAAAGAAAGAGAGAGCAAGATGCGGAGTCCATACGTTGGATTCGCATAGCCCATATATCTAAGGCCCATTGGGCCTGAACATATCGGCCCATAATTTCCGACCCGAAATTCTGAGCATCGGCGACGGCTTCGTGGAAGTCCGCTCTAGCTCTCATCCCTTTCTCCAAAACTTGTTTTCGTCGAAGAAACCGAACAATAATAATACAGAAAAATAAAGCTTACCACTTACCAGGCTTCTAACACACAATAATTTTACTAACCGAAAGCTAATCTCTAACCAGTCTCTTCTTTTCTCTGTTGAACAAGGCGGTAACCGACGCCCTTCTCCTACCGCCGGTTACACTTCTCCGCTAGTCGCCTTTCGAAAGAGAAAAGGAGTAGAGAGAATTATTTTCTTCATTTTTCCGGAAAGGAAGTAATTGATTGCGTAGAGACTAATAGGGTTTCAGTCGGAAACCTACTACTGCTTGTTCTCTGCATAATCAGCTCAGCTTTCTCTGACCTCCTTTGTTGCTTTGGTACTCTCTCTCTCTCTCTCTCTTATTTTTCTGTTTAACAATTGTTTGTGTTTAACTTGGAATCTTAATTGGCGTGTTGTCCTGTTGTTACCTGCTGATCTTGATCCTCTCAGTTTTAACATATTTGAAGGAACAGTTTTAGACTGGAAATAAGTTAGATCGTTTTGGAATTATGGAATTGTTTAGGCTACTGGTAAAGAACTCTGCTAATAAAAGGTGCATGACCTTGTATTTATATTGTTCAATTGAATCAAAATCAGAATTAAGCTAAGGCTAGTTTCATAAAGCTACTGCATTGTTTATCACCTTCAATTACCTTCTCCTATAGCTCTCTCTCTCTCTCCCTCTCTCTCTCTCTCTCTCTCTCTCTTCTATTTGATGAGAAGGGACAGGTTATATATTATATAAAAAGTTCTGTCCGAGGCAATACATTAAATTAAAGGAAGTTTCTTATTTGAATTTCTTCTCAATTACAAGTTGTTTGCAAAACATTAATTCTTTTGAACATATTGGATAATATTTTTAGATCTGATAAGGCTGGCCCATGGGAAGTAAGGGACGAATGCCTCTGCAGCAACACCGGCATCTGCCTCCCCAAGGTCCAGGCTTGTTGCAACACCCGGATCAGTTTGGCCCAGGACCCGGCATCCGCCCACCGCCTGGTCCTTTTCCTTATGACTTGGAGAGAAAACTCGATCTACAACACGTGGAGATACAGAAGCTGGCCGTTGAGAATCAGCGACTTGCCGATTCACACCATACATTAAGGCGCGAACTGGCTGTAGCTCAGCATGAGCAGCAAATGGTCCAGGTAAGACTGAGACTTGTTTTGATATATTGGTTTGTTAAGGTACAGTGCAGTGATAAGTACCAGATTAAAACTCATGTTATATGTACTACTGATATTGTATTGGGGTTTGCTTCATTTATTGTGGCTTTGTTCTAAGAATTTGGTTGGAAATTTATTCTAGTACAGTTGCGAATAGTTATTGCCAAAATATCAGTCTAATTGGCATTTTAGTTAATATAAGGATTTTCCTTTTTTGCTGATCAAGATAATTCTTAGGCCCTCTTTGCATTAAGTACGAAAAAGTTGAAAAGAAGACTTTAGAAAGGTCTTAACAAAGCGAAAACAGCTTAAATTAGTGAAACAAAGAAAACATGAGGTTTTTAATTCAAATCACACTAGAAAATACAACTTCTTGCTTAATCTCTGAAGCAACTTTCTAAGCTCTGTCAAAGTCTTTGAAATCTCTGGTACATTTCCTATGCAGTAAATAATGCTAATGAGGCTTGTAAATTGTCTGCACTGCTTTCTTATCTGGTCTAAACTAAATCTATCAACATGTGATGTATTTAATATCCTTATACACGTGTTATCTTCCATTATTGTTTGACATTTCCTCTCGACATAGGTTCAGTAAGTGTTCAGATAAGAAAAGAAAAAGAGGTAGTAGTTCATACTGGCTAAATTTGCAGTTTGTCCAGGAACCCCAGATAATCACAAAATGATATTATTGAAAGAATCCTAATTTACCAGCATTAATTTGGCAGTAGCAGCGTGAGACATGAGACTCAAATTTTGCTTCTTACTGACACGGAAAACTTTGAATCAACTCAGGCACACATGGAGGGTGCCAAGACTGAGGAAGAACAACAACTGAGGGGCATGATTGAGAAAATAAAGAAAATGGAGGCTGAATTAAAGTCTAGTGAGAATGTTAAATCAGACCTTCAAAAGGCCCACGCTGAGGCTCAGAATCTGTTAGCTGTCAGACATGATTTAGCTGCCAAGGTGCAGAGTATGAGCCAGGATTTACAGAGAACTGTTGGTGATTTGCAACAGCTACCAGTTCTGATGCCTGAGCTGGATTCTTTGAGACAGGAGTACCAGCAATTCAGGTAGCATTCATCTTTTAGACAATAGTTATATAATCAATTAATTTAATTATATAACTAGGTCATTGGGTTATGCAAATACTGGTTTTCATCCTTCCCTTTTTATTTCACTTTCTAATTTCTGCTCAAATTAAGCCTGACATATTTGAAATGTGCAGTTTTACTTGAATAAGCCTCAATCTAATTAGACACTGATTAGATAACAAACACATTGCAGCAATCTAATTAGACACTGATTAAATAACAAACACATTGCAGGGTCAAACATGAATTTTTACTGAAAAACTTATTTTTTTTATTGTTTAATAAGTTTCGTACAAATAAGTTAATTAGAGTATCGAGGACGATTGTGGCTCATTTTTCAAAAGAATGACCAAATGAAAGTTGACTTAGGATGTGTTTGGAAGTGAAGTGAATAAGAATGAATAGTCTATTCGTGAATAAGAATTGTGAATAAGAATTAGGTAGAATGGTCTATTCATGAATAAGGAGGTGTTGTTTGGATGGTGTGTTGTGAATAAGAATAAAGAAGAAAAAATATAATACTAATGAAAAGAATATAACAATTTATTTAAATTTAGTTTATAATAATAACATTGAATAATTAAAATGATAAAATAATTAAGATAATATTAACAAATAAAATAATACTATTTATAATAATTATTATCATCATAATTATTATAATTATGATCGGTTGAAATGTAGCGGTAGTTGAAATTATTTTAATTATAATTAATTATTACGGTTATTAATTATTACGGTTGAAATTATTAATTATTCACGCTCGAGAATAAATGCGAATTAAAATAATTATAATTATTATTACGGTTATCATTATATTATTAATGTTAATAATAAAATATTCAAATTAATTATAATAATAATTATAATATTTTATTATTAATTATAATTAATACAATAATCGAAATAATTTGATAATATTAATAAAAATTTTGATTTTGTTATTAAACTATTTTCATTATAAGAATGGAGAAGAATAATATAATATTAATTAATGATAATAATAATAATAATAATAATTATTATTATTATTATTATTGTTATCATTATAATAATATATTATTTAATATAATATTTAATAGATCATTAATAACGCAAGGTGGTAAAAATAACCAGGACATTACAAATTGAAATGCAGTGGGGGTGGGGCCGACTTCTTTCTTTTCATGTCTTCCTTATTTTATTCTTTAGTGCTACTTTTTTTAATATTTCCAAGGAATCCTGGAGCAATTCACGAAGCTAATTCTAGCTTTTGGCTGGAATTTGAATAAGCACTTGAATAAGCAACTATTCTTATTCCATGCATGTTTGGTTCGTCCAATTTGTACCTAATTCACGAATAGCCTATTCATTGCCAAAACCAAACATACCCTTAGATTTATTTAATTATTCAATACTGGTCAGTGGTTCACTGGACTAAATTAAGGAGTTGGGTGTTTTGCTACCACAACAGTTGGATGTACTGTATTTTTTCATGAGTACACCTGAGGTTTTCCAGTGGAAGCAACTGAATTTATAAACGTGTGTTTAAGGTTACTTAAATGAACATCTGTTGACATAAGTACATTTTGTAGAGCCTCATATGAGTATGAAAGGAAGCTCCGACTGGACCACTACGAATCTTTGCAGCTAATGGAGAAGAACTATGTGGCGATGGTGCAAGAACTGGAGAAGCTTCGTGCTGAGCTTGCAAATGCTGCAGGTATGACTGTTTTGTTAGGTGAACTTGCCTTTTGTTATTTAAACCTTCTGGTCATTTATTGACCTTCTTAAAATGGTTCCTGAAGGACAAGTAAAACATTTAAAGTAAAATAGCAAATATAGGCATTAAATTTAACATTTTACCTACCGGCATGTTTTGATTACCCTGTTGTTGCTGATCTGGTAGAATGATCTTTCCTTCAATTTGCCTTGTTAAAGAAATCTTGCACAATACATGTTAAAAAAAAAATGTAGCTGTTACTGAATTTGTCCCAACAATGATAGGTTCAACTTTTGTTGTAGGTGCTGCTTATGGTACTATGTCTGGCCAGAAAGAGAATAGTGCATCAGCTCAGGTATGCATGTTCATGAATGCATTGTAACAAGATGGCATCACTCTAATGCCTGTACATTTTTTTTTGTCATTCATTTCATATCCGTTGTTGTTTATATTTTTATTTTTAATATTCTTTCACTTGGCTAGTTCTCATATTGTACTGGTTCTGCGTGAATGCTGTTCCAAAGGGAAGTACAAACTTCCTTTGGATTACATCTTTTCTTTCAGAAGATGCTTACTGTTTACTGGAAAACAGGTGCAACCCATGCAAGGTGGTCAGAACGTACCATACAATGGGAACCCAGCTGGTACAATCCCTTCTCGGGCTAATACGGGAAACAACCCTAGCCCTAGCACTAACACTAACCCTAATTCTACTCCAAACCCAACTCAGGGTGCATCACCCTATGGACATGCACAAGCACATCTGGCTCTTTATGGTGCAGCACAAGCACCTCAATCCTTCTATGGAACGGCACAGGTAGATTATTTCTTTTACTAGTAAGCTGTAGTACCAATTGTTAGGTATATACTGACACTTGACACATCCTTTAGCAGTTAGACCGGTTCGTTACCAGGATCAAAACCAATAGGAATTAAAACCTTTGTTTTTTTTTCCCTACTAAATGTATGACTGCACACATACCATTTTTTGTAATGCAATTTTTTTTTTAAATTTAAGCATTTTTCCATGGAACAATACCAGATCGGTAATTTATTTAAGATCAGAAGTTGTATGGCTGCTTATCTTTTTAGTATTTCTTGCATTACACAGGTACCGCAAAATTTATATGGATCAGCACAGTACATGTATGGGCCCTCTCAAGTACCGCCTAATTCTTATGGGTTGACACAAGCACCAATGCAGCAGGCACCACCACCACCATATGGTTCGGTACCTTATGGATCACTACCGCCTACCAGTCATGTACCAGTTCAGGGTCAAACTAATCCAGGAGCTCGTAAATAAGCAAGTTGTAGTTTTCCATTTAAAAGCTATTTATTTGATCAGTGAAGTGAGAAACTGTAACAAGTTTTGCACGTATATTATAATTGCTGTGGCTGAATTAGCAATCTTGTAATGATATAACATTTGCTTATAGGAAGCAGAAAGTATGTTGATTCGTTATACCTCTTTGTCTTGGGGTTTGTAGTTTAGATATCATTTTAAGGACAAATTCCATTTAAAAACTCTTCCGATGCATGCATTTTTGGGTCCATGGTTTTCCTTGTAGGAACCCCACTTTTATTTTTCTAATTTATTTGTTTACGTATACGTACACACATACTTGAGTTGGTTTAATCGTGCTCTTGATGTGGAGTGAGGCAGTAACCAGTGATGGATAACAGTAGAGTCAGAATTCTTTATAATCACCTTTTTTAGCTTATTATATTATATTATATTAAGTTTTATATAATATGCATTATCGGTAAAGGATGATTCTAACATCTGCATGCGCGCGCTCGCGCACACATATAGTAAATGAATCCGTAATTGTAGTTCTACGGTACTTCTATAGAACCTGGTATAGTGCGAAATCAGCAGTCGTATTAGCGCTTTTGCCACGGAGAATCTGAATTGTCATACGGGACAGTTTTGAATATGTAAGATCCTATAACAATTAATAATCGTATAGTAAAATTCTCATTTTTTTTTTTAGTGTATCAGAATATTATTTTAATTTATCCTAACAAAAAAGAAAAAATTGTAGCATGTCGGACATGGACACATATACGGTATGTGTGACCACGTCTTGCACATCGTCAACCCAAAAGGACGTCAGGAACATGCACAAGACATGCCTGAAACTGAAACACACCATAGATTTTCAAGGATACATTATTTTTGTTGATGAATTATAATTCATGGATTGCTTCAACTTATCTCAAATTCAATGTCGTCATATCATGCCACAAAAAATTAAACTGAGATGGCTGAGAAGTTGTAAAATAGGAAAAAAAAAAAAAATCATTTCCACATCCGTACTTGAACCATTAGACCTTTGCAATATGATTTTTCTTTTTCTTTTTTTTTCAAACTAGACCAAACTGCTTTATTAATAAAGACACACTAAATTAAATTGTATTATTTTTTAAAAACTTGTATAATAAGAGTTAATCAAAGATCATGTTCAAAAACATATCATGTCTATAATTTTTTGAAAATAAATATGTTGGACAAGGGTAGCCGTATGCATGACTACTCAGGCTTCAACTCGAGGGAGTGCAGCTAGAGATGCCTGCAACTTCTCTGGCGAGTAAGAGAGGTCGACCATACTCCCTTTCAAGTATTTCTCATAAGAGACAAGATCAAAATGGCCATGGCCGCACATCGCCGTCACAATGACCTTCTTTTCCCCGGTCTTCTTACATTCCAGAGCTTCTCTGATGGCTGCTGCAATTGCGTGTGTTGGTTCAGGTGCCGGGATGATTCCTTCGGTTCGAGCAAACTGAATCGCAGCTGGAATTGAAAATTTAAGACATTGTTTGTGAGGAGCAGAAAAAACAAAAGAGCAGGGTTGTTTATGAACTGGAGTAAAAGAACAAAATTTTGCATCCCTGAACAACCACTATTATGTGAGTCCTTCATTTTGACTTTTAGTTACCTTGGAAGCACTCAGTTTGCGGAATTCCAATGGCTTCCATCATCCCAAGCTCATAAGCATGTGAAATTAAAGGAGCCATCCCATGGTACCTCAGCCCACCTACAAAGCGAACAAAAAGAATTTTCATTCAAACTGGAGATGAATTAGCATTTTGTACCAAGTTTAATTCTAACCATGTCCATATCAAATTTCCATTTGACTACAGTGCATTACCAATAATAGATTCAAGGTAACTCGAAACGAATAAAAAAAGCCTTGATCTTAGATATTACCAATGTATTATTGCAAAATAATAATAATTATAAAAGGGATATTATGTGATGGACTAAGATTTTTAACCGGGCTTAAGCTCTGATCAATACCGCTCTTAATTTTACATGAATGGTCAGGATATCATCCATGAAAGAAATTTAGTGACTACAGAATTTGCCATTACAAAAACAATAAATGTTTATACCAGCATGAATTGGGTCAGGAATAAAATCATGACCAAGTGTGTGCATCTTCATCAAAGGCGTCAAACCGGCAGTATCCCCAAAATCATATGCATACACCCCCTTTGTCAGAGACGGACATGCAGCTGGCTCCACCGCCTGAAAGACTGGGTTCATCCTACCCTCTATCTTCTCCCTGATAAAGGGGAACACCAGCCCGCCAAAATTAGACCCACCACCCGTGCATCCGATAATCAAATCAGGCTTCTCATTTAATGCCTCCAGCTGCTTAATACACTCTTCACCAATAACAGTTTGATGCAACAAAACATGGTTAAGAACACTGCCGAGGCAGTACTTCGTGTCTGAATTGGTGGCAGCAACTTCGACAGCCTCTGAGATGGCAATGCCGAGGCTTCCTGGGCTTGATGGGTCAGATTCAAGGATTTTTCGGCCCGACGCCGTCACAGTGGAGGGAGATGGATGAACCTTTGCACCCCAGGTCTCCATCATCAGTCTACGGTATGGTTTCTGATCATATGAAGCTCGCACCTGCCATACCTGTTACAAAATTAAAGATTCAATTGGATTTTAATATTTTTGTAGTGATTTTATAAGATAACCAATTAACTTTCTCCTTGGTACTGGTACCTACCCACGCCATCCTGGTGAGGAGGATACTGAAATATATAAGTGGTTTTGTATATCAATTTCTTGAAAAAATGATACCTTATGCTTGATTAAGCTTTGATTTTTGCATAAACCCAATTACCACCAAAAAAATGACTAGGAAAATAAGAGCATTAAGTTCAGATATGGCCTGTAACCCATGAGGACTACCACTAGCATACAATTACTGTACCTAACAGATTAAATAATTCAGGATCAATTAGAATAGTCACTAGTTGCATGCACTGATAATCCATCCTTGCATGCACCCTATTACCTGATTGATATAGTACCTTATGAGAAGAAGACAAGAAGTCAAACCTCACAATTCAGGCCAAAAAGGCTAGATGCAAAGGACAGAGCACTGCCCCATTGACCAGCACCAGTCTCAGTCACAACACTTTTGACCCCTTGCTGAGCATTATACCAGGCTTGGGGCACGGCTGTGTTTGGCTTGTGTGAACCAGCAGGGCTGGTACCCTCATACTTGTAGTATATTCTAGCTGGAGTATCAAGTAATTTCTCAAGCCTCTTTGCCCTGTATTTTTTAATGAAAATAAGGATGTGAGGATTTATTTGCAAATTCGATTATTTTACTATTATGAGTGTGTGCAAAGTGGAAATAAACACAAAAAGAACATTAAGGGCAGTCATCTTCCCTGTTCTCTTTGTAGAAGTTGTATCAGTATCAAGCCAGACAGAAACAGTTTTGGTACCAAATGTTGATATTATTTGACCAAAGTCAACTCAACCTTATAAGAGGTGTCGGGCGCCAAAGCCGGTACACATCAATGATTTCTTCTGGTATATCAATGTACTGGTCCTCACTGATTTCTTGCTTTATCAGCTCCTCTGCAAAAATAGGGGATAAATCTTCAGGATGGAGCGGCTTGTGGGTTTGTGGATTCAGAGGTGGCGGTGGCTTCACCTCAAGATCTGCCACAAGGTTGTACCACTGCTTTGGTATGTCAACTTTTGAACCATTGGTACTGGCTACTGCTCGTGTGTACCGCAAGGGTTTTCTTGGTAGGTTGAGAAATGGCTTCTTTATGTAGCAGGCTGACTGTTTACTATGGCCTAATAGAATAAATTAAAAGCAAAAAACAAAAGTTTAGTACGATAGATAAAATTTTCTCATAAGTTTTCATAATTGTTTAATACACAAATAAAGTACCTGAGAAAGCAGTACGAAGGTAGGTGGGTTGAGAAGGAGCAGCAGCCGCCATGAAAGGAAAGGAGAGACCTTTTGTTGTCTAACTATAAGTCTATAACTGCTCTTCAAAGAATTTGAACTTTATAATAAAGGAAGAAGAAGCCACGGGCCTGAGCTGGACATTAGTGCATAGATATGACCTTATTAATTATTATAATTATTACTATTATTTTTTGATTGTAGATCCGAGCTTGTTATGTTGCTTTCATTTTTAACAGTAAAAAAAGGAAAACGAGGGAGGCGAGGAAGGTTTTATATAGACTGTTTTTGACTCTTCTAGAGGATAAACCGCTGAAGGATTCTGTATGTATTAATGTATGAAGTTGACCGCCTACTCATCTATAATAATAAGTGTAGAATCTCTGTTTTTCATATTACAACTTTTTTTAAAAATGCAAATTTCAAAGTCAAATATATTTTAATACTCATCTATGATAATCAAGTGTAGAATCTCTGTTGGTTGTATTTATTTACTCTTTGTTAATTTTGTTACTCTGTACAAATGCAAATCGAAATGATACTATATACGGCTAGCACAATCTACACTTCCTCCATTTTACAATCATTCTAGAGGAGAAACAAACTGGCTAGACATAATAATTAAAACCTCGAAGTGGAAGTCGACTTTTATCAGTTTATGGATATATTTATGAGTATTTGGGAATTCAATATACGATTTTTTCCCCCCAACAAGATTTCCTCTGCAATTCTACACGTGAGGCCAGAAAACAAATAGAAACAAAAAATTGTCCACTAAATTTTCACACCCGGCAGATGGAGGGGAGGAATCATGAAATTAATGATATGATGCATGATATATATATACAAAGTTATGGTTATGGACCCAAACGTGTACTAGGTAGGTGATTGTGTTTCAAAAATAGGTAGGTGATTTGAGTGGCCTAACTCAAACACGATTTGGGAGCGAAGGGGAAGAAGAGCACTGTTCATGGGGTCCAAAATTAAATTGAACTTTTCATAGTACTATTTTTCCAGGTTTCACCCGTGTTTTTTTTTTTTTTTTAAAAAAAAATTACAGAATGTATTAATGTAACTGGGAGACTGGTATCCTGCCATCTTAATATCTTAATCAACTATGTCGAAACTTATCTTCTTTTGCCTCTCAAAATTTTTCATCGTTGCTCAAATGGGATTTTGATTTTTTTTTTTATTTCAGTTTTGCGCTAATCTCAATTGTAAAGTGAGATACCGAATTTTGTCAGTCTTGCTGCATATGTGGTGACGTATATATGCAGGCATGTAGATGTAGACGTGTATAATTGCATAAGCGCAGCGTTTGCACCCGTGGCTATGTTATATGCACGTATGTATGTATACATGCATGCATGCTCTGAATACGAGAGAATTGTCGCTTGTATGATTCTTGTTCAGCCCAATCTCAAAGTCAAATATATTTTCCAATAAAAATGGCTAAAATATTTTAATTTTAAATATTTATAAAGAACTTTTTAGTTAGGTTTCGAGTCTGTAAGCTTTAAAAATGCAAATTGAAAATAGAAAAAAATACATAAAATTATTTCCGTCGAAATATGTATTTTCTAATAGAAGTGAAAAAAGCACGTCAAAAATAGATTTTAGATCCTTTAAAAAATCTACATGATATTAATTTTTATTTCCAATCCAAAAAAAGGTATTATTTTTTGAATAAAAAATGGGGGTCAAGTCCACATCTTTTCATTAATAAAGTTGTACAAAAGGTTAGCCAGTGGTTAAATGAAAAAATAAAAAATAAAAACTTAAGAAAATGCAAAAATAAGCAATGTTGTAAAAACAAGGTAGTAAAAAGTAAAAAACTGATCAGAGAAAAAGGAGGATCTTCTCTATCTTCACATGCTGTACTGAGAATGTAGTGATCGCCATTCCTCAAAAAAAAATAATAATAATAATAAAATAAAATCCATCCAGTTAAAATTTGTGGATTAAAAGTAGCTATCACGGAAGAAAAAAATTCGAGATTGTTAATTTTTTACATTCCATATTAAAGTTTCTGAAAATTGATTAAAAAATAATTATTGTCATTTGGATAACAAAATTGTCAGTGGTGGAGCAAGACTGCAAGACCATTGTTCTTTTTGCTCAAATCCGTGTTTCTGTTGATTATACCTGATCCCACCTATCCTGGACAAGAATCACAAAGTAAAGAAAACATCATTCTTGATGTCAGTCTAAAACTAGACTAGATCCTGGTCTAATGGTACGCTTATTAAATGGTGTGAGCAAATCAATTACCAAGTACCATCTCATGCTCGAAAATGTTCTGTTGACCATGTAGTCAATTTCTATTCTCGTAAGTCGCACTACGCTATGTCTACGCGCAATCAAATATCAATTCTTTTGCACTGTTGCACACTTTCTAGTTTCTAGTGCGAGGCCACGCTGTTCACTGAGCTGAAGGATGCCAAGTACGACGCTGAGGATTTGCTCGACGAGTTCCATTATCAGGTTTGTGTTGAGATAAGATCGATCTCCCTTTGTCATTTTTTTTGCTAAATTGGTAACTCAATTGAGAGTGATCTGTCAGTGATTTGTTGAATAATGCATTTATCTAGTATAATTGGCAACTGAATCATGGTGTTTTGTTGAAAAAATTGACTTTTTTTAGTTTTTGTGGTGGCTAACCTTTGATAGACAGGAGCAGATTTTTAAATTTAAATTTAAATTTTCTATAATGTTTGGATATTTGTGTAGACACTAGACGGTACATAATTTCTTTTTAGGAAAATAAGCAGCATATTTTTGTAAACTAGAAACCAAGTACAGGATTAGTAGAAAACCACGTTGATATAGGTCTACATATTCTCAGTGAAAATATAGGAAAAATCAGGAACAACCATCGTTAATGTTTCAATCCCTTCCTATAAAAATGTTACCCAAACTAAAAAAGGTGGAACCTATAAAAGATGCCTAAATCCAGAAAAATCGATACCAATTTCCAATACCAGCACATCTTGCTCAGACTAACATTAAGAGAAATAAACCATCACAATATGTCAATATCTCAATGCTTAACTACTGCAAATCTATCTTGTATTTATAATTAAAAAATTTAGAGGTCTTATTTGATCCTTATCATCTCTTGTGTGGGGCTGTTCCTCGTGGATTACTGCCATACATTTTTAAAGTATCCTTTTAGATTGGCACAGCTTGATTTCCATGCCGGAGAGCCATTTAGATTAATCCTGGAATTTTCTTGAACAGAATTATTATAATTTGTTGGGTCCCTCCTCATTTAGCTTTCTTTTATGTTATTGTTGTAACGAGAGGTTGAGATTCAAGTATAATTACTATCCTTAATTCTTATTTTGAGTTTAGGTTAGGGAAATCTTTATTTAGCCGAAATTGATTAAAGCTAATTACGGGTTGTTAACCCTTATACTAATCTCTGAGTTGACATTGAGTTATATGGGGCTAATTTGAGCTGGAATGAATGATTGGAATCGATTTAAAGCAGTGTTAACCCCAAATTGGGGCTAATTTGACCCTAACGGTCTGTTTGGTTTTTGGGAAAAGAAAGGAAAATCACGGAAGGGAAGGAAATTTTCAATTTTACTCTGTTTGGATATCAAACTTTCCGAAGTAAAATAATTAACCGACGGAAATTTTTTTCCCTTCATGTATTAAAATCTTCCCCTCCGATTTGGGGTGTAACGAAAGAGAGAGAAAATCGGAACTCAAACACTTTCAGCCGAAAGACAACGATGCCCCTCTTCTTCTTGTGCGAGTTCTTCAATCCCTCTCTTCGAGCTCTATTTTCCCTCTCGTCCAGCTGCATCTATTTCCATGGCCGTGCGCTCCAATAACTCTACCTGCACTTTTTCTCTCCATGACTATTAGGCGGTGCCTCAAAGTTTGCTAACTCTCCCAACTTTAACCACCAAAGCACCGTTCATCATGATACATGTCATTGAATTGAGATTTGGGGCATTTTGTTATCGCCAAAAGTTTTGCAAATGAAAGGTCCTTTAATTTGCGCACCGGTCAATCACTCCTGTCACACTATAGATGCCACACATTGTACTCTTAATTGGGCTATACTTATGTGGTACTTGTAATGGTCTTGCCTTAGAAAATAACAAAAAATAATAATTGGGTGCATGCGAAGATTTCATGTGGGTATATTTAGTGTTATGTAATGGTCTTGCCTATATGTGGGTATATGTGGTTGTACCAGTCCGTACTTATTATCAAGAGGAAAGAATTGGACATGACCCGTGCTATTCACTCAAAAAAAAAAAAAAAAAATCAACTTCCATAGTACCCAATTAATCATTCGGGCAATTGTAGTTGGTTTTAATTATAAATTACAATACAAAGTCCTCTTATTTTTGTAGTACCATAGCTCGGCATAAGCAAAAATCGATTCCTTGATAACAAGATCAAAATGGTCATTTGTAATTAATTAGTCATATTTTTACCTCTTTTTAGTTTAATCATCCAAACAGGAAAAAAAATAGAAGGTAATTATTTTCCTTTCCTTTCACTAATTATCCAAACAAACTGATGTAAATAATTTTCCATTTCATTCCTTTTTATATTTTTCCTTTCTTTCCATCTTTTCCCAAAAAACAAACAGGCTGTAAAAGGACTGCGCCGAGCAGTTCTTTTACGCTGTCCGTTCGATCTTGATCGGAGGGCACGCAGAATAAGAAGCAAAATATCGCTCTCTCACCCTGCCCCTCCCTGCCGGCCTGCCCGAGCGTCACTTGGAAATAAAAAAAAAAAAAAGAAAAACTACGCCGCAGTTCGAAGCGCTCTCTCCTTCGTCTTCGTCTTCTTCGTGCGAAAACCCTAGATCGAACGACAGACGAGAAGCGAGAGAGAGGCAGTGAGACGAATAGCTGAAGGAGAATCGGTGAGGCGCAATAGAATCTCTGCTAAAGGTAGGTCTCTCTCTCTCTCACTCTTTTTCTTAGAGAATCATTGAACGAGAAGCTTGGCCAATGTCGGTCTCTCTCTCTGTCACTCTTTTTCCTAGAGAACTAGACTAGCTCTAATCTATTAAAGTTTGGAAATTTCTGATGTTTCAACCTTCAGCCGTCATAGATATTGGTTGCTGACAGTACATGACAGCAGTACTTAGGGTCTGCTCCAGAATCCTTGATGGAATGGGATGGAATGGGATGGAATGGAGTGGGAGAGGGAGGAAGAAACAAATCTTGATCCCCAAATTTGGGGTGACAAATTTTACAACAATTCTATATAACATTTTCCTCATTTCCACCCTTTAACCTCCATTTCCACTCTATTTTTTTTGAATCTGGAGCAGGTTAACCCATGGGCAGTGGTATGGGTAGTGCCACTCCATTCCATCCCCTCTTTCTCCCTTCCGGAGAAACCAACGCTCAGGTTTTATTTAGTCTACAGTACTTATAGTGCTAAGTTTCTTCTAATTGTTTGTTCTAGGTAGCAGTAAACTTTGCCTTTTTTTTTTTTTTTTTCCATTTATATATCTCTAATTGGTCGCCACTGCCACTTTATCACCTGAAAATTGACAGATCAGGAAATGATTTGTCATATTTTACTGCATGAGGATATATATTGCCTTGGTTTAAATTTCATGTATAACGGATGGAAATTTTGTTGCCCAGTTACTTAATTTGATAGCAATTCAACATCAAAAATTGCACATAAACCCATTAAAGTTGCTAAACTATTTCAAACAACTTGTCTCCCCTATTTCTTTTCTTTACAAAATGTTGCCAACTAAGTATCCCACTATTTTTTTACGCGAACCAACGCTACGCGAGAAACTCGAGTAATAATGTTCTAGGGTTTGCTCGGCGGTCGCAGCGCAGCCATCTAATCTAAAAAAAAAAAGTAAATAATGTTCTAGCGTTTCCTATTTCCTCCTTCCCTCGCGCCGCTTTGCCATTTGTTTCTGATACTCTCACATGCAGACGTACTTGAAACTAAAGTGTACGAATGATAAGTCCTCTTATCTCACAATTTTCAAATTGTGTTATTGTTTATGCTTAATTTGACCTTTAGTGCTTTTCTCTACTGTGTTTAGGTCATTTTGAAGCATACCTCAATGGGGAAGTCAAGCAAGAAATCAAGTGTTGAGGTACATATATACAAAATTTTTATTAGCATTATAGTACCGTCAGAACTTAGTTTACGATTTGGTAAATAATTTACATCTTTGTTTTATTCAGGCTGTCCCTGCATCAGTACCAGAGCTGAAGTCTAATTCTAATAAAAAAGGCATATTGCGTACACAAACCTTTTTTTTTTTTTTTTTTGTAGATATGTAAAAGTATTGTTATTTGGTTTTCAGAAAACTACAGAGTATCTTAATTTATCTATTTTTTCTTGCTCTTATACTTCCAAACATTTAGGCAAGAGGGTCTCAGAACAGTCACCAGAGAAAGCATTCAGTTCTAAGAAGCTGAAGAAAGAGGAAGATATGGTTTCTCCTAGGAAGGAGTTGAAGTACATAAACAATGCTTCTCCTCCAATGAATCCACAATGTAGCTATTCTGACGACTCCTTGTTAGAAAGTAGCTCTGAGAGCATTCGTTACACTTCTGATAGTTCTGAAGAAGCTCATGTTTATGTAAAGGTATTCAATTTAAGGGAATTTGTGATTATATGAAAGTGAAATCTTAATATAAAATTTGAGGATGCATGACTTTATAATTGACCTTGTAGCCTATGCAGTAACTACCATAACCAATTACTTTTTATTGTTTAATGATTAAATCGAATGTCACTCTATTGTTTTTTTAAGAATTCTATGAATGAAACAACATATACAGTAGTAGGGGAGAAAAAGTCAAGTACTGTGAGGACAAAAGTTGCTCTTTTGAGAATGTGCTGTTCTGAAAATTGATTTTTGGAATTGTAGGTAATAATTATTGTTTTTCACTAGCGTAGGCTCAAATCCCCTTTTTATTTTGATTTTTTATCTGATTTTAGGAGTGGGCAGCTTGTAGTTGGTGTGATATACTCAAACTAGGCCCCAAGACCCGGGATACATCCAGTGATTCATTAGAAAGTACCGATTCTGGGAATGAATCCTATGATGGAAAGGTAAATTGGATATTGAACTAAACATAACAATGCAAGTCCATTTGGATAACTTAAGTACCATCAAAACTTAATTTACAATATTTAATGCAAGTTCTTTTGGTAAAACTTGCTAAATAATTTACAGCTTTGTAATATGCAGGCTGCCCCTGCTTCAGTACAAGAGCAGAATTCTACCAAAAGAGGCATTAGATACTTAACTTTTATTGTATATATATATGTACAGTTATTTGGTTTTCAGACAATGTTATCTTGGTTCATCTATTTTTTGCTTGCCCTTACCCTTCCTAATGTTCAGGAAAGAGGGTCTCAGAACAGTCACCAGAGAAAGCTTTCAGCGCTAAGAAACTGAAGAAAGAGGAAGAAAAGGTTTGCCATAGACAAGAGTTGAAGAACAAAAACAATGCTCCTCCAATGAATCCACAATGTAGCTGTTCTGATGACTCCCTGTCAGAAAGTAGCTCTGAGAGCATTTGTTTCAGCGATGATAGTTCTGACGAAGCTCATGTTTATGTAAAGGTATTCAATTTAAGGGGATATGTGATTATATGAAAGTGAAATCTTAATATAAAATTCGAGGATGCATGACTTTATTATTGACCTTGTAGCCTATGCTGTAACTACCAAAGCCGATAACTAACGATTAAATTAAATGTCAAACTTTATGATTTTGAAGAATTTAATCAATGAAAAAAACTCATATAGTTTGCAGAAGATTAAAGTTAAGTACTTTGTTATTTTGGAAATTGACTTTTGGTATTTGTAGGTAATGATTTTTGTTTTAGGACTAACAGAGGTTGATTTGAGTTCTTTCAACTCATTATGGATCGTATGAGCCCTTTTTTTACCCCCTCCCTAAATGTATATTTTTGCCCCCAGAAACCAGCAAGCAAAGCTAAAAAGGTGGACAAGTCAGCTCTGAGGAGAATTCTGGTGAAGAAGAGGTAAATTTTTTTTTTATCAAAATTCAGGATTAATGGGACAAAAGGCTTCCACACCATAAGAGACGTATAAATTTTATTTTAAAAAATTCAGGATTAATGTGACAAAGGCTTCCACACCATTAGAGAGGCCTTTACCTACACAATGTTTTGAAAACTGGACTGGACATCTAACCAGTGGATTAAACGTTCTATGGTTCAACCAGTCCAACTGGTCAAACTGGTAATAAAACAGATACATATGTACTTCAAAATTGTTCAGAGTCTACAACAAAAGTAGACTAGTCCCTTTCGTAAGTTTTCTCTCTCATCACCATTGTCATCAGTTCGAATCCTAGAGGCCATTGTTTGAATTGGATTTCAAAATCGGGAACTAGAATAAATAAAAAAAACAGTGACATTAAACAGGTGCCGTATTTAGTGCAATAGACTGCTGGATAGCCGGTTTGCAGTTAAAATTAATCAGTCTGGTCCTGATTTCAAAACACCGAGTCTACACAGAAAAGTGGGAAACAAGGAGGTATTTTATGGTCAGTTTTCCTTTTCTTATTTGTTCTCAATTTCACTTCGCCTCTTATTGTTTCCAGAAACCAGCAGCAAAGGCGAAAGCAGAAGAGAGTTCAGAGAAAAAAAAGCTTTAAAAAGGGAAGTTCCAAGAAAATATGATAACGAGCTCTCTCAGAACAATTTTTCCTTTTAGACATACTAGATAGGGGCTATGTAGTTGCCCTCCGGAACAAATTGAAGGTTTTTTTTTTTTTTTTTTATAATAGGAGAGAAGTTGAACTGTTGCTTTTAGTTCAAAAGGCCTTAGACCAGCATATAGCTATTTAAATATTTCTATTTTATTTTTTATTTTTTTTGAAAATAAATGCCCGTAGGCTTTAACATTGAAATGAAAGGTTCATTACAAAAAACAAACAGCCTAGCTGAATAAGTACCTAAAGTTTGATAAAGCCAAGCTTAAGCTTAAACATAGGAAATAACATTCCCTTATATTCAGGGACGGAGCTATATATAGGCAAGCTTGGGCACGTGCCCATGCTTGATTTTCGAAAAGTGATGCCTAATTATATGTTTTGCTGTAGTCGAAAGACTGTAAATGTTTAATTGAGATAAAAAGTGCCTGGCTTGATTATTTTCCGTTGGTCAAATGTGCTTGGGCTCACCGATCACCCATTTACACCGTCACACTGCTTTTATTTTATTATTTCTCTAGATAAAAAGAGAGAAGCCCAATCCTTGTTTTTTTTTTCAAACCACGTTTTTTTTTTTTTGGGAAATCACAATTTACTGATTAGGAGAGGCGGATCACATTCTTTTCCTTTCATGTTCTCTCTCTGTTACGGCGTCACTTTTATCAATTTTGATAATTCTCAAATATATATTTTATGTGAAAAGATTTTTTCTGGAAATAAAAGATATTATTAAGTCAATAATTTACTTACTCTGTCAAAAAGAAGAGCTCCTTAGCCTTAGGATATTCCCAATTTTCATTTTTCATACACCATTAATCACCCATTTTTATTTTATTCAAGGCGAATTTTCATGAGGCCCTTGAAAAATTATATATATATTTATTGTTCTTAAAAAAGTGTAATTACTAAATACTTCAATTCAACGAGATCATTGCATCTCCAAATAAATTTAATTGTGCATAATTTGAACAGTTTTCTCATATCTATTATAAGTTATGTAAGAGTTTTCATAAATCCTGAAATAAAACTAACGCAGTCATACTTTAGCAATTTAATACGTATTTTTTTTTCAAAAAAAAAATATCTTTTACATTTTTGTACTTTTTGTTGGAAAATAATGAAATTTGTATGATATTATTGTTACATTTAAAAAGTATTTTTTATATATCTTGTAATGTTTTTTTGTTTAATTTAAAATTTTGTTATTGTGCCCGGCCTAAAAATAATTCTGGATCCGTCCCTGCTTATATTACAAACAAAAATCGGGATGTCAAAAGAAAGAGTAAAGAAACTTTTCATGTGGCAGTCCATTTGAAAGCTTCCGGTACCATAATCTGCCCCCGTCTGTCATCAACAGAAATATGCATTTTCATCCTTCTGGCTTGATTTGTCAAACAGTGTGCATGCTCCAGATGCTCTCTCTTTGCATATCTCACTCTGACTGTCTGCATTTGTTGTAAAAGAGCAACACACTTCTGCACAATAAGTGTAGATTGCCAAGAAGGAATATCCTGCCAAACATAAGTATCAACACTGTACACTAAATTTTTTGAATCAGTAAAAATATGCACTTGCACAAATTGGTAATCAGAATTTTTCAAGTGATTCAGCACATTTAAAAGAGCCAAAGCTTCAGCTGAAAAAGTATCAGTGGCTATTCCAGCTGTGGCTTTAGCATGTAAAAAGATTCCTCCTGGCTTGTACATCAAAAATGCCATTCCCATGTTTTGCTTGTTGTCCCAAGAGCCATCAATCAGCACCAGCGCAGCTTGCAAAGGCAAGTTGTATTGGGTAATATGAACTCTCTTATTTCTTTGAAGCCCAAGTCGGTCACCATCTATCAAGTTGGAGATTTGTGCTCTTGCCAGAATAGTTTTCATATCCAGGGGCTTGGCTTTGAAGATGAAGTCACATCTGGCTTTCCAAATATTCCACATTAAATTTAGGAATAAAGCCAATTGTTGAGGTGCCATAGTCTGGATAACAGTTTTGGTAATGGAATGCATATCTAGATTCATTTCTTCAATTCTGAGGCCCAATGATGAAGCAAACCAGATAGCTCTAGAAGAAGGGCATTTAAAAATTAAATGTGGTATATCTTCATCTTCTTGCCCACATCTTGCACACACCGGGGGTAAATTTGGAAAAATAGCATTTAATTTTTTTGCTGTAAAAAGGCCATTATGTAATACCCTCCATATGAAAGTTATAACCCTAGGTGCGACGCCCTCGATCTTCCAAATACTTTCCCATATGTTAAAACTTTGTATATTTTGTTGCTGATCAGCATTACTTGAAATTTGCATCAATTTAATATAGGAAACTTTGGTGACATAACTTCCTGATTTATGTGATAACCACAAGAGCTTGTCTTCCTCATTTGGATGTATTTTGACATTCTGTATAATAAAATGCATCACCTGCTGTCCAAAAACTTGCTCAAGCTTTTGCGGATTCCATGAATAACCAGCATTCATCATCAGGTCTGCAACCTTCATACCAGAAACACCTGATTGTATAGGTCGGGCCTGCTGCCATCCCATAAACCAGGGCGCCCCCACAGCTTTTATTTGATTTCCATTCCCCACCTTCCATATTACATCCTCCTTCAGTCCATCTCTGACCCTCAATATACTCTTCCAAAAATTGCTCACCCCTTTTGTATTGGAAGCATTCCAGAAACCAATTCTTGAATAATATTTTGCCTTGACAATCTTGACCCACAATTTATTTTTCTCTGAAGCCAGTTCCCAAGCCATCTTCATGAGAAGAGCCTTATTGAAATTTTGCATATCTCTTAGATTGAGGCCCCCTTTTCAATCGGTTGACAAACCTTTTCCCAAGAAATGGGTGAGAGGTATCTAGTTTTGTCATGCTTCCCCTACAGAAATTTTCTCATGAGCTTATGCACCTCATCATAAGTTTTCTTCTGCAGCATGGTGGTCATCATATAATAAATTGGGAGTGCATAAAAGACAGATTTGAGTAAAACAATTCTAGCAGCAAGGGATAGAGTATTTATTTTCCATCCTGCTAATCTTTTATTCATTTTATCAATTATATCCCTGTGTGCTAGTTGTTGTGGTTGTTTCTGAAAGGATAAATGCACTCCCAGGTATTTCTCTTCCTGATCTGCATGATCCACACTAAACAGATCCATTATTTGCTGTCTAATATTCTGATCACAACACCAAGTGAACCCAATTTTTTATTTTGCAGGGTTAATCTGCAGACTAGATAATTCTCCAAATTTTTGCAGGATTTCCTTAATACTGTTGATTTCATTTCGATTTGCATGACCCAAAATTATCAAATCATCCGCAAAAAGAATATTAGATATATATGGTGCTATATTTGCCAATTTGATCCCTCTATACAACCCTGCCTGTATAACCCTAGATCCTAGTTATTTCCGCATTTTGATCTAAGAAACTTTTACACGGCATGTTTCTTTTCAAAAGATTAAATGAACAGAATGAAAAATAAGACATTTTTTCAAGTTCATGCAAAACTTCAGCTCCTGATTTTGAGCTGTATTTTAATTTTCTGCTTTGTTTCTCAGATAATTTATACATAGTTTTCCCTTTTAATAATAAGCATGAATTTTGTTAAAAGTATACTTGCATATTGCAAATTTAACATCCTGGGCATGAAAAACTATATGTGCTTAAAGTATTGTAGGTATCCAACATTTGAACCTCTTTTGAGATCTTGCTTTACTGTTCCAATTCTGTTTCTTTTAAATACAAATTCTTGTTAGTAACTTATTAGCCAGTTACTTAAAATGCATATTTGTTGATTTTTCCAAGGGTCGTCATTGTTTACAAAACATAAATTTGTTATATCTTTTTTTTTTTTGTTTCAGGAAGCAAAGAATACCCTGAACAACATAAAACGTTGGCAAAAGCTTGGTATTTTGACTTTTGTTTCAAACACAATTAATTCTATTTTATACGTACACTAATATTAAACTTTTACATGGTTGGCAAGCAATGATACTAGTTGACCAGAACATAATTTGCAATACATCTAATCAGTGATATACTAATGTAATTGCTTCAAGGGCTTCTTAAGACATTCAATTCTGGTGTGTTCGAGCTGTTGTATTGATTTGCGGTGACAGGAGTCACAAGACCGTTTAGGATTAACATTTAACCATATAAACTCCCTCATAGTTAGGTAACTGTGCCAAATTCATCTGTAGGATAATTATTTGTCCAATTAGCTGGATTAATTAAGGCATTCTTAAAGCGCTTCTCTAATTTATTTCATTTTTTTTTTAGACTTTGAATATCAGCTGGTTTCACAAGCAAGCGAACGATGTCGATGGGATTTTTATTTGCTGTTCATGTTTTATATAAAGTTATTATTTTCAAGAACATGCATTTTGAATATGTCATTAGATGCTTACAATATTAGTGTCACAAATTATGTTACATTGATTGTTTAATAGTTTTTTAGAAATTTTTGCCCACATATTTGAGTGGGCGTGTATGCTAGTAATAAAAAGGTGGGAACACCGGACACGCATTAAAAAAAATGAGAAAAAAGATGACAAAAAAATGTTTAAAAGGAGGAATCAATCTGTCGTTGTCGGATCGAACGATTTCTTCTGCATCCTCTCGCTCGTTCTATTACGTTCTATCATCTCACCCGCTTATCAATTCGCTATTTATTTATTAATTAATTAATAATATAGATTGTAAAACAAAAGATCTTTAATGGTGTGAGTGTATCCAAATTGTTACACTCTTGGTCTTGGATTGATCTGTTTATTAGGAGTAAGTACTGATAGCCCGCACTAACCGTATTAACGGTATCTGTGTATTTTTCTTAAACGATCAAACCTTAAACGATCAAACCTTTTGCGGCGTCGATTAGAATTTTCAATTTTCTAACCTTTTACTAACCTTTTGCTGTATGTAATTTCTACTACTTATAAATGCATCCATTCAAAGGTCATAAATAATTATTTAATATTCCAGATAAAAAGAATTAACACCCCCTAATGTCAAATGTGAATTATTGATTTTGTTAATCTAATATGATCTGTGGTCTAGATTTAAATATCAGATAAAGTCGACCTTTATCTAAAACTGTCTGGGCGGTGGGACACTGGGACGGTAAGTCTGTTGATCCCTTTATTCCAGCTCGAAGGGTCGATTCTGCACAAACTCATTTTTTTTTTCTTATTTCGTGCGAAATAAGAAAAGGAATTTCTCCCGTTCGCACCCCAATTTACACCCTGCTTTCGCCTCCCTTCCCCCATCTCAGCTAGAAAAGGAATGATTTCACAACAAATCAAGCAAAAATGACATAATTCCTCACATTTCACTCCCCTCTTAGCCCTGCTCCCTCCTCCCTTCACCCCCTATCGGCCAAAATAAGAAAGATTTCAGAATGATGTATGGAAATTTCAAATTTCGCAACAAATCAAGGCGGTGCCCCCTTACTTATCCAGGGTTCGTACTGCTTCTCTAGGGTTTACTTGTGCCGCTCCTTCTCTTCTCTAGGGTTTGTACTGCTTATAATTTCCTCAAATTTTCACCTGATTTTGAAATTTTTATTTGCCGTGAATGTCTGGTTACCTTCTATTTTGGCCTGATTCTTCTTCTTTTTCTTTTTTCTTTTTTTTTTGCTGATTATACACCTCACAGGATTGGGAATTTGTCGCTTCTAAGCCTTGTTGCCGCTGAGGTAGGGGGCGATCTGGAGGCCGCCGGTGGACTGTCTTCTCTTCTCAGTACATAGGTGAGGTCTGTTCTTTTTTTTCCTTTAGCAATTTTGTTTCGCATGTCAATGAGCGGTTCTTTAGCAATGATTGTGCATACTATTTTATGGTTCCACAGAGTAGTGGATTTATCCATTCAAATAAGCACGAAGTGGATTTTCAGGCAAGCAACTATTATTTTTTTTTATTTGTATACGATCTTAAATTTGTGCATACTTTTTCATTGCATACTTTTTCATGGGTCATATACTTATTGTTTATTTTTTACTGACATCCCTCTTTATTTCTCATCTATCTTTTGATTTTAAATTTATTTTAATCATCATTATTATTTGCAAATGAAGGTGCCACTATGCAATGCGAAGATTATTATTATAAGCATATAATTGTAAAAGGCCTACTTTAGATTGTGTAGAAGCATATATTATTCGACATGTTCTGACAGGGTGTCAAAGGCCACACTGAGTGGGTTATTAGCTGTGGCAAAGAAATAGCTAAAGCAATTATGCCACTTTCTAAGGACTTCAATGCAAAAAAATCGAGAGCTGCAGCAATATATCACTTTCTAAGGACTCAAATGAATTGTATTTTCTAAGTTTATTTTGGTTCAATATACCACTTTTTGTTTGGTGATCTGTTGACGTGATGATTGCTTTTGTTTGATTTCCTTAGTTTTGAGGAATCTATGCTAATGAGTAGAGGAAAATATGGAAGTATTTAATGCTCTTGACATCCAACAAGAGGTTTTTTCTATTTCTCTTTAATTTTGACAAACTAAGTAGTCTTTTATTTTTTTTTCCTTCAGTAAGTTCTCAAAAATACCCTTCAGTAAATTTATAAATGAAATTTAGAGGATGCCTAATCTTCCTAAATGTGGAAAGATTGCCTTGACCTGAATTTCCATTTTTGGTATTATTATTTTAACAATTTGCTAACGTGAGATTTAAAGAGAGAGATTTCATTTTGCAGCATTCAAAATTTCTTCAATTTGATTTTTGTTAATATCTATTTTTTAGTTGGTGTTTTATCATTGCAAATTGAGGTACATGCTAATTCGGGAATTAGAAAATCTCGAGTACCAGTATAGTGCCATATGGTGAGATTTGATTATTTGATTAACATTAGCCTAGCAGTGGGCGGTGACAGAAACTCGATTGGAAACATCCAGGGGTAGCAATCTTAGATATTGTTTATAAGAACTTTTATATTTTCAGTTGTGCATTCCATAGCTATTTGACAGTTTATCACCTTTTTTGCTGATTTGGTTAGAATAATAAGCAATGACATTAAAAATAACTAATATATAAATAAAGGGATAAATGGTCCAGAACCAACAAAACGTATACCGGCACACAAACTGATCGCTCTTGCTAACTTGACATTACTTTAATATATGTGTTATTAATATTTTGTTAAAAGATGTTTGAGCAAGACTGTCCCTGTGCTTAGTTTTATTAATGGAATGGTCTCTGTTATAACTTGTTAGGAGATTGGATCTAATAAATTGATCTGTTACAATATGTTTCAAGTTTCAACACCCTGCAGACTAACCAGGTCTTCTTTTATATATATATATATATAGTGAATGGATAAAATACACTGATGTGTACGGATGAATATAACATAATATATAGTAAAAAAATTCTAAAAAAATGTAAAATTTGGTCAATTTTTTAATATGGAGAACAACTTAAACGGTTCGGATCAGCCATTTGAATTTTGGATCTCGAAAAACGACTCATGTGTACGGAGACGATTCGTACACATCAGTGTTCTATATCCATTCTAATATATATATATATATATATATATATATATAGAGAGAGAGAGAGAGAGAGAGAGAGAGTTTGGCTATGGTGAGTTGCAACTCACGGATCCTTCCGTGAGTTGCGATCAAAACTCTTGGATCTGTTTCAAAATGACTGATCCAAACCGTCCAATATGATCTTCATATTGAAATCTCCTTCCAGACCAAAATTTATATTTTTTCGAATTTTTTAAGTATTTTTTTCGGATTTTTAAAAACTGTTGTTTTTCAATGGTGCATAATTAATTAGATTAGCAATTTTCTAAAATTCTAAAAAAATACTTAAAAAATTCGAAAAAATATAAAATTTGGTTTACAAGGAGATTTCAATATAGAGATCATATTCCACGATTTGAATCGGTCATTTTGAATTAGATCCACGATTTTTGATCGCAACTCACGGAAGGCTCAGTGAGTTGCAACTCACCATAGCAAAACTATATATATATATATATATATATATATATATATATATATATAAATTTTTTAATTGATGACTCATTCCCTTTCTTGTTTTTCTATCTTTAGTTTGATGTATATTTGTTGTATGATGTATATCCCTATAAGGAACAATACAAGGCGGAAATGCTCTTTATTCTTTCTATTGAACTCATATTTGTATTGGAAAAATTCTCTTTTAGCTTGCTTGATGGGTGACTCAACTAATCTGAAAATGGTATTATATCTAATTAATTAATTTTCGGTTCCTCACCAATGATATATTTTCCTTTTTCAAAGAACTTAGATTATAATTTTGAAATGTCATTATTAGAGGAACAAAACTTTGTCATCAGTCAAATAGTCAATTTAATTAATCAATTATAGCAAGTGATATATCGTATGAAGAAAGGTGATATGCATCAGGAACATGTCACTAATGAGAACATGAAAATGAATGCTGTTTTTGATCCCTACAAATTCTTGAAATATCATTGGAGTCGATGTTTTTGTCCCAATTATTATTTTTATCTTGTACTCTACTAATTCTACTGTGTAAAAAGTAAATTGGAAAATATTAAGTAGTTTGTAATTGAACTTCATGTAATAAATGTTCTTATTAGATCATGTGTAGGCAATTCGTTTGAAGATATCTTATGAAAATTTATGATTTCATTTGATAGTTCTTATTAATCATGTGTAGCGCAATTCTTTAAGAACAATTAGAAAAAGTTCACGTAAAAAAAATATATACTATAAAGTCTTTAACATTTTTCAAATATATCAAATAAAAAATGCCCGCACATTGAGTGGGCCTGCTGCTAGTACTAACAAATTTGTCCGTGTGTAATGTGTTTGTGATTGCAAGACAGAAAATTATAAAACTATTTCCTTTTTTTTTTTAGTTTGCTAAACTTATCTTTCTGTGTGTGTGTACCGACAATAATGCAAATGCCTAAAAACCAAAGACAACCGTATCAATAGGACCATCAGTTAAACAACATGATAATTAAACAATGTTTACGCCTTTGAAACTACCTATGTAAAACCAATGATGAGAAAACTAAATTCGGACAATAGGCTGGTCAAATAATTACAGTGCATAAATTAATGAATAGATAGAACTTTCAAGTTCTCATAAAAAATGATAGAACTTTCAAGTAGTGTTACTTCAATTGTTTTACTACAATGAGATGCTTTCTGCTCATCTCCACATAACAAAATAGTAGAAAAGTGGAAACTAAATTAATAAGCAAAAGCAACATCAATTTTAATAAAAAAAAGTATAAGCTACCAAAAATACATTCTAACATACTACAAACTACCATCCAAAGAACAGGACCGACATTTCCATAGAATTTCCCGCAAAAATCCACAACCATAAGCAACACCAAAACAAGTTGTAATATAACCTAGAATTAGACTTCTCTCTTTTCTTTTCTTTTTTATTTGAGAGAGAAAAAGGGTCTATAGGATTGTGTGTGATTTTTTATTATTCTCGCTGAACAACGGATTTCAACGGGAGATAAATATCCCACAAAAGATTCACCCTTCACGAAACCGGACTCTAGTGCAGAAATGCCGCTTGCCAACAAGAAACACTAACTAGAAACCGCCTTCATGAAGGTTTATTATTTATGTATGCATCCAACTTTTCAATGGGCTCAAGCCCCCATTGTTAATTACATCGGGACGAACCACGAAAACCTTTGATTAAAGGGCTAAAACAGAATATGCTAGGAATGAAGTTGTAAAACGGCTTAGACTATACTTGATTGACGATACCAGACCTAATTGACGAGGCTCAGTCAAGGATACAACACTTGGAGTCGATTGAAGAGAAGAGATTTTAGTTTCGACTTTGGGTTTCATGTTATGACTTTTATTTTTACTAAAATTTCTCTTTGGGATTTATGGTTTCTTTGACTTTCTTTTCTTTTCTATTTTGAAGTTTCTTTTTATATTTTAGAAAGTATTTATTTTGAAAATAGTTAGTTTGAAAGTGTTTTGTGAAATTATTTGTATTTGAAATTGCTTATGTTTTCTTTTGGAAATTTCATTTGGAGAAATATTTAATATGTTTATTTTTTTCTTGAAGAGTTTCATTGAAGTTATTTTTATAAAGAAATTACGTCGAAATAAGAAGCTCTAGTATTTGAGTTTATTATAACTCTTTTCTTATTATTACTCCTAATTTCTAAAATTTACGATATAGCTCCTACCCTACGATCTAAATCCTATCCAAGCTCTACCGCATTTTCGAAGATACTTATTTGAAAATATTTGATTATGGAAAATAATTATTCTTTTGAAAATTATTTGATTTTGAAATTACTTAGCTTTTATTTCAAAAAAGTTTTATTTAAAATGTTTATTATGAAAGGAGTTTAATGCGCTTATTATTAGTTGTAACATTTGAAACTAATCGTTATAATGAAAATACTTCAAATCGACGATCACTAATTATACTAATTCTCCTATGATATTTGTCTGTTTATTTTATTTAGATTTTAATACTCTATTATTGTTTTGTTGGTATTGTGTGGGGCGCTCTATTAAATAAAATAAAATTTCTAAGGGTTTGAACTCATCTGCCTCCTCTTGATTTGCTCCACATCGGCAGCTTGGATAAGATGACATCGCCACATCAGCTTCTGTTTGGCGCCACGTTGGCAAAAGAAGATAGTGAATTGGCAACGATGTAGATTTGGCAGCGGGATATTGAGCGATGGGCCTTTCCTTTTTCTCCTTATCATTTCTTCGTTGTTGGGCTTGCTTATGTCGCTGGACTTCTGTGTGTGGGCTCACTGCCGCATCAGATTGGTTTTGAGTCGTAATAGATTGGGAGGAGAATTGGTACTCTTCATCCACTCTTTTCCCATCCATTCCATCCATAGACTCTAAACAGATTTTTGTGGACCCAAAAATTTAAGCCCAGTTTAGACCTTCTTTCCCACTTCAAACTCAACCCTAGCCACAGCCAGAGCCATCCTCTTTCTCTTCCGAACCCTAGCCGTGCAGACAGAGTGATTCTGCACGGGGAGAAGAGGTCTTTTGCGGCGGTGAGGCTAGAGCTGCACGGATACACATCTCCAACCATTTGGTCCTCCCCGATTCTCTTCCCTTCTTCTTTTCTTTCGTTTCTATCCACCTCCTCTACCCCTTCTCCGCTCAGCCGCGCCGCCATGCCTGGCTCCACCGTGCGTATTGCTGTCGTCGGCGACGTGGTTAAGTTTTTACTTGTTTCTGGGGATTATCTCGTTGATTTTTTATGTAATTTTGATATTTAAAGTTCGAGGAGTTATTAGCTTGTGTGTTTGAATTAGTTTCATTGGTGATGGTGAGGCGTATCAGCTGTTATAATTGCGACTTTTTATTTCAAATTTCCTTCTCTCCGTTCTATATATCCATTTCTTCTTCACAAGTCCACAGAGCAAAGTCATCTGGAAAAAATGTTAGATCTGTTCAGTTGGTCTTGATCGACCCTTAAACTAGATTAGGCAGATTAAAGTACTTGCTAGTACGTCGACCCTTTAATTGGGGTATATCTAACAGGATTTTAAAATCACTAGTTCACTACATCAGTATAGATTTTGATTTGTTATCTAAATTTTTTGCCCTTTTGTCTCGTTCAAGAAAGATGACATTTGTCAAGAGGCATCTTACTGAAGAGTTTGAGAATAAATACGAACGTAGGAACTCTGATTTTGATACTTTCTTTCAAGCTCCTGTTTCGAATATGCAATCTAGGAGGGAGAACCCAATACTCATCAGCATGGAATTTTTCAGCAAAAGAGACATAAAATCAGAGAGGCATTACAATTAATTTGTAATAGATGATGTAATTTACTGCATTTGTTGTGTATTTATGTATTGGAATAGAGAATCATTTTTAATCGATGCTATTATTAGTAAAATTGTTCAGTTTGTATATTGAATATTGAATGTGTTCACTTTGTTTGTTGTAAAACTATATTGTTATATGTGTTCACTTTGTATATGTAAATGTTAACTACGAAATTAAATTTCTGTTGCAACTAACTGAACATATAAAATCTTTAGTTCAACCTTTGCCGTATTAAACTGAACACAAAAATACGAAAATTTCATTTTCAGATGCAAATAACTGAACAAATAAAACTTTTACTTCAACATTTGTCGTATTAAACTGAACACAAAAATACGAAAATTCTATTTTCAGATGCAACTAACTGAACAAATATAACTTTTAGTTCAACCTTTGCCTTATTAAACTGAACACAAAAATACGAAAATTCCATTTTCAGATGCAACTAACTGAACAAATATAACTTTTAGTTCAACCTTTATGAAAACTAACTGAACAAATAAACCAGTACATTTGATGACGTCAGCATCCAGAAATTTCCGAAAAAATTCCAAAAAATTTTCGCTGAAGTCAGCGAGCGCCTTGCTGACGTCAGCGCGCGAAAAAATGAAACTGAGGCCCATTTCTGACCTGTGGATGGAATGGATGGGAAAATAGTGGATGGTGTATATCACCCCTGTTTACTAATTGGATTCATACCAGACCGGTACAGAGGAACTAGTTTAACCAAAATGTCCAGCACCTAGAGCATGATTTCATTTGTATTATTTAATTCTTCATAGTGCCAAGGCCGGTACAAAGGTACTCACATGGAATGGTTCCAACTATATGCTCACATGTTAATAACCCGAACTCCTATATATGGTGTACATAGTTTGTGCGTGCAAAATAGATACGAGACAATTATCACACGTTAGTGACTATCTTAGGTTTTCATGAAATGCGCAACATGAAGTAAGATTTAAGTAATTACTAGCATCCATTACCAAAGCCGGTATATACAAGTCTTATGTACACAAATATACAATTTCTAGTTCAATAGCAGGCCTTACATCCTAATTTGTATTATTTTGAAGTTTGACGTTAGAACAGTCATTTGACAAGTCACAAGTGTATGCACATTGAGCCACAAGGTTATATTATAAAGGAATGGTCATCTTTAACAGCCCTAAAGTATGACTTAAGTGATCATTGATACTGGTTTGCAAAGGCCGGTACATGGGACCAAAGAAACAGGTATTCGACACATCATCCATAGTCTATATTCGAGCTTATTTGTAAGCCGTACTTGTACCTGTTCAGTTATCATATATCATATTCATAATAATAAATGAGGTGTTATCGCAAATGAATTATTAAGTGACTCGTTATAATACAACGCTTATTACACAAATAATAAAATAAACCTTTTATTCTTCAAAGATTATCCTGTAATAAACAAAGAAATAAAGTCAGTAAATGACATTGGATATGTAATTCTGGCTCAAGTCTTGTTTTCATTTCTTTCACATGCACTTTTTTTACTGATCGCATACATTATAGGTTAAGCATAGTATTACCATTATTACATGGGATTGATATTTGGTAGGTACAAAATACCTCCTAAAGCTGACCATATGTCCCTAACATTTTTGCATCTTGGCCCCTAATTCTTTAGCAATTTCAAATTCTATGGTCCTGATAAGATAATATGGTGCAAGGTATCAATTGGCAATTTCATATAGCAAAGTTTACTAACAGGTCCCTGTAAATACCACAATAAAGAAAATGTAGTTTGCTGCAAATAAAACACCACTTTCATTTCAATCCGACCCAATAACATTTTTTTACTTCAGACCTTGTATTTTTATTAATTGTCATAAGCCAGGCAGGGAGCTATCAGAACTCAATTAAAGAGGAAACAAATACTGACAAGTGATGCAACTCAGTGAGACAAACTTAAGTTGTTCATGTCTACAATTACAGAACATTTCTAAGATCTAAATACCAATCAAATGAATATATGTTGTTCATAGTACAGTAAAATAAAGGGGTCACAAAAGACACTAGGCATTAAGAAAATTAGCAAGAACATGCTCTAAGTAACAGGCAAACCAGTGATTCATTCATCTATTAGTATCCTTGCAGTTTAGAACCCACAACAGTATTTCACAATGAATAACAGTAAACAAACAAGAGACACGTATACAGTGAACTCAGGAACAAAATAAAGTCAATTAAAATCCCTACACCAGATCATTTTTATGCAATAATACATAACCATAGTAAGAGGCAGATGATATCAAAATAATGATCAAACTCTTGTTTCCCACGATACCCCTTGTACCATCTATTGTACCCTCTTTTAGGCAGCTTATAACTCAGGTTTTAACAGATCCTGCCTCATTACACATCCTGTATCCTATATCCTATACTTACTGAATGGCCTTTTTAATTAATCTTTTACAATTCAGACTTATGCAATACTAGTATAGTGCAACCAGAACACTTATAACCTGACTGATACAGAAATGATGTGACTCGAGTCTTATTATTCTCTATATACATCAGATATTAAGGGAATAACTATCAAACAACAACTTTCAAAGACAATTAATAAAATGACTCATATCAATTTCAGATGAGAAACAAAGAAAAGAAAGGGAGATATGAGATGCAACGCCTACAGCTAGTGTACAGTCAATGCACAGAGGAGATCTTTCAAGTGGACTGTGTCCCCTCATTGATCTGCCTCAAGATCAAGAATGGGTCCAGAAGAAAGAAATAAAGATGCAATCACTCAAAGAAAGCACAACTCTAAAGAAAGAAACTTTGAATTAAACTTTATCTAGCAGAATTGAATCAAAGAAAAGCAATCTCAATCAATTTCATTCAAATCCAACAAAATTTTACAAAATCTCACCTTCTTCTCTTCTCTGATCGTCTAACCAAGCTCAAGCTGCCTCCTTTCAGCTTCAGCTCACTGCCTACTTCCTTCTCTCTACAACGATCTCTCTTTCTCTCTCTAAACTATTCTATTGTGGAACTAAGCACAACTCATGTGCACCTATCTTTCTCAGAATCTAAAAATCAAGAAGAAGGGGTCCCTATTACATTGATCTAAGGTGTATATATAGGCGATGGGTACCTGTGGAGCTTCTATTTTGTTGGAGCGGAGACCCCTCGCCAGCTGGCGCCAGAGATGTCAGTTTTGACTCGTGTTGACCAGTCAAGTAGCGCCCTTCCTTTCTCAGCCGTCTGATCGATGCTTTGATCATCATCTTCTACCCAATGGCTGTGATCTTTTCTCTTCTATGTACGGCAGCCTCTGAGAGATTTAATAGCCCATTACTTTTACTGGCTTGTGGGACCCGAATGTCAGCGCTCCTGTGCCACTGTTCAGGCGCCTTTAACTGGGTTTGTCATGATGCATCTCAGCCATTCATCTCTTCTCTGATTTCTAATTTGGCGGCTGCAATCATTCACTCCTTTACTCGACACTCCACTGCTCCACTTATTCTCTTCAAACTTCCTTATTTCTGCTTCTCTTCTTTCTCTCTTTTGTTGCAATTAGGTGCAGCTAGAGTTTCGATTGGGAATAATGTCGGGTGGAGTGATGAACTGAGGTCGAATCATGGCCTCCTCTCTTTTCACAGTGAGCCATCCCTTCTTTTCTTTCCTCTGCCTCTTCTTCTCAGTTCCGATCTAGCCTCTCTCTTTTTTTTTTTCATCTGATTGTTTTGGAGAGGACCAGAGATTAGAGAAAGGATAAAGGGATGCAGCGCCTCTTCTTCGGCCTTTAGATCTGGATCCGCCGGCTAGGATTGATTAATAGGATTGAACTGTTTGGTTCATGGCGCTGTAGTGGACCAGTGAGCTTGAGTCAAGTCTGGACTAATCTGAATCGAGTCTGGATTCAATTTGTACACCAACCATGCACTAGCAGAGCCAATTTTGTGTTTTTGACCCCATTTTCCATATATCTCATGCATATGGCATATCATTAGGCTTGCCATGACGTTCTACACTCCATTTTGACTCTATAATATCCAGGTATTTATCTTTCGTGAAGTCGCCTAATTATTAGCACCATAATTTGGGGTCAAACAAGGATCATGAGCGAATCTTGTCAAAAGTGATAGTCTCACTAGAATGTGCAGTGTCACTAATCAAATGATTACACCCTACAAAACATAAACAAAATATACATTAGCTTTAGCGTTAAAAAAAATAAATATAAATGCTTTAACCATATCTTACAGTTTCTTCTCAATATTACGTAGATGCCCGGGATTCTGCATCTAATCCATAGACTTGGATCAGCATACTTGCGCTACAAAAGATAGGTTTTTCAATAACTATAAGTTCAAGGAAAATTAAAGAAACAATTTATTTACAGTTATATCGAATCGACAATCTTGAGAATCATAACCATTCTATATGAATATGTGATACAATAGAAAAATGATTACATTTTGATATAAGTTGCACCATTCATAAATAAAGTGAAATCTGTAAAAATTTAATAAGCTTGATAAATTACACAATGCTCAAATTGCAGAAAATTTAACACATAGGTAATATGTAAGTTAACAATGCTCAAATTACAATTTTTGCACTTTTGCACAGCTGATTTGAGGAAAATTGTCAAGATAATTCATTGTTAATGGATCTAAACCAAATTTAAATGTAACAAGAATCATATTATATTGTACATATTCTAGTAGTAATACCTTAGGCTGTATATTGTACATATTCTAGTAGTAATACCTTAGGCTGTTTTTCATGCTCTACCACATTTCGAATGAAATGGACCAATTCAATATCTGAGCCTCCATATTTACCCTTTTTTTTCCCACCTGGAGATTTTATGCCCCGAGCTACACGTCGAATAGCTTTTTTAGTAAAGAAACTCTTCCAGCTACGACTCTTCCAGCTACGATTCAACTCCTTACACAGACCTAAGCTCATTTTAGGATTGCATTTCATATCTTCAAGGAGTAGGCTGACAAAATTGTGTCGATAGTTGCTTTCCCAAAGACAAGGATGGTCAACAATCGATTTATCATTTGCCACCGCTGCGGATTTTTTTTTTAAAAGCTCCAGAAAATCTCTAATCTCTTCATTGATCTCTTCAGTTTCCTTCCTGAACTTAGATGGAATCATTTCACTAATAATTCCATTCAAAGATTTCCAATTTCTTTGACAGGCCTTTTTGCAATTGCTTCTCCCAGAACTATTGTCTGATTCAACAAAAAATTATAAATCAAAATGAATTTGCATAAGCTTTCATCAAGCCACACTTATAATCAAAAGTACTGGTTGTATGCAAAATGTTTCTGGTATATTGCTGTTGTGTTGCAGTCTTAGTCTGACGCCTAGAATTTGATTATAAGTAGAAGTTCTAATTTGTAAGGTGATAGAAGGGCAGGGGTTAAATGGGAGGTCAATGAAGTTTTACATGTTGAAGCCTGTAGGTCATTGGACCAGGATCCTCTGGACGTTTTTTTTGAAACGTCCAGTGGACGTCCTGATCGGAGCCGTCCGATTTAAATCAGACGGTTTATTTTTTTCAGGCCAGTATTTTTTTCGGGTGTGGTGGAATGCATGGGGCTCCCTTATAGCCGTTGAGATTAAATCAGACGGTCCAGATCTCTAGACGTCCACCAAACGTCCAGAGGATGGACGTCCAGAGGATCTCGTTCCGTAGGTCATTAGAGGCTGTTGCGAGGAATTTTTGGTGTTGTGTTAGTTTTGTTTGCTCATATAACTTTCAGCTTCAAATTTCAGAAATGAAATGGTGGAACTAGAGTCTACTTTTATTTGAAAAGAAGAGTAAACCATTTCAGTTCATAATTACAGACTTACTTAAATTGTGTTTCTCAAGGAAATTGGTTAATTTCACATGGAAGTCTTCTCCTGTAGTGGAATCCATCTTTATCAAAAATATCTCATCAGCAGTTAGGTGGAGATGGGTGTACCCATGTAAATGCAACCACTTCAGAGTTTTAACTAAGCTTCTACATTTAACATAAATTTCATTAGTGTACTGAAAAATAGAGATGACATAGGACATAGGATCAAAAAAAAAAAAAAAATTATTACCTTAACATTAATTTTGTAGTTTTGGTGAAACCATAATATTTTGTTTGAATTCTATCAGTACGGCCAGTGATCGTGTACACTCTCGTAAGTTCGTACTCCAAAAGATTTTCACCAGAAGTCTCAATATAAGAACCTAAACAACAATCATAATGGTTATACATATATGCTATCCTTGATCCGTACAGTATACGGATAGGAGCGACAATATTTATATTATCGACAAATTCACAGTTACGTTGGTTGCTTAACCAACGAACTATGAACTTTAAATGCCCCCCAGGACCAGCTTGCAGTTCTTCTATGGGATCCTCCGAGTTTCGCTCAGCATTCAGGTAGCATACTGAGTTAATCTCCATTTGCCTGTCGTGTAATAATAAAAATATGTTAATAATTTAGATTGTGACAGAACCTCCAACGAAATGAGCAAATTTTTTTTACCGAATAGTTCAGGTCTGTCCCATTTGGAATTAGCAATATAATAATTTGACTCAACCCATTAACTCCCTTAATTAGATTGAATTACAAAATCTATAAAGTAGATTCCATAAATATGTCCATAGCTCACCCAGTACGACCAAACACGGCCCAATCGAAACCTGAATTTCACTAAGACAAAAACGAAGGTAACCCGACCATATAAGGATGTAATACAACCCATCATATAAAATTCAAATGAGGAGGCAATAGTAGGAATCAAGCAACAAAAGCAGGCAAGCAATTAATAAAATTCAAATGAGGAGGCAATATTGGATCAGGCTGTTCTTCATCAAGCCCAGTGTACAAAATTGATTAAAAATGACAGTTTAAGAATACAGTCAAATTGACGATGTACAAGCAATACAAATAAAATATGGTAAAAGGGAAAGAATTATCAAAATTCCTATTAACTAAAAGATAATTAATCTGGTTGTTAATAGACTATCCTTTTCAAGCTAGTGTTGCTCCCAAATTAGATTATGCATTACTGGCAGAAAAAATCTTTTAATTGTTGGCCCTTCCTAATTGTTACGATAATTGTAGACTATGGATAATCAGAAGGCGATCTAGCTCCTTCTGAATTTGGACACCTTTGCGATTTGAAATATTTTCATGTCTACATGTAGACCTTCTTGAACCTAATAAATTCAACTTTGCAAAGCAGGAAGGGCCAACTTGCTGTATGATTTTCAATGATCACACAAGAACTTGATGAAGAACATTGGGTTCTAGCCCCTGGCAGCAACTGCTGCAGTTTCCATCAACTATAATCAAATCTATGTTGTCTCAACTGTAATCAACAAACACTCTCATGGAATTGTTGCCTAAAACAGATATAATAGCATGTGCATTGTTCAAAATCGTACCTGATTTGCTTCTTGAGGGTTTCAAGTGCAGCGGAGGAGGGAGTGCGAAGAAGAAGAGAGTTGTGCCAGGTGTCTCGCGAGAAGGGAGTGCGAAGAGAGGTTCAAAGGGAGACGGGGTTGGAGTGGCGCGTGATGGAGACTGTCACAGACCCAGCTGGTCTGACAGTGACAGCAATGTCTCAGAAAATCAGATAGAAAGAGAGGGAAGAAGTGAGAGTTAATGGCGATTTGAAGAGAAGTAAATGCGTGTAGCTGGGGAAAGAGAGAAAATAGGAAATAGAGGAGAAAAGGAAATAACTTTTATTCAACCATTTTCATAATAATAGTTATTACAGTCCCCTTCGCTTAGTGTTTACCAAACGGGGCGGGGCGGGGCGGGGCGGTCCAATCCGCGGCGGTCCGCGGGTTATGACGGGGCGGGTTAACGCGGGTTGACGGGTTATCACGGGGCGGGTTATCGCGGTCCATCCTAGAAACCTTGACCCAAACCCGCGTTAAACCCGCACCATGCAACCCGCACGGGTTATCGCGGTCCGGGGCGGGGCGGTCCAACCCGCACCTTAACCATTTTTATTTTTCTTTTTTGTTGCTGTTTGAGTATCTTTTTTGGATGGGGGTTGGGTGGGACGCATGTTGGCGTGGGAAAATGGTGAGAAATTGAGCCGTTAAGAGGGGAGTGGAAACCAGCCAGCCAATGGAGAGGTGACATGTGGCAAGGCGTGTGGCGGGCGTGTGGCGGGCGTGTGGCAGCGTGTGGCCGCGTGTGTTTGGAGTGTGGCAGCGCATAGAGAAAAAGAGAGCGGGTTAGGCGGGTTTACAGAGGGTTTGGACGGGTTTAAGCGGGTCTGGGGCGGGTTTAGCGCGGGTTTAGGGCGGGTTCACGGGGCGGGGCGGTCCGGTCCACGGGTTAACGCGGGGCGGGTTAACGCGGGTTTTTTCAGAAATGATGACCCAAACCCGCTATAAATCCGCCCCATGCAACCCGAGCGGTCCGTCGCGGTCCATGCACGGGGCGGGGCGGTCCGGTCCGTGGGGCGGGTTTAGTGCGGGGCGGGTCTAACCCGCCGGGTTTTTGGTAAACACTACCTTCGCTTATATAAGCGAGAGATAAAAGAAAATACAGCTGGTCTGACTGGAACTCTCCATTTAATTCACCTAATACATCCAAAGGCTGATATAAGATCTAACTATTAAATTTATCCCTACATTCCCTGTTACTTAATACTCATTTCCATCTAACACCGTCATCGAAGGATTCAGCATTGCAACTCCTGTCTCCCTCCGTCTCACTAGGACCCACTGTCAGTCTCTGAGCTGTAATGGACTCCACTTCAGTTTAGCGTTGTCAATATTGTACCGTTTTGAACGTTTTCCGTTCCGTTTCGTCCTGGTGGAACAGAAACGGAAGGGATATTTGTTGCGTTTCAACGTGTGGAACAGAAACGAAAATAAAATTGATACCGTTGGTATAAACGAAACATAAACGAAATTCTTCATTTTCGTTCCGTTGCTCACGTTTCTTCCGTGGCCCATCCAAAAATTTGAAGCCCAAATAACCTGTGATGCATTTGTTCTTTTTTCTTCTCATCCAAAATTAAGACTAATAGAAAGTACAGAGCGGAGAAATAGAGGCGCCGTTGTATCTCTCCTCATTAATTCACCTTCTTCTTCCCCAATAGAACCTGCCTTCTCTCTCTCCTGTTCTCAGCCGACAACCATGGCCACACCTTCAAGCTCTTATCCACATCTCTTCTCCCGCTCTCGTCTCCATCGCCTGCCTCCTCTTTCTAACTCGAGCTCCATCTGAACCCCACCAGAGCACCATAGCACCAGACCTCCTCCTCCTCCTCTCTCTCGAGCCATGGCGTTTGGGGGCCGTCCTCACCTCTCGCACCAGAGCACCAGACCTCCTCCTCCTTCTCTTTCTCTCTCGAGTTCACCAGAGCACCAGATCTCTTCCTCTCCTCTCGCCCCAGATCACCAGACCTCCTCGTCCTCCTTGTACCTCTACCTCGAGCAACTGAGTTCAGCCGCGACAGAGCTCAGGTGGTGGCCCCAGAACAACAGACCCCACCTCCTTGTACCTCTTCTCCCTCATCTACCTCTACCTCGGCATAATTCAGGTGGTGGCTGACAGAGCTCGGTCGTGTCACCTGTCGACAGAGCTCGGGTTGGAGCAATTTTTAATTGAACAATTTTAGGTTAACTGGTTTTTCTCTGGTTTACTGGTTTTTCTGATTTTGGGTTAGACAATTTTGGGTTTGCAGGGTTAAGCAATTACTAATTTTTTTAGATTGAGCAATTACGGACTATTAGATGATTTTTAGCATTGTTGTGCTTCTTGCTTGTTATTAGAACCAAAAGTTCTATTACAAATAGGAGTTGGAGAAGTGGTTTGAGTAGCTTTTAAAAAGCTTCAAAATTTTTCTCAATTTTCAATTCTTTTTTTCTTTCTGTTCGATGTGAATTTTGAATTCAAGATTAGTTTTCTTTGATGTATCTAGACTTTTCAGTTCTTTGTATTAGCTGTAGAGAATGTATCTTAGGACTTAGGGGTTTATAAATATGAGATCCAACTATTTGATAGAAATTATTTTGTGATTTGTGTTATTTTGTGAAATTAATTTTGTGATTTAAGTTAATCCTATCTGTTATTCATATATGTTTTGATTTAAGTTAAATTTGTTTTGTGTTATTCCTTCAATGGTACCAGTTTGGTACATTTGGAACACGATTTCATCTCGTATACTTAGGTGCAAGATAATTCTGTAAGATAATTTTTAACGTTTTTAACGTTTGTTCCGTTTAATATGACGGAACGTTAAACGTAAAAAAATTTGGTTACGTTCTAAGAACGAAACATAAGCGGAAGTTAATATTTTTACGTTCATCAGAACGGAACGTACACGGAAGTTACTATTTCCGTGTACGTTCTGCACGTTTGACAGCGCTACTTCAGTTGTTGGTTCTGTTTCAAAACTCCTTCGCTGAACATCTCCAGTCTGTGACATTCCCCCTCATAAAATCTTTTTCGACCTCGAGAATAAAAGATGGATAATGCAATTTCATCTTATCATAATCTTCCCAAGTACTGTCAGCTTCAGTTAAATGAGTCCACTTAATTTTCAACTGAGGAATTCCCTCATTGCCCTTTCTGACCAACCTCCTTTCTAACACTTTTTATGGTCCCACACGTAAGGTACCATATGCCTCCACCCAAGGTAAGAAAGAGGATGGATTGTGTTGTCTACCAATGTGCTTCTTCAACTGGGAGACATGTATGACTGGGTGTACTTGTGACTCAGTTGGCAAATTCAACTTGTAAGCAACCTTGCCAATGCATTCAATTATTTCAACGGGGCCACAATATTTGGCATTTAACTTTTGATTCCCTGCTGCACCCAAGGAGACTTGTCAATATGGTTGAACACATAAATAGACCCAATCACCACATTGAATGCTCCTTTCAGTCCTTTTTAAGTCAACATACTTTTTCATTCTATTCTGTGCTTTGAGCAGATTAGCCTTGATATGCACTAATGCTCTATGTTTGTCCTTCAACATAGTATTTACTGCTTGATTGTTACTTCTCACAGTATCACCCATTGGTAATAGGGTAGGTGTGTACCCATACAAGGCCTGAAAGGGTGTTGTGTTCAAAAACTGCTGATAACTAGTGTTATACCAGTATTCAGCTAAAGGAAGCCCTCTGCACCAAGTTTTCTGTTGGTCAAAAATCATGCACCTTAGATACTGCTCCAGACATACAAGATCCAGTGAGTATTCAGCTCAAGTTTAGGAGCCTCAGGACTGCAGTCTTGGCGGCTCGCAAGAGGTTTCAGCGGGTCGCTGAGACTGCTGTCCAGACTCAGAACAGTGTCGGCTTGGTTCCTGAGCTGAACTGAATAGGCCTGGCGGGCCGCTGTCACTGGGACAGATAGGTGGCTGAGGCTCTATTGCTTGCAGAATCTCGTTGAACAAAAATCCCGCCTCAACCTCCTCGATGGTGTCAGAGAAGGATTCGTAGGCCTTTACGATCCTTGAGAAAATTGTCTCATCCACAATCTGGTCGAGCTCCTCCACCATGAAGATTGTGTCTTGGCAAGGTGGCATCTTCATGGCTTTGTCGATTTCGAACTCGATTCTTCGGTGTCTGTTGGTTGTCTCCAGACGAATCTCCTCTTCTCCTCTTGTAAATTTTGAGGATTGGATGGGCCGATGAGGTTGCAACAGACTTCTCTTTGCCTTCTGGAACTTTCGTGGCGGCCCGCTGAGGTTGTCTGCGGGTCGCTGAAATTGTCTGGGGGGAAGGCTGAGAGGTTCCTTTTTCACACAATCTCGGTTTTCGCGTACTTGAGTTGTTAGTACCGATAGGCTTCTTCTTTCCACGCTCAGCTACCAGTGTTCACACCTGTAGATTGAGAAAACAAATATAATGTGAAAATAGGAAAAATCTAATTAATCAAAAGAAAATAAAACTTAATTATTATCACCGTCCCCGGCAACGGCGCCAAAAAGCTTGATGTGGTGGATCTGCTCTTATATTTATACCTAATTATACCTAAAAATCAGTTACAAGCGTACAACAATCGTCTAAGTATTATCAAGGTCGAACCACAGGGACAGAATATTCAATTAATTAAGTTTAATAAACCTTGGCTAACTAGATTGAAGATACAAAGGAATAATATTTGTAACAGACTAAAAGTAAGGTTTGTAAATAAAAAAAAGTCCTAAATTAACAGTTCAATGAGTTAAAAGGATTAAAACACTAATTAAGAATTAAGAGTTTGATTAGTAGCTAATACTTTTCAGTTTATTCCAAAATCAGCGACCCGCTGGTCATCTCAGCGGCCCGCTGAAACTCAGATCGTTGACCCCTAAGTGGGTCGCTGAAGGCCGGGGGCACAAACAACCCGCTGATTCTTCCTGCGGCCCGCTAGGTTTGGCGCAGACTCAACTTTTTGGTTATTTTAATTGTTACTTTGTGTAGGAAATTAATTCTAACTAAGGCTCCTCAATCTCACTTCCGTTTAAGGCCAGGTTTCCTATAGTTAACCTTATTTCCCTTGAATACAACCTAGATTTCAACTTCCGTTTCTTAGTCTAAGTTATATTAGTTTATGCTTTACGACCTACAACTCCCTATACTTTCGTAATCGGGAAGGACTTCAACTTCCGTTACTTGACCCTAGCATAACCTTCCGGCACCAACTCTCGTGTTAACCATACTTTAACCTAATTACTTGAAAACGTTTGGATTTAACCACCTAACAATCAAAAGACGTCTCTCTTAACGGGTGCAAGCAATTCAATCCAAGCAAATCAGTTAAAGTAATCTAAACAATTCAATCAAAGCATAAAACACAACATGCAAACAAAGAAAATAATCTAAAGCATATTATCAATCATAAACTTAAAAAGGTTCACTACTATGACCCCTAATAAACGACTACTCACAAGTATTCATAGCAAAACAAACAAAGGTATCTAAGTAATTAAAGAACATAAAGAAAGAAATCAGATTACAACTGGTTGTATACAGAATCTCCCTCTTTCTGCTCTCTGCTACTCAATTCCAGCGGGTCGCGGATGCTCCTGGCGACCCGCTGAAAACCCTCGGCTGCTCTTTCAAATAGCAGAATTTACTCTCAACTCACGAACCCGAACTCTGACCTTTCTGATGTCTTCTGCTGCTTATATAGGCGTGGAAAATTTCAGAATTATCGAAAACGTGTGAGTTGAGGCGCTGAAAATAGATAAGTCGGCGTAGAGGTGGATGCAGAACTTGGCAATGCTATTTTCAGCTGTCAGTTTCTTCTTCAGCGGCCCGCTATCGAGTCCTGCGGCCCGCTGAAAATCTTCTATGTTGCCAGTCTCACCTGCTACCCGCTGTGCTCTTCTGTGGGTCACGGATGTGTTCTGTGGGTTGCCAATCATGATTAGAACTTGATCTTTTCACTGTCTTGAGTAGCCACATCACGTAGATCCTGTACAAAATAAAGGAAGTCATAGCAGTACCTAGTTTCTACCCTAAATTACAATTAATCAGTTGGAAACACATATATTTCACTTAAATTAAGTTCTAAACCTAGTTTGAATATAGGTATGAAAACCGCTTATCAGAATCCGGGCTTCTTGGTGAGCTCGTAGAAGTCTTCTGTGATGCTGAGTTGGTCAAGTACAAGAGGGCGAATGCACTTGGTTTGAAGAAAATTTTTCGTGCATAGCCTCTCATATCGGGCTTGCTCGTCGGTATCATCAAAATGCAAACCTTCATCCCGGAGCTCTGCACTAGCAGTGAGGGCTTTCTTCCTCTTGGTGCTTCGTCTCCTAGGTCCCACCTCCTCTTCTTCCTCGCTGGAGGGTTGTTAATGTTCATTGCGTTGATGAGTGTGAAATTCTTCATCCCTCTCAGTGTCAGGTTCTCTCGCCGGTGCTGGTGAAGCAGTTGTACCAGCAGGAGAAGAGAAAGAAGGTCCTTCTTCTCGGCATCTCTTCTTTACCGCCATCTTTGGTCGGGCAGGGCGGTGAACAAGTTCCTCATCGTCTGAGGAAGAGGATGATTCCACAAGAAGGGGAGTTTTCTCCCTTTGAGGTTCCTGTGCTGCTGATGTGGAACATCTGGTCCTCGATCTCAGGCGATACTGTCTATCCATGAAGACAGGGAATTGTAAAGAAGCAGGTGCTTGTCGAAGAAGTGACGAGCGGGTCGCTAACGGTATGAAGGGTCCGCTTGAAATTGTCAAGAAGACTGGTACTAGCGTCGGTGGTTAGGGTTTGGTGGTTGCTTGCAATGGTGCAAAGCAAGGTCTCCGGTGGAGCAGATGGAAGCTTCTTGAGAGAAAATGGAGAAGAATGGGAACTGCAAACCTAGAATGTGAAAAGGTTTGAGATTTTGGGTGACTTGAAGTTGAGCGATAATTAAAACCAACCAAAAAAAAGTAGGTTAAATATTAACTTGGAAAGCACAATTAAAATCAGAATGTTACAATGATGAAACATTTAAAATTTAAATTGGAGAGAATTGCTTAAGTTGATGATTTGGGGGAAAAAAAAAAGTTGTCTTTTGCAATTGCCTGGTGCAGATACTTTCATTTATTTTATTACATATTAGACCAATATCATCTCACTTGCATATCAATATAAATTTTGAGATGGCAAAGCCATTTCAATCGTAAGGGTACGGAGCATTTACATATTAATCTATAGCATGGAAATAATACGAAAGTCGGACAAGTTGGACTGCAACTGTTATAAAATTTACCTCTATATATTTATTATAAATTATGAAGGATAACAGGGTAGCGTGTATGACTGACGGAGGACCCATTGTCCGCATATGTGCGTGTATTCAAGCCTTCATTCCGTACCAAATTTATTTTATACAGTCGTGCAAATCTTAAAACTTAGTATCGGAATTTCAGAATGAGATACTAGCTAATATTAAATTCCGAAATTCCGATACTAAACTTATCGGAATCCTAAATTCCGATACTAAACTTATCGGAATCCTAAATTCCGATACTACGAGCATATTTTAAAAATTCAGATTAAAATCAAATTATTTTAAAATTCTTTAATTAATTAAGATTAGTTATAATTTTTTCTGTACTATAATGAACTCTTTTTTTGGGTCACTACAAGCTCCTCTTCGTTCACGGAAGATACCAAGCGAGCCCTTTAGGACCATTAATTTTTAAAACGGCACCATTAAAACAATTATTAAAGAAAAATTTACGTTTAGCAGTTCTTCCAAGACATCTGATAAGTTTCAAAACAATTTTTAGTTTATTACGGTTATTTCGTTGATATGATATTCACACATGCCGTTTATGAAATTATCAAAACACATCTTTTTCATTCAGTTTTATCTACAAACTTTCTCACACCATTTTACTTTAATACTAAAAATTTCAATTCCAAATTAAAATAGGAATATAGAGCCAGCTTCGACCTTGTAACTCAAAAACAAAAAAAAACTAAAATTAGAAGACTTGCAAACCTAACCAAGCAACATATGATCCTGCTACAGATGCTCTACCAAGCATAATCTAAACACATAACAGATGCTCTACCAAGCATAATCTAAACACATAAACAGATAGATAGTAATGGAGCTACAGATAACTAGATCAACATACCAAAATAAATTCGGAATAAAGAGCATATGTAGAAACACACAGAAAAGAGAGCTCAACAATACATATGGTTGAGGTTCCAAAACTCTTCATTATTTCAATGCACACCCATCATATCTGAAAAAAAAGCCAGCATATACATTAAAAAAAATCATTATCTCAAAGAAATAAATATGCAGCAAAGTATGATAGCCAAGATGATAGTCCCAGAAAAATACCAATGCCAATACATCACCATAGATAATCTTATATGCTGGGTGGTCACAATACGTGTCACAGGCCTGTCACAGAAGCTCTTTTATTAGATGTTTATTAACCAACACAGCATTTTTTTTATTTTTTTAATATAAAAAAGGGATTGCATTGTTGACACTTAAAGCAACAGATACCATTTTATTCAGCCAACCAGATCTATGGGAAGGCACGTCAAGATAAAATAGCGGATCCTACAAAAAAAAAAAAAAGAGAGAGAGAGAGAGAGGTAGCTATCAGTTGAACAATATGCCAAACTAATAATCTCTCTTTAAAGCAGCACCATTTTCAGTACCTTATCTTCGGTCGGAATTTCTTTTTCAATTTCCCGAGAGGCAATTCTGTAATCCTGCACAAAATCATTCCATATGATCATCTTGGGTTCCAATTCTAGTCTTAGGGTCAACAATAGCTAACAAAAGGAAGATAGAAGAAATTAATAAGCACCCCATAAACATACCAAGATTGCATCCAACAAGTAGGCATATGAGAGTGGACAGTCTGTATATTTTTTAATTTTATCCAACAATTTGTAAAAGGCCTTCATTTCCCCCTGTAACAACGATAAAGCAGAATATTGATCTCAAGTGTTAAGTACAATAGAATATTTTGCAAATTGTTGGATTTCAATCAAACTCCGCCTATATTAAGCTTTGTCTATATTGTTTAATGTAGTCCGGTTCCAAACCCGAGAAAAAAAATGGTTGTGACAAGCCAACATAAAAATAATAGCAATATCTATGGGAATGAAACCCAAACATTTTTCATTGGGGCGTAACACTATTAGCAACGTGCCTTATCGAATCCGAATGATGTGATAAATGTGCAAGGGTCGAGCCGCCACTCTCTTAGTGGCACGCCCTATCGGAACCAGATGATAAATGGGCAAGAGCAAGAGCAAGGGTCAGGCTGTCACTTCCTAGCGGCGTGCTACATCAACACTTGGATGCAATGAAAAGTAAGCAAGGCTCCTCGCACTTTACACAACAGGTGCGGAGGACAAGGAAGCTAGTTGGAGGAAGTAGAAATGATAAGATCAAAATTAGATATAAAGATTATTTCCACACTAAGCTACCCTGGTTCGTGATATGTGCTGGAGAACCGGCACCCGGTTCGAACCTGGTGCGGGTTTGGCACTGGTTCGGCACCGGTTCGCACCAGGTGCAACACGTGGCGCACCCCCTTATTTTAATATTGTTGACTAAGCCGGTTCGGTCTTGGTTCGGTCTGGTACGTTTTCGGTTCGTCCAGAATATGACAATGCGGTCCACGCTAGATGAATGGGCCTGCTATAAAAGCGTGTGGACCCTTGTACAAGCATGGTTTGTCATCTATGTGCACGTGGTTAAAGCAGGTTGGGAGTCCCAGCAGCGACTACTGTGCTATCATTAACACTAGTCTATATATAGTATCAAAAATTATTTTTATTTTGATTGTGGGACTAAAGGGTTTCCAAACCGGAAAACAAACAGTGGCTAGTGGGTTACACCAATTTAATTTAAATCTTTCTTGGTCCATTAAAAAAATGAAGACGTCTTATTTATTTATATATGAAATTTTGCATATAAATTTATGAGAAATCTAATCATATTATTTTTTTAGTGTTATACTTTCATAGTATTTTACATATAGTCCCGTCATATTTTCTATATTTTAAATATATAAATACATATATATCGCCGCACCCGCACCGGAGATTTTTGAAATTTTTCGAATCGCCGCACCCGAATCGAACCTGGTGCGGTTCTCGAACCCGAACCCATGCAACATAGTTTCCACAAGCTCTTCAATGGAGATGGTGAACAATGGTCGAGTTGGACAACTTTTTTTATGACACCAATCGACTTTTTATTAAAAGAATCCAAGAGCCTTGAGGTAAAAAAAAAAAGAAAAAAAAAAAACTTAAAAACGAATGAAAGTATGTAAGACTTTGGAGATGTGGAGTTTGACTAACCAAATTGTTCAATGATATTTTCTAATAATCAAACAAGACGTTAGTGGAGAAGCACTTTAATACCGATCTTCAAGAATAAAAGAGATGCTCGAAGCTTCTCTAATTATAAAAAAATTAAGCTTATGAGCCATAAAATAAAGCTTTGGGAAAAAGTAATTGAGCATCGTTTGAGACGAATGACAGACATTACAAATAGCCAATTTGGTTTTATGACTGGGAGATCGACTATGGTAGCTATTTTCTTGATCAAACAACTTACGAAGAGACACCAGGAGCGCGACTTACATATAATATTCATTGACATGAAAAAAATATATGAAAAGATTGAGAGAAAAGTCGTGTGGTGTGCACTAAAATAAAAAAATCCCCACAAAGTACATTACCCTTATTAAGAACATTTACGATAGTGCTATCAGTTGCGTTTGAGCATGTGATAATGAAACCAATGATTTTTCCATTAAGATAGGACTGCATCAAGGATTAACATTAAGTCCATACATGTTTTAGTGATGGATGAAATCACGAGAGATACAAGAAGAGATTCTTTGATGTATGCCCCTTGCTGACGATGTGGTATTAATTTATTAGAACAAGGCAAGTGTTTATAGGAAATTAAAGTTAAGGAGATAAGCTTTAGAATCGAAAGTCTTTAGACTAAGTAGAACTAAGACAAAGTATATAGGTGCGACTTCAATGGAGCAAGATCGGATAATCGAGATGTTCGTCTAGACAAACAAGTAATGCCCATTAAAGACCCCTTCCGTTACTTGGGTTCCATGATGCAAAGTAATGTTGAGATGGACGAAATTGTCTATTATAGGATAAAGGCAAGGTGAGTGCAATGGCGACAAGCATTCGTCTTATGTGATAAGAAAGTCTCACAAAAGCTAAAAAAAAAATATTTTATAGGACAACAATTTGACATGCGATGTATGGTGGCGCAATATATTATACTAAAAGACGACACGTCTAGAAGATTAGTGTGGGCACTGGGCATAGATGTGCATGTTGCGGTAGATATGTTTTCATACAAAGAGGGATCAGATTGAAAATGACAACATACGAGATATTGTTGGAGCTGCAAGAGATCCAATATCGTTTAAGATGGTTTGGACATATCCAAAATAGACAACTTCAAGCACCAATGCGAAGCATATTTCTCAATCGTTTCGAAAATACAAAGTAGAGGTCGACCAAAATTGACATGAGAGGAAGCAATCAAAAGAGACATCAGAGAATAAAATATCTCCAAGGAGATGGCATTTGATAAGAGCGTATAAAAGCTAACAATTCAAGTACCGAAGCCATCTTAGGGAGTGGGAGTGATATCGAGAGCATTTTCTTAGGTTTTAGATCATAGTTCTTCCTCACGATGAAGGTGCGAATATACTATTACTATTACTATTACTAGTACTAGAGAGAGAGAGAGAGAGAGAGAGAGAGAGGGAGTAGGAGAGGAGGGAGGGAGCGAGAAAAGCAAGGGTAATGGGATATCAGGAACCTGTCTTTTATCCTCTGTACAGTCAATTGGAGTCTCCCACGGATTAAACACCCAAGAAGTAGGAAATTCTGGGAAAGTTGGGTATTCAACTCGGATATCTTGCACTACTTCATCAATGCTGGATTTCAACTGTGAACAAGCCAACATGAGAACAATGAAAAAATCACATAACCAAAAAAGTCTGCTTAGTTGTTAAATTCATACCTCTACAATTTTCTGGCCCACCAGGTGTCTCATCCATTCTTTGTACTTCTCCAGCTCATGAAACTCCTTCAGCAATTTGAGCCTTTCCTGCACACACAGCACGTCATTCAGATTAAGTATTGGCAATTGGCACGATAGTTAATTGGCGTATTAAATATTGTGAAAACATAGAAAAAAAAAGGGAGGTGTTGTGTGCTGATAACCTTTAAGGATGCTACAAGCAGTGTCTTATCCAATTCCTCAAATATACTAGGCACCACCCGCTTATCTCTTAGCAGATTCTTGATTTTGTTGTCATGCTGCAGAAAAACAAATAGTAACAATTAAGATGTGTATGTAAATTACAGGCAACCCGAACAAGCGTATAGAGCTTCTAACCTTAATGAATTTGCAAGAGACTAAATGCTTATGGAACTGTTGATGCAGCCGCACAACATTTTGAGCATCCTTATAGGTCTTACATAAAAAAAAAAGGAATCCGAAGTCTATTCAGTGCACTCAAGTCAAACTATACAACATTCCAAAGACTGACAGCAGTTCAGTAAAATACCTTGGAAGATACATACTTTGTTCTCATCCTTCCAAGACACTTAGAATAACTCAGTGGGCAATCTTGCAACCAGTCCTACATAAAAATAAATAAATAAATGGTTTCAATTACATAAAAGACCACGAGTTCACAATAAACTGGGATGGAACAACATTAACCTTAATCCAAATGGGGCGTTCTCTCCTAGCATGTGCTTCAATTGCATAGAATATCTCCTCAATGCGCTCCTGCAAAATAACATCGCTTTTGGACATCAAGAAAACAGTGTATTTATAGTGGTAATAAGCATCACAGTTCCTTCCTACTATACCTTCCGAATCACTGGATGGTAATATTCCCGCATCCACATATCCACATCCTCAAGTGCACGGGCACAAAGCTGACTCAACAATGAAGAACAAAAGAGATGATTTTCATCAATAATTCACACACACCACCCGTGTACACAGGATGTAAAGTACCATAAGGAGATCAGTTCAAGCACGAACCTTAAAAGACTCATGGAACATCAGGCGGGAAATGCTACCATCAATTACATGGGCCTTGTAAAGAATTCTATATAATTTCTTAGGATACGAAGGATACTGAAAAATAAAATTAACAATCAGCCAACTATTATAACATATATGTCTGAATAATGAAAATGGTTATTCGGCTTAACATATACACTACAAGCTTAAAGTGGTTTCGGTTTAAATTTTTTTTAGGTCATTGAAGTTGGTTCTAATTTCCTTGATGCATCAAAAAACTAGTTCTAATAAAACATTAATCAGCTCAGCAACAGTGTAACCCTGGCTCAATAAACCAGACTATAGTGTAACACTACACTGAATGAACCTGAAGGCCATTGAAGCTTGACATGAAAAAGAAAAGTACAATGAAAGGGACTAAGGTCGCGAGTTTCTTCGCAAGTTCAGTTTGTAGATTGCACTGATGGAACCTTTTCCTTCTCGAAATATCCAGCTACAAGAGTAGGTGTAAGAGATGAGTACTATCAGAACTGGTGTATTGTCAACATCCTCAAAACAACAAAATTAACATAAACAACGCTCACCATAACTAATGATAAAGATGTTTCTGTAGGTAAGTTAACAAGGCCCTCTCTCTTCAACTTCTCTAACACTATCTTAGCATCACTCTCAGGCTTCAAACACAACAAGGACGGGTAACTAAAGAGCACAACATCAGCAAAAGCATAACAAAAACTATGTTATGTTACATATATAAGGTAAGGCGAGGCTGCATACTGTGATGTCCTTCCTGCTGAAAAGCTGTGTAATAAATTGCATCTCGTTCTCATTCTGACTAGCATCCTCGAGATGCTGTTGAAGAAAAAGCAAAAAGAGATGAAGAGAAACACAAAAAAGTCTCTTAATAGATTTTGTTCATGCTTGGCCAGTTAGATCTTTTCTCTTTTGGTAATAATTTACCTACCCTGATCTTAGCTCCTTTGCTCTTCACGTCTTCATCATGATCTGCCTTCCTCTTGCTGAACCTTCGTGCAGCCATCAGCATATCCTTCTGCAATAAAAACGAAAAAAAGAAAAATTTCATCAAATTAAAATCTCTAAAGCTCTGATTACTTTGGTCCTTTTTCCACTTGGTTTAAGGTGGAACTGAGGATTGTCAAAGGCTTTAGTCAGTGTTTGTACTTGTTGGATGTTTATTTTTATTAAAAGAGAACCACCTTCTGACTTCACCTTCTTCAAACCATATAAAAAGAACTGCAGGCATTGCCTGCTTAACAGGTGCATCAATCGCATAATAAATCAGACAAAAAAAAAAGAGAAAGAACAACTAAACAGATAATAAAGCAATAACATAATATACATTTTGAGAAGGGAACAAAAATTTTAAAAAGGGCTCAACCAAGCCATTCAGACCTAAAATCTCCACATCCTTTTACCTCATCATTAGAACCACTTTCAGAAGTGTGACAGGTGAAGCAGACTTCTTTGCCAAATAAGAGAAGTACACACAGAAGACCTCATTCCAACCAATTTCACACTCAATTCTTACTAACTCAAACTGATTTGGACAGAAAGACAACATCTCTAATAAAATCCTTACTTAAAACTAGAGAAAGAAACTCGCTTTGAGGAGTAAGCTGTTCGCGACGGCCCCGAGCCACGGCGGCCACCCCGCTGCAATCTATTCGCCACGTGCTTCTCTGTCTAGGATCAGGTTTCCCTGTCGTCTCCTCTCCTTCTCTCGCCCTAATCAATAAGGTTACCGATACAGGTCGTCAGGAGGAGCAAGGCGGTGCCGCGGAGCCAACGTTCTTATACCCTCAAATCTTTTTCTTATTTAATTATTTACCCTCAAATTATTGAAATTTTTCTCATACCCATCCATTTTTGATAAAATTAGATATATGCCCTCCTAAATTTTTTTTAATTAATTTTGAATATAACCAATTTATTTTTACATCTTGTGGCTAAATTGTCCCTGCCCAAACTCCTCTCCTCTATCAGCAACTGCAAGAGACTTTTTATCTTTCCGGTAATTTTCTCTCCAAACAATGTTTCTTTCCAATTTCATTCTAAATCTTTTATAATTGGTAGTTTCTAAACTTATAAATTTTTCCAGTTTCATTTTTCATCTTTGTCGAATCATCATGGATGTAAGAGAATCAAATGATGAGTATTTTTCATATCTTATCATTCAACAATCAATTTCTCAGAATAAAATCTCATTAATTAGTAAAAAACCAATTCAAGAATTGAAGGCAAGAAGAAAGGATAAAGAAAAATCTCAAGATAGTTTGAGATAAAATTTCATTACCGTATGAATTGTTTTTCATACTTTACTATTCTTTTCCTTCGTTATAACAACAGTGGTGTGAAATAGGCTATCTGCACAGTCATAATAAACAGTCCATTTCCTGTTTAGCTACTTTTGACTGTAGATCATGTTTTTGGATAGGACTACGATGCTGCCTCTGCTATTATTGAACAAGAAATTTCAAGAAAATATAAGGTGTTTATGACGAAGCTATGATATATGATTGTCTATAATCTTAAATAAGATAGTAGACTGATAGCCACTTGTTTTCTTTTGTAGGATCTTTCAGCTTATCTTTCCACTCCTTCCCGTAGATATAGTTGGCTGAATGAAAGAGTATGTGTTGCTAAACATTTTTTTCTGGAACCGTTAGTGATGCAACTATTTCTGTAAGAAAATCTTAATTGCTATGATGGTTGGTAATGTTATAATAAATAAACTGTGTGACAGGCTTGGAACGAGACGCATTACAATCACCCTGCTTATAAGATTGTCTACGATGACATGTTGGCATTATATAAAGTCTATGATGACATGTCACAATGGGTATACTTCTGCGACAGCTTGTAGAGCTATTTGACAGTTTTGCTTTGCTAGTTACTGAAGCTAATAACTTTTGATCTGTTTCTGATGTTTTCAGATACAATGACTTTGCACTGAGGTTCTGAAGTGTGGGGGACCTTGACATCACAGTTCATCTGCAGATATGAATGTTATAATTAATTTAATTATAATTTAATTAATTATAAATAATGTGGTCTATATTTAATGTTTAAACCAAATTCATTTAATAAAGGGTATATTAGTTTTTGATGGAAAAACTGATGGACCATGTTCATTCAAAATTTAATCCCTTCAATTGCCTTAGTGATTAAATGCTCTTCCTGTCATTAATTAAGCACATTTTCACTTAATTTCGAAATTTTTAAGAAAATAGACAGAAAGAGTAAAAACGCCATTATTGTGCCATCATTAGCACTAAGGGAAATTGAGGAAGATTGAATTTCCGCATCAAGATGTCTTCCCTACAGAATTGTAAGTTCTAAACTAATGATTTATTTATTTTATATGAATTACAAGATCATAAAATCTAACATTTGGTATCAGTTGTCGGGTTAGTAATTTCATATAAAATAACTGATTTATTTTCCGTATTTAATGGAATTTAATGAGTATTTTTCCATATAATTTCGGACTGAATGATTAGTTAATTTGATTTTCAATAAGATGCGTATGGCTCTGTGTGCACAATTGGGAGAAGTGGACTATTCCTATTATTTATTTCTTCCATTGACTCATGTGCCCAAGTACAACGGGAGAGAGAGGAGAGATGGTTGTTCACATGGTTTTTACTTTTCTAGTGGATTGACTACAACTCTGTTGGATATTTCTTTTGTCCAACGCTAATCTGATCCATTAATTGTTGCACCCATTCGCCAACGAAACTTTGGGAAAATTTGTTTGGGTGATTTAGATAAGGTAAGGATCAATACCTTTCTGCCTAGTGAGTAGAGAATCCTACAACTAAACTTTTATTTCTTCTCTATTGGACGCGATTTGTTCCTGTTTAGAAATGGTCCCATTAAAGTTATTTTGTTTATTTTTGTTAATCAATTCCGTGAGACATTTCCTATCTCCCTGGTCCCACTTAATGTTATCCAATCTAATTACTTGTTTGTACATGCATATACGGATATGTTTACTTTAGTAAATTTATATTATACAGTGAAGCATTTACTTTAGTAAATTTGTAAAGTATGTACGGCTATAGTAAAGCATTAACTTTATGTAAGTTATATATAAACCGTATATAAACCGTATATTAAAGTTATATGGTTTTATATTATATATAATATGTAACCCAATGGAACTAAGTTATATATAATTTATACCATATAAAATTTACTTTTAATATTTGGTTGTTATCAATTTTACCAACTTTAATTGTGACTACCATTTATTAGACGAAATTATATTTTACATTATGTCTATTGTATTACGATTATGTATTACATTTAATAAATTATAGATGTCAATTTTACCAACTTTAATTGTCAAGTATAATTTATTAAGTGGAATTTCAACTTAGTTCAATTTATTTCTGCCCAACGGTGATATGAATTGATCTTTAATGGATCAACTATTAAACCTGAAATTTTAATTGGCGTTTTATATTTCAGATTAATTAATTATTAGTCCCCTGATTATAGTTGATCTAATTTAATTTTATTATATGTCTGTGGATTAGTTAATAGTAAGCATTATGTTTGTCATGAATTTGCAGCATTGAGCAATCTAAATAGTCAAATCAATGGAATAGCAATATTGAATGGAACTAATTTTTCAACTTGGAAAGAGCAAATTAAGATTGGTCTTGGTGTTCTTGAAATAGACCAAGCATTACGTATGGATAAACTTGAAAAACCAAAGGATGATGCTGCAGATCAACTCAAAACTGCTTATGAAAATTGGGAGCGTTCTAATCGCATGTCTCTCATGATTATGAAAAGCACCATCTCTTTGGCAATTCGGGGAGGCATTCCTGAAAAGAATGCTGCAGGTGAACTCTTTACTGCTAAGGAATATCTCACTTCTGTTGAGGAACAGTTTAAGAGTACATCTAAGGCTAATGCGAGTGCCCTCATAATGAAAATGCTCACTACCAAGTACAATGGGACTAGCGGTGTACGTGAACATATCATGATGATGAATGATATGGCCGCAAAATTGAATGGCATGGACATGGCAATTTCTGAAGGATTTCTGGTTCATTTCATTATGACTTCTCTTCCTGCTCAGTTTGGTCCTTTCAAGATCAATTACAATACGCAGAAAGAGAAGTGGAAGATGAGCGAATTGATTGCCATGTGTGTTGAAGAAGAAGAAATGATTAAGATTGAAAAACCTGACTTTGCACATGCTGCCATTGAAAGTCCAAAACCGAAAAAGAACAATGGTAAAGGTAAAAATAAGGGTCAAACATCTGGTGTTAACAAGGCAAATGCACCAAGTACAAAGCGTGGTCTTAAGTGCCGTCACTGCAAGAAACCTGGACACATGAGGAAGGAGTGTACCAAGTTTAGAGCATGGCTTGAAAAGAAGGGTAATGATTTAAATTATATGATTTGTGAATCTCTTTTAGTTGATGTTCCCTTAAATACGTGGTGGGTTGACACTGGTGCCTCTGTGCACATTACGAACTCATTGTAGGGATTCCATTCCGTGACGATGCTGGAAAAGGGAAAAAGGAAGTTTAAAGTAGCTAATGGCTTAGAGGCTGAAGTGGAGGCCGTTGGAACTCTTCGTTTGGTCTTGAAGAGTGACTTTATTCTGTACTTATATGATGTAGTTTATATTCCTAGTGTGATTAGGAATTTAATTTCTGTTTCTAGACTTGATGCTTGTGGTTTTATGTTTCAGTTTGGGAATAATGAGTTGAGACTATATCATAACTCTAAGTTTGTTGGTTCTGGATTGTTATGTGATAATCTATATAAATTATGTTTGGATTCTTCCTTTTCTGATTCTTTATTATCCCTGAATGTTAATTGTGTTGATCATAAACGTGGCACAAAGAGAAATCGTGATGTTGGAAATTCTTCCAAATTATGGCATCGCAGATTGGGTCATATTTCAAGAGATAGAATGCAACGTCTCATTAAGAATGAAATTCTCCCAACATTAGATTTTTCTGATTTTGATAATTGTGTTGAATGTGTCAAGGGAAAATTTGTTAAAGGAAATAAGAAAGGAGCCACTCGAAGTGGGGGACTATTGGAATTAATTCACACCGATATATGCGGTCCTTTTCCCACTTCGAGTTTGAACGGACACAAATCATTCATTACTTTTATTGACGATTATTCTCGCTACGCTTATGTGTACTTAATTTCTGAAAAATCTGAAGCACTAGACAAATTTAAAATCTTTAAGGCTGAAGTTGAAAATCAGCATAATCTTAAAATTAAAGTAGTGCGATCAGATAGAGGCGGTGAGTATTATGGAAGGCATACCGACTTGGGTCAAAGTCCAGGCCCATTTGCTTTGTTTCTTCAAGAATGTGGTATAGTTCATCAGTTCTCAATGCCGGGAGATCCTCGGCAAAACAGAGTGGCTGAAAGGCGTAATCGTACATTAATAGATATGTTACGAAGTATGATATGTAATACCACTTTGCCAGAATTTTTGTGGTCAGAGGCTTTAAAAACAGCCACACATGTTCTCAATCGAGTTCCTAGTAAATCTGTTCCAGCAACACCTTATGAATTGTGGACTGGAAGGAAACCGCAACTAGGATACTTACGTGTGTGGGGCTGTCCTGCTGAAGCAAAAGTCTACAATCCGCAAATTAAGAAACTAGACCCCAAAACCGTTAGTTGTTCTTTCATAGGCTATCCAGAGAGGTCCAAAGGTTTTAGATTTTATTGTCCATCACACACCACTAGAATTGTTGAGACACGACATGCAGTATTTTTTGAGAATGGCAACATTAGTGGGAGTAATGAAAAATGAACTATAAACCTTGATGAAGAAGACCGAGTTTATGTTCCAACTTCGGTCATTTCGGAGGCTACAAGTTCTGTTTCTCCTTTATCACTAAACGAAGGTATTAATGTTAGTAACGTTCCTAACAATGAAGAAGTACCTTTGCTGCCACTAGAGTCTTTGCGCAAGTCGAAAAGAGAACGAAAATCTGCAATACCTGATGATTATGTTGTATACCTTACTGAAGAAGGTGGCGATATAGGTCATGGAGATGATCCTATTTCCTTTAAGGACGCCATGAAGAGTGATAAGTCATCTCAGTGGCTGGAAGCCATGAACGATGAGATGAACTCAATGCAACAAAATGATGTTTGGGACCTTGTTGAGTTACCAAAAGATGTTAAACCCGTAGGATGTAAATGGGTTTACAAAACTAAAACTGATTCTCATGGTAACATTGAACGATACAAGGCCCGACTAGTTGCTAAAGAATTTACGCATCAAGAAGGTATACATTATGACAATACTTTTTCTCCTGTCTCAAGGAAAGATTCATTAAGAATTGTTTTAGCTCTTGTAGCTCATTATGATCTAGAGCTACATCAAATGGATGTTAAAACCGCATTCCTTAATGGTGACTTGCATGAAGAAATTTACATGAAACAACCTGAAGGTTTTGTTGTCAAAGGCAAGGCACATATGGGCTGCCGGTTAAAACGATCAATTTATGGGTTAAAACAAGCTTCAAGGCAGTGGTATCTCAAGTTTGATGAGGTCATAACAGAATTTGGATTTAAAGAAAACACTTTTGATCAATGCATATATCTCAAGGTTAGTGGAAGCAGATTTATTATTCTCGTTTTGTATGTGGATGACATTTTATTAGCGAGCAGTGATTTAGACATGTTGTACGAGACTAAACGTTTTCTTTCAAAGAAATTTGAAATGAAGGATCTTGGTGAAGCCTCTTATGTCATAGGCATTGAAATTCACCGTGATCGGTCTCGTGGGGTCTTAGGTTTATCACAAAAGGCATACATTGAAAAAATGCTTAAGCGCTATAAAATGCCAAAATGTTCTCCAAGTGTTGCTCCCATTTTCAAAGGTGACAAATTCAGCAAGTCTCAATGTCCCAAAACTGACTTAGAATGTAAGCAGATGGAAGATAATGAGTATGCTTCGGTTGTTGGAAGCTTAATGTATGCTCAAGTCTGCACACGTCCTGATATTGCGTTTGTCGTTGGCATGCTAGGCCGATATCAATCCAATCCAGGTTTGGATCATTGGCGAGCTGCTAAGAAAGTTTTACGCTATTTGCAAGGGACTAAAGACTACATGCTTACTTACAGAAAGTCTGATAGCCTTGAGGTCATTGGTTATTCAGATTCGGACTTTGCTGGATGTGTAGACACAAGAAAATCCACATCAAGATACATATTCATGCTTGCAGGGGGACCAATTTCATGGAAAAGTGTCAAGCAGTCCTTAGTTGCATCTTCCACTATGCAAGCAGAATTTGTAGCGTGTTTTGAAGCTATTGGTCAAGCAGTTTGGTTGAAGAATTTCATACCTGAACTTCAAGTGATTGAGAGTATTGCGAGACCAATCACGTTATTTTGTGATAACGAGGCTGTTGTTTTCTTTTCGAAAAACAACAAGTCCAGCGGTGCTACTAAGTGGATCGACATCAAGTATCTTGTTGTTAGAAAGAAAGTCAAGAATAATATTATTGTCATACAACACATTAATACGAGAGCTATGTTAGCTGATTCTCTAACAAAAGCACTACCACCTACTCTCTTCAGAGAGCACGTAGCTAGCATGGGTTTGGTTAGTGACTTCTGATGTTGTAATGAACAATAGTGTATTTAATTATGTAATGTATTGAAGCTTCTATTATGTATTGACTTTCAATTTATGATGTTTGCTTAATTTATGTTGCGCGTTAATGTTATTAATATAAGCAAATATACTTACGAGGATTGAATGAATTTAATTAACCATTTGTTGGAAAGAATGCCACTTCTAGAATTAATAGGGATCAAATAACATTAATAGTTATTTTGATTATATTAGTTTAGTTTGGTATTTCTGACTGAACAAGGTTTAAGTTTTATTGGCCAATTCTGAATTTGTGTTTCATTATGATATTATATAGACCAAGTGGGAGAATGTTATAATTAATTTAATTATAATTTAATTAATTATAAATAATGTGGTCTATATTTAATGTTTAAACCAAATTCATTTAATAAAGGGTGTATTAGTTTTTGATGGAAAAACTGATGGACCATGTTCATTCAAAATTTAATCCCTTCAATTGCCTTAGTGATTAAATGCTCTTCCTGTCATTAATTAAGCATCTTTTCACTTAATTTCGGAATTTTTAAGAAAATAGACAGAAAGAGTAAAAACGCCATTATTGTGCCATCATTAGCACTAAGGGAAATTGAGGAAGATTGAATTTCCGCATCAAGATGTCTTCCCTACAGAATTGTAAGTTCTAAACTAATGATTTATTTATTTTATATGAATTACAAGATCATAAAATCTAACAATGATGACATGAAACATGATTGATTTTGTTTTATTCTCTGGTGTAGTCATTATTGATCTACGTAGTTGTGTACTATTTCAACTAGTGTGTGCATGTCTATTCAAATGTGATGTGATTCAGCTCATTCATGTGCCCTGTAAGCCTCATGAACTTGATAAAAAATATTGGACTGACTATTATATGGCTCATTTAAAAACTGGTATTTGTTCTCCAAAGACGTTAAAATGTGTAGAGCATTCGGACGGGCGTTGCTTTTTTCACGGTCCTAATTTGTCATTCACGGCAAATTTTATATTAAAGACTAAAATATCCCTGGACCCTGCCTACAACTCTCCGTCTCTCCACCCCCTTATCCAATTCCCAGTCGATTTTCTTTCTTTCCTACATCCATCGTTATTTTCAATGAAAAATTTTCTAATTTATGCACAAAGAATGATCGATTCGTTCTCAAGCAGATGCATCATCTCTATCTCTTCGTTTTCTTTGATCAAATTGGAACTTCTTCAGTGTAGCGTTTGATACGAGACTAAAGTGAAATTAGAAGAGCACTTCTTTCCTTCTTCCGTTAGATTTTTTTTCACATTTTTTCATGCTTCGTTACCGTTCATTATTACCCTTATTTGATTGGGAGAGCTGATTGAGTGGACTTTTTATAGTTCAATCATGTTTTCAGCTTCGAATTTTCTGAATTGGGAGAAGCCATATTAAGGGGTCATGAGGTTATTGAGTTCAATTTTTTTTGCATGAATATGGATTAGAAACCTTCAAAATTTTCTTAGTCATGACTCATGATTATAATGATAAGACTCGCACAAATGAATCTTCCGAAAAAAGAAAGAAAATGATAGGCTTTTGCAAAAGATCACAAAGGGTATTTTGGTCTTTGACATGAGATTTAGCGTGAATGACAAATTAGAACCGTGAGAAAAGCAACGCCCGCATTCGGACCCATAATTAAAGAGAAATTTTACTCTTTCTCTAGTAGTAGTGATAGCAAACAAAATTCTATTCTAAAATATTTAGAAATTCCGAATATAAAAGATTTAGAATGGAATTGGAAAGATATATTGCTTGGAGAAAAAAATAGCGGAAAATAGAAATCTTCACTATTATGTTTCCTTTAATAGAAATCGAAATAGTTAAATATGAGTAATTGTATGGAAATAAATGAACAACGATTGCTAAGAAAATTTAAAATTATATTAATTTCCTGTTAAAACTGAATATCCATCAAATGTAATACTTCACATGAGCAGTAATAATAGAAGAGAGGTGGAAATAAGTGCATGTATCTTTGATATACATTATTTCCAAAAAAAAAAAAACAATTAAAGAGAATTAATAATCAATATTTGCAAATCATAAACGCTGGGTATTGTAAGTTTCAGCAATCAATATCGCTTCGATTCTTGAAGAATCCCGTAAAGTCGGAGGGTGGAATTATCCAACCGCTGGGTACTGTAATAAGTTTCAGCCCCTTTTCTATTCAAGCACTGCGTTTATTTCCCCTCCTCCTTCTCTCGCCCTAACCTATCCAGGTCGTCAGGAGGAGCAAGGCGGTGCCGCGGAGCCAAGGTTGGAGAGTGGGAAAATGAAAAATCTCTATATGTAACGATCTAATTATTGCACGATTTAAAGCGATTTGAGGGGGAATTGCTTTCTACACTCCAAAAAAATTGGAGATGCACTCCTCTTGGACAAAAATGTTCTTCGTATTTCCAACTTATTTCAAACAATGATGAATTGAAAGATGTAAATTGAAAAAATGAGAAGGGCATTTTTGTACAAGAGGAGTGCATCTCCACAAAATTGGAGTGTAGAAAGCAATTCCCGAGAAGGAGAGGAGACGACAGGGAAACCTGATCCTAGACAGAGAAGCACGTGGCGAATAGGTTGCGGCGGGGTGGCCGCCGTGGCTCGGGGCCGTCGCGAACAGCTTACTCCTTAAAGCGAGTTTCTTTCTCTAGTTTTAAGTAAGGATTTTATTAGAGATGTTGTCTTTCTGTCCAAATCAGTTTGAGTTAGTAAGAATTGAGTGTGAAATTGGTTGGAATGAGGTCTTCTGTGTGTACTTCTCTTATTTGGTTTCTACTCTCTTTTAGCTATGAAGTATAGATCTTTTGGTATTTGACTGCTTTCGTTGCTGAATTTCGTAACCAGTTAAATCACTTTAGCTTTCCTCAGCTGATTTTTGTTTCCCCCTTACTCAAATTTTTTTAAAATAAATTTGGATCATCACCTGTTTTTCCTTTCGTCCTTCTTTATGAGTTACAAGCGATCAAAATCTGTGTTTTTGTGGTTACAACGCAATAGTATTGGTTTTCTTTTAAAAAGAGAAGTCTTTTACAGTACCAAATTAACTATTATCTGTCAAAATTAAGCTCCTGTTTTTTTGTTAATTTTATGAACTTGGTGAAAGAAGCGATATAAACCATACGCCATACGGTGGGAGTGCGGAGGGTAGTTTTGTCACATGGGAGTGAATCTCTAAAAATGGAGCGTGGGGAAAGCAATTCCCCTTTCTAGGGTTTCTTTGTTGACAGCCCCTGTCGATTCCCTGTCAACTTGTCTAAATATAACTTTCTAGGGTTTCTGCTTCCTCCCAACTTCCTCCAACTTCTCTCGGTGAGCTTTCTAATTTCCTTCTTCATCGCGTCCCTCTGCTTTTCGGTTGTTCTGATGCTCTTATTTGGCTCGAAGCTAAAGTGCACGAATGAAAAGTTGTCTCATCTGACAGTTTGTACTATGGTTTAATTATTAAAGCTTTGTTCGGCTTGATTTGATTTTGTTGTTTTTTGCACTGTGTTTAGGTCTTCTTGTAAAATATCTAAATGGGGAAGTCGAGCAAGAAAAAAGTGTTTAGGTACATATACAAAGTTTTTGTTTTAACTTTACTAGCATCCAAACTTACTTTACGATTTTGAAATGTAAGTCCTCCATTTGGTAAAACATCTTCACTAAATAATTTATTTCTTTGTTATATTCAGGTTTCCCCTGCCATCAGTACCAGAGCAGAAGTCTATCAAAAAAGGCATTACATACTACACAAACAGTAAGTATCGTTATTTGGTTTTCAGTCAAAAAAACTATCTTATCTTGCTTCATCTAATTTTTCTTGTTGTCATCCCTGGAAATGTTCAGGCAAGAGGATCTCAGAACAGTCACCAGAGAAAGCTTTCAGTGCTAAGAAACTGAAGAACAAGGGAGATAAGTTTCCCACAAAAAAGGAGTTGGAGAACACAATCAACGCACCTCCTCCCATGAAGCCTCAAAGTTGCTGGTCAGAGAACACCTCGCCAGAATCCGAAGCGGAGGTACCATCCTGTGGATTCTTAAAAATTTTGCTTGATCTGTTTTTCTTAGAAGCCTTTTTCATAATTTGGGCCTAGTAAATGTATAACTGTCCAGTAGCAGAATTGTTGAGCATTGATTTTGCTGGAAAGTGCATGAATAAAAATTTGTTGCATCAATATGGTGTCATTGCCTTTTGATCCATCTATATATAATATGTCTATCTCTTTTCCTGATTTCCATTGAATTTGTATTTTGTAGGAACTGGCAAAGAAGTCTGCTGCACCTGGTACACCATATTTTACAAATGAGGTGAAGCGAAAGTATTCGAGCGGTGATGATGATTCATCATCTGATGTTGTAAGTGTCAATTTCTTTGTTTTTTGTATTTCCCTGACAAATACATGTGAGAGGCAGCTCTTTTCCATCCTTAATCATGCAGTATTCATTTCATTAGTAATTGCATGGTATAGAAATCTGTTACATCATTTTTGATGATATTGCTTTTATTATCTATTCGTTGTTTTTTCAGTTTTTGTGAATTAGTACGTATTGGTGTTTGTAGGAACTTGCAAAGATGAACACAAACCAGAATTTATTTCTTCCTTGATTTACAGCTTTGACCGTTCCGATTCAGATTTTTTTGATATAATGATTCTCAATTAAATGCAATTAAATTTTTGTATTATATGAAAAATGACAACTTATTTTATAAGTGAAGGTGCGAGTCTCTGCTTTTGACGTGATAACATATGCTATGTTTTATCATTTATTGTATGATGCTTATAACTCAAATTTTTTGAAGACATTTTGAGGGTTTCTATCAGGGGCGGAGGGAATAGGGGTGCAGGTCTGGGCATTGTCCTGTGATTTAGAGATTTTGTGAGATACAAAGAGTTTTTGTCACGCATTGTCCCCCTGTAATTCTATTAAAACCTATTGGTGTGATCAAGAAGAACTATTAGGCGATAAATTCATAGACTTCCTAGCCATTTTCAGTCAAATATGCAGCCAAAAGACCAAAAAAGGACTTATTGAAGGCTTTGTGTATCACAGATACAGGAAATTTCAACAAATTTTCTCTTTTAGCAGATACCAGTATTTTAAAATATAAATTGTTTGGGCTTTTTGCAATAGTCAAGAATTCATATATGACATCAGACTCGACACATTTCACATGGAATTGGTGCTCCTTCAAGCAGGAGTCAATTAAGAATCTATTACAGATGGACACCTTCGCCAAAGATCCAACAGTCCTGGTTCTTCTACCAGCGTTTGACATAACCAGAGGATGTGGCTTTTTCATCTCCTTCTGCAAAAATGCTTATGCCAAGTCAAAAGATTTGAACTTTCTGTATACAGTTTATAACCTAGAACTTTCAGTTTTACAAACTGATACCTTCACCAAAGCTCCAACAATCCTGTCCCTTCTGCCAGTGTTTGACGTAGCCAGAGGATGTGGCTTCTTCATCTCCTTCTGCGAGAATGAACTCATGCCATGTCAAAAGGCGTGAACTTTCTGTATATAGTGTTTACGTAGAACTTTCTGTATTACAAATTGATACCGTCACCAAAGCTCTATCAGTCCTTTTTCTTCTGCTGATGTTTGACATAGCCAAAGGAAGTGACATCTCCATCTCCTTCTGCAACAATCAACTCATTCCAAGTCAAAAATTATGAACTTTCTGTATGTATTATTTTTAATTTTTATTTTTCTCTTCTTTTGTGCATGTACCCATACCTTAGGTCTTTTGTGTAACAAGTCTGCAGCAAAATTTGCCTTCCTCTTGCTCTGTCAAGATATTGGATCACATGCCACGCCCCTCTGCAATGATTATTAATTTTTTTTGGGGGTGGGGGGGGGGGGGGGTTCAATTAGGAGAGGCTTGGTAAGGCTGAATTCACAGGGAAAGGTAAAGAAATCTTCAGAATGCTCTTTTGTTTGCAGCTATAAGTATGGAACCAACCAAAACATCTAATAATTTCTTTATTATATAAGTCTCTGGCCTATGTGTGCTGCCTTTTGAAAAGTGAAAACTAAACCCGTCTCTATGCGTGCGTGGGCGTGTCGGAGAGAGAGAGAGGGTACCTTCATCGTGGATGAGAGTCGGGAGATGATGATACACAAGGCTAATGGGGAAAAAATTTTGGTCGAACGCAACTTGGAAGGGCTGCAAATGCAATGCAAGCTTCTATTGTTCTTCTGTCCTCTTTTCTTTTATTTTCTTTTCTTTTTCTGATGATAACATTTTCTACCTTTTATCCTCCTTTCGCGGGCCGGCGGTGGCATTAGGGTTTCCCTCTTCAAAACATACCGCTATTTTTAAAATAAATATTTTCAGGCAAATTTCATATCGAGTGCTGATAAGGATCATTTTCCAAGTTCATCATCCTATGTCATTAATGAGGATAATATTTTATTAATAACAGAAAATGTGTGAATCTCATCATCCAGCGTCTCATTCCCATCCAGCGCTAGTTACTCCCTCTGTCCCTCTGTTCCCCTCCCTCCCTCTCACCCAGCTAGTTAACTACAACAGTTAGCATTCTAACTGAACAATTACTCATATGAACAATTACTCATATTAACAACTACAGTTAGTATTATTAATATTAACTACAACATTTAGTATTACTCATTTTAACTACAACAGTAAGTATTCCAATTAGAACAATTACTCATATTAACTATAACAGTTATTATTCGAATTACAACAATTACTTATATTAACTACAATAGTAGTATTCAACAATTACTCATATTAAGTCCTTTTTTGGTCTTTTGGCTGCATACAACACAGGCAGCAGGAAAGTCAATGTTACAAAATTAGGATCAAGGGTCCTGAGATCAAGTTCAATCAGTTATTAATTTATTTATTGACCTGGATAGAGATTTTTCTGTTGCACTAGGACACGAATAAGCGGAAAACTAATGAAAGTATCAAAGATGAAGTAGAGTCAGATGGCAAAGGAGTTAAGATCATAGTTTAATTTGTTAAATCAATATGTATGTGCACGATATCATCATGTACTTTCCCTTTATCTAATTTTGCTTTTTCTTCAAAATCTTCTCAAGGCTGCTAGCCAGAAAGAGAACGAGATGCAATTTATTGTACAGCTTTACACCAGGCAGGACATCACAGTAAGTGGTCATGCTCAACTTATTTTATGGACATGTCTTTGTTCTCCTTTTGGTGTTGTGTCTCCTTGGTTACCCTTTTCTTTTTGTGTTTGCAGCATGAGAGTAAAGCTAAGAGTGTGTTAAAGAGGTTGAAGAGACAGGGCCTTGTCAACTTACCTACAAAAACAGCTTTGAATTTAGTTAGAGTGAGTATTGTTCATATTAAATTTTGTCTTATGCCAAGGATATTTATGTCATAATTTACCTGACACTTTGTACTTATCCCTTCACTAATAGCTGGATATTTCAAGAAGGGAGACGTTCCATCTGTGCAACCTACAAACTGAACTAACAAAGAAGCTATTGACTGTAGTCCCTTGTATTACGGTATTTTTCTCTTTCATATCGACCTTTAATGGCCTACTGGTTCTTTTAGTGCAATCTGGTTTATTGAGCCATGTTTAGATTTTTTTTCTATTTTAACAAGGCAATAAGTGCTGCTATTTTGTTTTTTCCTAAAAGAAATTGGTACCAAGTACAACCTGTTTCCATAAAATGAATCAAATTTTTAATACCCTGGAAATCATCATCCAAAACCTGATCTACCATCTAACACTACTTCCATACCCGTCTACTTATCTACCTTTAAACCAGTTGCGTAGCTTTCCAATCTGCCCACAAATTTAACCATCAAACCTCGGTTTGAAGGTATTTATCCTTGAAGATTTTCTGGTAGTTTGATCGCTGCACCAATACTGTATTCTTTACTGATGTTTTTTTTTTTTTAAAACAAATGCATTAAATGCTTCATCTTGCATGCCATTTTTTGCCAGCACATGAATTTTGATCTTTCAAATGAGTCAACCATGTTCTCTTACAGTTAGCATGTGATCACCCTCATTTTGTAAAGTTGCAACATTATATGGCAAAATCATGATTTTTTAACTTAGGCAGGTCGGATCATCAGAATAATATGCAAAATCTTTTAACCAACTACATCATAGGCATTACAAATTTGGATTACCTATTCTCACATTATTTTTTGACCAAAATTTTAAACTAATTGAGATGCAAAGTATCAAATGAAAGTGAATTTAGCAGTAGCCATCTCTTCTACTGAGCTTTGTATCCAGATAAAGCGAACAGTCCCTAGCACCAAGGCACTTTTATAAAGGGGCTAAAATTATTGTGTTACAAACCAGCAAGCACACATCTATACACGTAGAAATGGTCCAGCCCTGGTATAGTAAAATGTATCTCAATATTCCATATGACTAGTGCATCAGCACTGCCTTATTTCTAATCCTAATTTTGTTATTGCCTTACCAGGCATGACGAATACTAATATGCCATATTAGTAACCAAACAATGTGTCTTCTCTTCTATGTTGGACAGCCTACTTTTTCAAACCAGCACCCCAATGCACTGCCTTACTCTCTAAAATAAGATTCGTATGTGTTCCTTGCATGCGCATTATTTATTACAGAGCAGGTCTGGTGTTGGGCTGGTCCATATTTTCAGGGCCATCACTAAGACAGTGCTCAACAAACCTTGCTTCCTTTTATACAAGAGAGAGAGAGAGAGAGAGAGAGAGAGAGAGAGAGAGAGAATAGCTATAGTGTATCATCATGCATAGGTGTTTTTTTGTGTATCATGAGCTCATCGATTTGTTTTAAAACGACAGATCTAATTGATCTAATTTAATAATCTATATATCTAAATCTCATTACAAACCAAATTATATATTTTTTACCATTTTTTTGGATTTTTTTTAAAGACTACAATTACCTTTTTCAGATGCAAACTAATAGTTGTGATAATTTTAAAAAATAGGAGGGCTGTGTTAGGCTAGGTGATAAAAAATCTCAGCTATCTTTATGGAAAATGATAATTTTAAAAAATTCTGCAAAAAAAATGTTAACATTAGATTTAAAAATAGTTAATTGTCCTACACTTCAAACGGAACAACTAGTTTCATTATTCAGACATAAATTAATGTAGTTGCTGTTTTTTAATCTTTTGTCAGGAGAAATGGCCCACAGCATATTATGTCCTTCGTGATGCCAAGGTAGTAGACGAGAGGATTTGCTGTCGGATGTTTGATGAGTGTCTTGATGTCCGTAGCTTAAACTCTTTTGATTTTCTTTCCCCTCGTTTGTATGGATGATTTGTACGACTGGTGACCTTGTCTTTCTTTTTGTTTTTTCATTGTTAATATATCCAGCTTTTATTTGGTGTGCTTGATGCCATGCAGTTGAGGTTTCATCCAGTAATTTGGAAGGTATTGTTTTGAATGTTCCGTGATGTGCTTTTATCATCTCCTGGTTAAAACACTGCTTTGTGCATGTCAACTGACAAATTCATTATGCAGGAGCGCATGCATGAGATATACTCTGCAATTGAAGCACATGCCAGGAGATATCGCTCCGTTTGGATGTCGGTAAGATTCATGTACACGTCAGGTTTTTTGTGAGCTCGTGTTTATGGAATTGAAATAATTAAAATAATAAAAAAAGTTCAAAGCCTCTTGTCTTAAAAAATTTAGGGTAGGCTAGAAATGACACTATGACCCTGGTCGTTTCTTTTGAATATTTTTTATGTGGCTCGATTTTTAAGTTGGCTTGCCAAGTCTATGACAAGCATATGGGACTTGAACCTTTAACCTCTCAGAAATCAGCCTAGTGCTCTTATCACAAACATGGAATTAAAAGATTTTTTTCCTTTCCATTGAAGCGTTGGTTACAAAGTTGTCCGAAGAGTTATTCTGAGTGTCTTAGACGGATGAAAGTAGAGTATATGTCTTCCAAGGTAATTTACTCAAGTGCTGTCAATCTATGTAATCTTGTATAAGTCGACTTTGAGCACTGCAGCCTTTTTGGTATTTTCGTTCAGGCCTATAGGGATGCTCAAAATGTTGTGCAGCTGCATCAACAGTTCCACATGCATCTGGACTTTTGTGACTTCATGAAGGTTAGGACTCAGGAGCTCTATATGCATGGTCGAGTTACATATTATTTGTTGATAGATAATTTGCTAGTATTTGGTTTTGTGCAGCATGATAACAAAATCGAGAATCTGTTGACAGATGGGCGGGTAGTGACAAGTAGATTTGAGGTATTGGATAGGACACTGCTCATAGCCTCCTTAAAGGTTATCAATGCCAGACACTTCTATTCTTTCTAAATTTGCACAAAAGAGTTAACTATCAATTATTAACTGTACCTAGTGCCTATCATTAATCTAAATGATGTTCTGTGTGCGCAGGCGAGGCTCAAACTACTGAAGGAGTTTCATGAGCTTGAGAAGTACAAGGATTGGATTATGCAACTTGTGCAATTCAAGATTTTTAATGTATGAACGTATCTAACAAACAAGTTAGTTAGTGAACTGCATAATTTTTCATTTTTTTTTTATCGTTGGTTTTCATTTTTTTTTTATCGTTGATTTTCTGTAGGGTAAATCCAGTATGGATGAGATATTACAAAACATCCGCATTGAGCACCCAACCTTCCCATATTTTCCTGCTAAATGGAAATTCCATTGGTACCCTCCTGTTACATCTGACTGGACCTGGACTGAATGGACAGAGGATGAAAAAAAGGTCCTTGTTACTATTTTTTTCTCATATTTTACATTCTAAATAATGTTCCTTCTTTTTTTTTTTTTTTTTTTTTTTTTTTTTTTTTTTTTTCTTTTGGTACTTCTACTGTTTTAATACTCGAATGTGTAAAAGTAAGTCTGCTTACTGGTTGAATTTGGGGGTTAACCATTGGATTACTCTAGTCCAATTACGGTGGAGAACTGGAAATTGGTGGCCTGGGTTGGGTTTTATGCTGGGCTCGTTTCGTGTAGAAGTCAAGGCTCTTGTAATTCGAGTAAGATTTTTTTATTTCGATTGTGTTGGGTCTCAGGTCTGGGTTGTTCGATCCTCGTGTTTTTCTATGTTTCGGCTGAAACAATTGCCCCCTTATAGGGAAGTACTCGAACCACATCTAACACTCAGGGCTATGGTAGTCTGAGTAAGATTTTTTTTTTTTTTTGATTGTGTTGGGTCTCAGGTCTGTGTTTTTCGATCCTTGTGTTTTTTATAGGTAAGTACTCGAACCACTTCTAACTCAGCATTCTGCTTTATCTTTTTTGCAGAAGGAAATGTCGGCCTACTATGATTTGTTGAAGAAAGTAAAAAAATATACAAACTGTCAGTCCTCCTATACCTACTTGATGGAGGGAATTTTGGTATGGTTATGAAGCACAGTGATTATAAGTTCCCTCTCATTTCTTTCCTGTTTAGCTACTTTTGACTGTAGAGCATGTTTTTGGATAGGACTACGATGCTGCCTCTGCTATTATTGAACAAGGAATTTCAAGAAAATATAAGGTGTTTACGATGAAGCTATGATATATGATTGTCTATAATCTTAAATAAGATTGTAGACTGATAGCCACTTGTTTTCTTTTGTAGGATCTTTCGGCTTATCTTTCCACTCCTTCGCGTAGATATAGTTGGCTGAATGAAAGAGTATGTGTTGCTAAACATTTTTTCTGGAACCGTTAGTGATGCAACTATTTTTGTAAGAAAATCTTAATTGCTATGATGGTTGGTAATGTTATAATAAATAAACTGTGTGACAGGCTTGGAACGAGACGCATTACAATCACCCTGCTTATAAGATTGTCTACGATGACATGTTGGCATTATATAAAGTCTATGATGACATGTCACAATGGGTATGCTTCTGAGACAGCTTGTAGGGCTATTTGACAGTTTTGCTTTGCTAGTTACTGGAGCTAAATAACTTTTGATCTGTTTCTGATGTTTTCAGATACAATGACTTTGCACTGAGGTTCTGAAGTGTCGGGGACCTTGACATCATAGTTCATCTGCAGATATGATGACATGAAACATGATTGATTTTGTTTTATTATCTGGTGTAGCGATTATTGATCTACGTAGTTGTGTACTATTTCAACTAGTGTGTGCATGTCTATTCAAATGTGATGTGATTCAGCTCATTCATGTGGCCTGTAAGCCTCATGAACTTGATAAAAAATATTGGACTGACTATTATATGGCTCATTTAAAAACTAATATTTGTTCTCCAATGACGTTAAAATGTGTAGAGCATTCGGACCCATAATTAAAGAGAAATTTTACTCTTGCTCTAGTAATTTTCTGCAAGCACGGTCGTCCAGGAAACAAAAATGAATCGGGAGACGATAAAAATCTATGTAAGATTTGTTGAAGTTGTCGAACCTTTTTGTGCGACGAAAATCATCAAAACATCAAACGCTTAGCATGGATTAAATCCACCCCATTCGACTCCGCAAAAGCTTAGCATTCGTTTCGTTCTAGGTTTTCTGTCTTTCATTTTTCATCGCTTCTATGGTTTTTATAGCTGCTGCTCCTCTTTATATCAATTTTCGCTGGGTTCCACTTATTCTTGTCGTGTAGCCCATCCGTGTGTTCAGTTTAGGACTGCAAGTTTTTCGTGGCGCACCGTTTTTTCGTTTCGTTTCGCCCTGACGAAATGGTTAACGAAACAAAATTCTATTTCGTCTGGTTTAGCGAAACGGTTAACGAAATTAAAATATGTTTCTTTCCCTATGTAAATTACGTAATTTTCGTTCATTTCAACAGTTTCAGCGTGGCGAAACGGTTAACGAAAGATCAAGTCTGTTTCGTCACCGAAACGAAACGGTTAGCGAAACACTCCATTTTAGTTTCGTTTCTAACGTCTTTCAGCCATAGTTCAGTTCACCTCCACTCAAAATTCTGGAGCCTTTCTTTTCGTGCTTTTTCTTCACTCTCGCCGTAAAATTGTGTGCGCACCAAGTGGTAATTTCCATTTTTTCCTACTGATTTTTGCCCTTTTTCGATTACGTATGCAACAAGAGCATTATTCAACATAGTCATTAAGAATAGTTAAAAATAAAAAAAAAGAAAAAAGAAAAGAAAAAATGAGCTTGGCTTCAACTAGAAGATTAACATATTTGGGTTAGATCGGGGATAACAACTACAACCAAATTGAGATTTTGTTAGTACTCGGTACAACTTTGGTCAATTAAGGTTAAATTGCACTAGTACAGTCAAGAGATGCATAGTTATATATAGAATAAATAAATCACCACAAGATCTGGATGGTATATAATTTTGATATGTTAGGATTATGTACTATGAGTAAGAGGTCATAAAACCAACACTGAAGCAAGTTTTATTTGAATTTTGTTTTTGCTAATAAAATCTGGCAACGCATGTTATACGTACACTACTATACACTTGTAAGGCTATAATCAGTGTAACAAAGACATATAAGCACAAATGATAGTAATCACATAATAAAAGAATCATTATTCATACAATAAAAAGGACTTGTGAAATATTTATATATCAAAATTTTCACTCAAAGGATAAACAAGAAACCACAATAAAATAAAAGTGATTAGTCCAGCCGGGTCTGGTTTTCTACTAAATCAGCATCTTCAAAGTCTGTCCAATCTGAACCTGTCTCTACAATCAAAATATGTGGGATGAGTACGTGAATACCCAGTGTGGTAATAATACCAACATGTTCTAGTTAAACTCTAGCTAGATCATATTAAAGTTTTTGGACGGGTTAATTAGGCATAACAAGTTACTAGGGTTTAAACTCCAATCTTTGGACGTGTTTAAAGTTCTGGTTACTTTGGACGTGTTGAAACTTGTCTTCTTACGTGCTAGGACTTTAATCATATTAATTATGTTAAAGTTCTGGTTTTCATACATGTTAAAGTTTGGTTCCTTGATTCGGGAAATTTTTGGGTATTGGATTTTTTTTGGATTTGCATTTCTGGGTTTGGAGTTTCTGATTCTGGATTTGTTTTCTGGATATGGAGTTTCTGGTTCTGGATTTGTTTTTTGGATTTATGTTTCTGGTTTTGGATTGATTTTCTGGATCTATGTTTCTGGTTTTGGGTTTATTTTCTGGTCTTGAATTTTTCGGATTTGGATTATTCTGGTTCTGGATTTGCTTTGTGGATTTGTATTTCATGGATTTGGGATTTTCTAGTTATGGATTTATTTTCTGGACTTGGATTTTAAGGTTCTGAATTTATTTTTTGGGTTTGTATTGTAAGATTATTTGGAAATAATCTATTTTTGTGGGCAAATTCTGCTTGGTTTCCAAGTCAATTAAGATATGGTAATATGCTAAACGTGGCTGTAAATAAAAGCAAGATTTTGTGCATAGATGTGTTGCCTTTTGTACGTGGTTATGTTTGGAAACAAATCCATATTGATGATGGACCAATATGGAATTGTTTGGGTGCCAAGAAGCCCTTGGTACTATATATACGGGGTTGGTCTCCAAGGGGCAAGACAACAACGAGCACTGCTGTATACATGCGTTGATAGCAGCATCTCTGCCCCTCTTTCTAATACTTCCATCAATTAGAGAGAGATAGTGTTTTGCTTTAGGCATAAGGCATCAAAGGGCGTGTCTTGATCCTTTGGAAGATCTTTTCCCCAACCTTGGTGCGTGTATAGATATTGTTATGGTGTTGCTGGAGCATAGAAGACATATTCAAGATCATTAAATAACCAGATGGAACCAGGTAACGCTTCCACTTAGTTTATGTTAAAGTTTCACATGAGTCGTTCCTTGGTTTTAAAACCCAACATGTATTTCATGGATTTGGGATTTCCTGGTTCTGGATTTATTTTCTGGATTTGTATATACTTCTTTTTAGTTCCGAATTTTTAGGCTTGAGTTTTGGTTTTGGTTTTGAGACACTTGGTTAGAAATATTGTTTAACTGAGACCATATGTTTTTCTTATGCAACTAACTTTATAAATTAAACTTATCGATGACAATTTTCTTTCCTCCTTTTTTTTTTAATTCTAAGAACACTTCATACTTATGCCCTATGAGATACCAATTTATCAAATTCTTTTTTTTTTTTTTTTTAATGATTATGCATGCTTCTAAAAAGGAATCAACACTTTCCAGTAATATGGACTCTTACAAGCCTTTTCAGTTTTCACTTATTGCATGTATGCAGTTATGCTTTTAACCTACTTCCTTTTTTTGCGTTCCGACTACAGGAATGCCCATGACCCAGCGCTCTCTGGCAGCATAGACTCACAAGCACACTGTGGGTGTGTTTGGATGAGTTAGGAATAAGGAAGGAAGAATTATTCCACGCGGAAAAATTAGCAAGAGTGGTATTTCGGGAAGAAGAAATGTTGTTTGGATGGTGAGTTAGGAATAAGGAATAGAAGAGTTGAATTAAAAAAACCATTTAACTTTTTTTTTATATATTTATAGTTTATTCATTTGTCCTTTTTTATTGTTGTAGTTTATTTATTAATAATGCTAATAATTAGAATAATAAAATACGAAATAATAATAATAATAATAATAATAATAATAATAATAATAATAATAATAATAATAATAATAATTAATAATTTAATATTATAATAATAAAAAATAAAGATAAAAATAAAATAATCATTCATTTTAAAATTAAAATAATTATTATTTTAATGCTAATAATAATTAAAAATAATAAGAAGAATATTATAATTAGTTAATTACATTAAAAAATAATTAATTTTTTAATGTTATAATATTTTAAAATGTTGTTTGGATTGTAAGTTGAGAATAAAAATAGAAGAGAAAAAAATAAAATAATTATTTATTTTATTTATTACAACCAATTTTTATTTATTATTATTTCCTTATTTATTATTATAAAATAATTAAAAATAATAATATAAAATAATTAATATTGTTATATTATAATACTATAATATTATTATCAAAATAAAATAATCAATAATATTATTATTATATTCTTATTATAATTAGATGATAATAATATTATTATAAAAAGCTAGTTAAATACTTTCCTTATTTACTCTGAGGACCTACACATACGTATAACTCCAAATAAAAAGCTAGTTAAAGTAAAAAAAAAAATTGCTATTTATTACGGTAAAAAAAATGGACAAATAAACATTAGTGGGTTGAGTACATGCTTATTCCTACCTGATCCAAACACGCCCTATAATCTTCCAATACTAAAATAAAAGCACTTTTATTAAGCCAGCTATATGCACAGACAGATCTGCGCTCTCTGGCATCAGAAATCTGTGCGTGGTTTAAAACTGGACACTTTCACTCTGTTTGGTTGGGTGGTAGAGGATCGGATGGAAAGTAAAATATAAAGAGGAAAGGAATGGGAAGGGAATAGAAAGTAAATTAAGTTGAATTTTCTTGTTTGGATGAATTATAAAGGGGAAGGAAAAATAATTTTTACTTTCCCTCTTATGTCTTGTTTGGATGAAATAATTAAACAAGGGTAAAAAAATAAAATTGACAAATTTATCCCTGAACCCTTCAACTCAATCAGTCCGTTCCAGTGATTTAAATAGCGGTATTTAGCGGCGCAATAGCGTTTTCAATTGTCTAACGCTACGGTGCTAAATTAATTTGTGTATTTAGCGATTTTGCCGATAGCGGTGCCGTAGCGGTGTTTAGCGGCTATTTATCGGATTTTAGCAGTAAATAGCGGAAGTTCAGCGCAATTTCAGAATTCTTTATATATATGACTTTTTATGAGAAGTTAGAGATTTCTTTATGGGCCGAGCCCAATAAAAATTGACCTAATGCCTGCCGCCCTCAATGCCTTAACAAAAATTTGAAACAATTCTTTCTCCTCTCTCGTCTCAAGACAGCCATTTTCTAAAGTCTTCATTTTTCATTTTTCTCTTCACGCAAGCAGCCAAGCACAGATCGCAAAATAGATTGATCTCCTTTTGTCAGGTTCTCCTTTGTCACTTATTATTTAGATTTTGGGAAATTTTATTTCTACGATTTTATATTTCATAAGAAATTATGAATGCTAAAACTGAAAATTGTTTAGTTGGCATAGATATTTTTCTTTTTTGTAAGGTGCTTTGGCACCTTCTTGTGTAAATATAATTTTTTTTCTTTTAATACAATTTTGTTGGCTTGTGACGTAACCTAAAAAATAAAACTGAAAATATAAAATTATGCATTTATATTATAAATGTGAATTGTACGGTTTGAAATTTTGAATTTGTGTATGCAATATGATATACATGATGTTTCTTTGGATTAAAAGTATGTTTATATTGTGCATATTTTGTATCTATATTTTCAATCCGCTATGAACTGATAGCCCCGCTAAATAAGCGCTATCCGCTATCCGCTATAACATGAGCATATCCGCTATGGAACCGCTATCCGCTATTTAAACCATTGGTCCGTTCAAACATGTCTATTCGAGATTGTGTTGCTGGGTATAATAACATCCACTTGTCAAAAATTATGCGACTTTTAAATTGTACCAGCAAATTAACTAAAAAATGTACCGTGCAAGTATCAAGCGCACTAGTGGGTATACATTGGGACAATTAATGTTCTCAACCGAACCCAATTTGTATTGATAAAAATCAATTCAAATGTTTTCAACCGAACCCAATTTGTATTGATAAAAATCAATTCAAATTTTCTCAACCGAACCCAATTAGTATAATATTACTAATAGGATGATTCTGGTGCTTATAACTTCCAAAGTGATGTACTGACTTATAAATGATGTAAAGTATCTTTCATTTATGACTTGTATTGCATTTAACCCAATATTTGACGCATTGTGTAACATTAGCGGAAGGGTAATACTGTCAAGCGCACAGAGATGACACATCAAAATTTTCCTTCCCGTCGATTCTACGCTAAATCAGAGGGGAACATATTTTCATAGGAAGGAAAATTTGGAAGGGAATCATTTACCCTCATTAAATATTTATCCTTTCGATTCACTCCCATCCAAACAAGATGATTTTTCTAATTTCCGTCTATTTCCCGTCCCTTCCCCTCAAGTACCTTTCATCCAAACACAGTGTTTATAAGGTGAGCACTTAGGTGTATCCATTTTATACAGCCAGTCATGTTCACACACACAGACACATGCTCTTTGGCAATGAAATCGGTGCATGATCCAAAACTGAACAGTTTGTTAGATGTGTAATTTAGATGCAATTGTTTTAAGCATTCAGCCATGTTCACATACACAAGCACACACACTTTGGCAATGAAATTTGTGTATGGTTCAAAACTGAACGATTTATTAAGTGATATGCAAAGGATGAACTACTTTGGACATGACACAGAAGCAAGAAAAAAAAAGAAACTGAGAACTATGAGATGTCTTTCCAGATGCCAAGAAAACAGGAAAAGAAAAGAGAAATCTGAATGCACCATGATTTGGTGATCAGATCAAGCATGCACAAAGAAAAATAAAGAAGTAAAGAAGCATTTACTAAAAGTGATTTTATTATGGAAATAAGCAGATACACATATTTTTTTACTTTTTTCACAATTTTCTTTTTTTTTTGTTTACAGGAAAGCAATTTTCAGAAAACAAAATGACAGAATTTCAGCTACGTAAGTTGAGGGTCTGTCCTCCTCTTCTTCAGAAATGGGGTCTTTTATAAGAGATTTCTAGGGTTTGCACCGGCCTGGTTTGCATTGCCACGTGGCACATCTTCTGATTTTCAAGTCTTGATGAAGGGTGAGGATGTGAAGAGAAGTCTTCAGCACACGCCAATTTAAAAGCTGAATTTACTCTTGTTCTCTACTGTCAATTCATACTGTCCAATAGTTATTCGACATCTGGCATTTGGATTTATGGAGTGAAGGGCAGTACAAAAATTTGCCATCTCAGCTTCAGCTGACATGTGGGTCCTGTGCCATTTGGAGAGAAAAGAGTATTTCTACTTTTCTTTACTAAACTAGATTTTTTTGGTCGTGGCTACGCCACGACATGTATTTTTTTTTTATTATATATGTTGATAATTTTGTCTACTATAATTATAAGTAGATATTATAGATTGTTATTAACTATTGATGTGTGTTTATGTTGTTGCCTATGAGTTGAGCTTTCTATTTTTCTAAAATCTTGTTCTGCGTAGACCATAAATGACATGGTGGATATGTGTTTTTTTCAATAAATTTTGTTCTGGACCTACCACATACATAGGCGCACAGAAAAAATTCACAACTAACGTACATTGTTCATTCATTATTAAGGATATATGTTTTTTTCAATAACATGCTTGGGCAGGGGTTGTTTTGGCGCCAATCCCAGAGTGGACAGGTGGCCAGCATCTAGTAATGTGTAGGTTATTGAGGGTATGGATGATCTCATGAAGGCATTTAGCCCTGAACTCAGAGCTACAGCTATACTCATCAGAATCAGAAGGACATTCTTATCTCCATTTGTGTTTGTCAATTCTTTCCATGAGTTTTGAACTGGAGAGACCATGTTATTCTCACAAATACCCTTCAGTGAACATTCATTTGTCTCTTCAACATAAGGGCAGCATTGGAATGACAGTTTCATACATTCATGATGCAACAAATGGATGCCCTTGACTGGCTATGTCTTTCTGTTTGCTGTTCTATGTGTCAGGAAATGAATGGTATCCATCTCCTATTGGCTGGAGAACATTGGTTGGTTCAAATCGCAAGAGATGCATTCCAATGTCAGAGGGCATTGGAGTTGATTTCCAATCCTCTCCATTAGCATGTTAATCACCAATTTCTGTGGCCATTACGTGTGTTGCTGCCTATGGTTGTTTTCTGCTTGATTTCATAATTTCATCTGAATCCATGATTATCTTTTGCTGAACATGGTGATTTTCTCTCAAGCTTCTTATGCATTTCTTTGGTTCACTGATCAAACTTATCTTCAGTTGACCATATGTTATGTGACAGCTTATATGGTGTGACCAGCATAATCATTTTGTAAAGGAGTTTACTGCCCCCTTTGTGTCATTGTTAAGTTTGGCAACCAGAAATGACTTGTTGGCACATATTTGATTTAAACAAATTTCACATTTAATTGATCCATGTGTGGCATTCTTTTGTGGGATGCATCAGCAACAAGGACTGAGGGCAGATCTGGAATTATAAGTCCTTCATGTGCTATAATTTTTGTCCATGTGCTCTCTCATTCTATAGCACATTCATCATATGACTGATCTGATCTGCCCATGGTCCCTAAGAGAAGGGAAATTGATTTGCACACCCCTAAAATTGATAAAACACCCTTTTTAAACTAAAATACCCTCAATGAATTGTAAATATTACAATAATGATAATATCTCTTGAACAATACTTTCAATTGATTAGGGATATTTTAGTCTAAATAGGAGTGTTTTATCAATTTTAGGGGCGTGCAAATCAATTCCCGAAGAGAAGGTATATGGACGTTTATTCATTCTTCACTCCAAATTGACACCTGTCCCCTTGTACCTCTGGACATTCTTCTTCTTCCTTTGATCCCATGCGTTGTAAGGAATTACAGGCCCTCATGATCCAAATATACAATCACTTATGGTTTTGATGTCAAGGGCACAGATGCAAGCATTTTACATGTTGTATACTTCTGTGTTTCAGTCCATCTCATCTTCACTTTATTGCATTTAATAGGATGCACTATGAAGTAGTTGTACAACAGTACAAGGAATCCTCTAAGGTCTAAAACGACTTTTTCAGGTTATAGACTACAGAAGAGAAGAATAATGCCCTCCATCGGCTCTGCCTTTCATCTTTTTTGTTCTCATCACACTGGAGGTGTCCAGTTACCACTGCCAAAATCCCTTTATGCAGGTGTTTCATTTAATTCTTTCAACTGAACTTTTCCTTTCACTATTTCAAACCCATTTGAACATCTTTATTATTTGTTGATCAAAAAAGAACATCTTTATTTGTCTTAACTCAACAAAGAGCACCATTCCTTCATTCAACGCCAACTTTCTCATGTCTTTGAACTCACGCTGTTACCACTCATTTTCTTCAACACTAACCTCAATTAACGCCAGAGCTTCACAATTGCTTCTCTGAAGAAGCCTTCAAGGTAGTTCATTCAGCTGTTTATTTGATCATTTAAACTAATAAGCATTTCCGTTCTCTGGGTTCAATTTTGCTTACCCCTGAGCTTATCTTGTTTCTACACACATGTTTTGCTCTGATTTTCTTTCAGTTTGAAGTTTGCACTGAGGATTTTCATGATTTGCAGAAAATCTGCTGCACTTTAGCTACTGGCGTCTGTGAGTGTTGCATGATTGTTACAATCTGAGAGAACCACCCACTGTGTGTTAGAACTTAGAAGTAGCAAAAAGCTGATCGCCTCTCCAAAAGCCAGCATTTCTGGTGTAGAACATCTCTCCCTCGCCTTCTAGTTGCTTGCAGGTAACAGATCTCATCGTTTAGCTTTGATCTTTCAGGGGTGTTTTATTGCTATATAATAGAGGATTAAATCATCTATTTCTCATTTATGTAGAACATCTCTCCCTCGCCTTCTAGTTGCTTGCAGGTAACAGATCTCATCGATTCACAACATGTATTAAAGCAGTACTAGCGGAAACTAAGTTTTCTATAGTGTCAACGTGTATTTTTTTCTTTTGAAAATAAGTTGTATTTAAACCACTGTCTTTTGATAGTAGCAACGTTCAATTATTGTCATCAACCTGCATTTGTGATAGATAAACGACTTAGTTTCATTTATTTATAAACGTCACTTTCTATTTTTTTACTCGCATTCATTTGCATTTAATCCAGAAACAATAATCCCCAACTGCAAAATCAAAATCGGAAAGAACTTTTTATTTGCATTCATTTGTGCATTCAGCCAATAAAGATGGAAAGTACAAGTTGTAGGTCTACTTTAGGCAGTAGGTGCTAGTGCGCACAGTACTAGCTGCACCCCGAAACCCTTCCTTTTGTTTGTTTGATAAGCACGGAACCCTAGTACAGTAGTACTTAACACCTTGCATGAATTAAATTAACCAACTCTAAATTTCTATTTTCATGTATATATATATCAAATCATGCAGTGAGTGTCGGAGAAAAGCAAACCATGCATATATAACACGCCACCCATGCAATTTAAGGATCCTTTATTAAATTTTAATACGGACTTTATAATTTATAGTTCTCTCTTTTCTCTACTCGTATTTAGGAAAGCCAAGCTGCTCAGGTTAACAAAACTGCAACTTCCCTTGTCTTTCCTACTGGATACTTCAAACAGCATAACACAAAGAGAACAAGTTACATCTTCTAGGCAATATTGTGATACAAGCTTTGATCGAATGGAAAGCTTCCAGGTCAACGTAAGCTCTTCTAGGCAGCTGCCCTCTACTGACATGCTCTTTTCCCTCTTTTGCCTATATCTCATACCCATTTTCAGATTGCTTCCCTACTTTATTTCTCTCATTGTAGGAAGATTTTCCTCCTTTGTTTTTTTTAACGCTTTGTTATCACTGAACTTTTATAATTTTATAACTCTGTAACTTTACCATCTTGCTAAATTTTTTATTTTATAAAGATAGGGTCCTAGAACCTCATTTTTGCTAAAAAAAAAAAAATAGTTCGTAGTTTTGAGTCGCAAATTCTCTTGTTACATTGAATTGGACTTTGATTTCATACTTGACCATTTGGTGAGCTTATGAGCAAGAAAAAAAGATAAATAATATAAATAAAACATTGTGGAATTTCCTTTTTTTCCTATTAGTATTCTTTTACTAAGTTTACAAATTATTTTACTTTTAATTAGATTTTGCTTACAAATATTTGCAGTTTTTTTTCTATTATATTTTGTTTCTATTAAAACACTGTTTTGAAAAAAAATCTCTAATTTATTTATGTGTTTTCCAAGTGTAACAAAATTTTTGACAAGATTTTCAATATTTTATTATATGTAGGTAAATGATGGAGACCTCTCTTTCCAGAGCTCGAAGATTATACAACCACATATGGAAGGTCATATAATGACGCACCTTCACGAGGGTTGGATAGACCCACAACAAAAAAAATATTGTTCCCTAATTTCAATATTTAAAATACAAGAAGGAAAACAAATATATGAAAATCTGAGTTTCCTTAACCATTATAATATAATAAAGATAGCCCACGTAGAGAAATATAAAAATAATATACATTTTTATTACGACACTAATATCAAAAATACTTTAGAACACAATTGTTCTACTCTATTTGAAATAACGAAGGGCAAAACTTCATTTTCAACAAGAGGGAAAAAATTTTTATGGTAAGTTTACAACACAAAATTTGATTTATAATTAATGCAATTTTTTTAAAAAATTGCTTTAACATAATTTATATATGTAGGGATCTTGGCGCTGTAATAGATTTTATTACAAGGAAGGGTTATCAAGATTTATTAAAGCGCGAGTATATTTTTTTAAAGAAGGATTCGGATGGGTTTTGGCTACCACTTATCGGCGAAAGTATAACAAAAGGTAAGTAGTAAAATATAGTTATAAAATATAAAAGTGCACTGTATCTTTTTAGATATCCTTTAGCAACATACTTGCATAGTTCATTTATATTCACTCGATCTTTTTTATTTTTTTTTAGAAAGTAGAAACTCAACATGTAGACAAATTGATGTGGTCATGTGGAAAAAAGATCATGTTGCTAACAGTAAACAACATATCAATCATAAGCGGCCTGCGAGTTCTGAATATACGTGGTCATGTGGACAGTTGATCCTTGTTCTTCTTTGTAGTATCTGTCATACTAACTATCTGTTTTAAATATGTACAGGCACGCATCAAGAACAAATGTGGAAACAACTCCAAAATTTAATTATAGATCTGACGACTGATCTTGCATCAGCAGGTGCTGTCCACTTCGAGGAGGAGGTGACAGATCTATTAAGTGACTTGGGTAGCGGGAATATTAAAAGGTTTAATTAACGCATTATATTTCCAAATATGATTATGTGTTCCTAGATAAAAAAAAATACTTATTTCTACTCAAAAAATGAATATTTTTTACTCTAATTTAATTTTATTTATATTAGTTTTGAAGATTTTAAAGAACATCCATCCATATGGACCGGAAGGATGCGATCCAAATTTGCTTCATGTGTCAGTAAACATTTGGATGAGACAAAAGCTACAAATAACATCACGGTACCACCGAAATTGGTTTCCACCAACTATTTTGGCAAGGCAAAGATAGTTAGTGAATACAAATATGCCAAACTAGTTAGAAATGAATTTGTACATGGTGGAGAACAGTCTAATCGCAATAAAAACAAAAAAAATCCTCATTTAACTGTTGGGAAGTGTATTGCTGATGTAATTGATCAAGATTTCCGTAGCTCGTATCCAAGGTACATGATCAAGTTAGTCGAAATTGCCCGTAACCATAATGTACTTCCCAACCAGCATGGAGCTGACTGGGAATGGGAGGTGCGTTGCCTTTTTATCTTAAAATTTTAGCTATATGTTTCATTCTTGTGAAATTTCATTTCGTATGGTAACATTTGGTATTTTATAATACATCAATCAATTTTTGAATTGTTTCGATCCGGCTCTTTTCAGGTTTGACGGCTTTTGTCTCCCTAACCATGATGACAAGGTGAGTTTTTTTTTTTTTTTTTTTTTTTTTTTTTTTTCTGTTAGTTGCTTAGTGCTGTGTTTTCTTTTAATTTTTGTCAAGTATTTTTAGTGAGGGGTTATATGGTGCCTAACTTGATTAGGACTTTGATCGTTTAATGGAAATAATGCATCAGTATCGCCTATGTGCCCTCAATGATATACTCGCGCCGATAAGTGGTAGCCAGTACTGTTGCTCTTCCCAGTTTTTATATATACCTTCCAGGGGGGGGGGGGGGGGGGGGGGGGGGGTGAAGAGTCCAAGGTATGAGTACCCCTTCCCAGTGTTGCTCTTCCCAGTTTTTATTTAATCGGCATTTTTCGATGGAGTACCAAGAATTAGAGAAGAGTAATTTAAACTTGGCATGACTGCTCTATTTTTACTAAATTCTAGAGCACCCGCATCATTCTGTTCAATAAACCAAACATGTGATGAATCCATGTTATGAGTCCAAGGCATGAGTACCCCTTCCCAGTGTTGCTCTTCCCAGTTTTTATTTAATCGGCATTTTTCGATGGAGTACCAAGAATTAGAGAAGAGTAATTTAAACTTGGCATGACTGCTCTATTTTTACTAAATTCTAGAGCACCCGCATCATTCTGTTCAATAAACCAAACATGTGATGAATCCATGTTATAAAAGGTTTTGGGCCTAGCGAGTTGCTGATGGATAAACAGCAAGAGTCAAATTGAGATAAATAATTTTTTTTTTTAAGTTGAATTGAGATAAATAATTGTTTAACAAATGAGAGGTACTGGTGGATTAGTAGTTATTAATTATTCATCTTTCACTAAACATATTGTTGTTTAGTAAATTTCACTAATGTTAACATACATTTCTAGGGGCACCGTTGGTGGTAAGAATCCATCGAAGCGTCATCTAGCATGGATGAAACCTAGTTTCAAGGTTAATATCAATGTATTACGAAATGATTGAGTGCTGTTTGTGTTGAGTGGATGTATCAAAATTCTATGACTTCTTTTAACTCGATGCATTTTGAATTGAGTTAGATTTTAATGATATCAAAATCTTTTCATTATCAATTGATATGCTTTCAGTTAACTGGATGTAAAAACGTTTTATGTATATTACTATATTATATTACATTTTGAATTTTGATGGGTGGCACGTGCAGTGCACGAGATTGATAGCGAATTGAGGATTGTAGCAAAATTCACAACCGTGCGCCTTAGTCCTTACCCACGCGCCACATGACATGTGAGCTGGAGCTTAATTGCTCAGTATCCCACCAACACTCATACCTTATATACTATCCACTTATATATAGTATTGAAATTTCTTCTATAGAAACCGTTATTAATACTTTTATCTTATAGTAAAATGAATTTCATTGAACGTATCATCAGAAGGTAAAAAGGCAACAGGGTTTAAATAGATGCTCTTCTTGAAAGCCTTTTTCGATTTATACATACTAGTTTATTTTAAACGATGTTTGGACCGTTTGGTACGTGGACCATACCTGTCCATGCTTATTTTATCGTAGAGAGAAATATAATAATACACGAGCATAACTCAATCGCTATTTGCTGCTCACTTTTATTCCAATAAAATTTATTTTAAAAATAACCTTAGTAAACACTACTACACGCTACTAGGGTTCTCCAAAATGACACGATACGATCGTGTTGGCACGACACGGTGTGCGTGTTGACACGACACGACACGACACAAATACAAAATTGACACGACACGATCGTGTTATCGTGTCGTGTCATAATCGTGTCGTGTTGGGATATTAGAAAGTTTAACACGATCCAACACGACACGATTTGACACGCAACACGAATTAACACGACACATTAATACAAATTTAATTATTAACTAGGTGTTGAATCGAGCTTCGCTCGATATGTGAATTAATAAAATATTTATCATTAAAAATGAATATTTATATTATTTGAATAAGGTTAAAGTATAGAAATAAAAACATGATATAAAATAAGACGATGTAGTCAGTAACGATGATGATATAGAAGAATTTTTTTTATATAATAAGTTATTGAAATAAATAAATGGACCCAAGGTATGAGAATTAAGTTCGATAAATAATGTGTATGGAAAAGTCCTGTATCAATTAGTTGGATATTTGATTTGATAATAGAAAGAAAGAATGTATCACATGACTAATTAGTGAAGATTAAATTATGCCAAATTTAATGTTGTAAGGAATTCGTAATATATAACTAAAAATTTTGGGTAAGTATCAAAATCGATGTTTAGAAATAGTTGTTCACTCCAGGATAACTGATGTTAAGGAGAAACAGTTAAACAGAGAAAAGTATAATTTGGTCAGTATGAACGATGATATATAGATTGTAATGTGAGGTGAATGTAGTTGCGTACTAAATTATTTAGGATATGCCCGTATAATGGAATGAAATTAAAGATGAAAATGATAATTTGAATGGCCAATATTAATGTAAAATTTGATAAGAAAGGTAAGAGGGAAAAAAACATTGATCTTCATTGAATATTTAAAAATGTAAGTGAAAGTAAAAAAAAAAATATAACACGATAGAAAATAATATTGTGGAGATACTAATGCGGAGTAAACTACATAAATTTTGTTTATATGTATAGGGCTTCAAAGCTATCAATGGATCAAATTTCAGATGAGTTGTCGTCGTCATCTCCAAAATAGCCCTCGTCCTTGATTTCAATTTCGTTAGAAATGATTGAAATGTTGTTGTTTTGAGGAATGAGTGGTAGATTTTCATACCTGCGAATTTAGATGTGAAGAAATAAGTAAGAGAAAGGAAAGGAAATGTAAAATATATAATAAGGACGAAACGTACCTTTGGAGAAAATCAATAATGTATTGTAAACGCATTAGCTCTAAAAAAGTTAAAAGGTCAACATAGTTGTGAATAAATATAGCCGATGTAAAAGTCATTTGTGGATTGAGGATTATGTATGTATCAACTGATGTGAAAGGATAGTGAGAAATGTAATATTAACTCATGAAATGCGTTATTTATACAAAGAGATCGAGTGGATATTTCGAAATTGATACAATAAATTATAAAAATTAAAGTCGATCGCTAAATGGTGCAAAAATTGAAATGAGGTTAATGGAATTTGTAACGGTAACGTAAAAAATGTGAAGATTGCTAAATGAATGCATATAGTAAATAGTAATTTTTATTTGGAAATGTCTGATGAAGGCATTAAATTTGTGGCATTCTAATAAATTTGTTACATGCCATCGAAAAAAAAAGAATAACAGTAAGAGAGATAACAAAACAGTATAGAAAGCAATAGTTATCTAATTTAATTGACATTCAGGTCCGACACGCTAGAAAAAAATTTTGCACATTAATTAACCCAAAAAAAAAAGGGAATTGTAAACAGAAATTCAAATAAAATTAGTTAAGATGTAGTTTGGTGATATTAATTGTCATAAATCCAGAAAGATTGCTATTATGTATTCCTATCAAATAGTCACCCTCAGGTTAGCAATCCCCAGCCGTTTCATTGCTGTTAAAGAAACCCAGTATCTAATACCAGCAGACAGAGAGCGTGCATGTTTGGTATAAAAGAGAAAACGCCATAGACCTCATATTTAGATTATCAACATCAATAATAATATCGATTTTGGTTGAAGTTAGGTCCTTCAATGTACAGGGCATACTATGTGTCATTCAGATCCGAGCCGTTATGTGAAAAATTGCACATAAACCCCCAAAAAAAAGTAATTCGTAATCTCAGATTGCACAAAATTTGAGAACAAATTCTTGAAGCGGTAGTAATGTACTATATTTCTGTGCCAAATACCAAATGATATATGTATCAGAATACTCTGAACACCAAACACAAACTGCTATACTTATGTGCTACAATTCTTGAAACACCAAATTACATAACGGTCCCAAAAAAAATAATTGCCGTAAATGATGTACAGGCTTGTGTAATTTGTAGATAGCTGCAAAAAAGTTACAGAAAATGAAATAATAGAAGGAGCTTGGGTAATTAAAAAAGTTTGAATATTATTTTATACGATCAGTAAGCATTGATATTCTTTGGCATATAAGTTGAAGAAAGAAGCAAAGACTGATTGACAAATTGCGGCAAAGGGGAATTTTTGTTTCCGTAATGTTGCATTCCAAATGACAGCGTTATTATTTGTTATCTGAAAAAAAATAAAGAAAAGCAATATAATATAATTGAAAGTAAGGTGCAGGTCATAACCGAAGTCTACGTAATACCGTTACCTTGTATATTGGAAATATATTATTTAAATCTGTTTATGGAGTTTGAGCGTCTGGATAATCATCATAAGAATCATCTGTGAAAAAAAATATAGGATTTATATGGATAAAATACAATTTAAAATTATAAAAATTGAGAATTAATGAAAGGAATAATGTGGTCACCTAAGAGATTAAAAATTTCTTTGTACACAATGATCTTTGTATAACCTCTGTACATATCATCCTCGTTTGTGATTAGAATTTTCAAGCCATCCGGTGAGGTTGTTCTAGAGAGAGCAACATAGAGTTGACCGTGGCTGAAGACAGGTTCAGGTAGGTACAGACCAATAGTATCTAAAGACTGACCCTATATAAGCAGAGGTTAATTCAACAGTATGGCCCCTATATAAGCAGAGGTTAGCAAATCATTACATTTAAACACAAAGCCTAACCAAGAAATGATCAGACGAATTAAGAATATGTAAAGTATAAGTAAATGAATAAGTTCAAAAACAACCTCTCATTGGTTATGTATAGTATTTGCATTCTCGTAGGCCGACCATTTGCCATCCTCTCCTCTATTCTTGAGAAATCGGAAACAACGCCGATAATATCTGTTCAAATTAACAAATCAATTTTTAAAAGATTGCATCAAAATATAGACTACAAATATTTCTGTACTCATCAACATTATATATGCAAACCTATTGGTTCCTTGTTATCTTGTATTTCTGCGCGGATGTATTCCAGGGGCTTCAACGCAAAGAAGCTAACAGGCATGTCGCTTGATTCAGAACACAACTTCTTTACACACGTCTGTCTCGAAAATGACATTGTAAAGGCGTGAGGTACAGTCAAGAAACCATTATCTCTTGCGTGTTTGGCTGTGATCTTTTCGATCTGACAGACAAACCCTTCCTTAAAATCGGCTTCGATACGTCGGTAGATATCGACAGGGACAATCCCCTGGATTGCACCTCCCTAATTCAAAAAAAATAGCAATTTTAAAAAATGTAAAATATATTTATGTAAAACTACACATACAAATTAAATTTTGGATAATTGGAAGGAATCCAAAAAATCTGTAACAAACTATTTAGTACTACGCTTTGTAGATTATTGAAGCAGGATTAACCTTGAGATGCAAGTTGTACATCTTGATCATAATTGACAAATGTTTTCTCCATTTGATCAGAAAAGTTGTATCAGCTATAAACATATATCAACAATAGCCATAAACCAACTAAAAAGATGTTTGTATGGACAGGTGTATTACACGTTACATGCTAACTGGTATAAATTAAAATTTTTGCATAACTGAAATACCCTAGTTATTATCCAGAACTAATAAATGAGAAAAATTCACCGATGCATTGAAAACAGAGATTCAAAGGACCAACCCTAATAATTAAGAAATTCAAAATGAGCGGCTGAGATCAGATGATATGATTTTTTGTAATAGCATACAGTCATTTTGGAGAAAATTGTTAATTAAGAAAATTTTCACTTCTCATTTTTGCACTGCCGAGCATGTTCATCTTTTACTTAAATGTTAATAGAAAGTTTCTCAAGAATTTTTAATTATCTTCCAAACGAAATTCAAATAATTATTCAATTTGCATGAGAATTTTTAAGGAAAATTCATATTTATATCGTATTTGCTTCTAGATATAGTAGGATTCGGATTTAAAATCTGTTAACTTATCAGAATACTAATATTTTTTTAAAGTTAATCAAATTTTATACCTCTCTGTCAACCAATACAAAATTCTTGCCCCATATGTTGTTGTTTTTGCTATCAACAGCATCCCATACTTTAACTACATGGCAATGCACAACACCTTTTGAATCCTGTTTGTAATGTTGGATATCGGGATAACGGTAGACATTGTCACCTACAAATAAAGAAACAAACAAAACTTCTAGCTCAACCATTTAAATTTTCGTCACAATATTTGGAATTTAAAAAACAGATGCACAAATACCTGTAATAAGCAAGAATATAGATTAGGAACACAAAACTGGAAAGGTATAAAAAATATTACTCTCGTACACTCAATTATATAGAGAAAAGTTAGTAACAGATCCCAAATTAAATGCATTCATTATGGAGTAAATGAAGAATTTAAATGCCCTTAGGTTGTGTCAAAGCTGTAAATCACAGCTCACCATATTTACTGGCCTAAGATATTACAAATTTAATTCCATCAAATCATTAATATCAGAGTAAAATATATCAATACATTTATTATGGAATATACAATTATTGCGAAAATAATTTTTAAAAGCCATACCTAAATATTCATATAATCTTAGATATAGTTATACAATAATTCCCTCAATTAATATAAACCTATATTTAAATGCATAGATCTGAGAATAATGATATGCACTACATGTCACATATAACAGCCAACCCACTCCTATTTCTTTTGCGTTCTATACTACATGTCATTATATAAATTTACATTCTACACTACATGTCATGAAACCAACTATTTCTTAATTTGAATTATATATACTATTATTACAAAGTCGACTATCAAATCTTACACATCCATCAAATTCAATATTAAAATATTAGTGCTATCTATTTCATTGAAATAGGTATTTCTGAATGTTTCACTTCCATTCCATATATCTAATATCACTGAAAGTTGGACCTATGTGCTCTTGGGTTTCAAAAAAAGGATATTGACTAATCACTTGGGTTTTAATTGAGAGCTGAATTCTAGCTCTCAAATATGTTGTTGATCAGGTACAATTACTGAACTCATTTACTTGTCCTGACATTGGTATTTTCTGGCTTTCATATGCAGATTCCTACATGTAATGGATTAAATTGTGGAGACACATATGATGGCCCCAAAGGTGGAAATAAACCATTTCTTTGGACAGATAATTGGACAGCTAGGTGAGTTCTATTAGACTTATTTTATAATTTCTATCAGTTCGGAACTTACAACTGTACCAGTATATATCTCTGTAATATATAATCAAACGGAGAAACTGGTTATTGTTTATACTCTATACTGACAGAATAGAAATTAACCATTCAACTGCTACCAAAAAATATTTAACATTATATACTTACGTCATGGAAAGTGTACATAGAAAAATGAAAATCTGAAATTGTTCTTATGGACAACTTTGTATTGTAAGATGCAAATCAGTAAAAATATCTAAAAAATAAAATTTCCCTACTCCTATTAACTTGATCTGCAAACTCAAAATTGTGGAACTAAAAATGTAAATCAAAATAAAAGGGGGCATAAACCTCTGCAAATACCATTACATGAAATTATGATCTGAAGATGCGTGTGATAACCACAATGGAATCATCTAACTTGTTCCTTAACAGTCCACGAAATTGCTTGTAAAATTAACCAAATATTGAAATTCATATAAATAGATTTAAATCAAATCTATCTATAAAGATCCCTTTTTATTGATATAGCATACAACAATAATAAAGGTGAGTCACTAATTAAATTAATTAGTGTATGAACAATATTATCACGTTTCCAGATGATTAAAAACAAAATGCGCCTGCTATTTGTATAAAAGACGCAATGAGTTTTGTATTTTAATCACATACAGAAACCCACATAAGTTGCACTTTAATTAGTTGCAGAACGAACATCTTTTAAATTGAAAAGGTACTGAATATAAATGTAATACCTTTTATTTCATTATTTGAGACCAATAGATTAAAGTTCAAATATAAATTAAAAATCTGTTGAAGGTCTGAAGCTGCTCAATGTTCTTAAATCAGGAGCGCTTGAGAGAGTCACCTGGAGCTAGGGTTCGCCAGTTTTGAAATCCGCGAGAAGGAAGATAGCGGGGCGGGGCGTGCTACTTGCTCCTCCGTCCATTGTGGTTGTGCGATGGCGGGGCGTGCAACTTGCTCCTCCGTCCATTGTGGTTGGTCTCCGTTTTGTCTCCGTACTAATTACTCACAAAGAAAAGAGAGGGGTGGAGGAGGCGGGGGTTGGATTTTAAATTGTGCAGACTCATCAGTGGGAGGAGTTGCCATTTGTGCGAAATATTGGAGAAGGGAAATGAGTAGAAGAAGAGGAGAAGAGAATCGCTGTCTCAAAGGTGATCCGAGTGGGAAAAAAAATAGATGGGACGGAAATAGGGGAAGAAAACAAAAGTTCACATATAAAACATAGACAGGTGAAATGAGTCACGTGGTTGGCGAGATATATGACCCGACACACAAAAGTTTACAGACTTTAATAACGGAAAGAGAAAAATCATTAGCGCTAAGCTAATCCAAGCCTTAGCGTGTTTGTCTGTAATTAACAAATTAACCACCGATTCCCACACAATTTTATCTATATCTTTGATGTTAATTAATTAAATAAAATTAATACTTTAAATTCAATTTATAATACTATATCATATTATTTATCATCTTTGACTCATATTGTTCTAATTTAATTATTATTTAATAATTTTTTTCCTTTACTTTAATTTTTTTAACATTTTGAAAATTCTAAAAATAATAAATAATCTAACACGATTTGACACGACTAACACGACGTGTCAACACGACACGACACGATCGTGTTAGTCGTGTCGTGTCAGAATGCGTGTCATGTTGCCTATCCTCACCATTTAACACGACACGACACGACACAATTAAAAAAATAGTTCGTGTCAACACGACACGACACGAGACTCTAACACGATCGTGTTTGACACGACACGACACGACGCGCACGATTGGAGAACCCTACACGCTATTGATATATGGTGTGATTACAGATACTATTTTAATACAACTATTACAAAATCATTGTACCAAATCAACAATTACACAAAATTTTCTATTACATGCAAATTATCTTTGAATTCTTCACAAGTACCTGGGACATACATTTTTTTTTATTTCAGAGAATTGCATGAAATTTAACTATTCGCAGTATACAATAGAAACGTGCAATTCGAATAGCACGAAATTAAACCTGACTGTAGTAACAAAAAAAAAAAGAAAAAAAAAGAAAAAAGGGTAAGATCTATGAAATGGGTTTGGAATTAGCTTTATATATTGGCTTAGGAATGAATTAGGACTAAAAGGAAAATGTACCGCCTTCCGGTTAGGGGTGTAAACGCGCGCAACTCATTTCAACCGCTTAATCGTTTCGTTTCATTTCTCCGAAACGGATAATGAAATTATTTTTCTATTTTTTTTAAATGAAACAATTAACGAAACTAGCATCTGCCGTTTTGTTTATTTTCATTTAACCGTTTATGTCATTTGATAGATTGTTGTTAGGGTGTCTAACAAATAAATCAATTTGTACCGGATATGGTTATAAATATAACCTTAACAAGTATAGTCGGGTTGTCGAACTCTGAGACGGATATTTAAGAAACTAAACTATCGAAAACTCTTAACTAAACTTGATTAACGATTGATTCAATATATTGATTGAAGGTTCTAACTAAGAAGTAAAAGTTTCAAGGTTTAACAAGTGAAGTTTGATTACGATGTCTAACTAATTAGCCTGGGGTTTTGGTTTTACAACTTGATAGTCACGACTACCGCTACCCGCGAGATCTCTGCGGTCCGCGAATAATACGTGTTAAATTATTACTACTTGATTGTTATTATTTGATGGTTTGTGAGGACTTTTCGGTCAAGGTTATATAGGGGAAAGACTTCAACTTTCGTTACTTGGTCGATCCTAAATTGGACATGACTCAAGTTTTTCTATACACCTTACTCTTAACTCTCGCATCGACTAAGGATTGTACGTCTATCTCTTGAGAACTAGAGTTCCATTTATTTTCAGATCTGGTTCAGTTATCGCCTCTCGGTTCATATAACTTAGGTTTCTCCTCTCGGGTAATCCCTAACCCTAATCATGACAGTTTGGATGTAAACTATTGAACAAGTTTTTGATGCCTAACTTCTTGATACGGTCGTTTATCAAGCATGCAACCAAGGTCGTTAATCTAAGCCAAACAATCACATATAAATCAAGCATGCAAGAGATAAATTACAAAATCAAATAAAACAAGTCAAGTAATAATAATAAACTAATCAAGAGTTTGTGCCATCGCCCTAGACTACTAAACAACTACTCAGACATGGTCATAAAAGCAATGAGAAATGATAATAAAAACGAGATAGACATAGAATACACCAGTGAGATCTTTAACCTGCTTGTCCGCGGCCCGCGAGAGTAACCGCCTTCTCGCTCCTCTAACTTCCCTCGCTTCTCTCAGCAGTTATGTCTAAAAGTTAGGATCCTTCCTTCTGAAGTCGAGGCCTGCTTTTATAGGCTTGTGGAATAGTGCTGGAGAGAGAAAATAACCGTTCAATATGTTCAAAAACTGCTGCCAAAAGAAACCAACTCAAAAGGCCGTAACTGCCAAGTGTTCTAGAATCTTCAAGTCGGTTATGCTCGCGGCCCGTGGTGAGTCTCCAAGGTTCGTGAGCAATGTTTTCAAGCAGCTCCAAAATACAGCATCTCTTTTTCCATCTTCAATGTCTTCTCTTGTACAAAAAGGTGTCGGGCGACGACAACAATTCTATCTAAACACAGATGCAAGCTAAGTTAGATGAAAACACAAAAAATTAAGTTAACACAAAAAATTAAGTTAAGTTCGGTTCCAAACGAGGTCAAAATATAAGTATAGAATATGCTTATCATCATATTTTATGTACTTTTGCTGTAATTTTTTTTAAGAATTTATGAATAAATATTGATTAATAAAGAATATTATAGTATCAAACCGACTGGTTATGCTTGCAAAATAGAAAAATAGATATAAAAATCAAACATTGTTGCACACTATGAACAGAGCCATAAGTAAATTATTTTGATAAAAAAATTGATCTTTTCTGCATTGTAAATTATTTTGACAAAAAAATTGATCATTTCGATCGTTTAAATTAATCACGAATAAATTTTATTTCGTGCCATAAGTAAAATGGTTAACAAAAATGTGTTGTTATGCGATCACTCATTGCGTTTGCAGTCCTACTTGCGGTGTAGGCTTGGGATAATTTAGCAATTTATTAATTTTTCCTATTAAGTAAGATAGCCTTTAATTGTTCCACATTTAGGCCAGTTGAATCGCGGGCATTTAAGACTCTAATTATTAGCTCGCTGTTGAAATGAGGGGTTCTACTTAGCCATGGAAGGAGGTAGCAAGTCTTTTGCAAAAATGTCAAAACTATCTATGGTCTATAGTCCCTCAAATGTAATCTACATGAATAAAATCTGCAAGATATTCTTGAAATATATTTCAGGCAATTGGTCAACCCTTAAATTGGGAATTATTTGTTAACGGCGTATTAAAATTATATTTAAAATTTTCAATTTTAATAAGTGAAGGCAATCTAATTACCAAGGTAATTTCTGAGTCTTATTATTTATGGAAAACAGACTACACAGTTCAAAATAACTACAGCTTTACGATTTGCAGCAATCTAGCACTCCTTGTATCTGTCTATGTGGTATTTTTTTTTGGAAAATTAGATTTATGCCACTCCGAAGATTAAAATTTAGAAAAATATCACCCCAAAATTTTAACTTTGAAAAATGTCACTCCAAATCTAATTTACTTAGAAATTTTCCACTTATACACGCATCTCTATACATAATTTTTTATTTTTCATATTGACTAAAATACCATCACTTCTAAATTGTAAAAAATTAAATTAAGAAGCAAAACTTTCAAAATTGTAAAAATTAAATTTTGAAATTTTGAATTTTAAAATTTAGAATTTTAGAATTTCAAATTTTAAAAATTTAATATTTCGAAATTTTAAAGTTACGAATTTTGAAAATTTAAAATTTCGAAAGTTTAAAATTTCGAAAATTTCAAAATCTCAAATTTGAAAATTTAAAATTTTGAATTTGAAATTTTGAAAAGTTTTCGAATTTTCAAATTTCGAAAATTCAAAATTTCTAATTTCAAATTCTAAAATTTGAATTTTTTTAAAATTAAAATTCTGAAATTTCAAATTTCAAATTTTCAAATTTTATGTTTCCTAAATTTTAAAATTCTGAAATTTTAATTTTTTTAGTTTTAATATGGAAATATTTTTAATTAATGAATTTTAAAATTTTAAAAATTTTTAAAAATTTGAAAGGGTTTTTGGGTCAATACAAAAATTGTGTATGGAGTGTGGGTGTAAAGGTGGCAAATGTCTGAATTAACTGAATTTGGAGTGACATTTTTCAAAGATATTATTTTGGAGTGATATTTTTCTAATTTCAAAATTTTAGGGTGGCTTAAATCTTAGGAAAAATCAGCCATATATCCCTCCAATCTTCTCCAATCAGCCATATACCCTCATATTCTTTGAAATTGTTCATATACCCCTCCAATCTTCATTTGTACAGGCATATATCTTTTTTATTAATTTTAATAGCATATTAATTCACAAAATTCAATCTTTAAATTTATGACTAAAATGTCCTTCTTCTTTCCCTCTCAACTTTACCGATTAAGGAGGAAAAAAGAAAAAAATATCAACAGGCCTGCGACCACCCTCTATGTATATAAGAAAGTGCATCAGATGTAATCTATTTTTACAAAATTAATTAAAAGTGTACCTTGATCGTGAGGAGATGTGTAGCTACTAGGCAGCAGCTACCTAGTGAACCCCTTCAAAAGGTTCATAGCATCAAATCCTATAAATTTCTTATGAACTCCCCTGATCATAAGGAAATATGTGCTCAAACCTTTAAAGAGTAGATCAAACTACAGGGATTTTTAAGTAGATGTGAATTATGAAGGACTAATGTTTTACGGCTGATAAGAAAGAGACTAGGTCTTGATTTGTTGGTTGGTTTGATGTAGCCACATGGTACAAGCTTTTCTCAGATGCCTTGTGCTTGATAGTATGATATATTTTACCGATTTCTCTCATATAACGTTATTAATAGGAAGAGGCTTCAACTCCTATATTCGCAAAAAAATCTCTCTATACTAACTCCATACTAGTGTCTTACGATTCTGAAAAGGAGTGCTTCTCTTTATTTTGATCGTGTTTCAACATTGTTAGCAAAATCACCTCAACAGGAGATGCAATTCTAAAAGAGAAGGGATCTGGCGATTGAAAAAATCTGATTTTGATATTTTTCATGTCTATTTTGTATCTTTTCCATATCGCATGATAGTTCAAGTTTAGGCTAGAAGATAATCATCAAAGCTCAGATAAGATGAGAGAGAAAAGGCCAGGGCATTTTAGTCATAAATTTCAAAGATTGAAATTTTGTAAATTAATATATTATTAAAATTAATAGAAGGGTATATGCCTGTACAAATGAAGATTGGAGGGGTACATGAACAATTTTAAAGAATACAAGGATATATGGCTGATTGAAGAAGATTTGAGGGATATATGGCTAATTATTCCTAAATCTTATTTTTCCTTTCCATTTACAGAGATTTTGAATTGGCTTTATTTTCACCTGTACGAATTTCATTGAAATGCTCAAGTAAATCGAGCTATCCCATATTTGTGAAATGGTCTTTTGCGGAACATTTTGTGAAGGAACAAGCATGTTCAGTACTTATCAGTCAATGCACTACGCCCTATATATCATATGCAATATATATAGTCAAGTGGTAAAAATAATTAAATAACTCTATTAAATCATGATATATTAATTTTAATTTGCATTGACATCTTGATTTAGTATATAATAGACTTTATTAACTTTTACTCAGACACATCACAAATCTTGTAAAACTTAATTGATCAAATGATCAATAGTTTGGATTCAGTTATATAACATTTTGGTGTTTTTTTGGGACATTTTTTTTAATATTTCATATATTTTAATTCTAAGTATATATAATTCGTATTTCAACATAAGCTTTTTGTTATTATATTGCATTAGACCAACAAAGCCGGATTTGATTCTCAAATAATTATACACTAGATTCTTCCGTCGCGTCTCTGCCGCGACACTAATTTTATTGTTTATGTTTATGAGCAATTTGTTATGCGTTAATTATCTGATATGCAAGTATAGATTATGGAGTATAATTTTTTCATTGTGTACTAATATTATTGTGTGAGACTTGGCTACTTATTGTGTGTTGTACTATTATTTTGTGAAGTATGTAGGGCAATCTCTTTTGTTGGCCGTTTTTCTTAAGTTCATTGCATTTGTCTATTGACTAATTTGAAATATGTATAGTGAGTAAGATTTTTACTATGCCGATGGAGTAAAATTTTGTGCAATAATTGTATAAGTTGTGGTAATTGGTGGTAAATTGTATTATAATAATTAATGCAAATGGTATATAAATTATCGATTGTCTTAATCAGATTAAATCTATCATTTTTCTTTTTGTATGTTAAATTAAATTTCCATGAGGTAAATATTTATGAATCAATTAAGAGATTGGCATGTACATGTTTAATCAAGGTTTCTGTAGGCTGAGAAAGATATAGTAAATGGTATAAGATAATCAAGCAATATTGCATGTCAATTAAAAGACAAAATAGGACCATTAATGAGCATCAAACATGACATAACAATTAAAAAATTCTTCTAATACAACGAACGAACTAAATTAAAAGTGTTTTCAGTTTTTTCTTTTCGAACAATATGCGCACCATCAATGTAAAAGCAACAAAAAGGCAACCCATCAAAATGAATGAAGAGAGAAACATTCTAGAGGAACAAAATTAAACCATACAAGAGGCACATACAATAATATACAGGTATTAATATTTGTGCTTCAGAATCTATGCAACTAAATATGTAATGGATCAGTAAAACAATAAAAATCGACTTAATGTCATTCAGATGCCTACACAAAGACTTGCCACGACAAATCCCACCTAACAACAATTGAGTAGCCATAGACAAAGCATAAACAATACTTGGTACAACAATACTTTAGTAGGACCACCAGCCAGCATAAAGAGGGAAGTTCCACCTATGCACATAGAAGACCAAGTTCAGCCAAAACAAAAAGAAGAGCACACCTTATCCCCGCAATGACCTGGTGCAGCCAATTTTCTGAGCATCTCCAATTCTCCATACAACAACCCGTGCAGAGGCCAAAAAACATGATGTACAACCCAATGCACAAATAAACGCACAGGATGGACATAAAGAACTTTGATACGCACTGTTCATTTCTTATTGAGGATATATGGTTTTTTAAATAGCAGTTGTACTGAACTATATATGTTGAACTAGACTAGTATGATTATACGAAGTATATACAAAACATGGCTCGACAAATCGGAATCGGACAGTTGGACCACGACTCGGAATCGGCTGAATCGGAATCGGAATCGGACAGTTGGACCACGACTCGGAATCGGCTGAATCGGAAAAAATCGGCTGAATCGGATCAGAAACTCGGAATTAAAAAAAAAACACATTTTTATGCCGTTAAAAATCAGAAAAAAAATCTAAAAAAATAGGGAAAAAATATGTTTTCATAAATAAGTCAAAAAAAATAAAGATGAACCTTAAAATCAACTAAAATAACTTAATATGCCTTAAAGTCAAGTACGCAGAGTCGCAGACTACGCACATCTTCCTACGCAGAGTCGCAGACTACCCTCAAACTTTATAGAAAATAAAATTTTAAAAATAATTAAAATATTTTTTTATTAATAATTTTATTTAGAAATTTTTTGATATGCAAACATTCTTTAGCTAAATGTCTCTGTTAGAATTTTAGAATAAAAATTTTCTATACTTTTTTATCATATTTTTTTTATCAAAGATATTTTTATTTAAATTATTTTTTAATTTTAAAAAAATCTGAGCCGTCCATATTATAAAAAAATGAGTAACTGGAGAGGTCCAGTGAGACCTTTCTTCCCCACCTTCATTTTCCCGTCTCTTCATTCAATATATCGCACAAAAAAAAAGCAAGAAGAAGGGACTGCCGAACAACCCAACAGAGGGGAAGCCACCCTCCTCCTACACCGTTCCACCAGCCTCGCCAGGGGCGGATCCAAGAATTAATTTCAACCTAGGCACAAAAATAATTAGTAGAGTCAAATTAAGAAATTCTAAGCTCAACAAATGTTATTTTCTTTTGAAGCCTAGGCACTCTTTGAAAATTAACCTAGGCACACCCACAAATTATTTAACTGGGCATCAAATTTTTCAAAATCTGACCCAGGCACTTGCCTGGGTTTGTTGTATACTGGATCCGCCCCTGAGCCTCGCACACGTCTCTCTCGCCCTAGACACCTCAGGTTGCGTTCCCATCATCCATTCACCTCAATCCGTTGGTGAGCACCACCATTAATGGCCGTTCTTGGACATCTCAACCCGATTCCGCTCCAAACCCACCAAAATCGGCTCGGTACCCGCCGATTCCGAACTGATTCAGCCGATTCGAATCGGAATCGGCCGATTTTTCAAACCATGATACAAAATTAGTAATTAAAGTCATTTATTTACTATTGGATTGGAAATGACCAGAGCATTTTTTAAGATTAGGCTTAAAAGGGATGCTGAATTATGCGCCTATGCTATTGTTAGGCCATATTAAATTACCACCCTGCTTATCTACTTTGGTTCTCTTAAGCTTGCTTACTACGGGTTTCCAGTACACCGTGTTAGTCCGACATCCACACACAGATTTCCCATAGTTTTCACCGCACAGAATACTGTATCGCGGGTGACTGAGACAAAATTTTTAATGATAATGAAGATAAGTAACAAGTCTACTTGATTCGCTATAATGTTTTTCTGGTGACTGGCGTCACAGAAGGGTTGAAATAAAATTTTATATGGACTGTTCCAACCTGTGTTTCAAGGAGATTTGAGAGAGAATATCATGATAAGCGAGTTCTGATATAGTGCCTAAAGATGCCTGCTCTCTGCTACTCTGTTCAACTTTCTTTGTACGAAATTAATAAAGAGAAAGTCAGAGAGAGCTGGTGCATTGAATATGATGAGTTCGGATCCTGTGCAATTGTAAGAGGATGATAAATTGGCGCTACTTCATCTCATCCGTCAACTTGAATATTTGGATTCAGAAACGACTAGGGGCTGTCTCTTGCTTTTTCTTTCTTTCTTTCTTTCTTTTTTTTTTTTTTTTTTTTTTTTTTTTTTGTAACATGTTTTCAGTCAAATGTCCAGTATCAGAAAAGGGGAAAAAAAAAAGAGCACGCAAATTACAGATGACATGGGGTTAGGTTACGCATAATTGGATTTAATTTATTGCTTAGAATTTCGTTCATTATATCGGATTAATTCAGATCATTGAGTTTGAAGAAAAGATAAAATCCGAATTACCGAACAATTTTCCATAATAACCGATTCATACACATCCATCATTATAACTTTGATATTTCATACAAGTCAAAATATTCAATATCACTGCAGTTCGGTAAATATGCCAACTTGCCAAGCCATTTTCTTTCATTTTAGTCTTCGGTAGGAATGGCAAAATAATATGCATGGCCGGTTTGACCATTTAATTACTTGAGGGTCCTAACTGGTACCAAGCTGAAGCCTCATTTTTATTTTATATCCTCCTCAAAGCTGGATATTATTTCATCGCAATTTTTATGTTTAATTTTTAATTGTATTTTAAAAGAAGAAAACAGAAAAATATTACATCGATATTTTGTGTCAATCAAGAAGAGTCTTGAAAAATTGAAATAGTTGTTCTTTTCCGCTCATCTTTTCTTCAACCATCAGGTTTGTAAAGGGATATCTAACAATAATTTAATTTAGCAATTTGAAACAAAATTATTTTCAAATTTGATATCACATAATGGATTTTTTACAAGTCCATAATTCATATCTATAAATAATGACGAATTGTGTATTTGTTTAATGGTTAATTTATCATTCAATTAAATTTTCAATGGTTTAAGATTAACGTTTTTTGATGCATTATGAACGGAAAACTCAAATTAGATGAAATTTGGCTAGAGTACAGCATAAAAACTAATTTTAATAATTTAACGGTGGCGTATTTTTAATTAGTCATCTGAAGATGATATATTTGAAATTGACAAAGTTCGATAGTGGAGTAAAATATATATATATTTTTATTTTATAAGCCAAGCAAATGACTCAATTTGGCAACAATTATGTTTTTAACGTTTTATAGAAAACTCATATATCCCATACTACTTATAAAAGCAACAATTTTAGAATGTAAAATGTTCAACCGAAGAGTGTACACACGACATGATATGAACGTGTTAACAAAACACAACACAACACGCTTATGGAATTGGCACCTACACATGCGTGTCGTGTTGAAGACTTTCATACATTAACACGTCTTAACACGACATGAGTTGACACGTAACATGACACTACACAACCAAAAATAATATTCTTTATAATATTAAATTATATTGAATTTTTATTATAAATTCAATAACTTTGATCATAATTATTTTATTCAATCATTAATTTTTATTTTTGAGATATGAAATTAAAATAAAATTTAAAAAATTTATTATATTTTTCTATTTTAAAAGTTATTTAAATACTTTTTAATGAATTTTTAGTAAAAAAATTAAAATAAATTATAATATGGTTTGATACGTTTAACACGTCGTGTCATAATGCGTGTCGTGTTAACTAATTCCTTCACTTAACATGATACGACATGACATGTTAAAAATATTAACTTGTGTCAACACGACATGACATGTGCTCTAACACGTGCATATTTGACGCGACACATTTACAATATTGTGATTCAATTCCCATGTTGCTAGAACGGTAAGAGAAGAGGGATTACCTCGTCAGAAAGCAATTATTACCTTATAAGAATATAATTAATTTGTTGATTGACGATGATAGGAACCTTTAAAGAACCAATCACCTCAATCGACGGGAAAAAAGATTTTAGATATCTAAGCGGAGAGGTCCTTACATTGCGCATCTTTAACTGGTGGCCTGGTGGGAATGGTTTAGTGCAACATCAGAATTGAGATGGAAATGGTAGAGCCTTTTAATCTCATCTCAATTAATAAAAAAAAAAGAGAGAAAAAGGAAAGTAACTGGATAACTAAATTAACTATCTCAGTTCGTTGCAGATTAGTTTTTATAATTTCTAGAATTAAAATTAATTATTTTAAATGGATCAAACAGAGATTTCGTCATACAAAGGACCTACAGAAAAATTTGTAAATATTTAATTTACTTCCTAATATTCTTGTGTTGTTAATAAAGAAAATTACTATCTATCATCTCTCCATGCGGGGTGCTTTGAGCAATATGTTTTCCATCTGGAGCAACATCAATTTTTTTAAAAATATCTAATTTACCCTTCCGAATTTTCGGACTCTTCTCATATTCCATTTTTTTTTCCTAAATTTGCAAGCCTTCCTATATATTTACGGAGTACGAGTTCTTTTCATATTTTCTTTAATTTTTTTTTTTGTTTATAAAAACTATATGTTCAAAAAGCCACATGAGCATAATGCGTATAAGCATTAGAGATTTAAAAAAAAACGAATTAATATAGCTAGTTCCGTTCTTACGATGAACTTATATATTTATTAATTTGTATTAATTTTTCAGTTAACGTTTATAGTACTAATGAGCCGTATAACTTCCATTGAGATGAAAAATAAAAATCCAGCGCACAAAAAATAAAAGAACTGAAATTCATTTGAAGAATATAATAAAATTTAAGGAGACCGAATAAACTTAAATCAATTGGATTTTAGAAGCTAGCTTTTGGATATAGTCTATTGGAAAATTGATTAAGAAAGTTCATTGAGGACATATATGTCCATGTTATTTTCTATATGTTGCTCCAAGCAAAAGCCCGTTGCCCAAAGCAGCTCCATCTCCATGCATCATTCGGTGCCATTGCATTTGTATTTGTTCATTTTATTATTTGTATGTCCAGTTTGTTTATCTATGTGTTCACTTTATTCAATTATGAGTTAGATTTTTACTTTTTACATTGTTATTCAGATATTCATATGCATATTCGATTTATTTTTATTGAACTTATTTGTTTGTATGTGTTCACTTTAATTATTTAAATGTTCACTTTATCTAATTTATACGTTCATTTTATTCAAGTTATGACAAAACTGCATATTGCATTTATCATTTCTGGTTAATAAATATGATCGAGGGAGCGTAACACAAACGCAGGTTAGCCTGGTTTGCCGTGCCTCGTGAGACTGTTTTTTCTTAATTTTCCGATCGATATTAATTGCACGGAGTAAGTTACAATATAAGGTAATGAGAAATATCAAGTCTGATTTTGTTACTTATTCTTCAGTTTAAATTTTAAACATTGTTTCATTAATCGCACTTATTCCTCCACTTTGATGAGCAACGTTGTTTCGCTCAATGATATGTGTTAATAGTTCTGACAGTCATCGAATAACTCAACATGGTCGATTATTTTTCTTCCAAAATATGATAGGGGTCGTCTAGCAGCTGTAGCTTTACTATAGAAAGTTAACGGCCGGCTCAATGAGATTGAGCTTTTTCTTGTTTTCTTTTTTTTTTTTTAAAAGAAAAAAATTGAACTTAAAAAGTATTTTCGAGATTTGTACGATCAAGAAGAAATTGTAGAAATCTCATCTCAAAAGAAAACCAATATGGTCGATTTTTTTTTTTTAATTATCACATATAGGTATTATTGTTTGGTTATTAATGTGGCACTATGCATTGATGGGTCACGGGAAGTAAGGAAAAAACATTATCTTTTTCATCCATCAGATGATCCCTCGACGTAAAACATTATCTTTTTCATCCATCAGATGATCCCTCAGCCTATGTCGTGACAAAAGAAACAATCAAAGTCGGTTATAAAACTCAGTAACTGGTTGTTTAACAACATTTTTCTTTATCTTAATTATTATACGAACATTCAAATAAGATCGTATTAATCTAAAAAAAATAATATGATTTACGGAGATAAGCGGATTTAAATTTTCAATCAACCAGAATATTCCCTCCCTGAACTAAAAATTTAGATCTAATTTTTAAACTCGATAACCCGTAAAATATACTAATCACAATTAAACATATTCGAACAAAACCGATCAATTAATACAAACTTAAATATAAAAAAGTCAGATTACCTTTGACTGAGTGGTTAAAAAATCAACAAATGAATCAAATCAACTATTCAATATGAGACTGCTACGTAGATTCAATTTCAAATCAGTCCATCAATAATTTTTACAATCAGCATTTCAAAATCTTTAGGCGTTTCGGTTGTTAATCATCTAATCAAATATGATTATGAAGAAGAAAGGGAAAGTTTGTTTTGGGACTCGCGCAAAATAAAATGGAAGAGAGAAGCTCAAATGAGTTGATCGGTCAGGGAAGGTTAAAAATTTTCAAAATTAGGAAGAGAATTGCATGAAATTTAACTATTCACAGTAAGCTACTAAGCTGTATGCAATAGAAATGTGCAATTCGAATAGCAAGATTCATGAAACTTTTTTTTTTGGACATATTAGACAGAGGCTATCTAGTTGATGATTCATGAAACTTGACTTTGGTAACAAACAAAAAACAAAAGGTAAGATACTAAGAATTAAGATCTATGAAATGGGCTTGTAATTAGCTTTATATGGGCCTCATAATAAATTAGGCCTAAAAGAAAAATGCACCGCCTTGTGGTTGTGGAGTTGTGGTGTACGCTTAGGTACAATTTTGCAATTCATTAAACTTTTCCTGTTAAGAAAGATGAACTAAGATCATCTGGACTTCTCCAAAAAGAAGTTCAAGGGTCTTCCTCGCATCTGAGTCGTCGAGATTAGATCGGACGATGATGGATGTTCCGTAAATAGTACTGGATTGATAGCTCTCCTAAAAAATTTTAACTGTTAAGATTAATCGGACGGTTCTGATGAGAGGAAGACCACTAGACTTCTTTTGGAAAAGTCACAAAGGATCACGATCGTAAGTAAGATAACCTTTAATTATTCCACATTTAGCTAGTTGAATCGCTGGAATTTTAAGCCCACTGTTGAAATGAGGGATTCTACTTGGTCATGGGAGGAGCCGAGGCCCGAGGAGGTAGCAAGTCTTTTCCAAAAATGTCAAAAACTATCTATGGTCTAGAGTCCCTAAATGTAATCTAAATGAATAAAATCTACAAGATATTCTTGAAATATATTTCAGGCAATTGGTCAACTCTTAAATTGGAAATTATTTGTTAAAGGCGTATAAAAAATTACTTTAAATATACAATTTTAATATTTAAAGGCAATCTAATTACCAATGGAAATATCTGCGACTCTGAGTCCTATCCACTTTTATGGAAAACAGACTGATACAGTTCAAAACAACAAGAGTACGGAGTACCTATGATTTGCAGCAATCGAGCGCTCCTTTTTTGTGTGCGTGCGTGTGCGCGTGTGTGTTTTCTTTCCTTGGACAGAGATTTCAGTTAGGCTTTTATTTTCACCTACTGTACGAATTTCGTTGAAATGTCCAACATTAAATGTAGACATTTTACTTTTAGATCAGACGGTCTAACTCAATTCACATCATATTTGAAAATTGATTGCCAAAATTTGCCTGGAACAGCTTTTAATTTTTTTTTTTTTTTTTTTTTTTTTTTTTTTTTTTTTTTTATCTAATGTGGAGAAACTAACCCACATTTGTGATAAGGTCTTTTGCAGAAGGAACATGTTCAGTACTTTTTTTTTTTTCAAGTTAAGGCACTACGCACTACGCCCTATCATACGAAATATAATCAAATGGTCAAACAATAAATAACTCTAGTTAATCTTGATATATTAATTTTACGCAGACACATCTTTAGTAATAATTAATCGGTCAATTGTTTATTTGTTTGGATTCAACTATAAAATATTTTAGTTTTTGGTGTAAATTTTTTTTGTATCGTATATATTTTAAATATATTTCGTATTTCAAGCAGCTTTCTGTTACTATATTGCATTAAACTGAGCTACATTTGGTTCTCAAATTATACCTAACAGTTGTACTCAACTATGTTGAGCTAGACTCTTGTTTGAAGCATATATTTAAATTGGCAAATTAAAGTCAACTATGTTACTGTTGGAAATGACCAGAGCATTGTTTAAGATTAGGCTTAGAAGGAAAGCTGAATTATGCGCCTATTCTATTGTTAGGCCATATTTAATTATCACCCTGCTTATCTACTTTGGTTCTCTTTAAACTAGCTTAGGCCTCTTTATTTATTTCCTTTTTGGATGGCAAAGCTTGCTTTCTACGGGTTTCAGTCCACACTGCTAGTCCAACATTCACTGCTCAGATTTCCTGTAGTACTCACCATATAGAAAACTGTATCGCGGGTCACTGGGACAAAAATAAGATAATTAAGAAGACAAGTTTACTTGACTCGCTAATGTTTTTCCGATGAGTGGCGTCACAGAAGAGTTGAAATAAAGTTCTATATGGAGTGTTCCAACCTTTTTTGCACGGAGATTTGATAGATAATTTTTTTTTTTTTTTTTTGAATAAGAGATGATTAAATGTACGTAAGGTGAATTAAGAGATGATTAAATGTAGGGTGAATTAAGAGAGTCCTGACATTGTGCCTAAAGATGTCTTGCACTCTTGCTCTCTGCTAGAAGTCAGAGACAGCTGGAGCTGGTGCATTGAATATGAAAAGCTCGGATCTAATGCAATCGTAAGAAGATGATAAATTCGTGCTACTCTCCGAACGGGGTTAGATACTTGGACCCAGAAACGATATTACTGATGACATGGGGTCAGGTTGCGCATGATATTTGGATTTACACGTGCAAATATCACGTCTATAAAAAATGACTAGATTTATAGTGTATATGTTTTATCATTTAATTATCAGTCGATTTGATTAACCAATGGTCCAAGATTGACCCTTTTTTTTACGCATTTTGAACGGAAAACTCAAATTACATGAATATTGATTGTTAAATTGTCAATGTGTCTAAAAACATATCATAAAAGTTAAAATTTTAATTTTCAACTATTCAAATTTGTTTAAAATCATAATAAGATTGTCAAGCGCTTCCGTTTAATTATGTTAGTAGAGAATTTTATCTGGATCAATTGTTTAAGATAATATATATCTTTGGAGTGATCATGTTAGTAGAGATTTGTACATGTACGTACAGTAACCTTTCCTATAAAAAAAAAATGTAAATTCAAAATTTAGTACATTTTACTGTTTACATATCTTTTTTTTTTTTTAGCGTTATTCCTTTTCCGACAGAATTTTATTAGCGACTATTGCAATTGACAAAACATTACAGCATCACAGACTAATAATATTTGCATTCGTTAATTTGTCTATATACTTACTATTGATGCGCAACAAAGAAGGTCAGTGCATGTAAATCTTGACCCCATTTCCGATTTCCAAAAGCGTAGAAAGTATCAGGTCTTTTTGACCAGGAGACTTGAGAGTTGAGACAGCTTGGAGACGGGTATCTGCGTTTTCTGTGCCGAGCAACAATAGACTTTTGTATTACACCGTGATGTATTTCCCTGACAGTTGGGCGAAAAGGCTTGCGACATATTTGATCCTCGAAACTCAAAGTGCGACCTGTTACACTGCGACTGATGAGGTAAGTTGTGTTGTCAAATTATTGGCAAATCTACAAACTTGACATGTTTAGCTAAGAAAATTTATGTTTGCACGCATGGAGACGTACTGAGTCCAATACATTATAGAAATGAAACGTATATACAATATAGCGTTGGGGTTTTAAGTGACCCAAATAATTAATTCTCTTTTCTTGTCAGTAATAAGGCCATACCCATCATAAGGTATTTATTAACAAATAATAAACTTAATATTGAAACAACTTTTTTGTAATTTAATTTGTATATTATGAAATATGAACAAAAAATATTATGACACCACAATAACTTATTCCACAACTTGTCACTACACCACATAACATTTTTAGAGGCGGTTTTTTAAGCATTTTTAGAGCCGGTTTTCCACCGTCACTAAAAATAGGCGGCGTTAAAAATGGCAAATGGCTAATAAACCGTCTCTAAAAATGGCGTGGCTAAAAATAAGCCAGATTTGAAAAAAAAATTCTATATCTTTAGAGGCGGTTTTTAATAAAAAACAGCCTCTAAGATATATTTTTAGAGGCGGTTTTTTATTAAAAACCGCCTCTAAAGATATGAATTTTTTTCAAAAATCTGTGTATCTTTAGAGGCGGTTTTTAATAAAAAACCGCCTCTAAAGATAGCAGATTCGAAAAAATAAAAAATAAAAATAAATTCCATGATCTTTAGAGGCGGTTTTTTGTTAAAAACCGTCTCTAAAAATCATAATCCGATTTTTAATTTATTTTTTTTCATTTTCTGTTTTTTTAATTACTTAAATAATTTATATTTGAACTATTTTTAACATCAAATATTTTTTAACATCAAATATTTTCACTATTTATAATAGTTAAATATTTTTTAACATTTTATATTATTACTATTTTACATAATTCAATATTTTTTATCATCATTTTTTTTAAAAAAAATGGATTATGATTATTAGATAAAAATCAATTTCTGATTTTTAATTTATTTTTTTTCATTTTCTGTTTTTTTTAATTACTTAAATAATTTATATTTGAACTATTTTTAACATCAAATATTTTTTAACATCAAATATTTTTACTATTTATAATAGTTAAATATTTTTTAACATTTTATATTATTACTATTTTACATAATTCAATATTTTTTCTCATCATTTTTTTAAAAAAAATTGGATTATGATTATTAGAGTCGGTTTTTAGTTAAAAACCGCCTCTAAAAATCATAATCCGATTTTTAATTTATTTTTTTTCATTTTCTGTTTTTTTAATTACTTAAATAATTTATATTTGAACTATTTTTAACATCAAATATTTTCACTATTTATAATAGTTAAATATTTTTTAACATTTTATATTATTACTATTTTACATAATTCAATATTTTTTTATCATCATTTTTTTATCATCGGATTATCATCGGATTATGATTATTCAATATTTTTTATCATCGGATTATGATTATTAGAGGCGGTTTTTAGTTAAAAACCGCCTCTAAAAATCCATTTCTGATTTTTAGTTTAGCCTCTAAAAATATGTATTTTTAGAGGCGGTTTTTTGTTAAAAACCGCCTCTAAAAATACATATCTTTAGAGGCGGTTTTTAACAAAAAACCGCCTCTAAAAATGGGAATTTTAATGCGAGAAATTCAGCATCTTTAGAGGCGGTTTTTTATAAAAAACAGCCTCTAAAAATACATATTTTTAGAGGCTGTTTTTTTAAGAAACCGCCTCTAAAAATGCTCCATTTTTAAAGGCTGTTTTTTCTTAAAAACCGCCTCTAAAAATGGGATTTTTAGAGGCGGTTATTTATAAAAACCGCCTCTAAATATAATTTTATTTTTTTAATTTTTGGAATAAAAAGTTTAGAAACGGTTTTTGTTAAAAACCGCCTCTAAAAATAATTGACAAAAATTTCTAAAATGCCACTAGTAATTTTTAGAAACGGGTTTATGGAAAACCGCCTCTAAAAATGGCGTCTCTAAAAATAATTTCTGTTGTAGTGTGTAATGAATTTAAATCTAATTTATAAACTCATGAGTTTGTTTTCCAGTGCATCTTTGTGTTGTGGAAAATGTTGTGACCGGTGAAAGAAGGTTTAAGAAATTAAAGTTGGTGAACTGATGACGTGGGAGTTGGCGATCAAAGCCCTCGATCGTGAATCGCAAGCATAACTATAACGATCATAAGGTAGCTAAAATTCTTGTCAGGTAAGTTTCGACCTACACGGAAGAAGTCACGACTTGGGCACCATCTCGCAGAGATTCATTTACAATCAGATGCCTAAACTACCTGTTTAAAATATTGCTTTTGATCTTATAGCTAGGCAATTGATGCAGTATTATAGAAACATAAATTTAATTTATTCTTGACTATAAGCTCAAAATTGCAAAAGAATTACTATTTTTCTTAATATGGAACCAGGTAGATTAACTTTATGAGAGATCTTTTAGCTGATTTTGAACATACAATCTTCTCCCAGAGATAAAGAGAAAAAAAATGATTGGTTATTTATTGTGAAAAATGAATCTATCCTTATTGTGTTTCACTTACGGTAGAAGATTTATAAGTACGTACGTAATTGATGTTTCATTTTATGGTTGGCAAAAAGTTAGCCTGCTTTTTAGCAAAGGAAAGTGATATCTGACGCTGCTTATTCATCAAAATATATTAGTTCACTTGACCATTAATTATAGCCACATATACTTCGATCTTACATTATTTTAAAAACCATTTTCTTGTATTTCTCTTGAGCATTTGGCCTAGGTAATTAAATACTATTCTAGGTTCTTATCCTATAGCACTAACCGCCATCTTGGAAAATGATCGATGTTTATCTCTTTAGTACAAAAGGGAAAAAGCTGACTACTTGGTACTACTGATATGCTTGTTATAAATAATTAGAAAGAAAGCCAATCATATTCCACATGCATAACGAAAAATCTTCTTGTGATCGCCAAATTCAACTTTTTTGAGAGGATAAGAGCTTGATTTGTTTGGTGTAGGATTGTAGTGTTGTGCACTTGTGCTTTGTCTGTATTATTTTTTTTTTTTAAGATTTTTTTTTTCTTCTCTTTGAGATGATTGCTAGTCGATTGTCTAGCGGTGACTGTCGTTTAGGCTAATGGGCCAATGAAGGGGGCTTTATTTCTAGAGGTGGGTCCCAAATTACTAACTGTCTAAAAATGGATAATTAAAAAAAAAATCAGATTGAGAATATATACGTGCTTATCAACAAGGATATAATTATTATCCTTTTAGACTAACTACTTGGCGATTATGAGAATATATTTATTTTCTAAAAATTAAATATCGAGATTAACTACTTACAATTTTAGTAGATAATAAATAAGAGCTTTTCAACCAATAGAAGAGTAGATCAAATTAAAAAAGTACATAAATGTAAACGTCACTATAGTCACTCGCAATACAATCATCTTCTAATTTCTAAATTAGTTTTAGTAACCAGAGAACGTGAGAGTCCAGCGCAGTTGGTTAGTGGCTCTGCCATTATCCTAGAGGTAATGAGTTCAATGAATTTGAAATACGGCTAGGGTCCTTTATGATATTTAATTTCGGAATAAGTTGGAGAGCTTGACTCTCATCTTATCTTTAAAAAAAGGAAAAAAAAAAAAGAAATCCTCAATTATAGGATGATTTAACGAGAAGTTGCATCGAACTATAATGTTAGAGAAATTCAAATAAAGAAAAAAGGAGGTTAGATTTTGGAATAATTTAGCTACAATTTAGAATAGAACTAGATATATATAATTTGACAATGATACAGGTACTTGAAAAGATGGAATCTAATTTTAACGCATAAAAAAATATCAGAACTTAATTTTTTGAAATGAGTTTTAATTTTTTTTTTTGGCGTACGTAATTATCCCAATTTTGTACTAGTTTGATGGGTTCCTACACCATAATATTCTTGGGGAAAAAAAGAAACATGGTTAAAGCTAGAAGCCAGGTCAGACTCATCATGAAATGGTAGTAAATGCATAAACACTGATTGGATGCCTCTATATCTTGGCAGAGAGACATAAAATATCAGGAAGGAAAAACTAACGTCCGAACTTAAATTATTAAGGGAAAAAATGGAATAACTAAATACTTTTGGAACCAACGCAGGATGTCTTATATACTTAATTTTTGGACCAGTTGTGCAATGTAATCCAAAAAAACAAATTGGAAGAATCCCATGCAAAGCACAACTCACCTAACTACAAAAAGGTCTTTTCATGATTAAGATACTTCCTATGTTTATATTAATCAAACGTGATTACAGCATGAAACCAAATCAATATCCCCTACTAATTTAAAAAAGGCATCTTATGCATTCCTGTCCAGAAAGTTTACAAATTTAAAATAAAAGCATTATTTAGATAATATAGCATATTTAAAAGGATGGGCCTGCCTTTTAAAACCCATTTGATGATTTTAAGGTTAAATTCAATCTGTTGGTGAACATAAGAATTGCATTCTAGTTGTACTCTATCAAACGCCAAAAATGAGATAAGCACAAGAAAAATATTGGAAAGATATATTACCATTAATGTAGTAAAAACAGAAAGGGAATATCATGATCACACTTTTATTAATTAGTTTTAAGAACAAGTTTCTTGGCTAACCAAAATGTCGTTCGTATAAAATATGCACAAAATGTATTAGCACTCTTTAAGTAAAACTCTGGATGACTAATAAGATATGGAGACAAACGAAAATTGTTCTACACCACTAAGATTTTAAAAATAATCAAACTTTTTTTTTGAAAAATTATTTTTTTATATATATACCTAGTAATTAACAAAATCAACTTTAGTTTTTCCTATTTCTAGGTTGATGACATCATAATTCCACATAGATCACTTAATTATTATGCAACTATATATGTGTTTTTTTTTTATATATAAATTGTCCAACTTAGTTTATAGTTCACTACTCACACCCATTGGCACACTCCTGACATAATATTTTAATCCATACTCCTGCTAATGTTCAATCCTTAAATCCGGAAGTAACTCCGAAGGTGCATTCAATCACATGTCCTTCATAATTACTATTTTGACATAAGTTCCATCCGTACTCTTTTTACTGCCACTGAAACTTTGTCAGTAAATTAACATCTTTGAAACCTGTCCCTTGAACATTATTTTTATCGTTTTAGCCTTTTTTATTCTGGTAATACCTGAGATATAAATATTAAAGCTGTCAACGGCAGCTGTTATGCCGTTTGCCACCACGTTTCGGCCGAAACGAATGGTAAGTGACACAAAAAATCATACCGTTTTCTTAACGAAACAGCAAACGGCATAGGAAATGGAACGGTTTACCGTATTTTAACGTGTTTTTGTACATGCCGTTACCGAAAGTCATTTCGTTTACTAAGTGGCACGGTAAACGGTTGCGAAATCGAAACCGTTTCGTTAACAGGCATGGCAAACGGAACACCCTGTTCCGTGCCACTTATCAACGTTAGGCAGGTATAATAAATATGAAGGTTGGCTATTGAGTATTGACTATTGACTCCCAAAAGACGAGAAGGATCACAAAAAACGATAGATTAATTTTTTCTCATGTCAAGTCACAACTCATAACTAGCATGCGTGTGTATATGAAGAATAGCATATAAAGTTTTATACATTGCATATAAATAGCAAACATTTAGGGTTATTATGCCAAAAATCGAGATAATAATTAAATTAGATGTAGATAGGCCTAGTGTATTGCAAACGTGTCGTGTCGTGTCAAACACGCGCGTGTTAGAGCTCGTGTCGTGTCGTGTTGACACGAGTTAATATTTTCAACGTGTCGTGTCGTGTCGTGTCAAATGAAGAAATTGGTTAACACGACATGCCTAATGACACGACACGTCTAGCACGACGTATTAAACGTGTCAAGGTATATTATAATTTATTTTAATTTATTCACTAAAAATTCATTAAAAATATTTAAACAATTTTTAAAATAGAAAAAATATAATAAATGGTTGAAATTCAGATATTAAAATAAAAATAAATGATTTGATAACGAGATTATAAATCAAAATTTATTAAATTTATAATATAAACTCAATATAATTTAATAAATTTTAAATAATATTGATTTTTGTCGTGTCAACTCGTGTCGGCGCGTCGTGTCGTGTGTCAACTCGTGTCGTGTTAAGACGTGTCAATGTTTAAAAGTCTCCAACACGACACGACTTTGACACGACACGCTGACACACACGTGTCGTGCTAATTCCATAAACGTGTCGTGTCGTGTCGTGTCAACACGGGTGCGTGTCGTACCAATACGCTCGTGTCGTGTCATTTTGGAAAACACTAGATAGGTAGGCCCATAAACAAATGTAAAACAAAAGTTCCATCCGTACTCTTTTTACTGCCACTGAAACTTTGTCAGTAAATTAACATCTTTGGAACTTGTCCCTTGAACATTATTTTTATCGTTTTAGCCTTTTGTATTCTGGTAATACCTGGGATATAACTATGAAGGTTGCCTATTGAGTATTGACGCCCAAAAGACGAGAAGGATCACAAAAGACGATAGATATATTAATATTTTCTCATGTCAAGTCACAATTCATAACTAGCATGCGTGTGTATATAAATAGCAAACATTTAAAGTTTTATACATTGCATATAAATAGCAAACATTTAGGGTTGTTATGCCAAAAATCGAGATAATAATTAAATTAGATGTAGATAGGCCCATAAACAAATGTAAAACAAAAGTTTTAAAGGTGTTTGATTAATTAATTTCTTCTTCATATGTGGGGTTACCGAACAATTGTCATATAGAATACTCGTGAAAAAAGAATTAGACAGCTTGCAATATGCTTGCACATAGTGCAAACTTTTCAAATCCCAAACCCTAACCGATGATCTCATCACCCCAATAGTAATTAAAAGAATCCTTTTGTAACTATCAGGAACTTTAATATTGAGTATCCTATATATCATATATGGATGCTCATTGCAGTAGTGTTATATACTGTCACTGTACTTAGTTAATTATAAGATATATTTATGTGGAATATATATAAATATAAATGCACAAAAAAATATAAAATGGTCCATGTCTATATCCTAATTAATTAAAAAAAGGTGAGAAAATTGAGTGTGTTGGGATAAAAAAATTAATTCTTTACTTTCGATGGATATGTTAGGACTTTTTTCCGTACAAATAAAAATGTTTTTCAATTATTTTTCCCATGTACTAGCAGAGCCTCAAATTTATTATACATAATCTTGAAATGTTAAAGATCCTGTATACCATATTACCATGCACATCTATCTCGTATTCTCCTTTTCACCATTTTTTTTTTTTTATTATTTCAACCAATCTATGCATATAAGGTAGGTCAATCAGCTTGAAAAAAGGCAATGGAAAGAGTAACATGGGTATCTGGTATCTTGGCAAGAAAATGCATGGGGGGCGATATGGTTTCCTGAGGAATTTTCCATATAAGTTTTTCTCATTATATATACTAAACAAGTAAGAAATTCTACCCTAGAGAAAAAGAAAGACTATTAATTTTCTACTCATAATTTTGGCATGTTTCCCAAACATTTTATTGTAGTTTCTTAGCACCTTCATAAATAATAGATTCTTACAGAGTAATTAACCACTCTTATGTAAATAAGGTGGAAAGTTATGACACCATATATTCTTTTTCTTCTTAACCACATTTAATTACTTGAAAGCAAAATTCCTCTGTTTGTTTTTAGAACAACATATATTTTTTAACTCGCACATGAGGTACACGTTATGAAGTACGATTTATATTTTAAGTGAAGGTTTAAAGTTGAAAAATTCTCTTTTTGACGAGTGTGGCAACACGGTACCGAGATTTTTTGGTTCATACGTTTTACAAGTAGAATTCACAACATACTTATTTTTCTGTATTAACTACAAAAAGAACATTTTTTCTTACAATCAAATGGATGAGTAAACAAATTTGTAACCACATTCCTGACTTGAGGTAGCTTTGTGCATCTAGAAATGAAACTACATATGTAATTAGTTAATATCCTTCAAAATGAAGTAAAGTGCATTTTTCACGAAAACGATTTTCGTATTTTTCCTAGTTAAGGTGCTAGGTAACGACCACACCAGAGAAACATATATTATACAGCTACAAACCCAAAAAGTAATCCCGGTCAAAGAAGAAGCCCCACGGAAAACAACCTATATAGTCCTACTAATTAATTAATTAACTCTGCTTAGACATTAATTTGAAGATACTGAATAATTCTTTTTATAGTTTCCGCTTACAGCTTATATTTTGGTGAAACATGTTCACTCATGTTGGACAACCTGCACGGCTTCACCTGACTAGCTAGAAAGAACTACCGGTCAGTTGAATAGTCTATTCTCCATTCTCAAGATTGAATAGTACTCAAAGGTCTTTGAAACATCTGAAAACAGAAATCAGAGAATTTTTCAGGAAATTCTCATGGAAATCGCATGACTTGGCTACACCGCCAATTAGGACGCCAAAACTGTGAAGAATATTTGACAAACAGAAGCGAATTGGGGTGGAATGTCTATAGAAATTTATCAAAAGAAAATTTATCACTAGAAAATAAGCGAATTAGGACGCCAAAATTTTTTTTTTTTTTTCATTTTATCACCCAAAAACTGGCAAAGTTTTTTTTTTCCCTGCTTTTCTTAAATAATATATGTTATCACCTTTGTCTTCCTCAATTGTTCTTTTCTAGTAAATAATCCATAATGCACACATGAAAAATTTCGAATGAAATACGGTCGACTTCTCGCCTTCTACATAAAATTAAAATAGTTTATATTATATGAAAAAAAAAAGACATGGATTACCCAAAATACAAGCTGTTGGGTTGAGAAAGATTTTTGAATCAAGAAAAAGTATAGATATATATGAACTTGAATGGTCAAGTATTTATTTAATTTAATTTAATAAATATTATTTACCCTACCTTCATCTTAAGCCTAGACAAACTATATATGGCAAGATGCCTAAAAGATGCTGCAAAATTTATTTGGCATCTACACATGGTCCTAGTGAAAGAGAGATGTTTCCTGTATATATAACACGTAATGTCAGTTGTCTGAAAAACTTTTACTGTTTATACGATTAATAATAAAAAAATACCTTTGATGAGCATTTCTTAATTTTTTTTTTCATGTTCAAAAGAATACATAGCGCAATAGCAATTGTGTTTAGAACAAAACGTTCAAGTTAATCTCTATTAGGTAAAGTTGATATAAAATAACGCAAGAGGAAGAAAGAATTTCAAAAGTTTTAACCTAACTAAAAGTAGTTTGAATGGTCATAAGAATCTTACTAATAAGACTGTTAAAACGTGGTAGTTGCTTACAACTATGCAAAGAGAGACTCCAATTACCACTTACCGGATTCCTCGGAATCAAGATTTTCTGCGATGGAAACTTAATATACCTTACAAAGTACCAAGTCACTATTAATATCCGTATTTTAGAAATAAGATAAGAAGGTAAAAATAAAAATATAAAAAGAAAAAAGTAATACTAAACTTTAATGAAACAAAAAGAACCAACAAGCATGTGACACACGGATACAATTTATGTACACATATTTTAGATTACTAGTATGAGATGCGACAAATAAAAAAAATAAAATAATGTTATATAATAAAAATATATTGCTTAATTTACCAGCGATACAAATAGATGTGTTATTCAATTTGTTTCTATAATAGATGGAAAGCCAAATAATAGTGTTGCTTCGTCTGACGATTGATATCCAACCACATATCAAATTGATCCAACGACAGAAATACCTGTTTACTATTTAGACCTAACGTATAACATCTATACGGTCGGTGCATTTATATGTAGTAAAAACATAAAAAAAAATAACACATTCAAGTTAGAAAAATTACATCCAAATATAAATATTATGAAACTGAAGAGAGATATACAAAAATAATACATTCAAGTTAGAAAAATTACATCCAAATATAAATATTATGGAACTGAAGAGGTTGTTCGGTAAACTTTTCTCTGACGATCCTTTCCCTGCTAAACCATCGAACCAATCCCATATCGGCAGGGATTAGATTCTAAATGTTGCGGCTCACCACACCATATGGGGCATAAACCTGCCACAGAGGATCGACCCAATCCTCTCGGGTCCAAGATAACCCAAAAGGAGGTATAGAACTGGAGGAATATTAGGCCCTTTTTTTGAACGGGCTCTCTGGCCGTTGCTACCTAAACCACCCTTTTTTTAATCCCACATCAATTCATCAAATCTCCTCCGTTGATCCATTTTGGAAACGTACAGAATCTAAGCGCTTTTTGTTCCCTCACCCCCTAGCCTCTGTAGGGAAATGTCTTTGGCCGCAATAAAGTTCAACCACAAAATGATTTATTGATACGCAGTATATATACTTTTAAGGGGGATAGGTTTATTTTTTTTGCTTTGCAACTCTCTTGAGTAGAGAAATGTAGTCCCTTTTGATGATAGTATATTTTCTTTAACGCAATGAAAAACTTATTTTTTAATTGAATACAGCTTCACTAATTTAGTGCTTTGGTCTTTATAGTCTGTCAAGGCCATTAGGTTTTTCTTAGCGCAATGAAAAACAACTCTTTTAATTGGACACCACCTCACACATCAATGCCTTTAATTTGACTGTACATAAAGGCCGATTGTTTTTTTTTTTTCCCGGCATGCTTATTAATTATTATATTCATTGAGGACACTACCTGTGGGATTACTGACTGTTGTTGCGTTACATGTTTTGACCCTTCAAATCAGGATAATATTATCAAATTTGCTCGAGTTTATACATATGGCGTTGGAAATTTTAATATTAAATTCGTTTTCCTTATTCATCTGATTCTTGATTTGTTAAAGGCTTTCAGTTTTCTCTAATTCTACATTTTACTTTTTTCTTTCCTTAGTATTTTTTTAGACATGTACCTCTGTACAACTTTATTGTCATTAATTAATAAAATTTATTAGTTTGGCGATCATGAACCCAATCTTAAAAAAATATATAAATAACCATGCATGTAGGCTTCTATCATAATTTGCGGAATCCACTCTGTATTGGAATACAGCTTTAAGCTTGAAATGATATAGCTAAGAAAGTCTTTGGACAGGACCAATGATCCTTTAATAGATACATGGCATAAAGAATTTCTAAAACCGACCCAAACCCGACCCATTATTGGTCCTATAAATTGAAGAGCACTATACCCCTTACAAGCTAAGAAACAAACTCATAAATCAAACACTAAAGAGTAGCTCTCAAAACCTTTAGCTAGAAGAAAGAAGCACCTTATATATGGGTGGTGGCCAATCATGTTTCTCCTTCAAAGAACAAAACTATAGGGATGATGAGCCCAGCTATGAACCACCACGCTACACCTCAAGCCGGGTACGACCGAGTGATGAGGACAGGGGGCTCTACGTAGGCGATCCCGATGTCGACTCCAAGGCGACTGAGTTAATTAAATTCTACAAAAAGCGCTTCATGGATCTTGAGACACAGACTGTCGGCTAAGTATAGTTGGATTAAGATTGATTCGCTTATTAATTAGCTAGGTTGCTGCATTTATGATATCTATATATGCTGTGTAGTATAAGTAGCTTAGCTAAGCAGGAATAAGGTGGTGCTTTGTATGTGTTATTGTCTTTGTGCTCTTTCTTCTTCTTTCTTTTTCTTTGTCCTCTTTTTTTTTGTTTGCTTAGTAATTAGACTCCCTTAATGGAGAACAAAATGTTGTAGAGGAAGAATAAGAAATGAGTACATTTCTTTACAATATATAGGCGGGGCATGCACATTAATTAATTTTCTCTCTCTGATTTGCAGATACATTTTATATATACTTTTGATCTTCTTCTTGTATTGTGTCATATATATTATGTTCTCCAGATATGACAATATGAAGTTCATTTGTTTGTTTGGTTGCATTCATAATGTATTTTGTTGTCTGTGCTTTGTACGTCCCAAACCCGCTTTTATTTATTTATTTATTTCTTTTTTAGTAACTAGAGGCTCTTTATGGATACCAACATTTTAAGAATTAGAATGTTTCTTTTCATAACACTGCTTACTTTTTGTTCTTCTGCATTTACTTCCTCACATACACATATGATTGTGCAAAAATCAATCAACCTACAGGGAAAAGTTCGAATATAAAGATATGCGTGTTTCTTTAAGTTTGAATGCATGTCTAGACTCTAGAGTCACTGGCGAGAAATATTTTAGAGTGTTTCTTTTACTGTTACCAACAGGGAAAAGTTCCAATAAATGGATAAGTTTCAATCATCATAAAAGGGTTTGAAATTAATATCTTCCTGGAAGCCTCCTTACATGACAAGCTAATGTGTTTACTTTATAATTTTGTTTTGACTTGATTAAATGACTTGGTTAATTTATGGTGACACTTTTACTTGTTTTTTCTCAGTAATAAGTGAAAAAAAATGACTACATTACTTCATGAATCACTGAATTTTCAGTAATAAAGTGGCAATTTTTCATAATATATACAAACACACAGAAACATGCACCTAATTAACAGCAATATATATTAAACTCTTATATTAAATAATGTCATTTATTAAAAATAATCAATTATTCTTTATTCTCAGGCTGTTCATTATTACTATACAGTCATACAACAAACCTGCATAACTATAATTAATGGTAAATAAAGTTACCCTTTGTTTTCATATATAAGGACCCTTTTTTATTTTTGTTATTTTGTGCATTTATGACCAATTTTACAGCATATATAACATTATGGATAGGGGGAGATGATACTTTTTTTGAGGATTAATTTAAAGGCAAGGACATAATTAAATAGAAGAAAATGGAGTCATATCGTACGTTTTCTTTTAAAATTTTATTTGTTATTTTTAATGTTATATGCTAATGGTTTAAGCTAACTAGCTCATATATATTTGACATCCACCAAAAGAAAGTATCCGACTTTTATGTGGTATATTTATGTTTTCGGCCATTATGTGGTTCCTATTCTAACAGTGTATTAATTATCATGGAACAAATATATACTAAATATATATACGATCAATAAGTATCGCAGAAGATTTAATACATTGACCGGAATCTTATTTGACTTAATTTTTTTTTTCCAAATGAACAATATATATAGATTCTATTATTTCAGTTTTGTGTATTAAGTTTGAAGATATTTTGAAAATTAACTAGTTAGTCATATTTTATTTTTTTTGAATTAAGATTATTTATTTATAGAGGCATGGCTAAGTCAATAGACACTTTATCCCCTTTCACGTTGCAAGAAAATTGAATCCGTTACTAGTTAGTCATATATCGAGTGACTTAAATTTTTAATAGTATGATTAATTGTATAACGAAACAAGATACCGAACTTAAAAGATGTCCAATTTTTTAAGTATAAAAATTCATTTAAAATTGTAGGTCTACTATTTTAAATGAAATTTGATCTTGGTTGGACATTTATTAAATTTACATCTGTTGTCATTATACAATTATTTAAATTAGCAGTACATAAGAGGTCTTTCCAGTTTACAATTATTTTGCGAACACATGCATGTCACTCCTTTTTTTTTTAAAAAAAAATATAATGTTATTAGAGATGAATAATTATACTTATAAAATGAAAATTTGCTATATATATTCTCTATCATGAACCCCATAAATAATTATGTAAAATTTAAAATTTCATAATTGATCCCCATATAGAGTATTTTTTCTGATGGGAATAGTCAACAATTTTCGATTACTAAACTGAATCCTATTGTAAATTTTTTTGGCCTAAATGCATGGTCGTGACTCGGCATCCAGATTGAGCTGCAAATGTATACTTAAATGAATTTTCTTTTAGTATTTCTTGTTTGTCTCAAATTCCTTTAAAAGCTAATGAAAAATGCGCATTTAGAAATTAGAAATATTATTTCAACTTTTTAAAGTCAAATTAGTCTCGTTATTGGCCTGAAAATCGGGATATGTACAATATCAAAAAGTAACAAATGCCATTATGGCGTGACTGAAAACAACAACTGCTTCCAAACTAAGCAAACTTCCCTCCGGATTTATGTTGAGTACATAAAACCCAAAGTGACAATAATGCATGCTACATCATGGCTTCGCCGAGGCTTCATTCTCTTAAACGGGCAAGTTCAAAATTGTTTGATATGGCAAGAATTCGTAAGGGTTAAGCTTTGCTTTACCATCTTTCTGTCTTTGTAGCTCAAAGTAATATATTCGACTCATCATTCATGACTTGCCTTTTGGCAATTCTCCCTGCCAATAATTATGTAATCCTCTTTCCTTTGTCCACTATAGTAAAACTGAAGTTGATAAGGGCGCTTGAAAGATCTGGAACAATTCGAAGAAATTTGTGATATATTTAATGAAAATGACTTTGATTGCAATTGGGTCAAAGCTTTATTTTATTTGAGTGATACTAAGTAATTCTAAGAGTTTCGGTTGACAAGATAAAGACGTTACATAACAAAATTAGTAAATAGGGCACTGTCTGACTTATTTTCAAAAAACAATCATGACTTCATAAAGAGGGCCAAGGATTATCGCTTTGGAATACTCGACATATATAACCTGAGAAAAACGACTTCGTAATTACAATATTTGGATATGAATTCAATATTACGATAATTAGTTAAATACCCCCATTAAATCGTAAGTGCCAAAATTCTGAAAAATATCTTTTATTTATTTATTTACTTATTTTGTCTTATAATTGCAAATAACCAGGGAAAGCGAGAGAGAAATTAGTCAGTGTAAAGCCAGCATTAATTTCTGCTTAAATATAATTAATTTGCTGATTTGTTTCTCATATATGGTAAAATAGCCTAAAATTATTTACATATACACAACTGCATAATAATTGGGAAAACTTGAAGACTTTCATAACAAATGTAGAGAAACTAGATATATTTATAATTATATTAATTCTGATTTTGCATTAATGAAATCCAAGAATTTAAAAAATTCAATGTATATAATTTATTCACATTATAGAATATCGGAGTCAAGTTTCAGTGTCTGCTGTTTTTTTTTTTTTTTTAAATAGAAAACATATCCATATTAGTAGATTCTTGCTCTTCAGGCGGATTTAAACAAGGTTAATTGTCGTATATATTGATGCACTTGTAGGAAAAATAATAATATATATCTATCGCGCAATTGGTACTGATATCTGAGTTTTAATATTTTAGTTGCCTTATCTAAGATTTAAAAATAATAACGTATTGAAGACAGCCTTAAAGTTATTTAAATATTTCTCAAAAATTAAATAGAACAAAAATTGACTTTTTATTCATTTAAATGGGGACCATAGTCCATATAAGGATGCTACTTTCTATTTGATGGAAAACAAACTTGTAGAGATATTATAATACATAAAGGCATCTTTCCAACTTCATGGTTACTCCAGCAATGCCTTAACATTTTTTCCTATAAAAATGTTCAATTGAGTTGACTAAAAAAAGTCCCGAAATTGTGTGAAATTTTTGTCCAAAATAATTTTGTTACATGACTGTGTTCGATGCATATCAATACGGTAACGGGATTTAATATTAAACTTAAGTGTGTAATACTAGATTGATTTGGATGCCATGCATGTTCCACATTCCTTTTTAATGGAAATCAGAACGGTAACGAATTTAAATTAAAATTCTTTGCGTAGCACTAGTTGGATTTGGATACCCTGCATGCCATTGTAGATAACATTTTATATCTATTTTCTTCCTTTATTGACCACATTAAACTTGAAGAAAGTAACACTTTATTTCCAAGAAACATATCCTACATAAAGACGTTTATAAATCTCTGTTTTCATGACAAGAAAAAACGCTTCGGACTTTTCAAAGCTGTAATTTGAGATATCCCCAAATTAATACCAGATAGGCAAATAATAAGGACAAAATAAATTGTTTATTTGCATAAGATGACTGCAAACAGTCAAGATCATTCCCATAATATTAGAAATAATATTTATCACACCAAGTGAAAGCATTTATGGTGCTATAACAAGAAGATATTCATGGCATGAAAACAAGAATATCAAATTGGTGTGAAAAAAATTAGGCTTCAATAACGAGCTACTAGAAAAATATGTGGTGCTTTTGTTATCTACCTAGCTCTGTAATTGTGCTTGCCATCAGCAATTTAACAGAACATCAAACTTTGTAGTGAACATTTGAATGTAATTTTTGTCAACTTTGTTACGTTGATGATGATAAGTTAGCATTCTCTTGGACCATATTTAGAAAAGAGTCAACTCATTTGAAAACAATTGCTGGCTAGGGACGTTTTGCATGGATATATATTGTTATAAAAATCAAATCAGTTTGTGGAAACTGGAAAGTATAATAAAAAAATTTAAAAGGAAACTAGGAACGCTGATTATTGTTTCAATAAATAAAGGGATAGAATTTTGGCAGTAAAAAAAAGAGAACTCAGCATTGATTTCATATCTGTCTCTTCCAATTTATCGAAGTAACTTTTGAGCCTTAACTCTAAACCAGATGAAATTGAATCCCAAAAGCAGAGGGAATCCAGTGGTGAAGGGTCGCTGAAACGTTGGTTGATACATCTCACTCAAAGGGAAAAGGCACACATCTTTGGCGCCTTTGGCATATGCTTCACCTACCTAATGGAGATAGTTTCTAGGGATTGATTTCCTTTTGCATCTGTTTTGTATATAACTTTCTGGTTTTAATTTGCTCTTTTACCAGATTTTTGTGAGCCTCTGGAGTATCTAATACTTAACAAATTGTAGTCTAGACCACTTTAAAATTACAATTTGCCCTCTCTTATCCCTTTTTTATTCCGATGTTGGTACCGTAGCTTTTTAATATACATGGTACATTGGTACCATATCTTGGTGCTTAGTGGCAAGCAGTACTGTGCCATAGGAAGCACAGGGGTCCGGCCGATGGGTCCGATGCACATCGGACCAGTTTCCAGATTCTTGTTCGATGAATGTTACAGCCATTTCCGATTCGCACCTTATATATCTGTTGATTTAATCTGTCCCTTAATAGGATGGCTGCAACACTTATCGATCGGACGGTCTTCTCTTTTGTACCATATCTCAGTACCCTCTGGGTCATCATTTTTAGCCCAGATTTGAACCTCAAATTGGTGTGTATTAACAAATTTTCATTAGGGTCATAAAATGAATTTTTTGATCCATGGTTGCAAACTGAAGGATGTTACAAAATTTTCCAAGTTCCAACAGATGTTTGCATAAAGCTTTTCTTTACAGTTCATAATTCTTTCTACATATAAATATCTAACAAACGTTGTTTGTCTAGAGTTACTCTGTCCAGTAGTGTAGGTTTCTTAATCTATACATGCATACTATTTATTAGGATACATAGTTTTCATGTTATATAGTTTTATACGAGAGTAATGCATTTATAGTCTTATTAATTTAGCGTAATCTAAACTTGCCACAGAAAATCAGAATTTCCAAAGAACGGCTGATGAGACTAAATCAAAGATTATCACTCTCTGCGTAAATGGGATTGGTACAAGATAATATATTTTTTTAACACTGATACTAGACGGAAGTTGCGAGATTAGCATCTTTTTAAAAAATTAGAGTGAGATTCAAATCCCGATAAAGCAGCATCTTACTGTTTGATTAGACTTGACAAATTTTAAAACGACTGATAGACATTGTTTAGCATATACACAAATTGAAGAAATTAAATCAAGGGGTGAGCTCAGTGTGAGGTTTTATTCATCAAGCATGGGAGTCAATTTTCACGAGTGATATTAATTATGCGCCTTTCAAAATTCGTACATTAATTGTACCTTTTTATTTCATTGAAGTACCATGACACGTGGCTGGAGGAGAGCCGTTGTCATGTAAAATTGGTCAAGAGATTATATACTCCTTTCTTTATAATGGTCTCAAATATCAGTTCAGGGATATTATTATTCTATTACATTGTGTATTTTATCAATTAATCTTATATAATTTTTTTGTAAAAGTTACGAGGATCGTCTAACACAGTAAAACACAGCTCTCAGTATCTAAGCTATTGATTTGTAACGTGTTTCACAGAATACATTTTTAAATATAGTGTGTAATATATACTTATTTATTATGTTGTCTTTCACAGAATACATATTTAAATATGTTGTGTAATATATAGTTATTTATTATGTTGATCCTATTTTATTTATTATATTGCTGCTACGCACTTATCTATTTCATTTAAAATATAATTATCGACAACTTTATGTGGTTTTAATCAAGTCAGAAAAGTATTTTGATAATTGTCGAGCAACAGGCCAACAGCCTTAGTCTTTCATACTCAATTTCCGAGTCGGTCTTCTGAGTTGCATACTTGAGTATTGCGCCAATACACATACACTTGTTCAATTTTTTCCCCCTTGAAATGTTAACAAAAAATTCCTAGACATTTTCCAAATGAGGACTTAAACAGGAAACTATAATACTCTAAATTCAAATCTTATAGTTAGGTTTATGAAAATTAAAAAACCTAAGCCATATTCCACACAACAAGGAACTAAAAAGGAAAAAAAATGAACTATATAATTAGCTGTATGTACAAATAGTAGTAGATTCATGTAGACAGCGGACCGATAAGAAATGATCCTATCTCAAGGAGTATGATGCACTAAGTATATGTTTTTCTCTAATTTGTTTTAAAAAATATGATCAATAATTATTATATAATCTAGGAATTACATAGAATGAAAACAAGGTTGTAGGACCGCTTTATTTACACGTCTGATCTAAAACAAGCAGCCGAATTCATATCCTATCATATTGGGCTTTAATCCAAATTGTCAACGAGGATTGACCCAAATTATGCTGGCCTGTTGCTTGAACAATTATTATTTTCAAATCATTGCAATTCAGTGAACAGTGATGATAACAATGTGGCCTGTTGCTTGACATAATTTGGGCTCACAAAGATTGGAAAACATCTTGATAGTTGCTACAATTGTCAAGCCCATACCAAAATTAAGCTGCGAGATCTGCAATACTGCATTGATCCTGAACCAACTAAAGAGACACCGCACGACCGCATGTCAAATTTGATCACGGACAATCAGATACTTTTTTGTCTCACCCTTTACCAACAATTTTCAACTTTAATAGACTAAAAAAAAAAAACTATGGTTAGCAGGGATATTGAACTGCCCATCTTCTGGTCATGTTCAATCAACTGCAATTAATGGAAAGAGTTGTCTAATATCACCGCAATTCTTTGTACTCGTAATTTCTTTTTAGGTTCTGCTGTGCTTAGAACAGCATGCTTAACAGTTTGTACCACACGAACTGTTGCTACAGCAAAACCTGAACAGAGATTTATGTAGCACACGAAGAGACATGGACAATTAATATTAGATATAAATCGAACGGTTCATTGTATAATGTATATAATATATCATCATAATTACGTTACTGAAACCAATGCTACAGTGGTAATTATTTAGCAGAGGAAAAGACACAAAGCATCTCCAGTTACATGGTTATATGATTGCAATACACTCCATTTCCGACCCATACTTTTACTCAAAAAAATACACTCCATTTCCCTTGTGTAGTCAAGTTAACCAGACCATTCCAGATTTGACATTTTAGTTTTTAATAAAAGACAAGTCAGGCTCACATTTCATTTCCAAAAGGTAAGAGAGGACTTGGAAAGACGGCCACTCTTGGTCCGTTCAACCCTTTCTGGTTATGATACTTTTCTATCTGTTCTTATTTCCGCTCTCCTATATACTGAACTTCCTGTTTTAAGTTTTAATGACCAAAGCACAAAATGAAAATTAAGTTATTTTTTCCTCTTTTTTGTTTTCAAGCTTCCCAGTGACGTGAATGATCATGGCGAGAGGTGGCTGTGCAAATGCATATTTCAGACCACAATTCGTTGCCAAATTACAACCTGATGATCTTCACAAGTTGGTAATATATTATTTTCATGTTCTTTTCCTGTTGATGTGAGAGATTATAGGGCTCACTGTAAAAGTTTTACTTATCTTACTACTTTTAGTAAATTTTGCTTTTAATTGTCGCTAGTTCTTTCCTTTTATCTTTTCAATTTTTTGATTTGTGATAATGTACATTGAAAAACATTGTAATAGTTTCCTTCTTTTCTTAACAAATTTTCTTTGTCAATCAGTAACCAACAATCGAAAAAAAAAAAGTTATTCCCTTACATTTTTCCTCAAATGTACAGTTATAGACGTGCTTGCTGAGGTTATCAATAAGATCTTGGCCTCTTTAATAAGTTGTTACTGATATTCATATTTATTTCTTCATGATCGGGACTTGAAGGGTTGTACAAGATTTTGCAATGATTTTTTTTTTTTAATTTGTTTATTGTTTGTTATTAGTTCTTTTTTTCTCTCTAACCATAAATTTTTGCAATGATTTTCTTTTTTACTTTGTTTATTGTTTGTTATGATTCTTTTTTTTTTCCCTCTCTATAAAGTAGTACCAAGAAAGCCAACTATTACTGTTGTTGTGGTTTTCACCTCTTTTTCCCCTCACTACTATGTGTCTCTGTATGTGCGAGAGCACATAATGTTGAAAAATTTCTAAATACAAACTAACTAATAATTGCAGAGGTTTCAATCTGACTCGTAATCGACCATCAATTAGTGATAGTTTCATTAATCTTTGCATGTGAAGTGTGATTTTGTGAATATTCACATGAACTATTCTATAATAGATGGGATTCATGAGAATTATACTTTTATACTAGTTCAATACATTTATCTATCATCAGATCGACCTTTGAAAAATAGAAATCAACCAAACCAATTTTTTTCTTTCAGGAAATTCCATCAGAATTCATGATGCACATGGAAAATGAAGACAAGAACTGTTCAGTTGCGAGTGTCTTTAGCCCTCTACGTAAATTTTGGTTTATCAAGTTAATCAAGGATAATTCAAGGACTTATTTCAAAGATGGTTGGTGTGAGTTCTCCAAATTTCACAAATTAGAGGTGGGCTTCACACTGGTGTTTCGTTATGAAGGCAACATGGTTTTGAAAGTGAAGGTGTTTGGTCTTAATGGATGCCTCAAGGATTACAAGGAAGCTACAGTAGCACTTCTTAGGAGAACAGGATTCAATGCTCTGAGAGAGAACTCTGCAGAAAAACGTACTAATGTTACAGAAGGCAAGTAACAATATTTTTTTTTTCTTCCTTTTTTTTGAAGGTTGATTTGAAACCAACAATTTTGTTATAAGAAATTTGAAAATAAATGTTCTCTCCATGAATCGAACCAAGGAATACTTGGCTGGCGGAATAGAGCGAAATCACTGGACCAAACAACCCAGCTTGCAAACAATATTCTTATCTTTATACTTTTTCTTTCGGAAGTATAGTCTTTGATTATTATACGTTGGTCCCCTTAATTGTTATGGTTAATTCTGACCCAAAACTTTATGTTAAAAGGACGAGAAGAAAAATGAGATCTATTTGTACCCAACCATTTTATGGGTCCAGTTACTCCTGTACCATTAAACTGATGTTGAAATATCATAAAACAATATTCAGAAAATACAATTAAACCATGGATAAATCATACAAATGAAATGCATCTACTATAGAGAATTCTGACAACTGATACGAATCTTTCCAAATAACCGGGGAAACTATATTACTTTCAATTGAATTCATTTCCTCTTGAGCTACAGGGCCATCATGTTCAGGCAAACAAAAGAAAAGAAAGCATGATATGTCGATGGGGGGCACACTGCATAAAGAGCGCTCTAATGTTCAAGATGAACTCAGAATGGCATCAAATTCATATGTCAAGAAGAAGAATGTCATTTCTACATCTCATGAAACTCATGAAACAATAATGAGTCATTACAACATCCATAACTTCTTGGTAATAAATAATTTTTTTTCTTCATTTCATTTAATTACTCAACACTTTCAGTTTGCTGCACAGAATCCTTAGAAATATAGAATTCACTAAACCCACCCTCCCCCCACCCACCCACCCCAAGGCAGCCACATGCAGCAAAGCCTTCTAAAAGAAAAAAAACATATAATAATAATAATAATAATAATAATAATAATAATAATAATAATAATAATAATAATAATAATAATAATAATAAATCAAAATTGCAACAAAAAGGTAATTGGATGGTCAAAGTACCAGGTAACTAAGATTGATCAGAAAATGAGAAAGGTACATTTCAAATTCTTCACCTCTAGGATTACCTGACAAGTACTTACAAGTGAGGTCGACAGAGCACAAGGAGCGAACATGGCATGCTTTTGGATCTATGATTTACATAGTTAAATGGACACATTGTTGATAAAATGGCTTAAATTTTACCAAAAGCACCAAACAAACCACTAGGGTAATTAATCATAGATCTGATAGCAAGTTGCTACTGGAATATGGCTGTGGGATATTTGGGTTTTATATTGTATTGCATTTTCTTTCTGGTCTTAGAGGCCCCTGAAGAGTGGTAATTTTACATTAAAATAATCCAATATTGTGGAAGTAAACGTAAATCATTCTCTAATCATCTGATTGACCTTGGTTATTTCAGCCTCTTCCAAAGAAATTTGGCTCGGTATCTCCATATATTTTGGAAAAAGGAGAGGTTACAGTCAAGAATGAAAAACAAGAAACCTGGAAGGTACAGTTTAACACTCCTGCTAGTTACAATAACCTTTGCAGAGGATGGAAAGAATTTTGTTGGCAGAACCGCATAAAATGTGGTGATACATGCCTACTTAAGATCATAGCTAAGAATGAAATACTCGTAGCCATCTCTAAAGCAGCTAAATCTGTGGAAGCAGTTGTTGTTGAATAGATGACATCCTTTTGTAAAGACTGCTAATGAGGTTAGTAATTAGATAGCAGGTTGAATCTATCTCAGTTGTTGTTGTGAACAACGTTCAGGCTAAAGGCTTTCGCTATTATTGCCATCTCAGACAACAGTGATGTAATTAGTGCCATTTTTGTTAAATTAATATAAATATCAGCACCTCTGACTTGGGTGGTTGTATTAGGCTACATATAAATGAATCATTCAAGTTAAAACAGAAGGCTTCATAAATACACAGACAGTACAATTTTCATTGCATAAAAACTGCAATTTTACAGGAATAATCTGAAAGTAATTAAACTTCTACCAATAATTTAACATGAGAACCAGATTAAATTTCCAACTATAAACCGTGTATGGTGAAATTATCACTTAATGTCAAATAACTGAAACCAGGTAGTCGCTACCCGGTATATCCAAAAAAAAAAAAAAACTGTAGCTGTCCTGGCTGAAATCCAGAGATGTCGATCATGTCTTTCGTCATCAATTTCATGCATGCTCCTCCATCTAATGGGTATTAGAATTCAGAAATGGGCAATTGTCTGTGGTTGGTTTTTGTTTTGTTTTGTATTGCTTTTTTTTTTTTTTTTTTTTTTTTTTTTTTTTTTTTTTTTTTTGACACAATAGGTAGCAGCTACCTATTACAAGAAAAGAAAGAAAAGTAAAAGAGAAGGTAAAAATAAACATAGCAGAAGAAAAACAGCAATTGTCTGTGTTGGTTGTTATCTGGCATATGCTGCTTCTAATGTGGATTCTTCTTGAGCGCCAGATTGGGAAAGATGCAAATTATGATTTTGAATTTCTGATGCATAATTTATTTTTATTTTATTAGTTGGAGCATATATAATTATAATACGAAAGCATGCTTAAATCTTACTTGGCTTGATAAGGATATGAACAAAAGTGATCATGCTGTTAGATAAAAAGGGACTGATTAATAGAAGAAAATATGAAATTGATGCACTACTACAATGTGCTTTTCTGAAAGAGCAGCAATAAGAAACGAGAGGAGAGGTTTTACGAGTTCAATTCAGTTGTTATTAACCATTGTTGGGATGCATTTGCGACCAAAAGTAATATTAATGGCACTGTTTCAGTATAAGAGAGGCAAATATCAAAGTCTAACGAGTGAAGAGACAAGAAGTAGCTCTGAAAGAGACAGATGCTTTCTAACGAAAAGTAATCAACGGCAGGAAGGACGGAAGGGCTGAGATCAATACGATAGGGATCGAATTGAGGTGAGCGAGGGAGACATGAGAGTACTTCCCTGTAGTTTTTTCTCTAAAATGTTCTAGATAGCAGGTCACTGGACAAGCTTCCATGGTCCGAGGACCGAGGTTGAGCGATTTGTTCATAGGTTTAAAAATTAACCAATCACACTAATTCCAACTTAACCAAATTGCACGTGCAAACTCAATTATTAAAATTTTTAGATTTCGTATTAGTTAAAAGAATTAGTGAAAAATAACTAGTAGTTATTTAATGGATACAACTTATATAATTATGTATATTGTAGATCTTACATTAGAACTATAAATTAAACTAGAAATGATCATCTATTTTTATTTTATTGGTTGAAAACTCCAAATTAAATATAACATTTGTGTATCAAATTAATTTTAGAATTTACCTTTAACTACGAACTTGAGCTCAAAATCAAGAAAAAAAGAATTAAAAAACCATGAGATCCATTAAATCTACACATGTAATTTTGTAGAACAAAATTATTAGATTTGAATATGAACGGTTCTAATTATGATACGCGAGCCCCAAAAAAGACTAGAAGTCAACCTGGTGATAGAAAAAAACGTGCTCATTTTTTATCCGAGCCGTTCCATCTAATTTCGATGGTTATATTTTTTTTGGACCTATCAATCTAGTATTATTCACGGGACATTCATCATCCATCGGACAGTATGTGAGCTGGTAATTGCATGGTTACATGAATGCAATGGACTCCTCCCCACCCGAATCATGCGATAAGATCTAAGGCTACTGTACCTTCCCATGCGAATCATGCGACAACAACCAAGGTACGGTGCGGTATAAATGTTTTTAAAATTTTTTACCGTACAAATTATAGATGGCATGCAGGAGATACATAATCTAATCTGATCTGATCTAAGATATTGTTAATTAAATCCCGTCCGTGTCCTCTTTTGTTTTGCAGACACGCAATTGCTTTATTTTTTTATTTTAAGTTAATGCAGCACAACAATCTTATTTATGTCTTGTTTTCCACGGAGTTAATATTAATTCAACGTCAATAATTATATATTCTATACAAAAAAATTAAAATGTATGTGTATTCGTAATTAATGCTTATTGACAAGAGTACAAAATGATCAGGTCTCAGATTTTAAATTAGATAATAAAAGTAATAAAATATTAATTAAATAAATTAATGCTTATCCGGTACAAAAAGTCAGAAATACGATTTTAATTCAGATAAAATATTAATCGAACATAGGGACAATATGAAGACAATTTGACATCAGCGATCTTTATTTTTTATAGTATGCTCACCGTATGACCACTACAAAAAAAGAAAAAAAAATGAAAGGGAATATTAGAGATATATTAGGTAGGAAACAATTGAGAATATAATTGTAGATTGATTATTAACATTGAATCAATGTCATTGATATAAGAGTAGAAATAATTATAAATGATTGGCAAACGATGTAGGACGTCTTATGAGTTATGATCGTTATTAAATGCCCATAATGCAATGTTTTGAAAACTGAGAGCGGTCATCGAACCGGTGACCAAATGGTTTGGCGGTTTAATTATTACATCAGATTTTATTTTTGTCTTTAGCTCACCGCTTGCCAATATACCAGCGCTTTGATCGGTGGAGGCGGGTGTGCTCAACTATAGGTCTACACTCTACAGCGCTTTTATCGGCAAAAGCGCTCTTTTTTCTCTTTTCAAGTTTTCTGGGAACGATCACCATGCCTAGAGTTGGTTGTTCAAGCGCAAATTTTAGACCACGGTTCATCGCTAAATTACAACATGCTGATCATGAGAAGGTGGTAAATTGTTATTTTTCATCTGTACTCTTTCCTGTTCATTCTAGCGCCTAGCTTTTTTCCATGCTCTGTTAATTGTTTGTTGTGATTTTTTTGTTCTTTTATTTATTTATTTTGTGGAGTAGTACTTGTGTTAGAGATATTATTGTATCAGGAATTGATTAGGTTGGAGATAATAAATGATGTATGATGTTGGAGTTGAGAATCATTGTAATTGAGAGATGAGAGTGTATGAAATTGATAGGAGATGCATGGTTGTAGATAGTTAGTGATATCCATTTGAGTAGTTTATATAAATACTATGTAATTATAATCATTTACAACAATCCAATATAATTTTCATTTCCTATTAGAACTATACTACTATCGTTTGTTTATAGGTTTTTTTTTTTTTCTTTTTTCTTTTTTCTTTGCTCCCCTTACCAATAGAGGTTGTATTTGGTGACTGTAATAATTATACCACATAAGTGACATAATGCTTGAAACCTCTAAAATTAAATTATGAATATTGCAGAGGTTTTATCTGACTTGTTACCGATCATGAATTAATCTAGGTCCTATTAACATTTGCATGTGCAATCTGAATATAGACTATTCTAAAATAAATGAGAATGCAACCTCTGTTCTTGTTAGTACACCTATCATAAAGAGATTAACCTTAATTTAAAAAAAAATAAAAATAAGAGAAGAGAAAGAGAGACGTTAACCAATCCAATTTTCTCTTTTCAGAAAATTCCATCAGGATTCATGAAGCATATAGAAGACGAAAACAAGAGCCGTGCAGTTGCCAATGTCTTGAGTCCTCTAAAAAAACTTTGGCATATAAATTTAATCAGAAAGAACTCAGAGATATTTTTCGAAGACGGCTGGCCTGAGTTTTTCAAATTTCACAAATTAGAGGTAGGCTTCACGCTGGTGTTCCGGTACGAAGGTAACATGGTTTTTGATGTGAAGGTGTTTGGTCTTAATGGATGCCTCAAGAATTACAAGCAAGGTGATGTCGAACTCAATGGGTCAAGAAAGATATCTGCAGAAAAATGTGCAAGTAAAGAAGGCAAGTAATAATATTATTATCTTTATAATTTTTGTTTTAAGAAGTGTCATGTTTTATTTATACCTTTTGTCCCCCTCATATATTATTTTGATCATTATTGTTGTTGTTCTGAACAAGAACATTGTGTTAAAAGGAAAAGACAAGAATGAGATCTGATTGGCGCCAAACAATTTCTGTGTTCGGTAACTCCGGTACCATAAAACTGGTGTTGTGAATTGTGATTGTTGAAAATGGAAATATGATCTCATAATTATTCATTATTTATCATCAATAAAATTCATCACAGATCAGGCATTGGAATAAACAGCAACCGAAGAACCATTAATTAGAAAATAAATCAAGGCTAATCTAGCTTGCAAATCATTCCTATGTTTACCAAGTTTAGAGAAATTGCAATCAGCTAATTTAGGAAATAGTCAAACAGCAAGTGACAGAGAAAAGCTATAATTCCCATGTATTTCATCTGTTGTATTTATCAAATTGAATGTAGAAAATCAACTGTAATAGAAAACAACAGTCAGAAAATGCAAAATAAAGCATGGATAAATTCTGCAAAATGAAAACATTCCAAAATTCCTCTTAAAAACTATATCCATACCTCATAAGCAACAGGGCTGCCATCATGTTCACGCAAGAAACCAGAAAGAAAGCATGATCTGTTGATGGGGAAAACACCACGTGAGAATGATCGCTCCAATATCCGTGATGAACTCCAAACCCCATCAAATTTACATGTTAAGAAGCAGAATGTCATTTCTACTTCTCTTCAAACTCATGTAACAAGAATGAGTCATTCCAACATCTATAAATTCATGGTAATAATTTTTTTTCTATTCTCTTTTTCGTTTGATTACTCAGTTTGCCAACCAGAACCCGGAAGTTTAGTATCCACTAGAAAATATACAACATTAATGTTAATGATAATTTACATCTAGGATTACCTTATCAGTAAGATTTAGGACAGTGTAAGAAAAGCATATTGCTTATTTTCGCCTTTAGAAGTTATAAATGAAACAGTGTTGATGAAGTGGTTTTTGATTTTATCCCTTGATTTTGTTGATTTAAACAAAAAGCACTAAACAAAGTAAACAATTACTATAGATCTGACAGCTGGTTGCTACTGAAATATGGCTGCATGATACTTTGGTTATGACTGTATTACTTTTCTTTCTGGTATTAACGGCACTTGAAGAGTACTGGTAATTTACATTAAAATAATTAGCTTAAGTGAAATTAAATGTCTACCATTGTTTCTTATTCTGTGGATCTTGGTTATTTCAGCATCTTCCAAAGAAATTCGGCTCAGTACGTCCATACATTTTGGAAAAAGGAGAAGTTACAGTCAAGAATGAGAATCTAGAAACTTGGAACGTACTGTTTAACACTACTGCTGGCTACAATTACCTTGTAGGATGGAAAGAATTCTGTTTGATGAATGGGATAGAAGTAGGTGATACATGCAAATTTGAGATCATAGCTCAGAATGAAATACTTGTCACCATCTCTAAAACAGCTAAAAATGCAGATGTAATTGATGTCAAATAGATAATATCGTTCTCATTCAGGCCAGATAGACTGACATCGTTTTGTAAAGGCTACTAATCAGTTGAGAATTAGATAGCAGGTTGAATCGATCTCAGTGATCGAATCTATCAGTTAAATAATTAGATGCAGGTTGAATCAATCTCAGCGATTGAATCTGAACTTGATGGCTCTCTTTTTATTTTGCTTGGGACCAAATCCAGAAGTCGAAAAGTGTTTTTTTTTTTATTTGGTTTATCCAGTTTATTGCTGCAGATGTATTATAAATCTAATCTACCTTACTGTACTCTGTACATCTAGTGCTTTCCTTGTATTTATTTTTTGTCTAATAGCTTGACTAGAGGGATATTTTAGTAGCTTTTGTTTTGCATGGAGAACAAGAGGTGGTTATATATTTTCATGGAGAACTAAATATAAATGAGACATTTATTAATTTATTTTTTTGAGGACCTGTTGGCAAACATTTATTAAGTTAAACAATAGGTTCTTTAATAAACAGATAGTACAACTTCCATAGGATGACTGCCCCGATTTTCCTGGAACAATAATCTCAAAGTAATTTCAACCTCTTGTCCTCAGCAATCATCACTTAATTATCGAAAAACTCTAGCACCTGTTCTGCTCGAAATGCACAGATGCCATGCCTTGCATCATCAATTTCGTGCTTCCTCCATTTGATAGATGTCAGAGTTCAGAGACGGGCAATTGTCTGTGTTGGTTGCCATGTGGCACATGCTTCTTCTAGTATGGATTCTGCATGAGCGCCTGGTTGGAAAATGAGCATAACTTATTATTTTGATTTTCTGATGCTTTCTTTCTTTCGAATTTATCAGTTGGGGCTTCATTTTATAATAATGTGCATGTTTAATTTTACCTAGCTATATGAACCAGAGAGCTGCTTTTAGATAAGAGATAAATTTTCAGATTCAAGTAGGAAATGGATGCATTGCTACGATGTATGTCTCTGAAGGAGCAGCAATAAGAAGCCAGATGAGATATTTTACAAGTTCAATTTATTTATTAAGCATTGTTGGGACTTGGGATGTATACAAAAAGTGAAATTAATCGCACTGTTTCAGTGTAAGAGGGCAAATATCAGATTCTGAGTGATTATTATGGACCAGTGCCAACAAAGAAAAGATTTATCCCTATTTAAGAAAAGGAAAAACAAAGTATTAAAAAAGGAGTGAAAATGTGGAATTTTTTTTTTTTTTCGAACTAAGTGGGGTGTTATCCCACCACTTCTCTTATTAATAAGAAAAGCTACAAACACTGTTTCTCATCCGGTATAGACCGGTACAAAACATTGAGCTAGCGATCTCAAGATCCCAGTATCCCTAACCCTCTATTCTTTATTACAGAAAACTCATCTAGCCTTTTAACCCCTGTACCTACATTAGCACAGCTCACAAATCATAAAAGCCAAAAATAAACGTATGCAGATACAAACAAAATAACATCTCTAATCATGGAAACGCAAAAAATATCAGGAAATAAATCTGGTCAACTTCAGCTGCTCATCCCTGATGTTCTTCACCGCCGCCTCTCTGCTTCATCTCTTCCACGGATACCCAAAGGGCCCACCTCAACATCATCCAACATTTTCAACATAACCAAATAAATGTCTCACTAACAGAATGACAACAAAAGTACACACTATAGCTTCAAAGCAGTAGGAACAAAAATAGAGTAAAAAGTGCATTTAAGTCCATCTATTGTCAGACAGCTCCTGCTGCTACCACTTCCGCTGTCATCAGCCGCCCTTCATCAGATATCTCATCAATCCACTCTTCCACATCTTCCTGCATTTCTTCCATCCATCCAGGAAACTACAAGGAGTGGGTATTCTGTGCATCCTCTGACATCCATTGTTTCATCAGCACCTGCATCTCTGCTGGCCAAGCTTCTGCCCAATAGTAGACGATAGCTTTAATTTTTTGATAGTAAACTCCAACAGTTATAGGGACTGACTGCTGAAAGCAACATTTATTTCTCTCCAACCAGCAAACCCAACAAACAGCAGCAATTAAATTTTTAATAAAAGTTCTCTTAGACCCCTGGAGATGACTTATAATTGCAGAGATATCCTCTAACTTTTTTGGTAAAATATTACAATTAAAGGGAGTTAGCACCCATTTCCAAATTTCCTAAATATGAGTACAGTCACAAAAAAGGTGATCAATTTGCTCCATTTGGTCACAGTATACACATTTACCATCGCCTACCCAACCTCTTTTCGACAAATTATCTTTTGTTAACAATTTTCTTCTACTTAACAACCACAAAAACACCTTAATTTTTAAAGGGATTTTAAGGTGCCAAATATCATCACAAGAGCTATCAGTAATGCCTCTATCATCAATCCACCTATAAAAATCTTTATTCTCTGATTGTTCCTTTCTATTTTGCCAAGAAGCCCTATCACTATCTACACTCAGCTGAGGAACAGTATTTATATATGCCTGTAACTTCAAAAACATTTGCAATTGAACCAAAGATAAGTTTCTTCTAAAAGTTATATTTCCTAAGTGAGAATTAATCGTTTCTGAAACTGTAATCAACTTGTCAGAGCAAATTTCGTAAAGGGGTGCAAATTCAATACTGAAAGGTACATCACCCAACCAAGTATCTTTCCAGAACAAAGTGTCATTGCCATTCCCTATCACAGACTTTCTGTTAATGTTAACAATCTGCTCAAAAGGTTTAATACTCTTCCAAAAAGGAGACCACCTATGAGAATTGCTAGAGTTTTTGTACTTTGCTACAAGAAGACTTTTCCACCATCCTTTACAATTAGGGTCCTTAAGTCTCCAGACCCATCTACACAGTAAAGATATATTCATGTGCTTCAAATTGACAATGCCAAGGCCCCCTCTATCTTTAGGCCTACACATAACGTCCCATCTACACAAATGATATCTCTTTTTCTCACCAGAATTCCAAAAGAAGTTCTTTCTGATTTTGTCAATTTGTTTTCTCACATTCTGTGGCATCCAATGGAAAGCCATCATATAAGTAGGAAGGGAGGATAACACACTATTTAATAACACTAATTTCCCTCCATATGAAAGTAAAGCCCCCTTCCAACCCTGCAATCTATTCACACATCTAGTAATAATTGGGTCCCAGTCCCTTTTACAACATTTATTCCAATGAATGGGAATACCAAGATAATTCAGAGGCCATTGACCCAAAGCACACCCAAAGAGCTTTGCTAGCTCATTAGCTATATTAGTCTCAAGGTTAATCGGGTATGCATCACATTTAGAATAATTGACTTTCAAACCTGTTAATGTTTCAAAGCCTACAAATGCCCACTTCACTGCTTGCACTGTCTTGCTATCAGCTGAACAAAAAATAACAGTATCATCAGCATATAAAAGATTAGTAATCTGTAATCCATCTTCTAAGCGGGGTCCAATTCCTCTTATTAACCCTGCAATTCTAGCTTTCTTGAGCATACAATTCAAAGTATCAGCTACTAAGTTAAACAAAATGGGAGAAAGGGGATCCCCTTGTTTTAAGCCTCTCTTAACCTCAAAATAAGGTGAGAGATTCCCGTTTATATTGATACACACGTGACCTTTGCACAAGATACTCTTAATCCACAAAACCCATTTGTGAGGAAATCATCTTGAGTGTAACATTTCAAAGAGAAAGTTCCAATTTACCCGGTCATAGGCCTTCTCTAGATCAATTTTAAAGACCATACTTTGTTACTTATCAATCCTAGCAGAATGAATTATTTCAGCAGCACATACTACATTATCTAAGATGTATCGCTGCTTCATGAAAGCTGCTTGTGACTGGTCAAGCATGGAATTCACTATAGGCTCTAATCTATTTGTGAGGACCTTAGTAATCCATTTATAAAGACAATTGATTAGGGAAATAGGTCTAAAATATTTTATCTCCTCGGCACTCACTTTCTTAGGTATTAGACAAATCATGGCTCTATTCAGTTTTGATACATTCAAATCATGATGAAAAAATTTATTGAACATATAAAGAATGTCAGTCTTAATCACTTCCCAAAAAGATTGATAAAATGAAAATGCAATACCATCAGGACCTGGAGACTTCTCTCCAGCAGAAGAGAACAGTTCCTCCTTGATTTCTATCTCAGAAAAAGGTTGGATTAGAGAAGCAACATCTTCAGCTTTAACCATATCACTGGAAGACAAAAATCCTGCACCTATAGAAACATATTGATCTCCTGCAATACCAAATAAGTTTTTGTAGTAATCTACAACATGACACTCAATCTCATGCAAATCTGATGTATAATCACCGTCAATTTTTAGGCCAAAAATTAAATTTCTCCTTCTATGTTGAGAAGCAATTTTGTGAAAATAGCTAGTATTATTATCCCCTTTAAGAAGCCAATCGCTTTTAGATCTGATTTGCCAATATTGTTGCTCAGCCGCATATATGGACTCTAGCTCATCTTGAATACTTAAATATTCTAAGTATTCAGTTTCATTCCATTCTCTATCTTCCTGAATGGTTTGTAAATCGAGCAATTTATTCAAATATTCTCTCTTTTGTAAATTGGTTTTGCCATAATAGTTTTTGGCCCAACCTCGCATTTTTTTTCTTAAGCATTTGATCTTTTTACACATAAAGGTAGCCATATCTGAGCTACCTTGATTAGATTGCCACCATTTCGAAACAAGGGTAGCAAACTCTTCTACATCTGCCCATGTCTTATCGTATCTAAAAATATAGGAACTTGGAGAGGAACTACCCACATTTACAAGCAAAGGAGAGTGATCAGATTTGTATCTGACCATCCCTTTGACTATCACATTTTGATAATGTATATCCCAATCAATGGAGCAGAACACTCTATCAAGTAAAGCCAAACAAGGCTTCACTCTCATATTGGACCAAGAAAATTTCATACCAGAAATGGGATAATCTATGAGGTTGAAATCAGATATGAATTTAATGAACAGATTAGCTCCTGACACATGGAAATGAGTCCCATTTTTTTCATGCCTAAACCTAATAGTGTTAAAATATCCCAAAATCATCCAGGGACCAGACCACTGAGTTCTCAAAAAGCTAAGTTCTGCAAAAAAAATTTTCTTAACAGCATACTTGATAGGTCCATACACACAAGTAAGACCAAATTCAAAATCATCTTTTTTGTTTTTAATAGCCAAAGATAAGCTATATCTACCATTATAATGAAAAAGAACTTGGAATTTCACCACATTAACACCCACAAGAATCCCTCCTGCTGTACCCAGTGCAGGTAAGAAATAGAAACAGAAGTTGGGACTTAAAAAGGAAGAAACAATTTTTTTTGAAAAAGAATGTTTTTTTGTTTCCTGAATACAGACAATATCTACCTCATTATTCTTAATTAACTCCCTAAGATATCTTCTCTTAACTCCTTTCCTTAAACCCCTAATATTCCAACAAAGAATATTCATTTATAAGATAAGGAGTGAACCCTAGAAATAATGGCATCAAGATGTTCCCTTTTCTCTCTCTCTTTTTTTAAAAATTTCGCCCCATGTAACACTCTAAATTCCATTTCCTCAACAGCAGAAGAAAATTGTTTTCTAGAGAGATTTCTAAGGAATTGAACATTTGCAATACAATCATCAACATTGTCAGCTAGGTGCAATCCAAAACAGTCAAACAAGTCTACAACTTCCTCATCAGATAATTCTACAAAAGGAAAGTTATCAATTAGGGAGTTTGTACCTTGCTTTTTTGGCTGATTGCCTTGAGCTTTCAATTGCTTTGCCTTCTCTTGAACATCTAACTCTGGGTGCTTCAATTTTTGTGGAGACTTTGCCTAGTGACTGGAGGTAGTTGTGTAATAGGAGGAATCACTAACACCTGCTATACATTAGCATCTCCCTTCTCTGGATCCACACCAACTAGTTCATTCTCACTAATCCTCTGCCTATTAGCTTGTGACTCACCAGCATCAGCAAAAAGCACTAATTCTCTACCTTCTATCTTATTCTGAGAGGATTCCCCAATAATGTCCTCTACTGGCCCCTCCTCTTTTTCACCTGACATTTGCTTTCCCTGTCCACCCTCATCAGCAATGACACCATTCTCACAATTACCATCATGTTGCGTTTTTGTTGCCACTTGTTGCACAGTCTCTACAGGTACCACAGTCTCTTCATCTCCTTCAGCCCAGTCATCTCCCCTTTCCAAGTCATCCTCCTCTTCCTCTCTTTCTTCTTCTCCTTCTCCTTCTCCTTCTCCTTCTACTTCTCATTCTTCTTCTTCTTCATTATCTTTCATCTCAGGATTGGGGTTATTGGAGGAGGACGGTCGATCCCTTCTAATCCAAGCTCTCTTTCTTTTCACAGCAGCAGTTCTAGGCTCCAGTGACTTCTCTGGCACAAATCGCACCCTCTTCCAGCAATATTCATTGCGATCATTTCTGAAGGCCACTGGTTTAGAAGCAGGAATGTCCCCATACTGACACACTCCAATTCTGATCTTAGCCTCTCTTAAGGAAGTTCTTTCCATCGTGGCACGATCAATTTGGAGAACCAAACCAAAACCTTTGACCAAATCTTGAAACTGAGGCTTAGTCCAAAGTTTACGAGGGAAATCGATCACCCTTAGCCACACACTCCTCAGACGATATCCATTCTCATGCGATGGATCCCAAGGAGTGACTCTGAGATTCATATTGTCAACCCTAGCTGCCTCTTGCCTGATCACCTTATCTTTCCACCATCCAGGGCCTTCCACCAGCAATCTGTAATCTATGAGATCTGCAATTCGCCAAGGAAAGGCAGGAGCCAATCGGCGCAGACTAGCTTCCACGCGATCTTGAGGGAAATCTTGATTAGTATGCAGAATCACACATTTCTTGAAGCTGTCTTCAATTGCTTGAGATTCAGGAGTGTTCTAAAAAACAATCAACTGCTCATTACTTGCCATTTGTTCTGATTTTACCAGCTTGTCTTGATCAAGAGTATGGATCAGATCGATTGGAGTTGATTTCAACCCTTCTTGAGCTGGATTGACTGGATTACAACTGGTTGAGCGGGATTAGTTGGAGGAATAGATGGATTAGGGTTGGCAAGATCAGGAATCGGAGAGGAAGAAGGTGATGGAACTGGAATCGTCTGAGTCGACGAAGAATTGACAGGTTGCTCCGACGAACCACCACCAGAGCACTGCCACGAGCGATGGCCGACCTTGCCACACGCAAAGCAGACCAAGCAGTTAACACACTCTTTGGCGAAATGCCCAGTCTCTCCGCAACGATAGCACTTGTTGCGGAAAGAGGAAGGAGAGAAATGGGGTTTTCTGGTAAGATTTGGTTTCTTGATATTATGGTCAACCCTCTCTCCTCCTTGGGGTTTTTTAGTACCGCGCGGTGCAGGAGGTTCCTCTCTCTGCCGCTGGCCCCCACTCAATGCCACAGCGGCGTATGTCGAAGAAAGATTACTGGCTTTAAATGACAGACTGTAATTCAGTTACGCTCGACACAAGGGAAATTATCATTTTCGCCAGCGTGTCAATTGACGTCGTTTGCGTTGGCGTCAATTCTTGAAAATCCGACGAGGGGCCCAACCCTTGTGGGGACCCATTCGCCAGGTGGCTCATTCGCTCAAAGAGATTTTCGCTCTCTCCTTTTTTATCCTTTTGTCATCAGAAATTTTACTCCCATTTTTTTTGAAAATGTGGAATGAAAAGATGAGAGGTACCTTTTAAAAAGAGGCTCTGTAACGAAGTGTAATCGACGGCGTGAAGGATAGAAGGCCCGAGATCTTGTCGATTGGGATGCAATAGGGTAGGGGTTAAGAGAGGAAGGCTTCACTGGAGCTTTTCTTTCTAAGATCTCTGGACTGGCCTAGTGCTGGCGCCGAGGCTGAGCGATTTGATATAGGTTTGAAAATTAATCAATCACACTGATTCCAACTTAATCAAATTGCACGAACAAACTCAATTATTTAGTTTTTATTTATTTTCGTATTATATAAAAATTAGTGAAAAAAAACTACTAGTTATTTATTGGATACAAATTATTTAATTACTTATATATTGTACATTTTACAAAAAAAATTACCAAAAAAAATGAGCATCAATTCTTATTTAAAATGGGCACGAACTCCAAATTAATTATTACCATTCGTGTATCGGGATTGGTTTGAATCTTAGCCAAACGAGTCAATTTTAATTAACTTTCAACTTGCAATGGAATTGAATAGGGGCATGACACTAGCCAATAGATGTTCTCTTCTTGTCAGATGCCGAATCAGTCGCACACACCTTTACTTTCTGCCCCTTCTTCTTAGCTGTTGTCAACAACATCCTCAACCTTACCAATATGTAACGATCTAGAATGATAAACACTCCAGAACGCTACTGAATATTGCCTCAGCAGTATCTCAGTATGAACTCAGTGGTTTGTCAGACCAAGAAGTTAGGTTTTCTTCAAATTGAGCTTAAACAAGTAACTTAGATCCAAATTGAAAAGAGAATGAGAAATAGCAATAAGAAACGATAAGATTGTTAATAAGTTCGGCTATTGAGCCTTTACAATAAGCAAGATACAATGGATCTAATTAACTGGAAAGGAAATGTGAGAAATTGAGAAATAAGCATAAGAGATTGTTTTTGGTTCAAGTTTCAGATCTAGCATAATGCCTCCAAACGCTCTCCAATTCCCTTAATACTCATTACAAAATATCTGAAAGTAATAACATAATTACAGCTCTAATTTACTCAGTAACTCTTGCGTCTCACCTTGTCTGTTTCTGTTAAAAAGGTGGCCCCCATGCCACGTCAGCAGTAGAAGTAAGTTCAGCCTCTTCACTAACGGAGCTCCTTCCGTTACCTTTAAACTCGTGGTCCCCACATTTCTCAAGCTTATTATTGACGGCAACTTTGACTCCGTCTCCTCTTTTCTGTACCAACCAAGCCAATCCAAGTTTGACTGGGTCAAACTCAGATGCAACGGCTCCAATTTCATTTGTTTCCTTTTGAATGAATTTGTTCCCCATTTTCACACCATTTTCTCGTGACATTACTTCCCCCATCAAATGATTCTTGCCCTCAAGAATAAATTCTGGATAACTCTTAGCCAGTTCTTCATATGTTTTCCATGTAGCTGCTCCAACGGGTCGGTTGACCCATTTAACTAGCCATTGTACAGTAGGCTCATTTTTCCTCTTAACTACTCTTCTGTCCAACACTTTCTCAGGTTCTATTCTCAACTCTCCATCTGGCCCCACCACTGGTAACTGAGGAGACACCCTGGCACCATCTCCTTGCTTCAATTTCAATTGTGATACATGCAGAACTGGGTGGATAGAAGACCCTACTGGCAGCTGTAATTTATACGCTAAGGTCCCTATTTTTTCCAAAATTTCAAAAGGTCCATAATATTTGGAACTGAGCTTGGATTGTTTGAGACCTGCTACTGAGACTTGTCTGTAAGGCTGCAGTTTGATGTATACCCAGTCCCCTTCCTTAAATTGCCTCTCACTTCTACCCTTATCAGCATATTTCTTCATCCTTTTTTGAGCCTTCTCCAAATTTTCCTTCAATAACTGTGAAGTGCACCTTCTCTTTTGTTCATCCTTTTCATTCATACTGTCTCCTTGAGTTTGAGGTTGTACACTAGGTAGTTCCCCGGGTTCATACCTATAGAGTGCTTGGAATGGTGTTCATACCAATGTTCTGCCATGTACAGCCACTGATGCCATTTTCCTTGCTTATCAAAAACCATACACCTTAAGAAATTTTCTAGGCATTGATTCACTCTTTCAGTTTGCCCATCAGATTGAGGATGGTATGCAGTGCTGTAATTCAGCTTCACCCCTAGCCTTTCCATAATTTCCTTCCAAAATTTACTGGTGAACAGTGGGTCTCTATCTGTGATTATGGATAAGGGTAGCCCATGTAACTTATATATGTGCTGTAGAAATAATTGGGCTACTTCTCTAGCAGTGTATGGGATAGTCAGGGCTATAAAATGTGCATATTTTGTAAACCTGTCAACTACTACCAGTATAGCAGTCTTTCCTTCTGATTTTGGTAATCCAGTAATAAAGTCCATGCTTATCCCTTGCCATGCTCCTTCTGGAATTGAAATTGGTTGTAGTAACCCTGGTTCAGCTACATGTTCTCCTTTGTTGAGTTGACACACTTCATAACACTTGACCCACTCTTTTACTGCCTCCTTCAACCCAGGCCAGAAAAATAACTTTTTAACTCTCTGGTAAGTACCCAATACTCCTGAATGACCTCCTATACTGGTGGAATGTATCTCCTTCACCAGTTTCTCTCTCCACTCTCCAGTTTTTCCAATACAAATCCTTCCTTTGTACCTTATGATTCCTTGGTGCACTGAATACTTTTCTTCAGTCAACTTGCCTTGGTTCCATTTCTCAATCAGTTGTTGTGCCCATTCATCACCATCATAACTTCCCTTTATTTCTTCTACCCACTGGGGTATCAATTCAGTAATAGCCCCTAATGCAGTGGCTGAATCAATTTGCCCTTCTACTCTTGACAATGCATCAACAACCTTATTAGTTACCCCCTTCTTATACTCAATCTTATAATCAAGGCCCATCAGTTTACACAACCCTTTATGTTGCATTGCATGGTGTGCCCTTTGCTCCAGCAAGTGTTTGAGTGCTATCTGATCTGTCCTAATAGTAAAGGGCCCACCCATCAAATAATGTTTCCACTTCTGCACTGCTGTCAATAGGGCCAGAAACTCCTTCTCATATACTGATAACCCTATGCTTTTAGGTCCCAGCTTCTTACTCAGAAAGGCAATTGGCTGTCTCCCTTGCATCAGCACTGCTCCCATCCCTTTTTCACTGGCATCTGTTTCTATTATAAACTCCTTGGTAAAGTCTGGCATGGCTAGTACAGGAGCAGTGGTCATTGCTTCCTTGAGTTTGTGGAATGCTTCCTGAGCCTCAGAGTTCCATTGAAATGCATTTTTCTTGAGTTGTTCAGTCAGTGGTTTGGCAATCACTCCATATCCTCTAACAAACTTTCTATAATAACCAGTTAAGCCTAGAAACCCTCTCAATTCTTTCACATTCTTTGGTGTTGGCCAGTCACACATGGCTTGAACTTTCTTTGGGTCTGTAGCTACCCCTTTCTTGGAAATTATATGACCCAGATATTCAATGTTACTCAACCCAAATTCACATTTACTTTTCTTAGCATAGAGGCCATTTTGCTCTAAAATGCTCAGTACCAATCCCAAATGTTCTTTGTGTTCCTCCATTGTCTGACTGTATACTAAGATATCATCAAAGAAAACTAGAACAAACCTCCTCAAGTATGGCTTGAATATTGAATTCATCAAGGCTTGGAATGTGGCCGGTGCATTTGTGAGTCCAAATGGCATGACATTAAATTCATAGTGTCCTTCATGTGTTTTGAAAGCTGTTTTGAATTTATCTTCCCCTTTCATTCTAATTTGGTGGTAACCTGCCCTTAAGTCGATTTTAGAGAACACAGTTGACCCATGTAACTCATCCAGTAAATCATCAATGACTGAGATTGAAAATTTATTCTTTATGGTCTGGATATTCAGCTGTCTATAATCAATACACATGCGCCAGGATCCATCTTTTTTCTTTACCAACAGCACTGGTGAGGAGTATGGACTACTGGAGGGTTGTATTAAATTATTTTTGAGCAGTTCAGTGACAATCTTTTCAATCTCCACCTTTTGAAAATAACTGTATCTATAAGGCCTTTGATTGACTGGTTTACTGTTGGGTATGAGTGGTATGGCATGGTCAATTTTTCTCTCAGGGGGCAATTTAGTTGGTTCTTCAAAGACTGAGGCAAATGAGTCAATAACTGATTGTAACTCAGTAGGTATGATTACCTTCACTGGGTCACCTTCTTTTTCCTCCAAGTTTTCTATACACATGATGTGAGCTAGTAAAACTTCACTGCCTTTCTTTTGTTCTTTCTTTATATCCACATCTCCTTTATACAATTTGATTTTGGCTTTTTCTTCCTGAACTTGCAACTTAACTTCTTTCCCCCCTTTTTGAAATTCAATTTGTCCTTTTCCCCAATCTACTTTCATTGGACCCAAGCTGGTCAGCCAATCAACTCCTAATATCATGTCATACCCTTGTACATCTAGAACCCTCATGTCCCTCTCAAATTCACAGCCTTGTATGCTAAATTGAAGGAATTCACACTGTATTTCTGTCACTATTTTGGCCCCATTGGCCACAGTCACAATCATGGGTCCAGTCTGTACTAGTTTGGGTTGATTATTTTGTAGCACAGTGGGGTGTACAAAAGAATGAGTACTTCCACTGTCTAACAAGGCATAGATTGGAGTTTTTCCTATTTGCCCCTTAAATTTCATCATTTTTGCTTTCTGTGACTCCTTGGAGTTAAACATAGTCACCACTGCTTGTTCAACTTCATCATCACTCACTTCCTCAACCCTATATTCTCCCTCTTCACCATATTCCTCAACATCTTCTGCTTCTATGTTATTCAATGCTTTCTTAGCACACTGATGGCCAGGGAAGTATTTCTCATCACACCTGTCACACAACCCTAACGCTCTTCTCCTTTGGAATTCAGCATTTCTAAAGTTGTTGTTTGCTTGCCATGGTTTAGGTTGGGGCAGTGCTAATTGCCCATCCCTCTTGCCATAATTCTCTCTCCTTCTGTTATCAATTTGGTTCATGTGCTGTGGAGGTCTGGCTAGAAATTTGGGTTTCTTATTCTGTATTTCATAGTTAGCTTCTATCTTCAATGCATGAGTAAAAGCATGAGTCAGTTTTCTAATTTCAAATAGGTCCATAATTCCTTTTAATTCTTCTTTGAGACCACTCACAAAACCAGCTATAAAGAACTCCTCATTTAATATAGGGTTATGCCTCATCAATTTCAGTCTGGCCTTATCAAATCTTTTTATATATTCCTCCACTTTCCCATTTTGGTGGATCCTCTTAAATTCATCTACAGGGTATTTTACATTAACAAATTTAAACCTGTTCATGACCTCATCCACCAATAATGCCCATGGTAGTTGCTGGGGCCCACTCACCAATCCCATGTACCATTCATGTAAATCCTCATCAAAATTCATGACAGCCATCCTTGTCTTATACTCTTCAGGTATTTGGTACATATCAAAGTAGAACTCACAATTTGTTCTCCACATTACAGGGTCAGTACCATCAAACTTTGGAAATTCTAATTTTGGCAAGTTAATTTTCCTCCCAGTATTCATTGTCTCCCTCTCATTTCTTCTCTTTTCATACTGTTTCACAAATTCCTCCCCTCTTCTTAAATCCTCACTGTCCACAGTGTAAGCAAACTCATCTTCAAAATCAAGATTATGAATTACATTTTGCTGGGGTCCACTGGTCATGGGTTGGAAAAGTCCTTTGCCTTTTTCTTGTTCTTGTTTGTCAGCATGAGAGATGGGAATAACAGGTACACTGTTGGTTATACTAGGCACATCATTGTTTGCTGCACTAGTTTCAGGTGTATCAGTGTAGGGAAGCTTACCTGAGAACATCCTAAGAGTTTGTTCCAGCAACTTTTCCATCCGTTCATCTGCTGCTTTGTTAGATGACTTGAGTTGGTTGCTCATCAGTGCAGCCATTCTTTCTTCCAGTCTTTTATTGTTGTCTTCCTGCTTCTTACTGTTCTCTTCTTGTTGCTTAATTGAGTCTCTCAGTTCAGAAGCTAGTTTGCTCAGTTCAGCTTCCATCTGAGCACTTTTGGCTTTCAAATCTTCCATGCTTCGATTTCTTGTGAGATGAGAATCCTTGCCCATACACCAGATCTACACACTCGGCCGCGTTGATCGGTGCTCTGATACCAGATGTAACGATCTAGAATGATTAACACTCCAGAACGCTACTGAATATTGCCTCAGCAGTATCTCAGTATGAACTCAGTGGTTTGTCAGACCAAGAAGTTAGGTTTTCTTCAAATTGAGCTTAAACAAGTAACTTAGATCCAAATTGAAAAGAGAATGGGAAATAGCAATAAGAAACGATAAGATTGTTAATAAGTTCGGCTATTGAGCCTTTACAATAAGCAAGATACAATGGATCTAATTAACTGGAAAGGAAATGTGAGAAATTGAGAAATAAGCATAAGAGATTGTTTTTTGTTCAAGTTTCGGATCTAGCATAATGCCTCCAAACGCTCTCCAATTTCCTTAATACTCATTACAAAATATCTGAAAGTAATAACAGAATTACAGCTCTAATTTACTCAGTAACTCTTGCGTCTCAGCTTGTCTGTTTCTGTTAAAAAGGTGGCCCCATGCCACGTCAGCAGTAGAAGTAAGTTCAGCCTCTTCACTAACGGAGCTCCTTCCGTTACCTTTAAACTCGTGGTCCCCACATTTCTCAAGCTTATTATTGACGGCAACTTTGACTCCGTCTCCTCTTTTCTGTACCAACCAAGCCAATCCAAGTTTGACTGGGTCAAACTCAGATACAACGGCTCCAATTTCATTTGTTTCCTTTTGAATGAATTTGTTCCCCATTTTCACACTATTTTCTCGTGACACAATACCAGTACACCACTTACTGTCAGCCTACTCGATACCACATGGATGACTTAACCTCCAAAAGTCTTACTATACGCTAGGAGGAGATTCTGGCATTCTCCTGTTACTTCACCTGGTGTGAGAGATGCTCCAGAACCTTCTCTAATTGTTCTAGCCAACCAAACAATATTGCTTCCCTCAGAATTGAAGAATGGTGTTTACTTAACCCAGATCAGCACTAGTTTTCTCTCCTACAGATATTTGATTTCCTTTTACTTTTATTTGACTTTGCTGGGGCTGGTTTACCAGTTCTCTGCATTCTCCTGTTTCTCTTTTTTTTTTTTTTCTCTTAAGGTTCGTTTTCCAAGAGTTTCATTTGCAGAAACCCAACTGGACTGTGGTTCCTTTTTTGTAATATTACTTTTATTAATAGAAAGGAGCCGGACCAGACCTGAGCTTTTCATTCAAAAAAAAAAAAAAAAAAATCACAAATAAGCCATGAGCTCCAAGCCAACAAGCGAATTGAAGTGCTGTGTAAAATCCAATCACCCTAAAAAATCAGCATTCGGAAAAAAAAATTAACTAAATAACAGGTAGCACGGATGTTAAACAACATGGATTGAAACATTTTTTCCAACTGTAGTGTAGAAATCGCTATTGAAAAATTATATCATATATATACATGGTGAATAGCTTCACATCATACATAGAACACAGAGTGAAAATTTAAACGAAAATAGAACTCATGTCCAATGCGTAGGCACAACTCCAAGTTGTCTATTTTTCTTTTTCTCTTTTATCATTTTTTTAACCAATCATGGATACAGAATTACAGAGCCTTTTCGACATACAGCCTGAGAACCCAAAGCACCTCCATGAGAGAAACACAACATAAACAGAGGCCTTTTTACAGAATTCAAGTATATTCCTGTTAAACATGAGGCCATGAGGCCTTTTTTTTTTTTTGAAGCACCATAAAATTAGGTTATGTGATTAAATTGGGTGTGACGGTGTAATATTTTCCTGTTGATTCTTTTCTTTACTCTTTTTGTTTTCTTTTAACTTATACGAATAACTCTTTCGTTTAATGAAATTGTAGGCAGACAATCGTCTCCCTACCTTCAAAAAGTAAAAAAAAAAAAAAGAATTGTAGAATGCCGTCTGGCGCTATGTAGTAATTCCATTAGGCTGGCAAAAGTGGCAAAGCACCTCCATTAACATGATTGCGGTGCTCCCCTGTTCCCTTCCAGAGTCAAACTAACCATTTCATATTCTCGAAAAGAAAAGAAAAAAAAAAAAATCAGATTTGCCATTTTCATATTTCTAACAATAGACCAGTCAATGTATCACTTCGTTTCCTGTAAAAGGCAAGAGCCGAAGAGGGGACTCGGAAAGGACATCCTCTGCCCCCCAAGCCTTTAACCCCTTCTTTTATAAACTATATTTATATTTCTTTTTCGAAGGAAGAAGCCTGTAGGCACGGGCACCCCCATTTTAAATCTTTTTTTTTTTATTAACACGATTCTTTTTTATTGTTGTTATTTAGTTCATATTTACCTTGCTATGATAGTTGTCACTAGTGTTAAATGAGTTTGTTCATATTTACCTTGCTCGTCTGCTCAATAAAATAACCAAATTTAAGGTAAAATGAGCCAATAACTTATAATTAGTTGATGCTTTCATTAAATCTAGGCTCTTCAAAGTCGTATAACCACACAAAACTGCTAATTATATGCCAAATAAAAATATAAAAATTGCTACAATATCCACTTTCACAAATTTCAGAAGTTTTTATTTTTATTTTTTTGCACATACAAATAACAATTATTGAGATTATATAGATTTCATCCCTTGCGGTTCTAGAGGCTAGCAATCAGTTCAGTAATTAGATAGTAGCCCTCAGCATTCCAATCCGAATGTGCCATCTTATACCGTAAAATCTGGATATTTACATTTTTGACATTCATTATAGAGCTCTGTAATTTTTTTTTTTTTTTTTTTTTTTTTGGATACACTAGATAGCGACTTATCTAGAAAAGGAAAAGAAACCAAAAAACAGCAAAGAAACTAAAATCCAATTGTTCAAGCAGATTACCAGTTTTTCATAAATAAGGTCGATTCAGCCATAAAGCTCTGTAATGTTATCGGCTTGCTCTTGTTTATGTTTTGCCAGAGAACAAATCCAGATGTCAACTATGTCAGTTGTTCTCTTTAGGCCTTAAGTTTATCAAAATTGTTGTTGATATGGTATGCGACCAATCTATTTTAGTGTACTGTACATACAGTGCTTCTTTTGATTATCTTTTGCAATTAGCTTACCAAGCTTTGCTGTAAGGCCCGAAACCTTTGCTTTTGTTGCAGGTTCTGACTAGTGTGATATAATTAGTATTTGTTTTCCTTTTTTAAGAATAAATATTATGACAATAGGCGCCTCTGACTTTCATCAGTTATTATATATATATATTTCGCTTCATGATCTGCTAAAATCAAAAGAATCACTTATTAACTAAAACAATAAATTACTTAATACATTGGTAGTACAACTTTTGCAACGGATGGTTGCTACAATTGTACTGGAATAAGCTGAAAGTAACATACTGTTTCCCCAAGAATATGCCATCAGTATCAGTTTAAACTCCCAACTACAAAACCAGTTCCTCTGCAATTATTTATTAATTGTAGAAAACAAAATACTAGGTACTCAACTACTCATTTGTGCACGATGAAAATTAAAGATAAATATTTTTATTAACACTAATAGTGACATAATCTAGAATTTTTTCGATGGTTTTCTAGTTTCATTGATAAGAAACATACGCCCAAATTTTGAATTGTAGACTTTGCAATTGGATGGAAAGAACACCTTATTAGTCGCTTACAGTGCCACCTTCCATCTATAAATCTTCAATTTGGCTAGTCTCCACTTCTCACCAACGCACTACACATACAGAGAGAGAGAGAGAGAGAGAGAGAGAGAGAGAGAGAGAGAGATGGTGGAGAGTTTTCTGAAATCATCACTTCCATATTTGTTGTTAATAAGCATTGCAATCATCATGGGCATAATTACAGTTGCATTGATAATGCTAATTTGCACACACCGCAAGTCATCAAATGGAGACTCCCTTTCTTCTATTGAGAAGGCTGTTGTTCCAGTATCAGCTGATTTGGGTCCCCAAATTGTCGTCATTATGGCCGGAGATGTCACACCGTCTTTTGTTGCAAAGCCTGTTTCTGCTTTGTAGGATTACAAGTGACCTTTTGTATTTTCCTTTGAAGTGTTCTGCTTCTAGGTTTTCCAATTAGCTAGAAAGCCTCCAATCCATTAGATAACATTAGGTAGCAACTGACAGTAGAAGGACAATTTTAGTATCTTTTTTGTTTTTTTTTTTTTTTCTTGTCCAATTTTGGTCTGGTGTTTTGATGAGTTAGTTTCCCAAGAGCAATGGCTGTTCTGTTTTACTTTATTTTATTATTTCAATTATAATCGTATTCAGCATTAAGGCTGGACAAAAAAATTTCCTTCCAGCTATGGCCATGTCCCAAATATTCAGGACATCACATAACCTTTCTCAAAAAAATAAAAAGATGATAACTGATACTGGAATATTTTTTCTATTTCGATAAAACAGGACTCCATGGTGGTGGTACTATATTTTTAAATAGAAGATTACTAATATTGGCAATAATTAGGTTCGAAGGGGTATATGGTAGATCACTTCATGATCAATTTAAAATCAACATAGGAATTGTGCTGTGAAGGTTATTCAAAATTTCAGTTAGTACTAGCGGTCTATGTAAAACTGACAGAACATGCCATATACATTACAGTCTGTACTGTAGACAGATAAATAAATTTCTGTAAAATATATGGATTTTCATTTAACACCATAAGTCTGATCAGTGATCAGAACATAAGTCTTATTTTTAATAAAATTGTTGGTGTGGTAGTTGCCACCTGACCCTCAAAAAAAAAAAGATCAGAACATAAGTCATATATCTGGAATATAAATTTGAATTTAGATGTCATATTTCAAAGGCCAAAAGATAATTGAAATAAGTTTGACCTGCAAGTAGAATTCAGAGATTTAAGTGATATGCGTGAGGCCTTGAAATAATTTAGCTCTATGTACAAGGTGAGGTTAAATAGCCTGTGTGCTTTCTTGGAAGATTATAATCTCCTCTATAATTAATTTAATTAGCTCTAAGATTAGATGTCGACTTTGTAGACCTGTACCCCGCTCTTTTTTTCCCCAAAAGGTGTTCTAAAAGATACCCTCTTATTTAAAATTCAAAGGTCGAGATTTCAGACTCTGGTAAGCAAAATCCTGCAGATTTTATGACTTCCAACAACGGCAATTTACATTTAGTGCCCCTTCAAAATGTTAAATTACCATTTAGCTGACTGAATTGAATATATGTACGTATCCAAAACTTTTATAGGTAAAAAATTAATCACTATTAAAGAAATACCTCTCTTTTTTTCTAATAGGTATATATACTTACAGATATCCTTGTTGATACTCATGATGGATTGAAATAGTAATATATTAAAATGAATGACAAACTTATACATTTTAATGTTGTAAAGTATCTGCATACATATATTCATATCAATAGTTCATGATAAGGGAATGAACAAGACTATCGACATCCGTTGTTAATAATATTAAGCACAAGTTATATTCTTATTTTAAGTATGATCTGAATGGAGTCATGAGGGAAAAAAATTAGAAAATTAAGAATGAAATTCGCTTATAGAATTAGAAGAGAGAAATATGACGTGATTTAAAAAAATATCAACCACAAGCACTTATTAAAAACCGTTTTTTTATAAGGATCTATATTTACATTCTTAACTATCATGTCTGAGCATTCATATACACAAGATACGTACACCAGCTTCATTTTAGCGCTATGTTTGATGAGGCAAACCCGGGACGAATTTGAGACACATTGTGTGACATTTTAGATTTTTGTGAGGTTGAAGTGAAACTTTTTCTTAGAATTTTTATACAGCTGCTGGAAGCGGCGCTTCGAAGTGGTCTGACGAGTCCAGTGATTTAAACCCCTGCTTTGGAGCAATGGTTTAAAGATCATTAACATACTTTTAACTTTTTCATTAAAAACAATTAAACATGCTTGAGAGACGTAGTAGACACGATTCCTTTCTCTTGAAGTGCATACTATATATCTTATTATTTTTTGCGAGGAAAATTCCCTTCGCCATACAAATAAATAAAATTCTCTTTATAGTGTATTATATTATTTTTTTTTAGCGAATTTCATTGGTGGCCTACCTCAGCCTACTTTGCTTCAAAAAAATTTTATTTTTTAGCGAGCAAAATTCCAACGTCACCATACAAATAATCAAAATGCTGTTTATGTGATCCTACATTATAATATGCATGTATCAAATTATTAAATGTGAAAAAAAACATAAAAAAAGTTATTGGAATATTTCTTGTACATATATCTTCGTTATCTAATTAATCGTCCTGATTTTCTTATGTAATAAATAACCAATCAGATTGACAAATTAATCTACTAATATTTAACCTCACTCGTCATCTCATCTCTCTTTTTATATGATTTTTAGAAAGAAATTAAAATATATACAATTCAGAAGTATTTTGTACAAACACATGCCTATAGAGGTACATCCGAAAATGATGTATTTTAAGTTTTCCCGGGTAACAAATGGAACTTTTCTCTATAACCTAGACTAGACAGCTAGATGTACGTAGTAGTTGTGGCAAATAGACATTGTTAGGGAAGACTTTCAATGATGGTTCCCACAATCCCACTTCCCACCGAGGGAAACAGGGAAAAAAAACCCTCATCCCAAAGAATATCCATAGAATATGACCCAGCCTTTAGTGCAAGTGATCAAAGAAATAAAAGAGGAGGTGAACGGCTACTTGTTTAGTCTTCTCATATCACTTTGCAGTTTTAGTATTGCAACCATAATAAGTGTGCATAAAAAGAAGCATACTTTAAGGCAAAGATTTAACACTAAACTCCACCAATAATGTATCATCCTTTTCGTTATGAGGGCATGCATGTTATAGTTTATATAATTTATGTTATGTTCACAATACTGTTTACCTTGATATGTTAGCGATAGTTAATTATTAATCTTTTAACTCAATTTACATAGTTATTAGCTAACAATAATGAAACCTGCTTGGGTTGCTTTTGGATTAAAAAAGTTAACAACAATGTCCCAAAATCTATATAAGAACTATATTAATTTACGATAATATATAATAGATAACAATTATATAGTTCCGCTTATTATATAATATATAGAAAGTATTGTTAACAGATAAGTGGGTGAACAGTTGAGTGAATAGGACAAGGAATAGTTTCTAGATATTTTCTTTTATTATTCGGTCATTGTAATAAGTTGTACCTAGCATACCATGCATGCATTGTTCAATGCAGTGTAAAAGAATTATCAAATCATACTAATATTATATGCGTATTGTTTTTTTGTTTGATAGTGATCAGCACTTCTATGAATAGTGACGAATTAGTTAAATTGTCTTATATGCATGATACCCAAAGTATTCACAGACTTTAAGAATTTAGCGAATAATTTAATTATATACATTTTATTTTATTATAAAAATATACGAATAATACGCAATTATATCAGTATTTTAGAACTCTTTAATTATTTCTAAATTCTGGTAATCGTCATTGTACAACATATTAATTGTGCTTCTCTATACAAAAAAAATTTGTCTAAGACGAACTTCGTGCTTTGCTTAAATTTTTGCATTCAGCGACTCAACGAGGTAGTTGGCTTTAATTATATGTGAATGCATGTTACAATGAAAAATTATTTGTTCTGCGTTTTAAGTAAGTTTTTTTTAGTATATATGAACTAAGTCATCGAATAAAAAGTTTCAAATTATTTTGGTGAATACATAAAATGTTTTTAAGAGGTTTCATTTGTAAATTTGCTCTTTCAGGGCCTCTATTACGCTTATGGAAAATTATGAGCTACATTAAATAATTATTGTTCTTAATAGACTAATAAAAAAAAATTTGAAAAAGTAAAGAAAAGGTAGGCTTCGGTTTGGAGTTTGGACCATGGGGCCAAGTTGAACCGAGAGAAAAGGAAGCTGAAAAATGGATTGGCCTAAGATTTAAGCAATCTCCTGATTAACAATGAAGTGAATTATCATTTATTTGGTACGAGAAATCCATGGATTTATTTATATACATGCACCAACCATCACATAATTAAAAATTATTGATTCGCAATCATTAATAGGTTGCAAGTCTCATGAGCAATTAAAAAATATATTTCAGCTCTGTCTAAGTGGCCTTGCATGATCTGTCTAAGTTTTTAGTTCGTCGACGCACACTTGACCATGTAAGATGGCTTATTACCTCATCAATGAATGGTTGTGTTTTTAGTGTTTCGGGCACTAAAGATTAAAGAGATCCCACAAGATGGTCGTCAATATTAAATTATGTTCCTCTTTTTTTTTTTTTGGAAGAAAAACAAGGGTGCATGCCCTTGTCTTTTATAATTAAAATGAAAAATGAAATAATTATGTACATAGGAAGTGTTAGCAAGTGGGCGTGGCTAACGAAATAAAAAGAAGAAGAAAATAGCACAGCAAGATTTCCCCAAAAACAAAGAGAAAGAAATAAAATAAAATAAAAACAATTAAGAAGTGAATAGACTATCTCAGGGATTCCATTCAACTATAATTTCTGTCACCAGATCATGTAATTTAAATTACGTTCCTGATATTATGTTCTCTTATTCTACCCAAAATAACATGGAAATTGTAATAAGATATGGATCGGATATTAGGCTATTTAGATTACGTAACAATCCTTAAAAATCAGGCAGATTTTTGCTGTTGGAAAGCTTTTTCTGGTTGGGGCTGAGCCTTTTTTATTGGGTCTGATCCCTTGGTCCACTGTGTTGTGAGCATTTAGTGACGAAAAAACTAGTCACAAAATATAAAACCAGTGTCTCAAGTTTGTTGCCAACTATAACCTTGATTAATTGCATATTATTAGAAACAAGATGGGACAATAAACCAGTGACTGATGGAGTGATGGGTAGTTGGGTTATTGGATTTTTTTAGTTAAAAAAAGATGGAACCTCCAAAAGTTTTATATAAAAATGTTCCCTCATAATTATTGCCGACAATAAGAGACTGCCCCATTGAAGTACGATGGGGATAGTCCAATTTGAAATTGATGATCTACACTAACATTTGTATGAATTGTCTTCATAAAGTTGGTGAACAAATACATATGGGTCCCTGAGAAATTTCTCAGTTGCAAATTTGGATAAGAGGGGGATGATGCATCTGCTCTTCACTTTATGCAGCGTTGTAGGAGGCGGCAATTTTTATGCATTATCCCCACAAACTTTCTTATTTTTATATCAAATCGCATCATCCATGGCATAATTTTCTTAAATTAACCAAGTTTTTCTGGATCTATCACAAGATGAAGCAAACAATTGACATGTTACATGAACCAAACTCTTATTGAGGCTGATTTAGTAGCCTTTTTCTGAGCTTACACCATATGTAACTTACAAAACAGTGTATGGTCTGACTAAAAGACTTTTTTGCAATTAATAGTAACACAGTGCAACCAGCTTCCAAAATGCTTAATTGCTCATATTCCACAAGTCCTAGCTAGTGACACCTTTGCCAAAAACAACGGATTCTAAACAATGATGACATGCGCATGTGGGCCCGGGCACCAGATAAGGACGATTTATGAGTGGTAATCCACTCATCTTGCAAACACAACTGCTCCATTTTAGCTTTCAAGAGTACCCAAATAAAGGAAAAGTTCCTTTGGTCTGCTATAGCATTTACCCCTAGTGTGTATGCCGTGTGGTGAATTAATCTATACAAATAATATGATCATAGCAAGGGCTTTGAAAAGTACGAATTTTTGTTCAACTAAACAAACCTACACGGACTCAAAAGTTAATTTGGATTACTAGCGTATCAAATCAAAAGCATAGTGAGATGGAAAAATATGAAATAGATGTTATGGCTCTTACTGTGAGTAAGAAATACTTCTCACTGTCAAATACAAGCTTTACTCGTGAGTTTTCGTCTTCATATGCTATTGTGAGTCATATATGATCAATATTTCTAATCCTCCATTCATTTCACCCCCAAACAATCCAAGGATTGATTCCTACCTAACAGGGTGCAGCATGACTCAGTGATTCCACTTCTTTAATTAAAATAGGAAAATAAAAGAGAGAGAATGGTTCCACTTCAATGCGTGGTACCCCTCCCAACTTGATTCCTCTCCACTACATGCAGTGCTCGAGCCTCTCTATAGATCAAATCTTAAGATCCGATTATTAAAATTAAAGATCGTCACCGTCTTTTATAAATTAATTTATTATGGCATGCATATGGTTTAGAAAAAATGACTTAACAATTTTGACAACCTACTTTTAAATTAATTTAGTAAAAATAAATATTATAGAAAACAATAAGTGTGTTGTTAGATACACATACTACTTGCCAATCAAATTATGTGCAATTTTTTTTTTTTTTTTGATAAACTGCCCGTAGGCTAAACATTAAATAAAAAAGCGAGTACAGATCAGGTTCCAAAATTGAAATACCCCTAACTAGGACTCCCCCTCAACTAAAGCAATCTAAACATATAGCTAAGAAAGACATAAAAAACATGAAAAATAGCAAACATAAATTTTTAAGAAATAAAAAACTAAACAACCAAACTACCTAAAAACCAGGGGGTGGGGTATAAAAAACAAAAAGAGAAAAAAATTAAGGTGGAGCCTCTCGAACTTGTTGAAAATATCGAGTGTCCAAATTCATGAATATTATTTAAAAGAGAAGGATTCTAACGCCGTTAGTTTTTTTTTCTTTTCTTTTTTTTTCTTTTTTTTTTGCCACAAATAACCACAACCTTTTCTTTTATTTAAAATTCAAATATCGAATCCAAATTGTTGATATCATTCAGATTCATTACTAGATACATTACCATCAAAATTTTATAATTTTTTTGTTAATTTGATATTAAATAAAGAAATATTAAATATATATATGAAAATTAATCTAGTATAGTGAATTTGTTTATTTTTCGATCTATTTATCAATTATCAAACTAACTCAACATATACAAATTTTATATGGAATTATCTTAAAATTATACAGAATAATGGTTTAGATTCAATATTTAAATTTAAAATTTTTAAATATAAAATAAAATAGTTAGATGTGGCATTTTGTGGCACATAATGTAGTATTAGAACCCTCTCGTTGATCTGTAATTCCGTATCCCTCTGAACTTGACCCCAAGGCCTCGACCCGGCTCTAATACATCTTTAAACATCTCAACATGCATCTTCACATTAGTTTTTTTTTTTTCCCAACGATAGTCAATTTTATAATATTTTGGAGAAGAAAATGTAAACACCCAAGTGAACGTAAAGCACACATAAAATTGTGAAAAATATAAATCCTGAATAAATTCAATATATAAGTTTGGTTTTAATTAATAGATGTGACTTGTATATGTTTGATATACTACATTTTTTATTTTGTTTACCATCAACTTATTAGTAAAAATTCAAATCGATATAAGATATACACTTAAGAAAATAAATATGAATCTGTATAACCTACAATAAAATATTTGAACATATGATTGATGTTATAATTAAGTATGAATCATATATGAATTTTTATTAAATATTAATCGTACATAAATTAAGATTTGTGTAAGATTTACATATATGAACGCTTTGACACATTAAATTTCGTACCGATCAGCACAAATAAAAAATATCCTAATTATTAACAAACCCCTAACAGATAGGTATACGTTTACAAATCGCATCTGCACACTATATAAACATGATTCCAATATAATCTCACATTTGATTTCTTAAGCATATGATTCTATATTTCAAACTTCTTTATTTCTAAAACGGATCTTATAGGAAACCAAGCGATTTGAAACCAAATCCAGATCCAATAACAACCATCTACATAAGACTACTAGAGCTGGCCATCTTCCAAAACCAGCAAGCACATCAATTGAATATAACACGAGAAATTAATACACCACCCTCAAAGCCACGATTAAGTGCACAGATACAAGAACAAATATTGAACAAGATAGAGATCTCTAGAGATGAGGCCACTCAGCACAGGCGGGTCAGGCACCTGGGCATTTCCAATTCCCATTCTCTACGGATGCATCTTCCTTCTATTAGCAGTGATATTAGTTTCACTTCTTGTGCTCGCCTTTTTGCACTGTCGTTCCAGCAGAAAAACGAATTCTCAATCTTTAGATTTCACGGAGCAGTCGGCTGTTCCTTCTGGGACCGAAGCACGGATTGTTGTTATCATGGCAGGAGACGACAAGGCAACATACTTAGCAAAACCTATATAAGCAGCTCTAAGTTTTGCAATTTGTGGTTTGAGCTGATCCATGAATTTAACATGATTTTCTTCTCTTTTAAAATTTTTTTTTCCCTTTCTTTTTATGGGTTTTTCTTACAAATGAGGATTACCATCCTTGGAGAGGAGATGTAGATAGTATTGTACCTTTGTAGTTTGGAGCCACTAGTGCAATACTAATTAAGGATGCAGAGAAAATAGCTTAGACTTTGCAAGCATTTTAGTGGTGCACATATTAATCTCCAATAATTACAGCAAACAACGACTGTTACATGGACCAATATAAATTTTTGGCTTCAAAAGAATACGACTCTCTAGATACTTTTGACAAAACTAAATTATACATAGGTATAATTCAAAATTGTGGAAAACAGGAGTTATTCAATTGATTATACATAAGTCGGGACCTATACATCAAAACGATAAGGCCTCAGGTAGCTTTGATTGATTCTCCGAATTATTTGCAACTTTTATGTTTGTTTAATGAAATTTGATTTTTTATAAGAACTCTCCCATTTTTTTTTTCTTTTTACCTTAAGAGGGGACTGGGGAGTGACAAGATCCAGTAATCAACATTTGAGTCTTGATACAGGAAATTTTTACGAACAGGAGTAATGTTTTCATGACTGAGTTTTTGTTTAGCAACCTTAATTGTTTAGCAAGAATTTGGTTTGCGGTGTACCCATCAATGCTTCATGAATGATGATAAATATTTCCCATTTAGAGTTTAACATTGAAATTTTTAATCAATCAAAATCTCATGATATTCAATATTTTCTCGTGAAATGTTTATATATAAATTGTGTTTAAACCTTAACTAATACTAGATCAAAATAATATTTGATTAATAATACAAAAGACAATTTTGCATTTTCGTTTCTTCTCTCTACGTTCATTATAACCAAAAAGTTCTAAAATAATTAAAAAAAATCCCAGAAACTACTATTGAAATTATCGCTACCAGTATATGTTTGAACCGCTGATTGACGATGGATGTCTACTGTCAGTATGTGTTGCAAGTTAAACCATGTGACAACAAACTTTTAACAATCCAAAATTTGTTTCACCTAAGTACAGTTTTTAGCCTTATCGACAAAACATATCCTACTTTACTGAACCTATCAATGTTCGCACCTAAAAGAGTTCAGATACAGTCCATAGCTATTCTCGAGATAATGTAGCTTGCGTTAGTCACATTTCATGACTTTGGGTTAGTACATGTCTCAGTTAGAATTACTTCTAGAGGAAAAGCATGTTCAAAACAGAAATTTTTTTATTGAACATTACTGCATACGACTGACGACAGATATATTACCTCATTTCATGGCAATAAATGCTAAATGATTTAAGATTCACTAAATAAATTTTACTAAGCACTGAAACATTAAAATATTACCAAACATCAGTTTAAGTAAGCTCAAAAGAAATGAAGGGATAACAGTGCAATAAGTGTAACAAATAATGTTCCTCGTCAAACACAACAGCAGAGAGCTGTTGGGAGAACAATTCTGACACACTAGGAAATAGTAGAAAGAACAGCTCAAAGATCAAGCACAAAAGCTACCGAACACAACAAATAGAATCATAAAAAGTGTAAAAATTGAACAAATATACACTAGATACAGCAATCAAAATAAAATCCTAAAGAAAGAGTCAGATAGTTATTGATCAGCACGAATGCCAAGTATGCATTGTGCTAGATGCGTCAGATACGGTTCAGATTGTGAATTGTTCCTACTCAATATGGGAACGAGGCTCTGCAACTCTACATTAAATTCGTTCTCAAATTTCCTGAAACAACAAAGTTGCACAACATTTGATCAAAGGGATATATCATATGTCACATATTGTTATCTGATGTTTTTGCAGGGTTATACATGACATTCAGAATTTTTTAAAAAATTTATGTTTCAAATAGCTGCAAAAGAATAAATATCATGCATAACCCCAAAATACTGGAAATATCAGAAAAAACTCAGAAATTAAAAAAAAATGATTAATATAACCCCTCTTCCTCACCAAAAGTTCATGCCCAAAGCCCCAAACCACCTCTTCTTTTTAGTTTTTTATAGTATATGTACAAAAAATGAGGAAGATGAGAGGGTTTATCCATGTCATTTAACTACAATCAGAGTTTCATGCAATTGAGCAGTCAAAGGAAGAAATATAACATAAGTTGTCCTCATTGGCAGTGAGAAATGGTCAACAGTTCAATTGGTGGATTGCTCAATTTGCAACAACCTTGATTGCAGTTCACAATAGAAGTGCCCATGTATTAACATCAAAGTAGATGGAAGTAGAATACATGATAGAATCAGAAATGACAGTGTTCTCCAAGGCAAGCTTTAGTTGCTGTTCCTTAAGTTGTGATTGTTTTATCCTAGCGGTTGTGGCTAACTTTGCATCCCTCTCTGGCAGCATGTTCATTGATGGTATCAGAACTTGAATTGAAGTTGCATACCGAAGGCATAATGCCTTCAATTTCTCCACTTTCTGCAATATTTATTACATCAATAAGCATGTGAAAATTGAGGGAAAGTTTGGTCCATGCTTTAACTAAATCTACGGGAGCTTATTTAATAAAATTGTGACGGGATATGTTTATTAAGGACAAATAAGCTATTAACTAAACTGATTGGTTAACTATGGATTAGTGAATTTAACCATATTAAGCTGCCCAACAAATAGGTGGGCATTGTTTGGAAATGTCTACAAAGAAATTATTATCAGTTTCGGGAAATTGTATAATGTATTATAGTTCCGGAATGTCACAATGTAAATGATCTTGCCATGAATTCATAACAATAATAAAAATGATGTAATTAACCAACGTTTAGTAGAGGTGATTGAGGTACTTGCAATATAAAGAGATCACTATTTGATGAACCAAATATGACAGCCATGTATTACAATATTGTGTAACCATAGAACTTACCTTGAGGAGCTGAGGCATAAGCAGCAAGCACTCCTTGAGGCATTTATGAAGAAATAAATCATGGAATTCAATAACCTGCACCAATTTGTTCTTCCATTTATTTTCTAATGGAAAGGATGTGTCATAAATCAGAATTAGGGCTTAAGTAGAAATAATTATGAATACCTCATCTATGCTCTTTGCAGTTAGGAGCCGGTCATGCATCATGTGCCAGTTAGGTTCGAGAACCTGAAAAGGAAAATTCAAATAAGGTATGATACACAGATGAAAAAAGAAATATCAGAGATAATGCATAAGAAATAGTGTTAATACCTCAAAAGTAAGATAATGTAAAAGGCTATCGATAAACTTGAGCATACTTCGGCAAAGAATTGATGACCTTGAAATTGGTGTTCCTAGAATTTTGCATGCACGAAAGCCCTAAAAAGACAATGATTAAGTTAATTTTGTTCCAAATTGTATCTGATGAATGGAATTAGCAGTTTTCTCAAAGAATTTCCAAATAATACCCTGCTGCAAGGATATGTCATAAAATAGATGGCCCAATTGCTCCTAAATTATTCTATTTCAGCTAAAACATATTGCTTCAGAAAAGATTTATGAAATATTAAAAGAAACATGAAAAACCATATTGCAGGGTTTAGGTTATATGGATGATAAAATTAAACTTGTAAATATTTAACAGACACCCTTTCCATTACAATCAAGGACAATTGCCATTTACAAAAAAATCAGAAAAGTTGAGTGGGAGTAATAAATGCAAGCCCTGTCAGGCATGAGGATTGAAAAATCAGAAATAAGCTGAGTACTACTTACCAAGCTATTTTGATAAATTACCTGATGTAATTGCCAAGCAGTACAGAGCTGGCGGCTGACGTGCTTGCAGTGAAACAAAAGCCGAAAAATCATTTGGTACTTGGTCAAAGCTTTCCTCGATATTACAAGTGAGAGAGGCCATTGCACCTGCATATACACAACATTTTGTCTTTTTCTCTCGTCACTAGAAAAAGAAAATATATATTATATGAGGGCTGGCAACTAATCTTGTCAGGTCAACATGTTTAATTAAACAAAGAACAACAAAATTTAAACTGAAGCCTATATCCTAAATGGTCCGGAAGTGGTCAGTCAGTCAGTGTGCTACACTAACCAGCTCAATCGTAGATGTCAGATTCACCTTTATGTTGCATTTAAATTGATTTAATTCAGAGAAATGAAATACAAAGTGATTCAGTCAGGTTTGGCCACAAACAGCTGGACAGATCAATAACCCAACCCACCTGCAACTCAAGAAAGTAAAGCACCAGAACATACCAGCTAATCTGACTGCTAGAGAGAAACCAGTTTTGGGTAAATGTAATAGGAAGGTTGGCTGCATAAAATGTATCAAAATTAAGATGGTAAAAGACACCTTATAGCTAAGGGAAAATGTTTCCAAACCGGTAATGTTTAATGGTTCAGCTAGCTCCGGGTCTTCAATAGCAGCATCATTTCCACCAGAAACAGGTCCTGGAAGGTCTTTCAGAGTAGCCAGTGTCTTTTGCAAAGAAACCTTTTCCTGTTGAGAATTAAATACAAAAATATTAAAATTAAGTGGAATACACAGCATAATCATATCAATATTTGGAAAAAAAAAAATGAAGTATTTTTTAAATGTGCAACTTTTTTTACCACACAGCATGTTAACTCTTCATGGCATGGGTCAGAAGCTGCAGCGGTCATTCTCAGAGCAAGGTCTAGCAAGGACTATAATATAAATAAAAAATAAATACTATTATAGAAAGAATAACAGTATAAACTGTATTCATTATAGATTTATATTTTTGAACTAAAGATTTTTGTAACATATAAGCACCTGAAGTTTCTCAGCAGATACTTCTTTAGGACTCTTTGAGAGTTCTTCTCGAGCAATATCCATAAAGTGGACCAAGAAATCTCCCTTTAAGGAAAATGAGAAAATTTCAAGAAAGAAACTCAGAAACAGCACCCAAAAAAATTCTCGTTAATTTAAAGCATTTAAGGACAATATCAGACTTATGTACCAACCCTAGAAGAAAGAAAGTAAAAGATAGATATTAAAAGGCAAGTTACTGTGTTTTTCTTTTAATCTCTTCTTTTACCAAATAATTGCCAGTTGGTGTTGGCATAGAACAATATTAGAGTATGAGAGCTGAAATGACATGCTGTAAAACTCACAAGTCACTACAGAAGTACAAACAATTTTTTCTAATAATGAAACTTTTACTGTCCCTACTTTAAAATCTTATAGCTCATCAAGGTAACAAAATTAGGAAATAAAATAAAGCAAAACGTAAAGAGTTCAGGTTCTTTATTCAAAAAGGAAACTCAAGGACCAAAATAAATAGAATCAAAAGTTCATGGGACCAAACTGCACAGTTCAGAAAAGAAAATACATATAGAAATGTGCACCTGGTCAACCAGTAAGTAACGCTTCAAGGACCTCAACTTCCCAATGAGATCGTACTTTTGTCCCAACAAAAATCAAAATTATAAAAAGGACAAAATAACATTAGTTCACACAATATTTAAAAAAAATTTACATTGAGTAAGAGTGCCAATTATATAGAAAGAACACCTTGTTTTTTATAAGAGTGAGGAGTTCGCCACTTGCAAAATCATAAGCAGCCTTGATTCTTTCAAGGTACTCATGGTTTGGTCCAAAGCTTGTAAGTTTTGAATTCTCTGACACTGGCACCTAACACAAACTTTCTTCAGATTTTCTATACAGTCCAATATGTCCTCTGAGAAATAAAATTTCCTATTCAAAGATTTAAGCTCAATGCTGTACCAGTCACACTTTTGCAAATTACACATGGATCATGATAATTTACCCAGTTTACAAACTGCAGCTAACCATTGGCTTGCAATAGAAAGGTAAGTATTGACAATTTTATCCTCTGACTTCAAGAAAATTCTCTTTTAAGCACCAAATGCAACAAAACCAAGCCAATGTAAAACTTATGTTGTAGGTTTGAAATTTACAATAAGCTCATGGTAAAAATACAATCTGGACATAGTATGAAAATTCTGACAATTTTTGCTTGATAGAACCTTGGTGCAATTTCTAAATAAGGCAATAATAATCGGAGCTAAATGCAAAAGTGAGAACTGAGGAGTATTAGGTATTAGTTGTAAAGATGGAACAGTTCTGAATGTCAGTGCTGACAACCCAAAAGAGAATACCTGCACGTGGTGGCCACATTCCCGCATGACATTTAGATATTTTCCAGTGGTAAGAATGGTATGAGAAACACTCCTCAGAAAAGAAGGTACACCATCTTTGAGCTTGTACCTGTGTTCCCAATACTTGGCATCATAATCTTCCGTTAAGCTCTCCTGCCATACAGAAATTTAAAATAAACTAATAGTGTGGTTTCATATTTCTTTAAAAAATCAGTTTTAAGTCCCAAACAAAGGATCACCAAACAGGCCAACAGTACTTTTGTGTACTCAAATAGCATTTTTGCAGTATATATATGTATAAATGAACAGAGGCATTTTTTAAATGGACTATATTGCCTTATCTTAGTTCAGAAGCATCAGTTAGGTCTCAGTTAGTCTCAGTTAAGTATTGACAGGATTGGAATCAATCATTCAGAACTGCCAGTCTAGGCTAGAGATCAAAATTTCAGCCGTAGTTAGTTTTGACAGGATCGGCACTGATAAGGTTTCAACAGTTTCTTTTTCCATGCCAGAACTTCCTATGTAGCCATGGGCAAGAAAAGTAATACAGAAAAATAAAAGGAAGTTTCTTAACAGACAAGTACCTAACAAAATAACCCTTTACATACATAACCCTAAAAAGGTGAATAAAAAAGCACAAAGAAAAACATATCAGAGAACAAAAATAATGAAGGATATTTACCTTTTGCAATGACTTGTTTTCAGAAATGAAAAATTCACCATAAGGATCATCTATAACTCCTTCATAAACCCATCTAGATAGAAATGTTTTAAAAAAAAAATAAGAATTGAGTTAACATTTACAAGTATGAAAACTTACACAAAGCAAGAAGGCTGGAGAATATGGCTATTACAATTTTACCTCTCCAATATTTTGAAGTATGCAGCACTTGCACATTCTGTCATTCTTTCAAGCAAAGAACGAACAGCATTGTCACCAGCCATAGCCTTAACCTACCACACAAAACACCAAACTATATTCATACTATACATTGAATCAAATATTGGTTTAATTAAACTCCAGTTAATTTGTTGTTAAATTGAATAAATGGAAAGAAACTTGCTGAGGCATGATTTGGCAGTAAATGCTCACATTAAATATCATTAAGACTTCTTGTGAATTTACATTAAAAAATATATATATAATCCAGACAAACAAACAAAAAAGTGAAAAATATCATAACAGAGAGGATGGATAAGCTTACTTGGCTCTCAAGGAGATTTAGAGTAGCAGAGCCAGAGACATTGTCAGTTATGGCTTTCTCAACAAGAACTGCCAAAGCATTCATCGAACTCATCATCCTCTGTACCACAAAAACAACTTATTATATTTTGTATCAATTTGTCCATTCCAGTCCTGCTTGTTACCAACACTGAAACTTTAACATTCCTACAATTACTTGTTTCCTAGTAACCAAATAAGATTGAAAACAAAATATCATTTCCGTCATCAGGCCATCATCATATCAATAAATCTATCTTCTTTCATCAAAGTGCATTTTTTATCATTTTTTGCAAGGTAATTAAAGAACAGTTAAGGTTGCACTCAAGTACAGTCAACAGAGAATCAAGAATGGACACACACAGAGAGTACCTGACAAAAAAACCAAAGGCCTTGTGAAGATAGCTTGCCAAGACGAAATTGATGTTCCAGTTGGGCAACCATTGCCTGATAATCCTATAATTAAAAATAAATATTGTAGTTACTGACTTGAAGGGTTACTTATGTTGAGCACTATATAAATACTTACGAGAAGAAAAGCTCTAATAGCAGCTGCTAGAGCATGGTTGACGAAACCATTCTTGAAGTGTGACCTGGACTCCACAAAATGGTTAACCAGCACATAACCCTCGCACAAAGGGAATATCCTACTAGTCAACTCCTGCACAAAAGAAATAATAGATACGTAACCAATTGAAGTTTTAATTACCTTCATGACAAAACTGAGACCAGATTGGCTTAACAGATAAGTGATGGGGGTTGGGGGTTGAGGCAAACATGGACTTAGTTAAGCTGACTGCAGCATTAATGCAGTAATCAGGAAACTGCACAATACCAGTCAATCCAATGATTGTCGGTTGTTGCAGGATTTATGATAAGTTGACAATTATTTGTAATAGATGAAGCATAGAACATAGCAGGAATGAGATTGCACATAATTTATGCAATTTGGGTTAATTTAAGCTTAATTTGTACAGATGAGAAAATAATCAGCTTAAATTACTAAAGCTGCACAGTCAGGGAACCAACTCAAGTAAATTGGACGCTGTATTGCACATAATTAATGCTAGGTTAAATTTGGTCATAAGTTGAAGATATTTGAGGTTCACCTGTAAGGCAAGGTCCATGGACGTATCAATTTGGAAAACAACGTAACCATCCTTTCCTCTGATTCTCTTTATAGAAATGTATCTCCCTTCTATTCCTACTAACGCATAAAGCAAGTCTTCTATCAAGAAAGGCTCCTGTTTAGTTATTTAATTATTGCAGAATTAGTAACTATTAGGAGCTTGTGTCCGCAGACAAGTTAACAATCAATTCTCAACATTCACCAAATAAAAACAAAAGAATGTTTTCCACTTATGCTCTTTAATCTATTCTAATTTTTTTCTCTGTGTTTCCCAGGGTGAAATTTTATCAAGTCTGAGGTTAATAGAAGCAAAAAATTGGTCAAGTAGCGGTTAATGGAAACCCAATTCAAGGTATAAAATATTATGAATGAATACGACTACAATTAAGCACTTGTGATTATTATATCTTCTTCCATCTTTCTTTTTCCTAGAGATGTGCAACATATGTTGCTACTAGGTTGCACAAAACACACGTAAGTGGTTAAACTCAGGTGTAGAACAGACATAATTGCTCCTATGGTTTTTGTTGGATTCATTTTCAGCTTAATTGATTGTGTTGCAGTACCAGAAAGCAATAAGTACAATACTGCACAGCTACTGAACATATCAGCACATTATCGACTGGTACCAAATCAGTCAAAATTGCAATATATACATGAAACGAACTTACCTGAACTGAAACAGCAAATGATGCAATATCCTTCTCATTGCCTCGGCTGAAAATCACACAAAAATCAAATCAGCATTAGATAAAATCCTCAATTTTGTCATCAGTTGAACACTTTTTTTTAAGTAATTTGTTCTACTTTCACCTCTGACAAGGCTCAAAGCTGTAGAGTAAATGTCGAATTAAAAATGTAACAGGATCTTTAAGCAATAAAGTAAGAAAACACACCTGCTGAGGTCATATTGATAAAGGGGTTTAGACGCCTGCGCCATCTGCGATGATTTAACTTCCTGCAATTATAATGTTAATAAGAAAAAAAAGAAAGAAATATCTCAATGTATTTTCTTTTTTTTTTTTTATTGTGGTAGGGTGACATTGGAACTTTGTATTTTTAAGGAGTGTCTCATACAAAATAAAAGTTAAAAAAATTCAGAGCAAGGTAAGAGACCTGATGGAATCGGCCGGTGAGGAAGGGACGGTCGAGATTCCATCTGGGAATGGCGGGGACAATGTCGGACATTTAATGCGGAACGAAAGATCCGAGGTGAGAAGGGATGGAGGCGGAGCGACAAGTACTGGGGAGTGTAGATCTGAAGTGAAGAGTGAGAAGCGAAAGAGTTGGTGGAAGAGGCGGAGGTTCGGTGGGGCGGAAAGGGAGTGGCGGAGGAGACAGACTGCGGAGAGGACTGTACACTGCGTATTGGCTTTGGTTTGGCTTGTTTGGAGAATGAGTTTTTGAAATTTCGGCGAGCCAAATGCGATTGTCCCAAAAAAATTGTTATGTTTATTTTGTTTTTCTTTGAAAATTTATTCTTCTTCCATATGTAAAAGCGTATAACTAAGCCGGACAAAATTAAAAGTGAAGCTCAAGTTCAATACATTGAACAAGGATATTCGTTTAATACGCTTATTTTTAAATTTGGAGTTTCGACCGCGATGGATCCAAATCTTTAAATATTATCCTTTTTATATTGAAATATTGTACGAAGCGAATTTTATATTTTTATAAATTTTTGTTTTTTAGAAATTATTATTTTAAGCCGTTCATAAATTTTACAAATCGATGATATTGTCTTTTAAAAAGTACATGTCGTGTCGTGTTGATCATGGTATCTGAAATTCTAGATCATTTGTCATGTCTAGATCATCTGTTGTATCGTGTCTAAATAGTAATGTGTCATATCGTGCTGTGTCTAAATTCTAAAAAATAAACACGACAACTAAGGACAAGACTAGAATTCTTTGTATGTTTTTTAAGACACACATTGCTGGGTTTTTACGGACATCCATTATTGATTTGACGGTTGATGGTAGAAATCCAGCAGTGCGTGTCTTGAAAAAAAATATGCAGAGGATCTAAATCTCTAAGGACATGTCACACCTCATGTGCTCGTGTCATTTTGTGCCATGTCTTCTTTAGATGTTTCGTGTCATGACGTCTTTGAACACATTTGAATATTCAAATTACGAAATCATCCTTACAAATAGATAATATAAGAATTTTCTTGTTATTTCATAAAATTTATCATCATTACCTCTTATTATATATACTTGTCGTGTTATGTCTATATGGATAATTTTTGTGCCGTGTCTATGCTATCAAAGTCGGACACAAGACATGACACACTTTAAGTCCATATCTTGTATGTATTTTACTGTGTCGTACTACATTTGTACCGTATCTTGTCCTGCCGGGTTCGTACGTGTTGTGTTTTTTTAGAACGCTTAAATGTGGATAGTGGATACCTTCACAAGATCATACTACTAGTATCAACTGGGCCAAGGTGGGTGAGTTTTGGGCCTGAGGTCTGAAATGATGAGCTTTTGTCTGGGCTGTCTGATGGGCTGACGTGTGTCTGCTAATTGCATTGCATCTGGTATTGTTTCTGATTCACTTTTGCACTAGTGTGGCTTAGGCACCTTGGAAAACCTTTTCATCCTGCCAATCTTTTGGAGTAGTTTACTATTTTCTCAAGCTATGAAACTAATTGATGAACATAACTCACTGTTCCAATCTTCGCATTCTGAATTCATCATTCTCCAAATTTGATGAAGAGATTTTATTTGGGACGAGGCACCGATGAAGAGATCTACTAAAACTAATGCTGACGGATTATTGCTCTTACTAGTTATGGCACAAAATAAGCCTTGCTGAAAGGTCCTAACGACGAAGCCTTCTTCACTGTTATCAGCTTGGTTACTTGATGCACTGCTCAGGGACAACAAATTCAGGCATTATATGTTAACATTTGTACCGAAATTGCAAAAGTCAAAGTTGAAGGAAACCTATTCAAATAGAATATTTTATCATTCAAAAACACAAGCCCAATAAAACACAAGCCTAATATTTTAGGAATACCTAGGGCAGATATGAAATGCCACGAAAACAAACTAAAACAAACCAATGACCAAGAAACATACATAGTACATAAGAATGCTAATCATACAATTAGCAGACTCGGATGAGGTTAATTGAAGAGCTTATACCATGTCCAGGAGATCATTGGACTTAATAGCAGGATCCCACCGGTAGTTAAGCTTCAATAAAGGCCATTTACCCAGCAGATATGTAAGGAAGGGAAACCCAATTGATAGAGTACAAATTAAAATAGCCAACCACAAGTATTGAGGGGCCACTACCGTGTACAAACCAGTTGCAAATGCCATAGTAGTTGACATATATGCAAACCATGTAAGTTTCTTAGTAACAGATAAGTAATAAAGCAAGAAGTTGAGGTCCTCCCCCCTAGCCATGAGGCACATGAAGGCAACAGCAAGAGAAGAGCACATTGCTAATGTGTCAAAAATAAGGAAGGCCTTAAATGCAACCTTTCTTGCCATGACAGGAAGTCCTTCGGTTCCTGAATCATTGCTGTATCCTCCAGGCAGGGTGAAAGCAGCAGCAAAGGTAACTGTGGCAATGAGGATTGCCACTAGAGATGTGTTGTTTGTGTATGTTTTGGTGAGTTCTCTTAAGCTGATACTTTGCTTTGCATTGACAGTTATCCTCCTCATTGCTAACTGACTAATGTAAAATGGTGTAGCCTCAGGATCAGATTTCGACATCAGCATGAATACTTCATTCTGCATTCACCAGAAAAGAGGGTGCAAGTTAAGAAGAGAGGAAAGAAATGGACAGGCACAGTTGTCCCGCACAGATAATATGATTAGTCCTCTTTCATGGAACTCTGCTTGTGTTACGTATAAACTTAATTTTTTATGGATAAGTGAGGTTATTTAAAACATACCCAGTTTAAATATTTTGCACTATCTTTGGCTTCAATCAACTGCCAAAATGCTGGTTTACCCTCGCTGTCATAAATTCTGACGTCTATTTCAGGATGATGCAGTAAAGCACGAACGATTTCTGGATTACAATTTTGGACAGCATGATGTAAAGCAGTTCTCCCGTTGTTATCCCTCATGTTGATAAGTTTGTCAAGTTGACGGTTTCTCAGAATGAACTGTACAAACTTTATATGGCCTTCAATAACTGCTTGATGAAGAATTTGTCAAACCAGCTCCGTTGCAATAGGGAGCATCTGGGCAATTCTTGAGAATCTCTCTAGCAACATCAACATTACCTCGAGATGCAGCGGAAATGAGGAAAGGGTTTTCATCATGACTACTGTCAACAAGATACCCTAATGAGAGATCATGTTGCAGCATTATTTTGATCACAACAGCCTGATTACGATTCACGGCATACTGAATCGCCATGTGTCCTGATATATTTCTTTCTCTAGCTAATTCAGGCCGACTTTCCATAATTGTTCTCATGATTCCTACAAATATGCACGATGCACCAACAAATAACAGTGGAAATTGTAAATTAAATCTTATCTAATAGCCATTAGTTTTGTGATTACTAATGGTAAAATTACCAATATTGAGTATTGATTATAAAATACAGTACAGCTTCGGATTTGTGAGTATTTCTGGTGGAGGTTTGTATGGTACATTTATTTGGTGTAGTCCTAATAAAAAAAAGTGATATTTTAGATGTATACTCATTTGTCATGTTATTTGAGTTTTTAATCTAATTCGAGCACCGTTTAATAGCATCAGATCTTTTGGAACTATTAACTATTGAATTTCATTGAATTTTGATAGAGCCAAAAACGTTTAAAAATAAATAAATTGATATACTCTCTATTTAAATGATGCAAGATGTCTACAACTCTGATTCTGCTGTCTGAATACATTTTCAAATACAGTTCTTGGAAAACACCAGTATTCAGTAAATGTGAACAACAATTACCCCCCAAATATTAAAGAGCGTTTTCATGTAGAATACATTTATTTGTATCTTTAAGTATACTAACCTAGATTTTTATTTCTTACAGCTGCATGGAGAGCATTGTCATCATAAGCCCCCTTATGACTGAAGTTATCAGTTTCCAACAACCGCTTGAAAACATCGTCAAAACCTCTCATGACAGCGATATACATGGGTGACTCATTGTACTTGTTGATTCTTTGTGATAAGTTGGGCTCTGCTTCAATCAACATCAGTGCAATGCCCGTGTGGCCATGGCGAATGGCATGGTGCAGTGCAGTATCCCCATTAATGTCAGAGTTTAAGATCATCTTAGTTAACTTTTGTTCTTTATACTTTTCCAGCAAGGTGGTTACCAGAAAAATATGGCCACTTTTCACGGCAACAATTAAGGGTGTCTCTCCATATGAGTTGACTCTGGAGAGAAGAGATTCATTTTGTGTTAACACTGTCAAGGAGAACTCCTCGTGACCAAAAATCAATGATATGTGAAGGCATGTACTCCCTTGTGGAGTTATTCCAAGCAAAACATTAGGATCATTCGAAACCATGTGCTTCAATTCACTTAAATAGCCAAATATGGCTGCTTTAAGCAACCTCTTGTCAATTAAACGAACTTCACTGTGGGACTGAGGCTCATTGATTTGATGTCCCCGTCCAATAAATCGTTCATCCATGGGTGCACCATTCGTGCTTGAAGAAGCGCCACCTGTATCTGCAGTGATCTCACTCACATCATTATTAATTGAGGTACTAGGATTCATTGCCTTCTGCTGGATATTTAGGATGATTATTAGCTCTCTCTGTTCTGGCTACAGAGTCAGGATGTCTGGTAATGATCTCTGGAGGTTTTTGTCTGTTTCACAGCTATCTGATGGGATACAATTGATATTTGATGGGTATAAATACAGATATTTGAACCCTTACATGCGACACCCTCTTTGTAGTACAGGACCGAGTCTGAATGACGAATGATTAACATACTGGTTCAGTCACCTTGGATTTAAAAAATGACGCTAGTACGTTCTATCCTTAAACTATTGAGCAAAAGTCTGGGAATTAAAATCCTGGAGAAGTAATCACTGCTCATAGGTTGCTCATATATAGCCAGTTGTTATTTGTTATTTTATTTTTTGTGTCTTTTCCATTGCATATATAGGAAGAGGCCTTTCCATCGCAGATTGTGACTGCACGTTTCCTACGTTGTGAATTGGCATATATAGTTTTTAAATATACCTTCTCTAGTTGTTGAAACTGAAGTTTATGAATTATCATACTTTAGAAGATCAAAGACTTGCTTGAATAGAAGTTGATAGGCATTATTTGTCAAAACTTTAGATAGTCAGTTGAGCAACATAAGAAGCCATTCGAATCCCCATACTGGTGAACCTCAAAAAAAAAAAAGGGGGGGGGGGGGGGGGGGGGGGGGGGGGGGGGTGTATCCCCATATTGGTCTCTCCATACATGTTGACATTAAGAGGAATTCAAAACCATGTAGAATCCGGCCGAGTCATTCAAATTTGTACATTTAGATAAGTGTAAACACAGTTTTTTAACAATTTATTGTGTTATTTATAACTAAAATAAAATGAAAGGGAACTTTGAAAATTAATTATTGAACTGGACAAGTTGACAATCCTAAATTTCCGATCTCTTAATTAATCTAGTATATAAAATGAAATCCAAGTATTATAAAATTTTATGTAACACACATCTCTCTTGTGAACCAATGGTGGAAGCACAACTCGCAACATAAGAAACAATAGGGACTCTGCGGCTCGCATTGGTGAAAATGGAGATGAGGATCTCTTGGACATCTAGATAGCATTAGTAGAGGATCTTTTAGACTAATAAGAGTGTTTTATCAATTTTAGGGGTGTGCAAATCAATTCACGTTTTGGGATTAATACGTTAATTTCTTGTAATAGTAACTGTTAATGTGCTAAAATTTTCTAATCGGGAATGTGTCACACTCACACCATCTGAAGCGTATGTAAGAAGATATGTCTTTTTTTCTGCATCATGCATTTAATCACTCTATACCTTAGTATGAAGCTTCGGCAAAATTGAAGACAATCAGAAATAATGTGTGACTATTTTTTAGAGTTTAATTTGAATTGCTTGGAGATGTGCTTTTTTTTTAATTAATAGGGATGTTGTGCTTTTCACTATTACTTATATCTAATTTATTTGTATTGGCTTTATTATGGTCAGTTTACAATTTACTTTTCTAATTGGTGGTCGTGTTAGTATCCGTATCCGTATCCGTATCCCAAAAAAAATGTGGATATGGATATGGTTTTGACACCATCCGATCTATATCTGTATTTTATGAAAAAAATATATAGATATTATCCGTATCCGATAAATATTAATCCATTTATCCGTATCTTTAATGGCACAAGATAATTAATATAATTACTTACCTACATTAGAGGAGATTTTAAATAGATAATACTTAAACTTTTATTAGATAAATTCCCTTACAATAATATTTGATTTGAACTAGTAATATAAAATTAATTTTATTTTCTATTATCAAGATGATTATGTATGATAACAACATTAAAATTATTTTTTCTCTACTAATGATGATTGCATATGATTAATATACTCTTTTGATGTATGATGACATTTGATGTCGATATTCTATCTTGTATATTTTTTATTTCTATTAGTTCGTTAATTTATAAATATTTGTTTTAATATCCAAAATATATCCACATTTGTGTCCGTATCCGACAATATCTGATCTGTATTCGTATCTGTTTAATATCCAAACATATCCGTATTTGTATTCGTATCCGATAAAAAATATGGATACGAATATAGTTTCACCGTTATCCGACTCTGTATCCGCTCGGTTTTCACCCCTAGCATTGACTATTAGTGAAATAAGGATCACGTGGAAAGGCTGCAGTGCACGGAATATTAGAAGAAAAAGATGAAACTGGAGAGCAAGCGGTACGAATATTGGAAGAAATAAAAGAGACTGTCGGATGGGTTTGAATGGTCTAGATTTACTGCGCTGGATGGTATCGCGCTACTCCAGATTTGGATTCCAGACTTATGTCTTGGCTGTCGACACTGGGATTTCTGGGTTGCTTGAGGCGCAGACTTTGGTTTTTCTTTTATTTTTTTCCTTTAGTTGGATGATCATATATAATGATCTTTTTGTATGAATTCTTTTGGCATCAGTAAAGTATGCTGGCTTCTCTGTATTAAATAGCTTTTTTTAAAAAAAAAATCTCTTGTGAAATTGAACAAGATGCGATTTAAATTTGATATTTGAATTTTAAATTTTAAATAAAAAATTTAAAAATAAAGTTGTGACATTTAAGGCGTTCTTAAAATTTGGCACCAGATCTCCTCATATTATATTTACATGTATGTATATAGTACGATATTAGTATAAAAATAACGATGTCCTACTTTAAAATTGAAATTAATAGACATCTCATCCATCACCCAAGTATGTACACTAGTTTCGAACTAATCTGAAAAATCATTTGAATAATTTTCTACAAAAATCGCGTCAAACCTTGGCCTTTTAATTTTTTTTATTAGTTATTTAACAAAAATTTAGTTAAGGTTAACATATATTTTTAATAAATAGTGATTTAATGTTGCAGGAACAAAGTAAATGTGAATGTCAATATACACTGAAAGTATGCAGTGGGGAATTAAAATGGACGCAAGCATGGGCATTTTGCCCCCTTGTTTTTTTTTTTTTTTTTGTAAATTTTATAATATTTGTATTATTCTTCTTTTAGAAATTTCATATAATAATAAGCATAGTCATACAATGTGAATATTGCCTATGCTTAATTTTTTAATAAAATGGTAAGTGTTTTCTTTCCTATGCCTAAGTAAATTCCTGGATCCACTGGAAGTATGCATTTTCAAGTACGCAAGAAAAACACTTTTTATCCAATTATCCTGATATGACTACAACAGATAACAAAATAAAATTATGAGGAAGAGCTGGGGGAAGCAGACCCACACAGTTGCGTAGACACAGACGAAATGTTCAGTCAGTCACGGCACTCTGCTTATACTATTTGCAAACTGACGTATTCGCATTAACGTCTATGATAATTACTTCCTGCATTTGTTAATATCAATTCTAAGCCTTCCTTCTGCATCAATTATAAGTTTATAACTTATAAAAGTAAACTAATTGCATTTCCCCTTAATAATTAAATTCTCCCTTGACTTTCAATTACTACTTATACATATACTTGGGTTGATAAGATCTAGATATACTTTTCGGAATTGATAAGTACCATACGTATTTCTATCTAAAATCTTTAAATTAAAAGTGTTACAAACAGAATTCGTCATCTATTTTGGAATCTCTCAAAAAGAGTGAAATACAGTCCAGGCGGAAAGAGAGCACGTGTGCGGAAGCGGAACTTGAGGGGAATAACCCGAATAAGGATGTGAATTCTTGCCGAAATTTTTAATAACGGAAAAAAATGACTCAGAAATTTTAATAGGCGCATAGAACAATTTTTTTTTTCAAAAGGCAGAACGCTATTGCGCCGTTCTGAATGGCGTAATAGTGAAGGTCTATTGCGCCCTTTAGAAAGGCGCAATAGGAGAAAAACGACAAAATGGGCGTGTGGCCTGGCATGGCTTTTGGCATGGGGCTTATTTCGGCAGAGGAGAGAGAGGAAGAAGAAAGAAAGGAAGAGAGAAAAGAAGAGAGAAGGAGAAAGAAGAGAAAAAGAAAGAGAGGGAAGAGGACGGCCAGAGAAAGAAAAAAAAAGAAAGGAAGGAGAAAAAGAAAGAAAGGGAAGAGGAGTTCGGCCAGAGAGAAAATATATGTATATATTTTTTGTGTTATATATGACAATGTATATATATTATTAATTTGTGTTATCTTTTTAATATGTGTTATTTGACAATATTATTTTTTATATTATTATATTAATTTGACAATGTTATTTTTATATTATTAAGTCATTGAGTTTGATAATGTATATATATGATAATTTGTGTTGTATTATTATTAGTTTTTTATATGTATTCTTTAAAATTAATGAAATATGATTTTGTTGTCCATGTATTTTGTTGTACAATTACTTATAGAAAATTAATTTAAGAATTTTATATTTATAATTAAGACAAAAAAACTACAACTTCAACAAAATTAAAAGAACTAACTAAACCATAATAATAAAACATAACTAAGTTACTAAACCATAATAATAACAACCGCAAATCATTACAAAACACACCATAACAAAACACACCATAATAATAACTAAGTTATTAAACCATAATAATAAAACACACCAAAATAAATAAAAAAATTAGAGATCTTGACTCTTTACATATTGCAGAATTTCATCCCACCATGGTTCATCATCTTCATCTTTTTTTTTTCCGGTTGATTAGTGGCACCGGTGTTGTCAGCGAACTGAGCGGCTTCGTTCCAGAAAGCTTCCTCAGCCTCTTGCTTTTCTATCTCTGCCATACATCTTGCTGCATTTGCTCTTTGTCCTACTCTTTCTTCCTCATAGTTCGTACGCCTTCTCTCTAATTCCTCAAGTTCTTGTTTCTTTCTCCTAGTCGCCTCTTCTTCCTATAGCTTTTCTTTACGATACTCTTCTGCATATCTTATCTCCCACTGACAATACTTTTCTATTTTTTTATCTCACTTAATTCTCTTTTCCTCTTCCTCCCGAGCTTCTCTTTCTTCCTTGTCACGGCGCTGGTGGTCATCGTAGTGGTCACGCAAGATGGTTTCTTTGTAGTTGAAAACTTGACCACATCTTGTACAGTTTACTGTGTGATCTCCACGATAATTAAATATTGATTCAACAAGAGTAAATGGTGTTGGTATTGGTGTCCATGTCTGTTGTCCAGTGATCGGTTTACATGGCAAATATTCTGACCAATCGGTTCACTTTGGATTGGTTTCAGAACTCATCAGAGCACGCTTAACTTTTCAGAACTCATCAGAGCACGCTTAACTTTTCAGAACTAATCAGAGCACGCTTAACTTTTCAGAACTAATCAGAGCACGCTTAACTTTTCAGAACTCATCAGAGCACGCTTAACTTTTCAAAACTCATCAGAGCACGCTTAACTTTTCAGAACTCATCAGAGCACTATGTAAATGAAATTTTGAAAATGAAATTTCTTGGTGTTTTGTGAATTTTATTGTGATCCAACGGTTTGTCCAAAAATTTTGAAATTTGAGTATAAGAAAATAAGTATGCTAGTTAGCATTGTATAATTTTTTGAACCTTTATTGTCGGGTTTCTAGTGGCCAACTTTTGGTACCCGTGCAGTTAATAATGAGATGAAATTAACAATCCATACAAATACTAAATAATAATATTCCAATCCATACCAATATTACAATCCAAACTTGAAATATTACAATCCAAACTTTAAATATTACAATCCAAACTTGAAATATTACAATCCATACTAATATTAAAATATTACAATCCATATAAATATTAAAATATAACAATCCATAGAAATATTAAATGTCACATCCCGGGTATGATATGACAGAATCCCGCCACGAAAGTACTGATGTTAGTACTTCCGTAAGGCTTAGGTTTTAATTTAACTTATGAAAGACGCATATATTTTTTTTTTCTTTTGATAATATAATCGAATATTATCAGTATGACGATAGTAGAAATATAAAACTAAGTAAAGTAAATACACCCATAGCATCACACACAAATATATACATAATATTTACGAAAGTCTAGTACAACCTCCATCTCAACTCAAAATGTGACTGCCAAACTCCGAACTGGGATCTATCTACAACACTTAGCTTAGTCTATATATACAACAAAGACTAACTAGTGCTAACCAAAAGTTGATCCCCAGTTCATCTGACTCTAACAACTAAACTCACTCATACAAATCCTCCTCTGGCTCCTGCTCCTCGTCAGAATCACTAATGACAATGACTGGAGGATCGGCCGGTGCAGGAGCCGGTGCAGGAGCTGGTGCAGGAGCCGGAGCAGGGGCCGGTGCTGGAACCGGAGGAGGAACTGGATCACTATGCTCAAAATAAAAGTAAACACCCATAGGAGAAAACGAGATATGGTGAGTCACGTAAGCGTGCAAGTGGGGCACATATACACGCTGGTGATAATATGATCCGTCAATAACTGCCACTGGTGGTCCCCTCGTGGGCCTGTGCGTCCCCTGGAACCCCCAACCGCCGAGGAACATGCAACAAAAATCAAGTGAGAAATAATTTCTCAGTGCGGGTTTTAGTTCCAGACGTGGATTTCTGGTCGAAATCTTATTCTGGAAATAATCCCCGTAATAAACAACATGAATAATCAACAATAGATAATTAATAAATAACTTAATCAAAATAAAATAGAATAATGCAATGCAATATCTATTTAATTACATACCGAACACCTCATCAGGAAAGGTCCTATCGTAACCATCTGTAATAAACATGCATGAAATCAAGTCAAAAGAATAATCAATAATCACGGTCATATCAAATCACATCATATCAGTAACATCATATCAGTAATATCAAAGACACACTCAGGTCCCCTAACCCAACCGGTTGGGCAAGCATAAGGAGACCTTTCCCTAACTCAGGGCAGGCATAAGGGACGAATCCCTAACCCTGAGCAGGCATAAGGGAATTCCATATTCGAATAGCGCTACCGAACTGGCCGAAGCCGGTGGCCGACCGACTCCGGAGAGTGGTATTGATTCTCCAGTCAGTCTTAACTCAGTACTTTCCTTTCATGATTATCATTCAGTGTTTTTCAGGCAAGATTAGGTTGAGCTAGAAGGATTTAGCTCTCCCGTTAATTAAGTATTCAAACTTGCCTGTTTCAATTCAAGTCAAGTGAACATGGAGATGAATTCAACATGAGTTGTAATATCTGTTCCTATAATCTACATGATAAATTCATTATGCACAACAATGTGGAATCAGCATGCTTATGCATTAAATTAAAAATTACCACACAATTCCTACAAAAATCCACGTATCCGCACCTGTACTTGGGTCAGTTGTCTCTGGTGTCCAATCCCCTGTAATTAATGAAAATCGTTGCTAATTAATTATCGGTCATCTATTTAAAGAAAAGGTCCGGCTTAAATTACCAGACTGACTGAGTTTCCTAATTAAATTTTATAGTAATTGCTTGTGTTTTCAACAATTTAATTAATATTTATTATTATCTTATTTTATTTTATTTTAATTTATTTAATTTAAATTAATTTCATTTTATTTGAATTTATTATAATTTATTTGGATTTATTTTGATTTATCCTTAATTTATTTAATTATTTATTTTACTTTCTTATATTTTATATTTAATTAATTAATTAGTTAAATAATTTATTTTTATGATATTAATCTTAATATTATTCTTTATTATTAATGGATTATTAATAACTAAATCAATTTATTTTAATTACTTTCTTTTAATATACATATAATATATAATTATTAGCAAGTTAATAAAATATAATGAAAATCTAAAGTTAGAAAGTTAATAACTAATATATAAAAGTAAATTTTATTTAATTAGCTTAATTGTTATTTAAACATGTTAATTATATGTATAAATGATAAAAATTGAAATTATTTCGGTACTGGGCCAATAATTAAGTCTCGGCCCAGTCCCTTTTTTTCAGTCCTTTATTTTTACAAATAAGCCCTTTTTGTTTACACTTAAGTCCTTTTTATTTACGAGTCAGTCCTTTTATTTGCAAATAGGTCCTTTTTAATTATTTTTAGGTCCTTTTCTTTACAAGTTGGTCCTTTTAATTAACTTTTTAATCCTTTTTATTCGCACTTAAGTCCTCCTGCCAGAAATTTTTCTCGGATCAGTCCCTGTCACCTCCGATGCCTTACCAGAACCGTACCAGAGGTACGTTTGTGGTACCAATCGCTGGTACCAGGTCTCCAAACACCTCCCCTCGCCTCCTACTACTTCCTCTAAGTATAAACAAACCAAAACAACTCAAATTCAACAATTTTTGATCGGATTTCATCATGACAGAATTCAAAAACCCTAGAGTTTGTATTTCTAACCTTTGAAACTGATTCAATCTCTCCCAAAACATCAAACTATCCTAAAGAAACTCATCCCAAACTCAGACATTAGCATAGGGGTTATTAACCCGTAATTAACCCTTAATCCTAATTTCGGCTAACTCAAACTTCAATAATCTAAATTTAAAATAAAGTTTAAGGATGGTCACCATACCTTGATTTCAATCTCTAGTTACTACTCTCCCCTTCTTCCCGAGCTCCGTCCCTCTCTCTCTCACTTTTTTTTTTTTTCGTGGAATTTCTAGTTCAACCCGGCCAACCCAAAACTTGACCCCAGACCCAGTATTTATAGGCAAAGAAAGAAGAAAGGAAGGGAAAACAACGGCGGAGATCGAAACAAAATCCCAAATTTTTTTTATCGAACTTACCCGATTCTCCACCGTAGCATCACACGGCTACGGTTGGAGGTGCCTTCACTCGACCACGACTAAGGCGAAGAGGTGGCCACACCAAATCCCTCGTCAACGTTTGTGCTAAGCGGCGCGACGAATACTGTTGAAGCGGAAGAAATCGGACGGAGAGGAAATTTTTCGGCGGAGAAAGGAGAGAAGAAGAGATGAGGCCAACTGTAAAAATCGATTTTATCGATTTTACCCTGCCCGGATCCTCTGTGACGAAAAATTCGTGGCCACTGGTGTGGCAACTCCTTTTAATTAAATTTAATTCGGATTTCATAATATTTACTCAAATTACCAATAGATTTTGTAATTAATTAAGCTTTGATTTTACTAGAATATTTTATATTAATTATAGATTTTACGCAAAGTCAAAAATTTCGAATTCGAATCGATTTTCATGTTAGTTTTGATTTAATTGTATATTATTTGAATTTTGTAAATATTGTATTTATAAGAAAATTAAGGATTCCTTATTAATTAATATTCCTAATATTTTTATTAATTAATCCTAATCAAATTAATTTAGGTTGATTGGCCCACTATGTTACATTCCACCCCCCTTAAAAAGATCGTTCAGTCCCCTGAACGATACTTACCCGAACAGTTCTGGGTAGCGTTCACGCATGGTTTCTTCCAGTTCCCAAGTGGCTTCTTTTGTCGAATGTCTGCCCCATCGAACCAACACCAGATGAATAGTCTTGTTCCTTAGCTGTTGTATTTTCCTATCTATGATCTGCATTGGTTCTTCTTTATAGGTTAAATCACCTTCCACTTGTAATTCCGAGAAATCAGGTATCTTGTGAGAAGGATCTTTAATATATTGTCGAAGTTGAGACACATGGAACACATGATGTATTTGAGAAAGATGATCGGGTAACTTTAGCTCATATGCCACTTGTCCAATTCGCTTTGTTATCAAAAATGGACCAATATAGCGTGGACGTAATTTTCCAGTCATTCCAAATCGTCGAATTCCTTTGACTGGAGATACCCTTAACCATACCTCTTCTCCTTCTTTGAACTCAATATCTCGTCTTCTTGTGTCTGCATATTTCTTATATCTATCCTGGGCCGCTTTTAATCGTTTAAGTACCACTTGGACCTTCTCATTGCTTTCTGCTATAAGCTGTGGTCCTGTTGGATTTATTGTTCCTTGTGGTTTCCACCATAACGGGGTTCGACAAGGTTTTCCATATAAAGCTTCAAATGGTGACATGCCTATGCTTGAATGATAACTGTTGTTGTAGGCAAATTCCACCAAATGTAAATTTTCTAACCATGTACCACCAAAACTCAAGATACAGGCTCGAAGCATATCCTCTAGAGTTTGAATTGTTCTTTCAGATTGTCCGTCGGTTTGGGGGTGGTGTGCAGAACTAAACATAACTTTTGTGCCCATTTGTTCCTGGAAACTAGTCCAAAATCGAGATGTAAACCTGGTATCTCGATCTGATATAATTTCTTTTGGACATCCATGGTATTTAAATTGAACCTTCATGAATAATTCTGCTAATTCTTTTCCTGTAAAGTCAGTTCGAATTGGAATAAAATGTGTTACCTTTGTTAATCGATCCACTATGACCCAGATTGAATCATATCTCCCAATAGTTCGGGGAAATCCCGTTACAAAATCCATGGTAATTGATTCGAACTTATGCCTTGGTCTCCAAGGAAGTTGCAAAAGTCCAGCAGGTTTTTGTCGATCCGCCTTGACTTGTTGGCATATTTGACATTTCCTCACATATTCTCTTACTTCCTTTTTCATATTAGGCCACCAAAATGCTTTTCTTAGATCCTGATACATCTTTACTTCTCCTGGATGAATGGTGTACCGGAATCATGTGCCTCTGATAAAATGGTTGTTTTGGTGTCAACATCATCGGGAACACAAATTCTATCTTTAAATTTCAAAATTCCGGTTTCATCAATCTTGAAAAATGAATTTGGTCTGTTTTTGGCTAACTCCCGATATTTCTCAAATTTGAAATCTTTTTCTTGAGCCTTCTTTAATTGATCCTGTAGATTGGTTTGAACCAATATAGAGGCTATCATTCCCGTCATTGCTACTGTCATTTCAGAGGGACCTTCGGTTTTCCAGATTCTAGAAGAGAACATATGTACTGTTTCCTGGGAAAATCCCGCAAATAACTTGAGTTGTCTCATTTCCTCCAGGAGTTTTGGTTCCTTAGTAAGAAAAGTGATTAGATTAACCTGGCTTTTCCGACTAAGAGCATCTGCAACAATGTTCGCCTTTCCCGCATAATACTGAATATCCAGGTCGTAATCTTTGATCAACTCTAACCATCTTCTTTGTCTCAAGTTAAGTTCTTTTTGAGTAAATATGTATTTGAGACTTTGATGATCAGTGTATATCTTGCACTTAACTCCATAAAGATAATGTCGCCAAATTTTAAGTGCAAATACCACAGCGGCTAATTCCAAATCATGAGTTGGGTAATTTTGTTCATGAGACCTTAGTTGTCTTGACCCATAAGCAATTACATGTCCATCTTGAGTCAATACACATCCTAATCCAAGTTGAGATGCGTCGGTATATACGGTATATTCATGTCCTGATACCGGCATTGCAAGAATAGGGGCTGTGACTAATCGGTTCTTGAGTTCTTGAAAACTCCTCTCTTGAGCTTCTCCCCATTCATATTTCACGTCTTTTTGTAGAAGTTTAGTGAGTGGTCGAGCCATTTTGGCAAAGTCTGGTACAAATCTCCGATAATATCCTGCCAATCCAAGAAAACTTCGTACTTCAGTGACCGTCTTTGGTGGACTCCACTCCATTACGGCTTTGATTTTGTCGGGATCGACTGCTAATCCTTTTCCCGATATAATGTGACCCAAAAATGCCACCTGCTCAAGCCAGAATTCACATTTTGATAATTTTGCATACAACTTGTGCTGGCGTAGTCGCTCCAGTACCGTCCTTAAATGTTCCTCATGTTCCTCCATGGACTTAGAGTATATTAGAATATCATCAATGAAAACCACCACACATGAATCCAACAAGTCATGAAAAACTCGGTTCATCAAATCCATGAAGGCTGCTGGAGCATTGGTTAATCCGAAAGGCATCACCAGATATTCATAATGTCCATATCGAGTGCGATATGCAGTTTTCTCTATGTCACTTGGTCGAATCCGCAATTGATGATATCCCGTCCTTAAGTCTATTTTAGAGTAGACTGAGGATCCTTGAAGTTGATCAAATAAATCATCAATTCGGGGGAGTGGGTATCGATTCTTGATTGTCACCTTGTTTAGTTCTCGGTAGTCAATGCATAATCTCAAGGTTCCATCTTTTTTTCGCACAAACAAAACAGGAGCACCCCACGGAGAAGTACTAGGTCGAATGAATCCTTTTTCCAGTAATTCCTCCAATTGTACTTTGAGTTCTTTCAATTCTGCTGGAGCCATCCGATATGGGGTTTTAGAAATAGGTGTGGTTCCTGGTGTTAATTCTATAGGAAATTCAATTTCTCGGTCAGGTGGTAATCCCGAAATTTCTTCTGGAAAGACATAAGGATATTCAGAAACGATTGGAATGGAAGAAAGGTCTAATTTTGTGGAGTTTAGATCTATCACGGTAACAAGATAAGCAATACTTCCAGCTTCCATCAGGTGTTTGGTTTCAAGAGTAGAGATGTAAGGTATTGGATCATTAGGTTTCCGGCATTTTAAAGTACTTATGGTTTGGTTCGGGAGTTTGAATGCAACTTCTCTTTTAGCACAATTAATTATGGCCAAGTGTTGTGTTAGCCAATCAATCCCCAAAAGCACATCATAGTTAGCGATATCCATGACTAGTAAATCAATCTTTAATTCCCGTCCATCCACGCGAACTTCACGGTTTCGGCAATGTATGGCTGTTCGGGTAGTTCGTCCTAAGGGTGTCTGGACTTGTAAAATTCTTTCACTTGGTTCAACTACCCAACCACACATCTCAGCAAATGAATTAGACACAACCGAATGGCTGCATCCTGTGTCTATTAATACATAAGCTGGATATCCAGAAACATGTAAAATACCTGTTAACAGATCCGTCGTGGTTGCATTGGGGTCTTCCATCCCTTCCTCAACAATTTCTTCCTCAACCGGCGCTTCTTCAGACGTTGGTTCATCCACGGCTTCCATGGCATGTACCACCGGTCCTCGTTGAGTTGAACCTCCCCGCGCTATACCACGACCACGTGATGGCATTCCTCTGCCCCTACCAACACTTGTTCCAGATGTGTTCCCTTGTTGTTGCTGGTTAAACCACGATTTTGGGCAATCCTTAACCCAATGTTCAGTACTTCCACACACATAACAAGCTCGATTGATATAACGACATTGATTCTCAAGATGAGGAAGTTGGCACCTATTACACCAATTAGTAATAGATGGTTGAAGTGGTCTAACTGGAGAAGGTAGTGGTGGCTTGACTGTTGAAGGCACAAATGACCTATTGGGCCTAACAGCCTGTGTTGTTGGAATACCACGGCCTGGCACAGTCATCCCTCGTCCGCGCACATTCCGATTTTGGTTGATGCGAAATTGAGTCTTTCTTTTATGATATACGTCCATCTGTTCTGCAGCATCCATTAATTCTTGTAAACTCTGATTAGATTTATTATCCACCGCCATTGCAATATCTAGATCTAGCCCATCTAGATATTGACGCCTTTGTCTACGAGGATTGTCAACAATATCCGGTGCATACTGAGACAAGCTGAGAAACTGGTTGTTGTACTCAGCCACTGTTCTTCCCATTTGTTTAAGCGTGACAAATTTTGTTCTCATGGCCTCCTTATGCACTTCTCCCAGGAATCGTTGCTCGAATCTTTCCTCAAACCATGCCCAAGGAATTCGGGCAACATCTCCTTCATAACGTCTTTTAACTCCTTCCCACCAGAATCTAGCAGCATTCTCGAAATAATAGGTTACTAGTGAAACTTGTTGTTCAGGCGGAGCTTGACATACCTCCAGTCGGGATTTCATAGCAGCCAACCATTCTTCAGTTGCTTTAAATCCGCTTTCCCCATCAAATTTAGGTGGTCCCAATCGAGCAAAAGCTTCAAATCTTCTAAATGTGGCATCTTCCCGATCCCGGGGACCTTGTTCTGCTCTGTCAGCTACTCTTCTTCCTCTTTCATAAGCTTGTAATAAGCGATTCACCTCTTGATCTTCCAACTCTACTCTTTCAGGTTCCTGGGCTTGTCTTGCTCCACGCCTTCCTCGTCCTCCACGAGCGTTCTCCATTTTGGTTTCTAACGTTTAGTGTTCACGTTCCTAAAACAACTGTTAATAAATAAGTATAACTATTCTTCAAGCAAACAAATAAATAAAATGCATGCATGCCTAACTTAATGCAGAAATTGAAATGTCGTCTTAGCCCGTCCTCTACCCAGACTGTCGCAGGACTGGTTAGGGCTTAAACCAACCCCGCTCTGATACCACCACAAGAGACTGTCACATCCCGGGTATGATATGACAGAATCCCGCCACGAAAGTACTGATGTTAGTACTTCCGTAAGGCTTAGGTTTTAATTTAACTTATGAAAGACGCATATATCTTTTTTTTTCTTTTGATAATATAATCGAATATTATCAGTATGACGATAGTAGAAATATAAAACTAAGTAAAGTAAATACACCCATAGCATCACACACAAATATATACATAATATTTACGAAAGTCTAGTACAACCTCCATCTCAACTCAAAATGTGACTGCCAAACTCCGAACTGGGATCTATCTACAACACTTAGCTTAGTCTATATATACAACAAAGACTAACTAGTGCTAACCAAAAGTTGATCCCCAGTTCATCTGACTCTAACAACTAAACTCACTCATACAAATCCTCCTCTGGCTCCTGCTCCTCGTCAGAATCACTAATGACAATGACTGGAGGATCGGCCGGTGCAGGAGCCGGTGCAGGAGCTGGTGCAGGAGCCGGAGCAGGGGCCGGTGCTGGAACCGGAGGAGGAACTGGATCACTATGCTCAAAATAAAAGTAAACACCCATAGGAGAAAACGAGATATGGTGAGTCACGTAAGCGTGCAAGTGGGGCACATATACACGCTGGTGATAATATGATCCGTCAATAACTGCCACTGGTGGTCCCCTCGTGGGCCTGTGCGTCCCCTGGAACCCCCAACCGCCGAGGAACATGCAACAAAAATCAAGTGAGAAATAATTTCTCAGTGCGGGTTTTAGTTCCAGACGTGGATTTCTGGTCGAAATCTTATTCTGGAAATAATCCCCGTAATAAACAACATGAATAATCAACAATAGATAATTAATAAATAACTTAATCAAAATAAAATAGAATAATGCAATGCAATATCTATTTAATTACATACCGAACACCTCATCAGGAAAGGTCCTATCGTAACCATCTGTAATAAACATGCATGAAATCAAGTCAAAAGAATAATCAATAATCACGGTCATATCAAATCACATCATATCAGTAACATCATATCAGTAATATCAAAGATACACTCAGGTCCCCTAACCCAACCGGTTGGGCAAGCATAAGGAGACCTTTCCCTAACTCAGGGCAGGCATAAGGGACGAATCCCTAACCCTGAGCAGGCATAAGGGAATTCCATATTCGAATAGCGCTACCGAACTGGCCGAAGCCGGTGGCCGACCGACTCCGGAGAGTGGTATTGATTCTCCAGTCAGTCTTAACTCAGTACTTTCCTTTCATGATTATCATTCACTGTTTTTCAGGCAAGATTAGGTTGAGCTAGAAGGATTTAGCTCTCCCGTTAATTAAGTATTCAAACTTGCCTGTTTCAATTCAAGTCAAGTGAACATGGAGATGAATTCAACATGAGTTGTAATATCTGTTCCTATAATCTACATGATAAATTCATTATGCACAACAATGTGGAATCAGCATGCTTATGCATTAAATTAAAAATTACCACACAATTCCTACAAAAATCCACGTATCCGCACCTGTACTTGGGTCAGTTGTCTCTGGTGTCCAATCCCCTGTAATTAATGAAAATCGTTGCTAATTAATTATCGGTCATCTATTTAAAGAAAAGGTCCGGCTTAAATTACCAGACTGACTGAGTTTCCTAATTAAATTTTATAGTAATTGCTTGTGTTTTCAATAATTTAATTAATATTTATTATTATCTTATTTTATTTTATTTTAATTTATTTAATTTAAATTAATTTCATTTTATTTGAATTTATTATAATTTATTTGGATTTATTTTGATTTATCCTTAATTTATTTAATTATTTATTTTACTTTCTTATATTTTATATTTAATTAATTAATTAGTTAAATAATTTATTTTTATGATATTAATCTTAATATTATTCTTTATTATTAATGGATTATTAATAACTAAATCAATTTATTTTAATTACTTTCTTTTAATATACATATAATATATAATTATTAGCAAGTTAATAAAATATAATGAAAATCTAAAGTTAGAAAGTTAATAACTAATATATAAAAGTAAATTTTATTTAATTAGTTTAATTGTTATTTAAACATGTTAATTATATGTATAAATGATAAAAATTGAAATTATTTCGGTACTGGGCCAATAATTAAGTCTCGGCCCAGTCCCTTTTTTTTCAGTCCTTTATTTTTACAAATAAGCCCTTTTTGTTTACACTTAAGTCCTTTTTATTTACGAGTCAGTCCTTTTATTTGCAAATAGGTCCTTTTTAATTATTTTTAGGTCCTTTTCTTTACAAGTTGGTCCTTTTAATTAACTTTTTTATCCTTTTTATTCGCACTTAAGTCCTCCTGCCAGAAATTTTTCTCGGATCAGTCCCTGTCACCTCCGATGCCTTACCAGAACCGTACCAGAGGTACGTTTGTGGTACCAATCGCTGGTACCAGGTCTCCAAACACCTCCCCTCGCCTCCTACTACTTCCTCTAAGTATAAACAAACCAAAACAACTCAAATTCAACAATTTTTGATCGGATTTCATCATGACAGAATTCAAAAACCCTAGAGTTTGTATTTCTAACCTTTGAAACTGATTCAATCTCTCCCAAAACATCAAACTATCCTAAAGAAACTCATCCCAAACTCAGACATTAGCATAGGGGTTATTAACCCGTAATTAACCCTTAATCCTAATTTCGGCTAACTCAAACTTCAATAATCTAAATTTAAAATAAAGTTTAAGGATGGTCACCATACCTTGATTTCAATCTCTAGTTACTACTCTCCCCTTCTTCCCGAGCTCCGTCCCTCTCTCTCTCACTTTTTTTTTTTTTTCGTGGAATTTCTAGTTCAACCCGGCCAACCCAAAACTTGACCCCAGACCCAGTATTTATAGGCAAAGAAAGAAGAAAGGAAGGGAAAACAACGGCGGAGATCGAAACAAAATCCCAAAATTTTTTTATCGAACTTACCCGATTCTCCACCGTAGCATCACACGGCTACGGTTGGAGGTGCCTTCACTCGACCACGACTAAGGCGAAGAGGTGGCCACACCAAATCCCTCGTCAACGTTCGTGCTAAGCGGCGCGACGAATACTGTTGAAGCGGAAGAACCGAAAAAATTTTAAATAACCTTAATTAATTTAAAAATTATAAAATAATCCGTTTTTAATCAAAAATTTAAAACTGACTTCGCAGTTTCGGAATCTGGGATTCCGAAACTAATTCTGCTTAGTTTCGAAAACTCAGATTCCGAAACTAGCTAGTTTCGGAATCTGAGTTTCCGAAACTAGCTAGTTTCGGAATCTGAGATTTCGAAACTGAAATTCAATTGCTAGCAGCAAAACTTTACCATTTTTTGTCGTCTTCTGTTGACTCCGTAACATATACAGGACGTTTTAATCGAAGCTATGGTCTTCTGTAGCAGTGTGGTGTGTGGTGCATTGGATATGTAGGTATATACTATATAGCAGCTGTGTGCGGTACCCAATTACCAAATCCCAACTCCCTCATTAGCTGTCTCCTTGTTGTCATTTTCCCGTTTCTCCCACAACCCCACCCACCTTCATCTTTTTTCACATTAATATCTCCACTTTTACACATCTGCCCCTACTGTTATAATTAATGATTTTTTGCCTATGTTAAGTGTTTGGTCCTCAACTTTTTTTTTTTTTAGATTCATTAAACAGTGTGCTAATATTGTTTTAAGAAAATACGGTAACAATTTTCGTTGTTTATTTAGACTCTTAAGATGATGCATACTCAAATATGTTTCAGCCAAAAATTTGACCGATACTTCAATATTAGTTTATCAAATTTTATTTTATTTATTACATTGCTTAGAGAATTCGAGTTCGTAATAGTTCACTCAGACGGTATCAATTGTAGTAAAAAAATTGATAAATAATATTAATATATGTCATTAATAAATATTATTAATATATGTCTTGTCTTATATTATTCACTTGTTAAGTTTAAAAGAATAAGTAAAATTCTATTTTATTAATCTCTAATGTCAATTTTAATCTAACTGCACTGAAAATAAAATCATAGAAAAGATCAAAAGACTTATTTCATTATAATTTGCAATACTTAGTATTATTTTCAATTAATATGCCAAGGGGAAAAAAAAATCCCCAATGTATATTATGAATATATAACGGCGACCCAAGTTAGTAAATATCATAGTACTGGAGGATGTGATCGCATGGACTGCTGCCTTTGTTTTTTTGGCATGGCCTCTTTGTTTGCATTGTCACTGTCCGTGTCATTTAATGCTTCTCTGTTCTATTCAATGAATTTGTGGGACCCCTTGCTTTTTGTACTCTTGCATTAACTTCTGGTATTAGAGGCAGCAGAGAAAAGAAGTAACTCACGAGAGAGACGCGCCTCAGCCTCAAGGCGGGCAGTTTCCCATTGCGCCATGTGACGGGTAGCAGGGTTAGCGCCAGCAGAGAGGGAACCGGCCGATGGAGAGGAGGGGGCGTATGTGTCATGATCTATTCCCATGCGACGCAGATGTTTCTTCAAGTGTGTATTCCAAAAATTCTTTATCTCATTGTCAGTTCTGCCAGGAAGCTGAGCAGCTATGGTCGACCACCTGTGCATTGCATTCAAATTAAAAATTTAGTGTATAACTAATTTAAGATGATAAGTAACTACAAAGAGTATCACTTGTATTCCAATTAAGAAGATCATTTCAGTTTGTGCTTCTAGAAATTTTGTTATTTCTTTCATAAATCACTTTTTAGAATCATCATTAAAGAAGAACCACAATATAAAACTTGCAAACCATGAGGATTATATTGGAGAGAACTTGGAAATTTTTGGGGAGGCATGTAACATACCCTGAAGGGGGTCACAACTCACAATGAGTATCTTACAAAACATGCAACCAGACATAGGTTTCACTATCTCCAGTTATTTAGAAAAATAGAAATAGATTTGTTTCATTATCTGAGCAGTGTTCAAACTATGTAAATTTCATCATCTGCCAGCAGATTTTTGGACGCCATGCAAGCTTTAACATATTCATGGAAGGTCGTGGGTAAAAGATACAGAAGTTAATGCAAGAGTACGAAAAGCAAGGGGTCCCACAAATTCATTGAATAGAACTAGAGAAGCATTAAATGACACGGAGAGTGACAATGCAAACAAAGAGGCCATGCCAAAAAACGCCCTGTATATCTTACGAAGTCAACAGAAGACGACAAAAAATGGTAAAGTTTTGCTGCTAACAATTGAATTTCTAGTTTCGGAATCTCAGATTCCGAAACTAGCTAGTTTCGAAAACTCAGATTCCGAAACTAGCTAGTTTCGGAATTTGAGATTCCGAAACTAAGCAGAATTAGTTTCGGAATCCCAGATTCCGAAACTGCGAAGTCAGTTTTAAATTTTTGATTAAAAACGGATTATTTTATAATTTTTAAATTAATTAAGGTTATTTAAAATTTTTTCGGGCGGAAGAAATCGGACGGAGAGAAAATTTTTCGGCGGAGAAAGGAGAGAAGAAGAGATGAGGCCAACTGTAAAAATCGATTTTATCGATTTTACCCTGCCCGGATCCTCTGTGACGAAAAATTCGTGGCCACTGGTGTGGCAACTCCTTTTAATTAAATTTAATTCGGATTTCATAATATTTACTCAAATTACCAATAGATTTTGTAATTAATTAAGCTTTGATTTTACTAGAATATTTTATATTAATTATAGATTTTACGCAAAGTCAAAAATTTCGAATTCGAATCGATTTTCATGTTAGTTTTGATTTAATTGTATATTATTTGAATTTTGTAAATATTGTATTTATAAGAAAATTAAGGATTCCTTATTAATTAATATTCCTAATATTTTTATTAATTAATCCTAATCAAATTAATTTAGGTTGATTGGCCCACTATGTTACATTAAAATACAAAAATCCAAACTTCTAATTCGTAATTTTTTTTTGCCAAATAAGTTCTTAATTTTTGAAACAAATTTTCCTTTGCCTTTTCCTCCCCCAGGTCCAGATGAACTACCTTTGTTTGTTTGGGCTGACGGGAACCTAGCTGACTCGGACCGCATGCTCCCGGACGATACACTCATACATCGCGGATCAGTACTGATAGAATTTCGACGAGGTTGGATTGAACTTATGTCCTGTCTGTTCATATTTCGTTCATCTACATAAAGTGACCTCCGACCAGGTTGAATGTTCGGTTGATCGTTCGTATGAATTGTCGCTTGAACGGTTGGTTGTGCTTCACTTCTTCTGTTGTTCGTCCTTGTTGGTGGCCTGCTGCTGTAACGACCGAATTGCAGTGCTTCCATCGGGTATGGTGGTTGTGGTTGACTAGTGGAAGCTTCATTTGTTGAAGCTTGAGCTTTCTTCTTGCTTGGTTTTCTCGATTTAGGAGTCTTAGTCTGACCTTTCTTCTTGCCTTCCATTTTATCCATCCCCATCTCCAAACGAATAATCTTCCGCCTACCATGATTAATCAGACTCTTGTCAGGTATGATTGTAGGACCATCATAAACGGGCCATTCATCTTCATCCTTATAACAATGGAACTGACTCGCGAACCAAATCTTATGTTGGTTCCACAAGCTATATCGAGGATCGACGAAACGATCAACACTATAATTTGATTGCCTGCAAACAGCAATTACATGTGCGCAAGGTATACCCGTTAATTGAGGCTTCTGGCAACTGCATGTACAACCTGTATAAGGTAACTGTGGGTCTGTTGGCTGCATGTCAGGTGGAATTTCGACTTCATACTTCGTTTCTTCGAACCCTTGACCATCCTTGTATTCATCTGGATCATCAGGATCTCCCACACGACTCGTTTGATTCAGCCCGTGCCGAGCCGGACGAGAGCTACGATGTCTGCTTCAACGCACCCTCGAGGTACCTAGCGCAGAACTAGATGGACCAGCCTCATCTGGTCCAGAACTCATCTGATTGAAATAAACAAATTTTAATTAAAAATATCCAAATATTAATGAAAAAATATAATTAATTAAAAAATTATTGTTTTCCTGCCATAAATTATTTTCATACATCAATTTTTCAATAAAGTATTTTTTGAAATATAATATATTTACAATATAGTAGTTTTCCATCAAAACTAAAAATTATCAAAGTTCTAAATTTATTCTCATGCATCAATTTTGTTTAATTTATTTACATACATGTCATAATTTCCATCATAATTAATTAACAAAATTGCATGCATGCATTAATTTTCATGCATCAATTTTGAACAATTTATTTACATGCATGTCATAATTTCCATCAAAATTTATTTACATAATTGCATACAATAATTTTCATACATCAATTTTGAACAATTTATTTACATGCATGTCATAATTTCCATCAAAATTTATTTACATAATTGCATGCATCAATTTTTTTTGAAACAATTTTTTAAAATTGCATGTCACAATTTTTTCATATTTTTTAAGAGTACATATTCTTTAACTTACATGTCACAATTTTGTCATAATTTTTTAAACAATTTTTTTTTCAAGCATTTTTTTTTTCTAACCATTTCGAATTTTTATTTTGAATTTCAATTTTCCAACAATTCCCAACAAAATAATTTCCGTACATACATTTTTTCAATCATTTTATTTACATTCTAATTTCTATAAATAATTTCCAAAAAATTAATTAAATCACATAAAATGTTTTTAAATTTTCTTACAATTTCCAACAATTTTTACATGCATTTTCTAATCAACAATTGCTATTAAATATTAACCAACAATTTCCTACCATTTTTCATCAATAATTTTCTACCATTTTCTACTATTAACAAATAATTTCCTATTATAAATAAATTAAAAAAAAATATGAAAAATTAACCTATATTTGATCGACTTCGCTTCCGCTTCCGCTTTCGCTTCCGCCGGAGGAGATCGACTTCGCCGGAGCTCCTCTCATTCCTCTCCTCCTTCTCTTTCTTCTCTTCCTCTCCTCATCTCCTCCTCTCCTTTCTTTTTTTCTTTTTCTCCTTCATTCCTTTCTTTTTTTTTTCTTTCTCTGGCCGCCGAACTCCTCCTCTTTCCTCTCTTTCTTTTTTTCTTCTCCTCTTTCTCCTTCTCTCTTCTTTTCTCTCTTCCCTTCTTTTTCTCCTCCCTTCTTTCTCCTTCTCTCTTCTTTTCTCTCTCTCCTCTGCCGAAAAATAAAGGAACCTGCCCCTCTGCGAAAGCAATAAAGATTCACGGAAATCCCAACGGCGCAATTTGAAATTTTTGTCAATTCCTCCTATTTCGCCCTTTTGAACGGAGCAATAGGGCGCTGACTTCTGTCGTTTTCCTCAGCCATATTGCGTCGTTCAGAACGGCGCAATAGCGTTCTGCCTTTTGAAAAAAAAAATTGTACTATGCGCCTATTAAAATTTCTGAGCCATTTTTTTCCGTTATTAAAAATTTCGGGAATTCTTGCAACTAAACCCCTTCAATTTTACATTTAGATCTCTTTCGATCAGATCTCAACCAGATTGAATAAAATTTGATACAATGAGAGACGAAATATCTATTTTTTTTATCGGGTATTTTGTGGTTGACAGAAATTTAAGTCGAATTTGATCATATTATTCATCTTTATTTGTTATTTTAAATGAACGATTTAAATTTAAGTCAAGTTGTGAAATTTAGTCTGCATCACAATTTACCTTTTTTTTATCAAGGTTTTTTTTTAGAAATACTAGATAGCAGCACATCATCAATTAAGAAGTCAAACGGTCTAATGAAGTATCCTCATATCCTATATAACTTTGAGACGTATTATATACAAATTTAAAATTTATACCTAAAATTTACAGTATTACGAAAAACATGACTTGACGCAATGCATATTAACCGGCAGAAATTTTCACAGGAATTTTATTTTGCAAAATTTATTTTTGCGGACAATTATTAGCAAGGATTGTCTATGTAGTACCATAACTCGTATATATTTTTCCAAACAACGTTCAAACTGTCTTGATGTTTGAACTGCCATGACGTTTTGCTCATTTATATAAACGTCTTTAAGTCTTGCAATCTTCCAATTTCCAAGAAGTATCATAAATTATGAGTCAGATTTACATTAACACGGATATATTAGGATGAATTTCTTGAGAATACCTCTTAAGATAGGAAAGGTAAAAACGAAAGAAAAGAAGCTGATGCAACAGGCCATGTACAACTGTAAGTACTTATAATTTTTTTTAAACGCTAGACAGTGACTGTCTAGAAGTAAATAATTATAATTATTTGATATTTGACCAAACTAAAATATTTTACATGGCCCAATTTTTATCCGAGGGCTAATACGATAAATACATTTTTACATTTAACAACACGTCCTGGATAAATCTGAATTGATCTTACCAAAACTTGAAGCCAAATACAATTCAACAAAAATGTTGCCTTGTTATATGATGACAAAAATGAAAAATAAATCAAAGAATTGTTAGCAATATGGACTATCATCTTTCTCAGAGCAAGCTTGAACTGTACCCTTTTGATGGTAGCTGTGTAGACCCCACTGACAGGTCTCCAAAAGGATTGCCTGGCCCAACTTGGGGACTCGAATTGTAATGCTGATAGCCATGTGGTACAATCATCATTTGCTGTTGTTGTTGGAGGGGTTGGTACTGATTATAATATTGCTGTTGCTGATAATACTGTTGCTGGTGGTACTGCTGTTGTTGCTGAGCCAGCATAGCCATCTGGACATTAGAAGGTGGTGCGATGCCACTCGACATGGCAAATGGATCTTGGGTCTCAAAGGGGTTAGCAGATAAGCTACCCGTATATGTTGCACTTGCTATTTGTTGCCTTCTCGCTTCATCTTCGTATAAACTGTCTAGTAAGAGTTTGTCAAATCCTCCACCCTGAAATTGGAATTGAAAAATAGTCCATGAGAAAACTAAAAATATATAATGTAAGAATGCGAGCAGTAAATGAATTTTATCTGGAAATAAGATAATGATAGATGCATATTCAAAATTTAAACAAAGAAGGTTTCATATATCCCTAAATAGGATACTAATTATTCTCTACAGGTAGTGAAGTTTATATTCCTGAAATACGACACATGTCTAGCTCTCTGGATCTGCCAATATGTATTATAGATTCAATTTCACGAGAAACAGTTTTATGAATGATGTAACCAAGGGACTGATCAGAAAATTACAATCATCAGTGAGATCAAATAAAATAACATACAAAAATAGAACTGAAATTAATAAAACTAGTACCAATTTGGTTTCTACAGGCTGACTAGTACTAGTACTTGGTGCAGTTACTAAAGCCAACTCCCATCCTGAAGCACTTGCATCAAACAACTCACGACTCATTGAAGTCTTTGCTGCATCTTCTGTATTAATAAAAGAGGAACAAGGAAAACACATATAAGCTCTTGCAATACGAAAGTTTATACAATTTTCTGACTACTGCTTACTTTATAAGTTTGTGTTTAACTTTGTAACTACTGAGAAACTGATCAATTTATTTATCATGGTCTGGATTATATAAAATAACGAAATCTACAAGTTCTTGTTTTAATATGTATTATCAACAAATAAAGATATGAAGATTTTAAACCTGGGGAGATGATAGCTAGAGCTAAAGCGTTGCTTTGTTCAAGCTCAGTGGCCACAGGATTCACCTCTTGATCCAAACCCTTCATTTCATATGAAGAGAAAAATGACAAATATTATGCTTCCATAGTTATATGGACTACATTACTACAAGACACAAGTGTCAAGAAATTTTTTTGTATAAAAACATACATTAAAGTTTAACTTAAAGTAAGAATGCCAGTATTCAAGCTCCATATACAAAATCCATCTATATTATTAAGGTCTGACCATAAAATTCGGTCCTTTAATTCTCAACAATAGTGAATAGCACATCCGGAGCATTTACGATTGGTCCTTTAATTCTAACAATAGGCGTACTAAAAAAATGACTAAGATTGGGCATTTAAACATTTTTTAAGTTGTTGAGCTGAAAAATTGCAAATTTGTTAAGCAACAACTGTGCTACGTTGTTAGCATTTATCTCTAGGAAAGAGAAAAGGGGGCATCTAATAATTTAGGATTTTGGTGCTTCTTTAAAACAATAATTATGCATGAAACGTACCAATAAGTCGCCTGTGGTAGCTGGTTCAGGCTCATTTTGAGGCTCTGGTTCTGGCTCAGGGGGCTCAGCTTCTATTTGTGGTCCTTCAGGCACCTCATCTTTCTCTCCCTGTTCAGATTCCTTGCCTTCTTGAGGGGCAGCTTCTCCCTCTTGATTGTATGTCAGTAGATTGGTTTCTGAATACTCCTTTTATTTGCACACAGGAAGCAATTGAGTGTAACTTAAATTAGAATCTCATAGCTGGACATAATATGAGCACATTGAAGATTTTATTTCACCAAACAAGTAACAGAAAAAAGAACAGCAGCAACACTATACATACACTTTAGAAAATGGATGTCTGGAATAGTACTTGTCTAATTTAGTATTAGTAGAAGTTATGAGCAGAGCAGTGCATCTTACAAGTTGCTTTGTGGTACCATCTCTCGGTGCTTCTCTTATATACTCTTCCATCGTTGCAAGGAAAGATGGAGGGGGCTATACCAAAATAAAAAAAAAAAACTCATTAACTGATAAAAAAGTAAACAAATTTTGCTCATGTGCTTCCATTAATATTTCAACCAAAAAGCTAACATTTAAAAAAAAGCACATTCTTTTCCCTTTTCAAACCATTCAATCCACGCTGCTCAATACGATCTACACATCAAAATCTTGTAAAGATTTAAATTTAAAAATTTTCTAGAATTATTTTTACTATATTTTTTTTTTAAATTTTAAAAGATGACGTTTTTGCTATGGAAAATTTTTATTTTTTACTAGTTTAGGGTCATCTTTGCAACATTTAAAAGTAGAACAATTTTTTAAAAATAATAAAATTGGGCTTTTGATGAGATTTTGATATATAAATCGCATTGAACGGCTTGATCAACCACTCAAACACAAATATGCATGCTTTTTTAGGCCATTAATTTCAGCAGAAATATTAATGGAAGCACATTAGCAAGACAAATTTGGCATACAAAATTTTTGGAATATTTTGAGCAAAAATGCGAAATAGTTAAATGGAATTAAATTACAACTTATATACATATGCGATTACTTGCAGAATAGAAACCTTAGATTATGATGCAACTTGTTTTTCATGTACATTCTCAATAATATTCCCGAACTTAGTAAAAAGAAATGAAAAAATTGAACTATTTTCTATTAACAGGCAAAGTTATTGATAGGCAGAGTTGCAGAGTATTTGAAGAACAGACAATGTCCCATGACTGATTCTCACCTTAATTATTTATTTTCTGTATGAATCGGTTCATTATTTACTGGATGAGTGCCCAGCCTATTTGTTTAATCTTTCCTAATAATGCAGTTTTTTTTTTTTTTTGCATGTTAATAGAAGAATCTGAACATATACTATTTGCATGATGAAGCGATCATTATTTGTTCATTCTACTATAACAACTGGCATTGCTTTCATGACTCTTCATAGGTAGACCTGTCAAATGTGCCAAAATAGCACGGAACAGCATGAAACCGTTTGCGTTTCATTTAGAAATACGAAATAAAAACCCATTCCGTTAACCGTTTCGTTTATGAAACGGCACAGATTTCCGTTTCGTTTACCCTTCCACTTCAGAAATAACACATAAAACGGTTTGAAATGAGGTTGAAACGGTACATTTCAGTGTTTCGTCTACCGTTTCGTTTAAGAAAACGGAACAGCTGACCTTTTCGTTATTCGTTTCGTTTAATTTGAAACGTTGTGGCAAACGATAAACGCCACGCGTTGACAGGTCTATTCATAGGTAACCTTCAAATGGTCCACCTTCTAGAAATGTGTATGTTAGTTAATGAAAGGAGGTACGAGAAATTGATGGAACCTGTCTGAGTGTTGGAAACTGGAAGGTCCTTGCGATCTCGAGATGCTTGCAGAACTCATAAAAATCTGAAAGGTTTTCTGCCTATGGAAAAAAAAATAAAGATTATAATAACAAGTAAAATAAAAAAATTTTAGAGAACAGAAAGTGAGACGGATTACCTGCTGACCAGCTCTTTTATAGATGTCAAGAGCTTTGATAGCATCAAATTTGGGCATCTCAAAAAACTACAAAAAGAAATATATATTATATATATTTCACACGAGTTCTTTTATTGGAGATTAGAATAGAAGTTATAAAGGAAATTTGCTGAAAGAAAATTTACCATATCCACAAGATTGATAATCCCATCATTGACAGCACAATATATTTTAAAGCTCTCCTTTAAAACCTAGCATATAAAAGACAGATGATGATGAAGAAAGGTGTACGGTCATACCTGTAAACATTCCTTAATGCACTAAATTCTTCAATAATTGACATGTGAAAAACATAAAGCATACCAGTGCGAGTGCATATTGTACAAGAAAGTTGCCACAAGCACCTCCTTCAGGCTATCAATAATAAAGAAGATAGTAAATAAAAGGAATTCTTTGAAATTTTATTTTAGTTATAGTTGCCAAGTCAACAGTTGTCAGATGTCGCCAGATACACAAGCTTGTGTATCAGCCAAAATTAACATATCCCAATTTTCATTTTATTCTGTTTTTTTTTTTTTAAAAAAAAAAAAAAAACAAGTAGGGCTGTAAGTCCCTACCACTTCCAATAAAGAAAGCAGCACAATAATAGCCCAAATGTTCATAGTATTTCACCCTAACTTGCAGTTGAGCGTGAATCAACTTGATATAACTTCAATTTGTGCAACTATGTAACAGAATCTTGAGTCAGTTTAGCATGAAAGCCATGAAGCTTAAACATTTTTCTTTCCTCAACTAAAAAGTTCTTTTGATATAAAAAAAGAAGAACCTCAACTTAATACTCAAGTCCCTTGAAAAGATTATCTTTGTAACTTAAATATTGAAGAAAAAAGCTTCTACCTGACACCCAATAAGCCGAAACAGCAGCTGTTGCAATGCTGGTAGCTGCTCCAAGAGATCAAATGATGGTAGAGTTCTTGTTCTACTGTGACCCTGAGTAGTTCAGATTTTCATTTGAAATGAAAAAGGAAATTACCTCTAATGGCACTTTGTATCTAAATCATGTTGAAATCATGCTTTAAGTCATACCAGACTGTCAGTGGCAGGGATACAATGTATGCACTCTCAAGTGAACCTCAGTAACATTAGCTATCTTACCCAATAAAATTGCACAACTTAATTGATGTTTTAACAGAAGTTTAAAGAAAGGACTATATTATCCCACTAAATATTTTTTTCTTTGCGACAATCATAATTACTATCACTAGACATAAGAAATATAAAATTACTATTGTTTAACACATACAATTTTAAAAATCAAACAAGGAGGTTCAAAGCCCACTGTGAACCAAAAAACATATCATACAACTTACGACATTTGAGTTCCATTTGTATGAGGAAGGAAGAAAACAGTTCCCAATTTTTTGTAACTAAATAACATGGCACCAACCTTGGTACTAGTACTCTGTGGAGACCTGATGAGACGCTCTGCCTCTATATCATACTTAAGAACCCGATAACATTCAAGCCTTTCCTCTAGGAACAATGCATAGGTTCTGACCCATGCCGAGCAATCCCAAGCTACAGATAATGTTTTATTGAAAATTAGTTCACCTAGCACTTCCACTTAAATTTACATTCTTTGGAATTATGGTACTTTCTTTATATGTTATTCCGTCTGCATTTTTCAATCCTTATGATGGCCAAATTGAGGCCTCGAGATTGAGTTTAAAACATTGGATAATCATATGTGAAAAAACACCAGCAAATATTATCAGCACAAATTGCATATTTTATCTGCTGTTGGACTTGAAAGCTACTTGCTACCAGAATTTTGTGCTATAAATGCATTTAAATGAGGCACAGTCAATGCACCCATGCCCACACACGCAGGCACACAAAGGAGAGAAAACCAACCAAGTGCACTAGAATCATCCTTAAAGTTGGCTATTTGCAAGATGTTTCCTCGACTAGAATAACTCAGTAATTCATCCTTGAATGATGGATCGCCTTCTCTCAACAATCTGTGAAAAACTATCAGGGTTTTCAAGGCAACCTGTTTTTTTTTTGTTCAGACGTTAGTACCATAAATAATACATAATTGAACAGAAAAGAAAGTAAATAAAAAATATATATGAATGATAAGACAACAATTCGCTGAACTGCTAAAAGCCGCCAGACTCACCCAAACTTTCTATTACTGACAAATAACATCGCAGCTCTTGAATTTACAATTCTACGACAATCAACCTTTATCTAATTTTTGTATTCATTTTGACTAACTCATTAATTTTTTTTATGGTAAATGGCTAAAATATCGGGTCCTAACTTTTGTTCTCCTTGTTTCAACTTCTTCTATCAATTTATACATTAAATATATTTCGGCTGTTAATCTAAAAAATGAAAAACAACTACTTGACCAAATTTCTCAATCTTTTTTTAATTATTGAAAATAAAATGCAAGTTCTGAAAAAAGATGTACACATTTTTTTTAAAGATACTAAATGAGTTAATAAATTGAAAAAGAAGTATTGCTGTATTAATAATTAAGTAATTGGGAATTTGGTGTGTCTGTGTGTTTGTGTCTTATTTTACTTATCAAACTTTGCAGTGTCTTAGATCTTATGTTAAAATAAAAAGACTTGTTTCGTGAATATCACTGGATTTTGATCCAAAGCTCTCTCCAACAAAAGAAAAACAGACAAAAATTGGAACAAGTATTTTACACCTAAATAGGTATTGCTAACCCATCCTGTCTTACAAAATTGTCTTGAATTAGATGAAAGAAATGTGTAGTACCGTCCAATTGTGTGTCTTTGATAACCTTCTTGACAGAGCATATATACAGTATGCAATATCAGCACGAGGACGACTCGCTGTAGTGGCAAGAAATATTTCTACAGCATTTTGTAGTAATATTCAGCATTAGTACAGTAAACTGGCAAAACAATAGAAAAAATAAAATAAAATAGGTACTAATCATGTTAACCTCTTCTACAGAACGAAGAGAATTTTATTTTGAAGCAGTGAGAGACAAAAACAAGACAGTGAAACGTTCAAGTTTTTCTTTCCGTTCCTAGAAATTTATTTTATTTTTTCTTCATCAAATGAATTTTTTTTTATGGAACTTTTGTAGAGAACCTAATTATTATTGTCTTTCAAAGGACTTACTCCTGACATGCCGCTCCTTAGGTGGGGACTCAACATGGTTTGTTGCCTTGACAATAGCGATATCCAAATCCTTCCATTAAAACCATAAGAAATTGCAAACCAGTTACATAAAGGAAAATAGCAAATTAATATTGGAAAGAAAGGAATTTTAAATTGCTATTCCAGGATTAAGACTTTCACAGATGGTTGTCAATATAAGTGCATCATTTTTTTTTTAAAAAAAAAAAGGTTTGTTTGAAATCAATGAAGATTTTGTTACAAGAAGTTTGAAAATAAATGCTCTCTCCGTGAATCGAACCAATGACCATTTAGTTGGCGAAATATAGTTAAATCACTAGACCGAACAATCCAGCTTAATAAAGCAGAAAAAACAATGTTGAAATTGTTTTACAAAATCATCAGTTCATTCATAAATTAGAATATGAAAATTAAGGGTGGAGGGAAAGAGTACCTTAAATTCGCTATTGACCTTTGCAAGGCCAACCATGGTGGAGTCTTTAATTGCTCCATAGGCCTTACGCCATGTCCCCATGATGGCTGCCTGGTGCTGCTCCCTCCTCACGAAACCAAACCCCAAATCTCTCTCTTAGTTAATTTTTTCCTTATTCTACCTTTTTCGGTATCCGTTTGAGAGAGATAGAGAGAGGGAGAGAGAGGAAGTCCGATGTATGCGGAGGTGAATGGTAGTTGAAGACCAAGAGCTTCCCGCCGTTGGTTTAGGAAGAATCATGTCAATTTTAGGCTGGTCAAAGCAAAGAATTTGAGGCGTCAAAAGGATTTCCGTTTTTAGAAATTAGTGCGAAACAGGATTTTAAAAACGTTTTGGCGGCTATATACGCGCGTAGCAGAGACAGAGTCGGAACTCCGATTCCTTCGTGACAGGACTCGAGTTCGCTCTAAACCGAACTGTCACCCATCTCTTCCAGAACTGAACCAGAGTTGAAAAAATATGTCCGCGGGCCCCAAAGAGAGGAATTGTTTATTTTTTTAGAGAAATGCTGAAGTAAAACATGAGTATGGCATCGTCCATTCAACGTGATCGTATTCGCACATTAAATTTTAAACGACTTATCCAAACTATTAGATTGCATCTTTATATTAAAAATTTGTATGAAACTAAATTTTATATCGTTTGGATTTATTTTCCTATTTATTTCGTATTCTTAAAAATCATTGTTATCGTATGTTCCATATAAATTCTAGGAACTATTTTTTTTAAAATACAACATAAATAGTAAAAAAAATTAAAATATAAAATTTGTTTTCATGCAATTTTTCAATATAAAGATTCAATCTAATTGTTTGAATTGGTTGTTTAAAATTGTATGTGCAAATATGATCATGTTAGCCGGACCCATCGTTTGAAATGAACGGTTTGGATCAATCGTTTTTCGATTCCGTCCTACACGTTGGACTTTAGCATTCTTACATGTAGATTCGTTTTCGATTCATTTTCTTTAGTTAAACCTCTTCCAGTATCAAGCGTGTTTCCCATTTAATTTACTTTGTCCGCGCTTTCTTCCTTCCTTGTAACAGGTTGAATGAAAAACTTATCTGAAAAAACAATTAAAAAAACTTGAAAAATGAATTGAATAATTAGAATATGATGTCTATTTTTATAAAAATTTTGTTGAGAAAAAAATATGATGTCTATTGGAGCAAAATCTGGTCTTAAGAATTCCATCTGTACTCTTTGAATGCTTTTATTAACATAACACGTTCCAATCAGCCCTTTTTTTTTTAAGGTCAGGTGGCCGAAAGCCACACCAGCGGAATTTTCATTTATTAAAGAAAATATTTTCAGTTAAGAAAATAAAAAGAAAAAATGAAGGAGAAGAAAATATAAGAGAAAAGCCCTTGTGTTTATTTTACTTATTTAATAAATTATTTATTTTGTCTACTTAAGCCATGTAGGCACCAAAGCGTTTTCTCATTTAATTGTCCTTTGAAGAAATTAACATCTGATGAGGTTCAATTTCATATGTTGTTTTTTTTTTATTATTTATTACTTTGTTTAGAAAATGGAGAAGATTCTAAACGCTTGAAATAGAGAGAAGCCTGGGATTAAAAGAACGGTCGGATGCTCTAGATCTTTCCGAATTGCGACATCTTTGGTCCGGATAGAAAGGGCGTCTGTTTAGTCCCACAAATTCAATTTTAAGTGAGAGAGCCTTCGCTCCTTCTAATATAAACGACCGGGATCCATCTTAGCAAAACACGCAGCTGCGTGGTGAGCACAGAGCGAACTATTCTTTCGCCTTTTACTAAAGAATACCGTGTGCACGCCACTTTTAAGCAGCATACGCCAATTTTTTGAGGGGTCGTTCTTTCTGGAATACCCCAACAGTACATAATTTAAACCTTTTGGTTCCTTTTGATTTGATAATTCTGAAATTTTAAATTTTAAATTAAATTGTATTTTCGAAAGAATCTTGTTTTGAGTTTTTGGGCCTTAAGTTAGAGCCCAGTTGCTAGGAAGCTGCGATCTTAAATAGCCATTGGATACTATTTCCGTAGGTTAGACCGTTAGATGACAGTGTTTGACAACCAGCGTCACACGAGTAAAAGGGAAAAAAAAAAACAGCGTAAGCACTTTTGCAAGAAATTCTATCAATGTGTTGGCCTGTGCCGAAAATGAAAAATGATTAATGTTTTAATTAAGCTCCTCCTATGCCGTTTAGAAATACTATTTACTAACATGGGTGGGTCATTGTACCTAATTGATTAGGTACAGAGGATGGAAGTGGCAAAGATTGCATTTCGCATGCTTACCCCTGGACATTGATTTGATTCCACTCAACTAGCATGATTGATCTAGAGGGGCAGATGGCATCACTGATAGTTATCATGTCTAATCTCCATTATTTGTCAGTGATCAGAATTCGGAAGATGTGTATAAAATTTTGTTATATTGGATGTCTTGTAATAATGCATTAATTATTGGATACTGGAGCGTGTACTGGTACGGTGGTATCAACTGGATACCATTGTGGTGATGGGTACTGCGTGCCATTGTGCTTATATGGATTGCAAATGTGTGTGGGTCGAGTAGAAGCTATATAGATAGTTATTTTTCTTTTTTCTTACGGCTTATCGGAGTGGTATGAGAATGGTACCTGTTATGGTAGTGAGAGATGTTGAGCAAAAACTATAGCAATTAACTATACAAATAAATTTTGTATTTGACTGTTTGTTAGTTAAAACTGGAATGCGAGTATATCCATAACTTCCACATTGTCATGAACGTTAGTTATGCCAATTCATAACAAAAGAATTCAAACTATTTAAGATTAATCCTATTTTAACGATGATATGAGTTTTGCAGCAGCAATGCTATCAGTGTGTAACTGTTCCCCCAAATTCATGCCTACAAATAAGCCAACTGTCAAATTTTTTGAAATGTACATCTGATTCAGACTCCCTAAGCATTAACTTGGTATTCCTAGATGAGTATTGTACAATCTTTTGAGTTCGGAAAGTTTGTTCAAATCATTAGTTTTCTGTTAAGTACTATAGACAGATGGATATTTCCATATACATCCCGAGAAAAGAATATTTCCAAGTCACGCCTTGTAGTAAAGTTAGAAAGGTTTTTAATTTTTGTTTATCTTGGTCTCACACATTTATTAAATAAGACATTTCGAATACTATATGCGCTGATTCATTGTGTAAAAGGATAGGAGCTTTCATACGACATTATTATGCACTTCATCTTGTAATTATCCAGCAAATTCTTTCCATAAGTGATACGTACATTGTATCAATATTTTCAGGGGAAAGAAAACTTTTGGTCCGCAGCCACCAGGGCCTAAAACCGTGGACAGTGTCGTGCTAATCAATAGATTGGCCCAGAGGAACTCATGATTGCATCGAACGACCGAGATGGTTTGAAGAAAGTTAGGGCTAACATTCTGTTGTTTCAAAATATGAGTCCCTCATACCCTAATTTTTCTCTATATATATGCTGTCATTCTCATCTGAAAACACACACCCTTCTCAAAGCACCCACCCTCCAAGCAAAAAAATCAAAGAAAGAAAAAAAAAAAAAGGAAAAAATGACCAGAAATAAGGTCAAGCTCGAATATATAAACAATGATACAAAGAGACGTAGCACACTCCGCAAAAGGACCAGAGGAATGCTCAAAAAAGTGCAAGAAATCAGTGTACTTTGTGGAGTAGACGCATGTGCGATAATTTATAGCCCCGGAGAAGCTGTGCCGCAAGTATGGCCACAAAACCTTGATGCAGCACGCATCCTAACAGATTTTAATAACCTGACCGAGCTCGAGCGCACGCGTAAAATGACCAATCACTTGGCCTTTATGCAGGCGCGGTGTGCCACTTTAAGGGATAAGGTGGTCAAAAAGGAAAATGACAACACCAAGCTCGAGGCACAAGCAATACTGTATGAAGGCTTCAGTGGAAGTGACTTTGCTGAGCTATCTCCAAATGAATTGCTGGCTACAGTCAATACCGTGGATAATTTGATCTCCAATGTAGTTGAAAGGATGAAGGCCCTTTCTGCACAAGCCCAAAATGGAGGTTTTGTGGGTTCTGGTATGGGGGGAGGTGTTACCGAACCATTTTGAAGACAGTGGTGAGGATATGACTGTCTTCCTGAGTCTGCTGTATGACTGTGCCGACCCATCCTATATTTAGGAGAGTTGATAGTTGAAGTTTTAGATTGGTGTGTTCCTCATATGAGTCTTTACTGTATTTTTATGAATTATATGAATTGTCAGCTTGTCGTCCTTTAATTTTATTTATTTTGTTTTCATCTCTTTTTTTAAATGCAAAAGATCACCATTATTTGTATCTATATTGCGTGTTCTCTTTTCCAGCCTTGCTCATTTTCAATCTGTGTTTTGTGACTGTGTCTGTGTTGTGATACTTCATTGTAAAATGGATGACTAGTAAGTATAGGTAACTAGACTCTGCTTAGCTTAGAAGAGCTAGGTAAATAGATTGTGAATGATCTCTATTGAGACAAATTATCTTAAATTTTGAAAAGATGTGAAATTAAAAAATAGAGGCAGATTATAACCAAATGTATACTTGGAATACTAGATTTGATGAAAAATACCAAATCATATTCACTTACAGAAGAAGTGATATAGCCTTTTCTTTTGGACAAAGAGAGACTAAAAAATTGAGGAATATTGCAATTCCTTTTGTGTGAAGGAAAAAAGAATAGAGCTATATATTGTTACCATAAAATAAGCCAAACAACAGTTGCTTATAGCTAGGTTCTAAAATAAATAACAGTACCACAACCTGACATCATTAAGCCCTGGAGAGAGATGTCTTTTGACTACAATGACATATTAAACTTTTTTCTGAAATTTATATCCAATATGACCACCTCGTTCATTAATTGGAATAAATCACGCATTCAAAATACTAGGTCTCATTTGCATAGTGTCTATTCTGTCACATCAGAAATATAGATTTTTCATATGTAATTAACCTGTGATCAGCCATTATCGATTATTTTATGGCAGAAACACAAGAACCCACAGATCTAGCGATATTAACAGTTGGTACTGATTTCTAACATCCTTATTACAAGCATTTTTGCTCAACTAGCTTCACACGAGTAAAAGGAAATAAAACTGCCTAAGCATTTTTGCCAGAAGTTCTGATAACAGGGGTTAGATGTGTTGGTCTGTGTGAAAAATGGGAAATGTCATAAGTTTAACCAAGCTTCTCGGTCATTTAGAAATATTATTTTATTGACATGGGGCATTTATTGTGTCTTATTGGTCAGGTATAGTGGATTAAAGTGGCAAGGTTTGCATTTCTCATTGGTTGCCACAAGACATTGATTTGATTCCTTTCCACTGGCATGATTGATCTAGAGGGGCAGATGGCATCACTTAGTTATCATGTCTAAATCTCCATTGTTTTTTCATGATCAAAAGTATGTATATAGAAGTTTTGCTATCTTGGCTGCCGTGTAATAATGCAATACTAGATACTGAAGTACGCACTGGTACTAAGTGGGTACTATTGTATGGATCGATACCAGTGTCATTGTGTTTAAAAAGCAGGTTACAAGGACGCAATTTTTTTTTTCTTTTTTTTTGATAAACACAAGGATGCAAAATTGTGTGGCCGAGGAAAAGCTATACAGATAGTTATTTTCCTTTTCTTACTGCTTGTCGTACGTGGTACCAGAACGATACCTGTTGCCTGTTATTTTTGATGTAATAGATGTCGAGCAAAAACTATTGCAACTATATATATAAATAACTATCTTGAGTTGAAGCGGTGTTGGGTTGCTGAAACTACCCAGCAATTTTGGCTTAGTTTACGTTTTTCAATTTCCCTAGTTAATGTAGGTCGTCTAGTATTTCAATGACTTTTTTATTGGATTTGCTAATTATAAATCCGGAACTGTTTATTTTCAACTTGTCACTCTTGTTAAATATAGTTTTTTTTTTTTTTTATTTCAACTATGTTCTTGCTAGTCTAACAATCCTCCTCGGATTTATAAATTTGTATTTCCTAAATTTTTTAACAACATGTCTACTCTCACTGAACCTACAATCCAATCGACCCCAATCACCTACACAACCATGCCAATACTCGGTACTATTTTCAATTCGAGGGATCTAATTTTTTTTTTTTTTTTTTTTGGGGGTGGGGGGGGAATGACAGTAATCAAGCATTATAATCTTTCACTCCAAAAATTTAAGAAAATCAGAAGGTCAGAAAAAGCCGATAGAGGCCAGCAAAGTTTGTCTCTCTTTAACATTTTCAGGAGAACCATTATTATCATTTATAATCATTTAATCATTCGATTAAAAAAAAAAGAATAAGCATATTAAACGGCCACTGGAACAAAAATCTCTTATTTGACAATTGTGACCACTGAAAAAAATATTATGAAAAATTGAAACAAGAATTATAATATGATCTGTATAGTCTAAACATGCCGCATATAGAATTGGTTTAATTATAAAACTAATTGGTTAAAATCGGAGTAGTTGAAAAAATAATAATTTAGTTTTATTTCTGCTTGATGATTGATCAACAGTCAAATAAATTTTAATTTTACGAAATTAAATAAAAAAACAGGTATTCATAAATGAAGTCGTTAACTGTAAATTTTTATTATCTAGGGATTGTTCTACAACTTTCTCATATATTAATTATAGAGGAGTACTATTTGGCGAATTCTCTCCTCTCTCCTCTCTCATCAACAAGCTAAAAAAAAAAAAAACAAAACAAATCAGAGAAGCTAACTAAGGCTAGGGTTTCCTTTCCTCTTCTCATCTCCAAATGGCGTGGCGCGCGTTCTACAACGAGATCAGGACGAAGAAGGTGACCAATCTGCCCGACATCATCAAGCCCCGCCTCTCATGGGACAACATCAAGAAGAGCGCGGACAAGGCCGTCGATAACTACATCGAGAAGTACATCGAGACCAGCTCGCCCGAGCCGATCTTCCACGTCTGCTTCGGTGGGATGATTTTCTCTTACCTTATCAACCTCCCCCATGAGCGCCGCCACTTGGCTCACCAGGAGGCCGGCGGCCACCACTGATTTCTCTAAGGTTAGATCCAAATTTTTTAATCGATTTTTTAAGTTTAAATTTTGTGGGTATGTTTTGTTGAGTAGATCGGATGATTTGAGCTGGGATTGTACAAAGAATTGTGGGTATGTTGGTGTGAACTCATTTGATTAGATCTACGTTACGTTGAAACATTTGTGACCCCCATCCCCTGAATGTTGACTGTGGTTAATACAAATTCAGGAGCAATTGGAAACTAGTTTTTTTTTTGTGGTTAATACAACAAGTATTTGAGTCTAGGTATGGTTGTTTTCAGTTGGTTCTATGGTTAATGCTTTTGCCAGTTATTTTTATGATGTGAGGATAGTTAATGCTGATTGTGATGGTGTTATTACTGGTGTTACTATTTTGTTAAAAGTTCTTTCTAGCGGCTTGTGATGGACTGTTGCAAATTATTTAGTAAGCCTCTGGAGATACCTGTGCGCTTCATTTATCTTGTTTTTTAGTTGAACAGTTTAATCCTGATTGTAAGCCTCTTGAGATACTTATGATTTTTACTTGAACAGTTTTCCTTTGAGGATTGGTGTAAAGTTTTGAACATTTTACCAATTTTAAAAGTTGCAACTTAAACTGAAGTATACAAGAAACAGGCAGTTTTTTGTAGTGCTGATGGTCATATATTTTAATAATTGATACTGATAATAACATTTTGTGGGTAAAACATCAGTTCTGTGAAGATTGCATTCAATTTTTTTTGTCTTCTTTTGATATTGATACCAAATTAACCTGTATACTGAATTTCATTCTCATTGATGTCTTTTAGGTCATTGTAGTCTCTCTCTCTCTCTCTGTGTAATTGCATTGTTTGGCGAGGAAATCTAGTTTACCAACTCATATTCTTATGGGTTTTTTTGTCATAATAGAGGAATCTTCTATTTCCATTAGTTTGCACTAATATTTCAAACTCCATCCAAATGATGAGACTTAAAAGGCGATTCATCCACACATAATTTTGCAAATTGTTTAGTTTGTTTTGCATAGGATTGTGATCTATTAATCAATTTAACCACGATCGATAAAGTTCGCAATCTTATATTTAGTATCTTACAGAAACAAATATATATAAATTTTTTTACTGGGTAGAAACCTTATGAAGAACAAGATGAACAGTTGAGATTTGTCATTTAATTTATGATTTTGATGCATTGGCACAAATAAGAGGTAGTGACTAGTTGTGCCTCAGTAACCCTCAGTAGCGTACGTCTTACAGCTATTTCTGTACTGTCTATATTTCTACTAGTTACCTCAAATATAAAGTAAAGAGGAGCCACAACTTTTAGTAGACCATTACATTTGGCCAAACATGTCTAAATTCAATAGAAACCTGCCTCAGTTAATTTGATTACACATTTAGGACTCATAATTTAATAGAAACAAAATCCCTATACATTCATAAGCTTCTATTATTGTTATTTATTTTAGTTAATATGCTCTGTAGTTTTTATATATTGTCCTTCTGTGATTTTTGAAGAGAAGTTATATTTAGCATATTACTGACTTGAATTATCTCTATTGCAGGTTGGTGTGTTTCATATTTCATTCAGGATGGGTATTAAATGCTTCCTTTTCTTACAAGTAGTTTTTTTTTTTTCTGTACCTGATGTTTCTATTGCTCTTTTCTTAATGGAGAGCCAATAATTAAACCCTTTTGTTCATTTTGAGCTTTAATTGAAATAAAACGGAATACCCTATATTAGTTCGTCTTTTGAAAATACATGTGTGTGAGTACACAAATAAGTGGCTATACTCTCTTTCTTTTCTTGAAAATTTGGCAGCAGCTGCTACAAAGCTACCTATCGCACTCTTATCTTATGTTGGTCGTATATTTCATTCCAGCCTGTTTTTTTTTTTCTTGTGCAATGGAGTTGCCACTACCTTTCTTTGCTTTTTGTACCAATTTAACCTGCAGATGTTGGGGTCATGTATGAGTTAGCTAGTTTTCTTAATCATGCATATCTAGATCAATAATCGAGGGTGTGCATTTTACATTTTTGAGCTGAGAAAATATGTTAAAATTGGAAAAAGAAAATTGTGGCATAGAAATGAACTTGCGTCAGAAAGGACTTCCAAAATTGTTGTAGCAGGGATGGTGAAAATTCGGCTGTATCTTGGAGTTCCATATTTTTCTCTCAAATTCGGCAGTGTCGAAATTATAATTCATTGGTTCATATCCAACTCTGAGTCTATCCTCTAATAATTCAAGGCGTGCATTGGTGGCAGCATTTTGAGTTGTGCTGACTGGTTTAAATTTATCGATTCCAGCCAATTTGTAGGATGCTAATTGCTATTTTGGTTCGCCTCTCCAATCAGAAGTAGGTCCTCTCTATCAGGAAATTGGATGGTTTGATTGGATTGGACTCGTTATTTTGGACGTCCAATAAACGGATTGCTTTCGTATGAACGGATTGCAGTGCTAAGATAAAACGCGTCATTCTTTTTTAAATTTGAAAACTTACAATTAAGCAGTGAAACATTAAGTATTAGATGTGATTTATATCACGTTTATTACGTGAACAAAACGAATTATAAAACGTCCAATTGTTCAATGATAATATTTTGAACCATTTCTCATGGTCGTAATTTATGGCGGAATAGTTGAAACCTCTTATACTTTTGTGCAAATATGAAAATGAGCTAACGACTTTATTCGTTATCAAATTTTAGAAATGTATTTCATAATGAAGCACAAAAATAAAGCTACTTAAGACACAAACCTACAATGATACAATCATACTTTTTGAAGTCATATAGTTATGACTCCATCATAGCACATGATCCGATTTACCCAATTCAAATAAAGCAACGGATTTTATTTTATTTTATTTTTTTTAAACGCACCATGGGCACAAATCCAGATTCTGGCGAACTCACTTTAAATATTGAGTTCAGAAGAATGAATAAGAACTACAGATCTAATGTCAACCATTAGCAATGTATGCACGTCTAATATTTCCGAATTGCTTAACCGCATCCCCTCCTCAACATCGTATGAATACTTCCCCAGCGTCAACTCCATCCTTCTGTTTCTCCCTTTAATCCTCATCCAGTGCGTACCCATTCTTTCCCTCCTAACGCCTACATTTTCCTCCCTTCCCCACCTCATGGGTACCCCCATCCCGCACAAAACCATGACAATTACAATATATATTAGCACAATTACGTTCAATGCCATAATAAAATTCAGAAACAAACAGCATACAAATCATGACAATTAGTGTACAAAACTAGGACAATTAGTATAAGAATTAAGACAATCAGCGTACAAAATTAGGACAATTAGTATAAGAATGAAAACAATCAACATAAAAACCAAGACAATTAGCATACAAAACTAGGATAATTAATTTTTTCCGGGACAATTAAGAATTTTACCCTAATAATCTGCATAAAAACCATGAAAATTACTATACAAAACTATGACAATTAGCATACAAAACTATAACAATTAAAATTAGCCAAACAATAATACTAATTGTCCTAGAAAAAATACTGACTGTCTTAGAAACTAGAAAAATTAAATTTTAACCAGACAATTAGCATACAAAACCAGAACAATTGAAATAGGTGCATGGGAGCCTGGGAGGTCAACATAATGTTGGGGGAAGGGAAACATAAATGATAGGAAGGGAGGGAGAGTATACTTTGGATGATAAATTCAAAGGATGATGGAATGAGCGACAAAAGTGAAAGAAAAATTTTGATTTATGCCATTGAAAAACACTCAAATTTGAAATATGCCATCACAAAATAAATAATTAGTTTTATACTTTTATGCCATCATAGAACTATACAAATTTGATATTTGCAACTATTTTTAATAAAAAGTCATTAAAAATATTTTTTATATAAAATTGATATGTCAGTTTTTAAAAAAGTTTCACTATTGCCCTTAGCAATATTTTGCTAAAAAAGTCGCAATTTCTTTTCTTTGTTTCTCCGCATCTGAGAGGAGGCAATAGGGGCATCGATCCTTCACATCTTTTCTAGTTACACGTTTTTAGCTCTCTTGCTTATTAGGTAAAATTGTAGAAATTCAATTGCTCGATACATCAGGAGAAGAGGAAGAATGGCACCAACTTCTCAAGAGTAATGTCTCAACTAACAACGTAAATGAATTTTTTCAAAAAATTATAATTTTTTTTAATAATAAATCGAAAATAAAAAAAATTTATAATATGAATGCAATATCGGATTTTGAGGATTTCAGGAATCCGATATAAGGCTATGTCGGTTTCTTAGAACAACATACTTTGCTGTATCCGATACTAACCTGCACTGCCTTTTGTCAAATTTTGTTGATTTTTTTATTTTTAATAAGTATTTATTTATTTTTATTGAATATTTTTTAATATTAAATTAGATATTATTATATTGGATCCATTAAAAATATCATAACAATTTTTGTATTTGATTGATGACAAAATTCAATTTATTTATGTTTGAAAACAACAACAACTAGTAAGTCTTTTGTCCCAAACAAGTTGGGGTAGGCTAGAAAAAAAACCTAACAAAAGTCACCAAGTCACCAAAAAATAAGAAGTAAGAAATATATGTCAAAAGTAGGGCTAATAATACTAAAAAAAAATAGTAATAATATAGGAAAAATAAAGTAGTAGTAATAATAGTAATAATAATAATAATAATAATAATAAATACTAGTAGTAGTAGTGAGGCCTACACCGAAGCCGTGAACTAATATTAAAACCAACACTCGACCCCTAAGATCACATCTCATGGCTCCGGCACGTGAATTACTAGCTTCTATGGATACGTTCCAATGCCAACTCCTTGGATACATTCCATTCTTTAAAGTCTCTTTTTACTGCTTTTTTTCATGTCAATCTTGGTCTACCTCTGGCTCTTCTTGTGTTTTCAAAGCGGTTGAGAATTCCGCTACGCACTGGTGCCTCTGGGGGTCTACGTTGTGTTGGAGTTGTGTCATAGAAGCCAATCATTCTGGCTACTTCTATGGTTGGTTTATGTTATTGATGATATTTTATCATTTGTTCATTGATTTATTTATTGATAGATCATTCAGAATGACGATCTGAATTGTAGATCTCTATAGCTCATTTATTCTTAAATGACAATAATAAATCTAAAGATGTCCATAATCTTGATAATTAACAAGGAACATTAATTATCGGATAAGATTAGTATGCAAGTGATGATTAAGTTCTACAAATCATAGGTAAGGAGTTACCAACTTAATATCATATGTGTATGTTATATAACATAGTATAGGACTTGACCCAATGAAATAAACATATAGATTGTGTTAAGTGTCATTGTTTATTTCATATGTGTTTGATTTTAAGTTTGAGATGTTCACCTTTTCCACATGAGGATAGGTTCAATAAATATCGTCTAACATTGATTCCTGATAAAGACTGCTATACGGACTTTATTTATGCTCTCTTGAATTGTGCGGGAAAAGTTGTTCATCAAAAAAACCGTATGTCCCTCATTAATATACTTAATAAGTGATGATATCTGTTTGGGCCCCTTGATAGAGTTTGGATTGTTTGGCCAACTTGTACAATCAATCTAGATCAAGAAATGTATAATCTGCAAGAATGACACATTCCTATCTTGGATTATACAATGATATCATGTGACATAAGAATCAGACAAGGAAATACTATTATTTCTTATGCAGGATTGAGATATTGTAACGGTACATTATTTATACGAATTGGGAGTCATAACGTGTTGCTAGATACCGCTTATGATTATTAAAAATAAATAACGATTTATTTCCATGGCCAACATAGTATATATCCTCAAAGGGTCACACAAATAGAGCTTTGGTCACACAGTGCATTATCTATTTATTCGCAACAGTGAGTATTGCGGAAATATGACTAATTAATCGTATACCGTTATGAACCGTTATAATTAATTGAGTCAAAGGGATCATATAGAAATAGAGTAATGCATTATCTAATCCAAAAAATAGTTATTAATGAAGTAATAATTATTTTAGAATCAACACATATTAATATAAATAGTTATATTAATTAATTGGGCCGTCATTTCATAGCAAATGAATAGTCCAAATGAAGAGCAACGAATATGGATTTTAATTAAATGAATTAAATACCCAAAACAAATAGAGAAGAGACCCAAAAGGCCCATTGAATTTCAGCTAGGGTAGGTGGATGGCAATGTTGTAAATAGATGGAAGTGCTCCTTAGAGATTGTATCTATATAAGGGCCCCCTTGGAGCTCAAACCCCAGGATTTCTCTCTCATCTCTTCCTAGCCGCCATCCACCCATCTTCTCTCCCATTTGCTCATGTGTTGAGCTACCATCTTCTCCACCAAATAATAGATTTGTGTTGCAAGAAGGAGGAAGCTATACGGATTAGACTCAAGCCTTTGGTTGCTAGCACAACTATTAGGTTTTGTGACTAATCCTCTTGGTGGACTCGAGGCCGGCGCCATCCAAGGAGAAGAACAGGCGTAAGAGAAGCACGTCACCGGTTCCAAACGATTTGGATCAGCTCACGAATATGATTTCGTGAGAGGTATAAATTCTTCCTACCTTTTCTCATATGAATTGCGTGTGAATGGCCTTAAGCCTAGATCTATGATGTTTAATTGATTGCTTGAGCTAATTGTTAGTCTTAAATTGAAAATTAAACACTTCCTTCACGTTGGACATACCCAAACCATCTCAAACGATGTTGGACCAACTTCTCCTCTATCGGTGCAACCCTAACCATATCTCGTAGGTCATCATTTCTAATCCGAACCCTCCTCGTATGCCTACACATCCACCGCAATATGCGCATCTCTGCTACGCTCATCTTTTGGACGTGTTGTCTTTTAGTAGCCGAACATTTAGCGCCATATAACATCGCAGGTCTAATTGCCGTCCTATAGAATTTTCCTTTTAGCTTCTGTGGAACTTTCTTGTCACATAACACTCCTGATGTTTGTCGCCATTTCACCCACTCTGCTCTTATCCTATGACTAACATCTTCATCTATGTCGCCATCACTCTTCAACATCGACCCCAAATATCTATAAATGTCTGTCATAAGCACTACCTGCCCATCTAAACGAACATCTCCATCTTCTGGTCCTGCCCCACTAAATTCACACCTCATATACTCCGTCTTAGTTCTATTAAGTCTAAACCCTTTCGACTCTAGGGTTTGTCTCCACAACTCTAATTTCCTATCTACACCTATCGTACTCTCATCGATTAGCACCACATCATCCGCAAAGAGCATACACCAAGAAATCTCTCCTTGTATGTCCCTCGTGATCTCATCCATCACCAAGGTAAAAATGTAAAGGCTCAATGCCGATCCCTGATGTAATCCTATTTAACAGGAAAGTCACTAGTCACACTATCACATGTCCTAATGCAAGTGACAACTCCATCGTACATGTCCTTGATGAGGATAACGTATTTGGTGGGAACTTTCTTCTTTTCAAGTGCCCACCACATGACTTTCCTTGGTACTTTGTCATATGCCTTCTCCAGATCAATGAAAACCATATGGAGATCCTTCTTCTGCTCTAAATATCTCTCCATAAACTGCCTTACTAAGAAAATTGCCTCCATAGTCGACCTACCAGGCATAAATTCAAATTGATTTTTCGAAACATCTGTCATCTATCTCAAACGATGCTCGATCACTCTCTCCCAAAGCTTCATTGTATGGCTCATAAGCTTTATCCCTCTATAGTTTGTACAGCTCTGAGCATCTCCTTTATTCTTGAAAATTGGTACCAGACTGCTTCTCCTCCACTCATCTGGCATTTTAGACGATCGAAAAATGCTATTGAACAGTTTGGTTAACCAAACTACCGCCACATTTCCGAGGCAACGCCATACTTCGATCGGTATGTTATCGGGCCCCAAAGCCTTACCCACTTTCATTCGTTTTAAGGCTTCTTTCACCTCGGACTCTTGGATTCTCCTAACTAATCGTCTATTGATATCATCAAAAGAGTCGTCAAGCTCAATCACTATGTCGTCATCTTCTCCATTGAATAACTTATCGAAGTATTCCCTCAATCTGTCTTGATCTCCTCGTCCTTCACTAAAAGCCTATCAGTCTCGTCCTTGATACACTTCACTTGATTTAAGTCTCTCGTTTTTCTATCTCTAATCCTAGCTATCTTGTAGACGTCCTTCTCGCCTTCTTTCGTATTTAGCTTCTGGTATAGGTCTTCAAAAGCCCGACCCTTTGCTTCGCTCACTGCTTTCTTTGCATTCTTCTTCGCCAATTTGTACTTTTGTACATTGTATAAAAATATTTTTTCTGAAATAGAAGTACAGTTTCTCGGAAACGAATTCTTATGTAATTTGGCGATTTGTCGTTTTCTGTTTGTTTCAAGTTAGGATATAAAACTTGGAGATAGGAGAGTAGAGTCGCCAATTTACATAATGTTATTTTTTTCTGATTTTTTTTAACTATATTTCGTATTGTTTTGCAATCCCGAAAACTGGAGAAATTACAAGTATAGTTTCTCAGAAATGGTTTCTTAGGTACTTTGGCGATAAATTCTAAAAAAAAAAAGGTACTTTGGCGATTTTCTAATTTTTTGTGCGATTGGAGTTAGGTTATGAAACTTGGAGATATGAGAGTAGAGTTGCTCGTCTTTATAACGTTATTTTTTTCGAATTTTTAATAATTTTTTCGTGTAAATTTTCAAACCCGAAAATTGAATAAATGAAAGGCACTATATGAAATAAAAATATCGCAATACAAGTCCGAAATAAAAAAATCATAACATTGTCATACATAAATAAAAATATCACAATAATCCTAAAAGAATATAAGTAAATCTTACTCCTCTCCAGCACGACGGAACCACTGTGCAAGGTCGATGTCGGATATTTCGGCCGACAACAAATTCGACTGAGGGAAAGGAAGGAGAGGAAGAGTTGTAGGAACTGGATTGGGATGGCGAGGCAGTCAACTAGATGAGGCCCCAATATGGTCGGAATGTGAAGTATAACTCTGACCGAATGCAAGCATATCTCCTGGAGTCATCTAAGATGGCTAAGAGATAGGTGTGGTAGGTCGTCTAAGTGAACACCATATGCTTGGAAAAAAGCATCAGACTGACTAAATATGGGTGGTGTGGTGGTAAGCGTAAGTGGCTGACTACCCATGAGTGGATGAGGCTGGTTGTACCCCCTCCGTACTGAGTCTGAAAAACTCAGGCTGTACCCCTCCATACTGAGTCTGAGTCTAATATCGAGAATAAGGAGGTAAGTGGGGTGGGGTACAGTGTTTAGTACCTTTAAAAAAATTACAAACAAAATTTAATATTAATTATAATAATTAATCCTATATTTCTGTATTTTTTTACTATTTTCAATTTATTTTTCTATAATTATTCTAATTTTTCATTTATTTACCTAAATAAACTAAATAAATAAATATTTAAAAAACTCACCTCGACCAGAAGCGTTGTTGTCTCTTTTCAGAATTTTTCCTACATTTAAAAAAATTCTATCAATTTTTTATAATTATAATTTTCTTTAATTGTTCTAATTTTTAATTAAAAAAAATAATTATTAAAGGTAAAAAATAATTCCAAAAAATGTTAATATTACATATAATAATTATTCTTATTTATTCTGATTCTTTACTAATTCCTTTATTATTTTTACAATATTTTTTTAAATTTTCCTATTATTTACCTAATTAAACTAAATAAATTATATAAATAAAATAAATATTAAATAAAAAATACCTGAAGAGGGAGGGGCAGCTCTTCTGTTGGGCTCGTAGGAGGGAGATTGAAAATGAGAGCAAGAGAGGGAGAGAAGTTGGTATCGTTGTTATAAAGGGTCGCTAATCCTAATATCGTATTCTCCGATACAACTTTAAGAAATTGATACTAGGCTGTATCGAGTTTTTGAACTCCGAATTTTGTATTGGTTACTTAGAATCTGTTATTGCATTCTTATTTATAAAATTTTTATTGTTTTTTATTTATTATCCAAATTTTTAATTATTTTATAATTATTTATAATTTTTCAAAAATTATTTATGTTGTGCTCTATCACTATCGTGTTTGACACAACAAGACATGAAACTCTATCATAATCATGTTTGACACGACACGATACAACACGACACACAATTGGTGGTTATCAACCTCGTTACTTTGGTATATAGTAAGCACGACTAAGTCGACATTCTCCATGTCCCACATTTTATTCAGAAAAAAATACCAAAAATATTACTCTGGCTACTAATTAACAAGGCTATATCAGCCACTACATAATTCTCAAAATAAATAAATAAATAAAAGGACAAATTGTACTAGGATTTTTAAGATTTATAGGCATTTCTCATTCTTGTGCTAGGACTTAAGCCAGCTAACAGAGACTTGAGTAAATATGAGAGGAAAACAGAGAAGCTCAAGCAACAAAAAATAAAAGCCTAGAAAAAGAGAGAGGCAAAAAGAGAAGCTTTGCGAGTTGCAATAGTTTAAGAGTAATGTTAGAATCAAACAAACGTGATATTAGACTCAACTATTGAAATTTTAAAATACCAATCTGAACCGCTCAACATGATCTTTATTTTTAAATATTCTTAGAAACCAAAATTTATATATATATATATATTAACTTATAACTACTTTTTAAAGATAATTTAAAATTAATTAGAATGAAAATTTTTTAAAATTCAAAATTAATAGTAAAAAATTTGAAAACATAAAAACTTTGATCTCCAAGGATATCCATTATATAGAACATATTGAGCGGTTCGAATCAGTCATTGTAATGTCAAAAATTGAAATCCAATCGTGTTTGACAGGCCAAATGTCAAACGCGCTTGACTCTAGCAATACTCATAGTTTATTGCACACAATATTTCTTGAATTGGACGACTATCTCTTGTGAGCTAATCGATGCCTCAGCTGCAACAATTTTGAATTGAAAAGAATTATCCACATAAGTTTGCCTATCTATATGATATATGATGCAAGACAAATGAACATGAACAACAAAACAATAAGGGTGGGGAATTACTTTGCTCACGCCTCTCCTAAGAAATTCACTCCATTTTTCTTTTTCCTGACTAAAATATCCACATATTCTTCCCTGGAGTTTGATTGGAGTTCCATCTCTGAGGCAATCTTTAGGGATATTTTTGTCCAAATGGATTGAATCTGTAACAAATGGCATGAGCAAAGCAATTCCCAATAGAGGTGTGTTTAGCATAGTGTGTTTAACACCACGCGAGACAAGGGAGGAACAAAGAACAAGGGAACAATTGTTCGATCCAAGTTAGCTCCCCAGTTCGCCGAAAAGGAGGAACTGTGAACAAGGGGTTTGTTTCCTATTTGTGCATTTTTGTTCACCGTTTAGTTCACGCTGTTCTAGTTCGCGAACTAACAGTTTGTGATTGGTGTCAAACACACCCTAGAATAATAATACAAGTGAAAAAGTCTAAATACATAGTGATGAACAGGATCCGTAGATCAAGTCCGATCACGATACTTGATATTTAAACAAACTTGATCTAGATATTCAATCTTTACACCAACTTGAATAGTTCGATATGATCTCCTTATTTAAAACTTATAAGAAATCAAATTTTACATTTTTCCAAAATTTAGATTATTTTTATGATTTTTTTAGAAAATCAGTTAATCTAATTAGTATGAAATCTCCAACAATAATGACTTTCTAAAATCTAAAAAAAAAAAGTGAGAGAAAATTCTATAGTCAAATCAATTCGAAGGAAGGGTCGGTCAAAACCCGATTGATTTTCAATATAAGAATTTCAAATGACTTATCCAAATCGTTCAACTTGGTCCTCATATTGAAATCTCGAAGACCAAATGTTACATATTTTTGAAATATTTTTTTACTATTTTTAAAAAAATTCATAATATCCTCGATCTACTTAATAAAAACATTTTTAAAAATTAGAAATAAATAATTAACAAATATAAATTTATTCTCTAACAAAATTTCAATATGAAAATCGTATTGAATGATTCCAATCAATCATTTGAACTCTCCAAATTGAGACCTAATCAAGTTTGACAAAGTGATCTGTCGAATCGATTTGATTATAGCATTTTCTATCTAAAAAAAAATGTAGTTCTGAAAAAATTGTGAAATTTTTTTTATCACAATATGGAGATCATATTGAAGGGTTTAGTTCGTTATTTCAAGATCAAATATTCATCATGCACGATATATGGGCCCTATCCCTCACTATGTATTTTAGTATCTCTATATATTAATAGTTAATGCAATTGCAAACATAAAATATTGCGAGATAAAAAAAATTAAAAATGAGCCTTGCAAAGCATACCGAATTTACATACTCTAATTGCTTCATCACTTCACTCGTCTCCAGTTCCTACAATGTTGAAATAATTAAGTTATTCAAATTATGACAAAATTTTATAATCAATTTACAATACATATACACAATTACCCAAACAAGCTACTGCTAGTCTAGCCTCATTCAAAACACTAATGTAAATGTGTATGGCTTATACATGTTGGATATATAGAAAACATACGTAGATATTTGGTTGGGAAAATGGTCAAAAACTTGCAAACAAGATAAGAGTTAGAGAAATACAATTGAAAATAAATAAAATATACATCAATATTTTTTTAAGTTTATTAAATAATAAAGTCAAATCCTCAATTTTATATGCCAACTAGTTGAAAGTTTTTTTTTAAAACAACGAGCATGTAATAAATAAGCAGTGCATACAATTGCATGCAAATATCTACTGCATAAGAGGCAAGCAAACTGTATCGTAAATGTATGCAAACTATGTTAAGAGAAGATACATTATTCCAATTCCCAGTTCGCGCCAACACCAACCCTCTACACACACATCTCCCACAAAACCAAAATAGTATATTCCATCCAGAGGATATACTAAATTCCAAATGAGGGACCTGACTACAATGTTCTCGGCCAATTCCACTTTTTTATTTTTACAAATTTCAGTTCGACTCCAATCCCATTAGATAACTATTCTGACTCAATTCCACAGTTTTCCTCTATTTTATTTTATCTCTCAAGCAGGCCTCGTACAGAAAGCACACTTACAGAAAATATTTAACAAGGCAAAAAATATGAAATTAGCATTATGAACCTGAGGAACAGCACAATCAGCATGTATTGGATCCCACAAAACAGAACATGAGCAGTCCCAACTATCTGTTTGGTTCTCAAAAAGAGGCGCCCTACAACATCATACAAAAAAACTTGAAGACAATATAAATTCAATTTCGAAATTTTATTTCCAGTGTAAATTTATCACCATAATATTTTCCCTTATATATGACTTAATGCATCCATCAGAAAGGTACTTGTGCGCATGTTTGCAATGTATGAGTGTGGTTGCATATGCTGGGCAAGCATTAAAGCATGTGTGGAAAAGAAAAGGAATATGATAGTTTACCGTCGCCATTTTCCACAAATAGTTCCCTTGGTCTTCTCTCTACATTGTATCCAATTGCAGTAGCCGCGAGTCTTGTTATTCTGAACATTTAAAACCCATAACAAAAGAAATAATAAACAACAGTAAGCTTAAGTACACGACATAAAGTGAAAAAAAATAAAACAAATTGACATATCATCAAAGTCATAGTCATGTCTTACATTCAAATTGCAAAATTCCACAGGTTTAATTTCCTTGAGTTCCTCATAATAACCATCATCACTGAATAGGGAAAAAAGAGGAAAGAAGAAAGAAAAGAATATAAAGTCAGGCAGAAAGAAAAGCATAGTATATAAGTCCCAGTTTTAACACAAGTAACATCCTTCAAAAACCAAAATTTATATCCACAAGAATCTTAAATTGGATGGTAATATCCATATAAGGAAAGGTGATATGCATTCAGAGATATCTAGATCAATATGATTGCTCATGCAAAAATATTACAAACAAGTCCATCTCAAGTGAGAGTTAAACCCAGCTCTTGAATTCAGCTGAAGCTTGATATTAGCTAGCTTTAAATGAACATCTTGAGCTCATCAGTATAAAAAAGGAAGTTGACAATGTGATCACAAGTCAATAAGGGGGGAATTGTGAGCTCATCAGTGTAAAAAGGAAGTTGACAATGTGATCACAAGTCAATAAGGGGGGAATTGAGAAGAAACCAGTTTTGAAATTTTGATTCCATGGCTCTTATATTTATACAAAATTACATGACTACCAAGATTCTAGTAGTACTAATACTGAATAAATGACTCAATCTGGACTCTCAAGAAAACTCAACCTAGCTGGAGCCCGGTTAATTTACAATTCAAGATGATCAACCTAACAAATTCGTAAATCCAAATTCTAATGAGCCAATTAATGCGGAAAAAAATTTAGATTGAACACAAGCAAAGCAGGACCTCATAACTAAACTTGCAATCTAACCTAAAACATAATCATTGTGGACTTCAAGCAAAATTTGTGATGTAAACAAATAAAAAATAGCTATTGATCTTCTTGAACTCCATAAATGATTATTCCACGTAAAATTTCACAGTTTTGAATTTGTTTAGTACTGCGAAAGAGTCAGAAAAAACATACATCGGATGGAACTCAACCGCTTAAGAGTCGAGTTCTTTACTAATCAGATCCAACATATAGGAACTAAAACATCTAAAATCTCATGACAATTGTAGTTAGGATCCAATTTGAAAAACAACAACACAAAAGCTAAAATTCAACCTTCACATCTTGTGAGCTTGAAATGTATATACTATTTTGTTAGGATTTTACTTGAAAAGTCGACAAATTGTCTTGATTTTAGTTTATTTTGAAAAGATTGGTTTACTACTGCATAATTCGAGATTTGTTGTCCAGGTTTCAACCGATTAAACATTTAGGGAGAAATACAACTTGGAAGGAAGTAGAGAACAAGACCCGTAGATCCGTCAAAGACCACGTCTAGTAAAACTTTTATCAAGCCACGAAACTAAAACGCACTTATCTTAAGATTAGAAACTCTCAAGAACCAAAAGTAAATAAGTCGTAAATAACGACACCTCAAAATTATTATAAAGTATTGTGGTAAGCCAAAAGTCCTAGGATTATCTACAAGTGTGTTTGGAATATCCGTGAACAAGCATGTGAACAGCTAGTTCATAAACTATTTTAGTCTATGTTGTTTTCACTTTCTAAAAGAAAGTATTGTGATAGTTTTAACTTTATCTAGCATTCTTTAGACTAAGTCTCTCTTTGGAAATTATTGTTTAGATAATCAAATATGTCAATAAACTGCCATTCATCATTATGCCATGTGGATAGACATCCGATAACACCATTATAATAGGTAATACAATATTATAAGTCCTATGGCACATCGACCTCCTCCATGCATAAAGCACATCGACCTCCTTAATCTTGATGATGAAAGCGATAGTGGTTCTGATAATGATGACGATTTAGACGATATCTTTATTGTTTGATAGTTGATATATGATAGGTTTAAGTAGCTTATTTTGTTCATTTTGGAAATTTGGCAAATGCAGTATCGTATAACTTATTTTGTTATGGTTAAACTTAAAAGATACGTCTTACTTTTGAACGATATGATACAATATGTTATAATATGCTATTATAGTTGATTTACAATGAAAATTGTCCAATACATATGCTAACAAGTTATTTTATCCTAATTTAAGGATAGTTTACCGTATCTTTGACGATTCGTTATGATACACGATTCACGGTTCAATACTAAATCCATCGATACACGATACATTTTACGATTCTAAAACTATTGAGCAAAACTATGTCACCCTGGTTCTTCATATACATAGCCGTATAGTATCAGGTTCGTATCCGGTGTCGATGCGAGACTGATATGATACCAGTGCATATCGGGTGCCCCACTTAGCGAACTCGATTATTGTAATTATTTAACTAACTGATACAATCAATGATACCTCACGGATGCGCCATGTGACGAGCCTAATTATTTTAAACTCCACAATACTAAAAGTTTGAAAGGACTTTAATGGAAAATCGAAAAATTTCATATTGCCTCACGAATTCTCATCATTTTTTATGATATATATATATATATATATCATTAATGAAATATTAGATTGAAACGGGGAAAAATTTTGCGATGGACTAAATTTTTTAAGTGGGTTGAAACCCAATCTATTCCTTTGAAATTATGAATGGTTGTGATTGATCAGGACTCAAGCCTGGTTGCATAATATCCCTATCAACAAAGCTATATATGGCATAACAATCCTTGTTAATTAGAAAGAAAAATATCATTAGGATAGAAATACATACTCGTCAGTTGGAGCTAACCACTCGGGAACTTCAACTTGAAAATTTTCACCAATTCGAACATGTGAAATATACTTCGGAATGACATCTCTTCTAAGTTTTTCATTTGTTTTTAATAATGTACCGTTGCTCGAACTCACATTTTGTGCTCGTCTTTTTCGCTTGTCCCTTGCACAAGGATGGCAATGCCATTCTTCTGGGAGTACTTTCCTCAAGAGCATGCCACTACATTTTAAATGAAATGGTCCCTCGCAGTTGTCACAAATCAACATCTTTGTAGAGCTTCCAATAGCAGCACAACTTTTGCACTTTAGCATGCGCATCTTACTTGGACAACTACTAATCCTTGAATTTTTTTCTTCTTTTCTATCTAGTAGAAGTCCATGATTTCTTAGTACCGAGATGCATATATCCCTTGTAGAGGAGCCATGTGTAAACAATTTCCCCTCAATATTTAATGTTGAACACTTCGAGGTATTTTCTAAAGATGATTGGCTACCGAAGCTTAGGAAAAAATTATTGTTATATGTTGTTTCCTTTATTTCTCCTATATTCTCATCTAGAGGAACAAGAGGATGATGATTATATTTCCTTCGTTTGTCGAAATGACAACATTTTCCTGCTGAGATGGGAGGCATAATTCCTTAAAATATAAGAAATAAAATAAAACTATTAACAATTGCTTTTAATATCTCAAAGCTTAAAATTCATTAGTAATACTTATTTATTGCCTCAAGAGAGTTAATCACATAAATTAATATTTCCTTCTCCTTAAGCAAGTCAATTTTTTTTTTGTTCTTAAAAGGGAACGATCAAGCCTATTTTTCTCCACTAAAATCACAAGGTGCAGTTTTAGTCGATATAATATTCATACAAATTGTCGTGCCAAACAATTTTTGCTAGAGTAGATGAAGAGATGATCACAAAGAAGACACGATAGAGGAGGGTGCCCTCTTACCTGTGCTTGCTATTAGCACAAGATATGTAATGCAATGTGGTAGAAGAATTGGTGAAACAATCTACCCCGATTGTTTGCCTTCGTCCGTTCACGCACCTCACAATTAGAGGAAACCTTTGGACTCAACTTATTCATTTTAATAAAGATAAAAATTAACAGATGGAAAGCATTCTCATGTAATTGTTGATTTTGTTAGACCAACTAAATATGGTCCAAAAAATACCTCATCAATATGTCATACAAGTCTTTTGTTTTTCCTTATAATAAACAATTCAAGAAAGATTACATGAATTGCAATTTGTTGAATGACTTGGTTTCCAAGGGAAAGGAAGAGAGATCCATCACAATTTATCCTATTTTTAGAAAAATATAAATAATCGATTTCTTCTATTTATAGTAGTCCAAGTAAAGAGATGCTCTCGTGAAATATTTTCTCTCCAATAATTATCCCTGTTGTCCCCTTTTTCAATGGTAATCTCAACAAAAGTCGGACTATTGAGATTTAAAACAAAAAATGAGAAAAAAAAAAAAGGCAAAGGGTAATTTTCAATCTTGTACTTAAATTCTCAATTTTTTTCCACTATGGTGGTGATCCATAACAAAAAAAAAAAGAGGACGTAAGGAATTGGATGGAAAGTTTGAGGAGATGAGTTCCCCTCCGAGTTGGGCTAAAGATAAAAGGTTACCACAGTTCAATTTTTGTGTCTTCACCAGTTCACCTAGGCTCTCTCTTCTCGCCTGGTTTCCTTTCAATTGGGAGCAAGATGACTCGTACGGGCTGAGTTAGAACACAACCACTTAACCTAACCACCTCTAATTTTACATCATAAATCAGGTTCCGAAACACAGCCTAAATTTGCAATAACTAAGGGAAGAATTTGACCACAATACAGGAGACAATGAATCTGGCAAAGCCAGCATACCTCCTTCCAGATTAATGGAAAATACGCACTTAATTTTGAAAAAAAAAAAGGAATAACGAATTCGAATTAGACACGGAGCGAAAGAGCTCGCACAAAAATAACTAACTTTGCAACAAAACAAAAGGGAAAAGAACTTACTTGCCGAAGAAGCGTCCCGTGCCTTCCTTGTCGATCGAGATCGAAGGAGATAGACGGTGAGGAACCAAACCCTCTCGAAAAATGCTCGGAAGACGGACAGTTGTCCGGGATAGCAACGGCGCGATTTTGAGTGGGATCAAATAAAAGGGTGTGTCTAATTAAAATATATATATATATATCGAACATCTAAGAATTAATTAAAAGCGGTGGCGGTAGGAAAAGCGGTAAAATTAGTTTTTTTTTTTTAATTTTTATAAATAAATTAAAAATTATCGTACCAATGATATTAGCAAGATTTTTTTGACTAAAAAATTATGTCAAATTTATATAGCAACTTTTCTATAGAAGAAATTACTAATTTTGAACTAACAAATTTTTGTCTATAATTTTGACAAGTTTTTTACAACAAAATTTTTATATATTACATAGCGCAGCGAAGCTATGACTTTCATGGTGTCCGCTATTGGATTTTGGTCAAAATTTTTCATTAAAAAAATAGTTTTCCCTTTTTTATATTTTTTTAAATAAATTCAAAATAGACGTACCAATCATTAATATTAGCAAGTTCTTTTTGGGCAAAAAATATTTGTCGAGTTTATATTTTTATAACGACTTTCTATGAAATAATTTATTAATTTTGAACTTATAAACTTATAAATTTTTGTCTATAAATTTTGATAAGTTTTTTATGGCAGATTTTCTATATTTTACTTTGAAAATTTTTATATTTTACATTGTAAATTTTGACAAGTTTGACGAAAATAGATTGAATTATTTTTCAATCTAAAAAATATAGCGTAGCAAAACTGTGACGACCATGTCTAGTATATATAAATTGGGGCGTTTAATGAATGACTATTGTCCATTGTGTTACTCTCCTGCAAATTGCTCTGGTCACTCTCATTTTGCAAAATACTCCCAATTTTTCATCGAAAAGACTTAAAGGCCCTCAACAGTTTATGCATTACAATCGTACTTACGGGTAGTTTGGTCTTAAATGGAGTGTTTTGCAAATTCAGAAGTAATCTGAGCAATTCCCTACTCTACTAGACAGCAATTTCAATGGAATTGCACATTTTCCTTGTTAGGGTTTTCGATTTGAGAAGACAAAAGAGAAACAAACTTTTTATACAAATTATATATGGAGATAAACCACAAGAGGATTGCTAGAATGTTATGTGTAGCACAAATGATATCTATTCTATGCATTTGTTTTTAAATATTATTATTATGATATAAATGACCGATTCAAAAAGCTTAATTACATTGAAATCTTATAGGAAATCAAACAATCAACAACAACAACTAAACTTTTTGTCCTAAACAAGTTGGGGTATGATAGAAAAGAAACCCAACAAATTTATATTTTATCCCAATTTTTTAATTTTAAAAATTCATCGATCTAATTAGTTTTGAGCTCACCAATAATTATCATTTCTAAAAATTTCAAAATAAAGTAACAATTTTGAAAAAAGAATATACAAAATTTTGTCTCCAATGAAATTTCACTATGAAGAATACATTGAATGGTTTGGATCCATCCATTTAAAATATTATTAAATTTAAAATTTGAATGTGTTGCACGAATCTATAATTAACGTAAATAAATCCTTTCTATATATATAATTTATTTGACATATCAAAATTATAAAATTTTCTCCTTACTTTAACATGTCGAATATAGCTTACTAATTAAAACAATATGCCGATTAAGATTATTAATAATAATCAATAGTGAGATATAATTTTTTTCTCCTTAATTTAGTGTGTCGAATATAACTTACTAACTAAGAGATATCTAAATCTGCTAATCTTCTAATACAAAAAGGAATAATTAAATTTATGCCACTTTTATAGTTATAATTTGAAATATGTCATTGTTAAATTGCTAATTAGTTTTATTCCGCGATAAAATTGTTAAAATTAGTATTATGTCGTTATTTTCTCCAAAACATTGTAAATTCTAAAATAGTCATCATCAAATCTGTTAAATATTTTAAAATATGTCCAAATTGCCCTTATTTGAATAAACCTTTAAAATAAATAAGATGGGGCTGAAAATTTTATATTTCAGAATTTTCAAATTATGTTATTACTCTTGTCCCTTTGTTAGAGCTCGATGCTCCATCCTTCTGTACGTTTGAATCCATGGCATGAAATTGATGGATTTTTTCCGGATGGGATTATATCACATATTTTTTGTGGGCCTTGATTAGCATAGATTGGGATTTTGGAGATATCACATATGTATTGTGGTATTCGGATCCTGTGTCGCGCGGCACAGCATGTAGCGCAGGCTGTGGGTCGCTTGAATCGGATGGATATGGGAGCTCCGTACATGTAACCAGATTGATAGGCCTGCAAAACATGAACCGCCAGATCAAAATCGAACGGCTTGGATCCGCGCCGCACGCTATGTCGCGCGACACAAGATCCGGGTCCTGTATTGTGGGCCTTTATATTTCAGAATTTTATATTTGTCTAAGTTTATGAGAGATGCATTTGAGTCGTATTAGATAGTTCGATTGGTCGTTTGAAGTTTTCAGATTAAGCTAAAATTAAATTTAACGGAGCCCTCCGTCAGGATCACAACTCCGTCGATATCACTTTGATCGTAATTAAACTCTATATTATATATGTTTATCAAAATCTCACTTATATCCTAACTTGTAAGATCTGTTCATGTTGATCAAGATCCCAAGTAGAATCCAAAACCATATTTTTTGAAAAAAAAATATAAAAAAAAAAGTGAAGCCACTGACATATTGTTCTGATGAATTTAATGTTTGGCTTGTTAGCTCATCTAATCTAGAATTAAAAAAGTACGAGTCATACAATTCAGAATATGAAGGAAAAAAAAAAAGAAATCAAAATGAACGAACAAAAATAAATATTTATGATTGAATCTAAGCTAAGAAATTCAATTCTCCAAGTTTGAATTATACCTTTCGAACGTGGGGATCCGAGGGATAGGTCAAGGTTGTTAACTTCTCTTCAAGTTTCTGGCACAGTCGAACGACGCCTCGACGGTATCCTCTGAATCAATTAGAGTGCTAGCTGCAGGTTCTTAAAGGGTTACGCCTTGAGAGAATGGGGAAGGATTTTTCATTATTTAATGTAAGATTCTTTCTCCAATCAATTCAAATACTTTCCAAAAGTATAGAGACAAAATATCAGGTTTTATTACAATCACTATCATGATACTTTCTTATAAAAGTACAGGTCACTAGATCTAGCATGTAAATACATGTTTGTGTCGTTCGATTGATTTGATATGTACCTGGATATCAATTGCTAGATAAAACACCAATATGTTTTAGTTTTTTATCTAATATGGAAACGAAAAGAGCAATATATCTACTTATATCTTTGGTAAATTAAGCAACATATCTTTATTGTCTAACATTATTTTGTTTCTTTTTTTGCCCACATATGAAGGCATATTTTGCTAGTTACTCCTTATAAATGCATGGATAAAAAAGTGTATCGCCTCTAGATCTAACATTTACCCACTTTTTGTATTGTTTGATCGATTTGATTTGTAAATGGATATCAAGCAATAAACGGAAGATATTATCATTTGATTTTACATTTAGAATGAAAAGAAATATGATTAGAATAACAATTATTTTTCTATTTTAGAAAGAGAGCACGTATCGAAAATTTTCTAATCATATTATAAAATTTCATAATAAACAATATCTTATAAAATCTTCTAAAATGACATATTCGTTAATTTCTTTTTGCTTAAAAAATGTTTAAATAATCCTATGTATGACCTCTACTTACATGGTTTTTAATTAGTATTAAGTAATGTTAAAATCTCGTTTCAAAAAATGTTCAACAAATCGATTCCTGTCTTTTTAATGGCTTATAAAGAGATATGTCTTTTTTTTTGTTATTATTATTAATGAAAATTGCCGACTTTTGTCGGCCTTCAAAAAAATATAAAGAGAGATGTCATTATGCCTTGAATGATATACATAAAAACGTCACTTTTGTTAGGCAGCTCAATAAGTCTCAGGTAGAAGATTGGAGAAGATTAATCCAAATAATTACACCTTATTTTCCATTACCTTTGTCGTCTGACAAGGTGGTCTGGGTTAGGAATGGAGATGGTAAATTTACTACTAAATACCTTTATCAATGGCTAGAATATGGAGGTGTAGATAATCCGAATTACAACTTATTGTGGCAACTAAAACTGCCTACAAAGATTAAATTTTTTCTATGGCTGTTAATTAAAAGAAGATTACTTACACGAGATAATTTTATTTTGAGGGGCTGGGATGGTATTCCTTACTGTATGTATTGCTCGCAAGTAGAATCAATTGATCGCTTTTTTTTCTCATGTACTCAAAATAGATCAATTTGGGGCTGGTTTCTTGATCAATTCCATTGCTCTATGCCTATTTCTTTGGAAGATTTGATGGACAATTCTTTAAATCTTACTAATACTGTTGCTTTTTGGCACTGGTGTGCAGTAAATTTTTGGATTATGTGGAAGAATAGAAATAATGTATGTTTCAACAATGTGCAACCTCACTCATTTTTCTCAGTGTGTACAGCAATAAAAGGGTTGATGGACTACTGGCATGGCTTCTGGTCTACCAAATTGAAGAATACTATTATGAGCTTGATGCCACCTCTAGCGACCTTTCCTGAGCCACAAACAGATGACACCATGACAGAACCGGTAGTTGCAGGGATGGGAGGCGTTGTTATGGGGGTGCCCCTGCTGGAATTTCTTGGGAAGTAACTAATTTGAAGATGATCTTACAATATTGGTTACGATGTTATTCAATCTTGTGGTCTGGATGTTGCTTTATAATATGAGGAGCGTTCTGGTGCCCCATATTTTCAATGCCCCCGATATCATAACTTATCAGCCGTCGGATAAAAAATGAATGAGCGGTCAAGATCAAAATCGATTAAAAATGTCCCATCGTACTGTAAAAAGAGAGAGAAAAAAGAAAAGGGAAGGTAGCAATAAAACAAAAACCTCGACGGCCATGGCTCCCGCGTCGCCCCTTCCTCCGGCAATTTGACCTATGCTCGACTCTTCTCTCTTTAGCTCTCTCTGTCCTCGTCGCTAGAGCTTTCATCTCTGCCTTCCCGTCGTTCGAGCTCTCCTCTCGCATCTGTCCCTCCTGGTCGCTTGAGCTTCCCTCTTGTGATTCAAACACAAACTCTCGCCTCTACTATCAGCACACGCAGACCTTGTGCGCATACTTATTTGGTTCCAAGATGGAAGAGTTTGAGTGTTTAGAAGAAAACATACCATACTTATTCTTTGGACAACATTGAAGGTGGGATCAAAAGTAATTTAGAAGGCGAGATGTTTACTGGCAAGCATACTAATTAGCTCGTGTGCTAGGGTATGAAATTATGATAGTTGATACTGACAGTAAAAAATTGTTGATTTGTTGGTGCTCAGTTTTTTGCTTTAATTCTTGGCTATAAATTTTTATTTAGAAGTCTTTATTGTGTAATAAGTGCATACTGTCATGGATAATCAGATTTTTTAAACTGGATTTCGGTACATATTAGTATAGGAAGTACATATTAGTATAGGAAGTATGATGGGAATACATTGAGTTAAAGTAGTAGGTTAGAAGAAAACAGAGGAGAGCTCGAGCGATGGACCGGAAAGGCAGAGATTAAAGCTCTAGCGACGAGGAAGGAGGGAGCCAAAGAGGGAAGTACCGAGGAGAGGTCAAGTTACCGGAGGAGTAAGAGGGCGACGAGGGCGCGGTGGCCGTCGAGGGTTTTGGTTTATCGCTGCCTTTTCTTTCTTCCTTTCTCTTTCTTACCACTACCAGAAAATGAGGCTTTTGCAACGGAGGTTTAGCAACGGTTTTTATATATAACCGTCAGAAGCAATAAAGTAGGAGAGAGAAAAAAATCGGAGAGAAAAATAGCAACGGTTTTTACCTTAAAACCGTTGCCCAATTCTAGGCCAAAAAAATAATATGTTCGGCCCAAATAAAGGGTAATTACTTTCCGCAATCCAGCGGAAAGCCATCCGAGTCATCCAGACTCTTCATTTCTCCGCATCCGACCAGACCAGCACTCCCTTCCTTCACTCTGATCCGCAATCGAGCGCACCTACGTCTGATTCGAGCGCCTCCCCTCCCTTCCTTCACTATTCCCTCCCCCGCTCCCAGGCAAGTCTCCCCTCCCTTCTCTCCCTTCTTTGGCGAGTTTCTCCTCTCTTCCTCCCTCCTTCCGCTCTGAACTTCTTTTCTCCCTTCTCCTTTCCTTTCCCTTCCTTCGTGTATCTCATCTCTATTTGTTTTTTTTTTTCTTTCTCACTGGCCCTTCCTTGTTGTTTACTCCCTTCTATCTCATGGTGTTTGTTATATCTATTTTTATGTTCATTTCTTATGAGTTCAAGGCATTTGTTATATCTGTTCAATTTATTATTATTTATGTTCAATTTATTGGTTTTATTTGTTCAATTTATTTGTTTATGTTCATTTTTTATGAGTTCACGTTGTTTGTTATATCTGTTCAATTTATTCTAATTTATGTTCAATTTATTAGTTATATCTATTCAATTTATTTGTTTTTATGTTCATTTTTATGAGTTTTTATGGTATTTGTTATATATATTCTATGTATTGTTATATCTGTTCAATTTATTGGTATGTGTGTTCATTTTATTTTTTATGTGTTATATCTTTTTGCTTACATGTTCTTTGTTGAATCTGTTCAATTTATTTTTTATTTCTGTTCAATTTATTGGTGTCATTTTTTAACTTTGTTGATGTATTTATGTTCACTTTTATCTTTTGTCTGAATTTACGTTGTTTATTATATTTGTTCAATTATTTGTTATATCTGTTCAGTTTATTGAGAATATCTGTTCATTTTGTTTCTTTATTTAACCAATATTTGTGTCTTTATTTTTTATTGTTGTAAGTGTTCACTTTGTTACTGTAAGTGGTAAGATTTAAAAAACTAAGAGGTTCGTGATACTATTTTTTGTCAGAGAGGGAGAGAGGAGCGGAAAAATTTCTCCAATGGAGAGGGAAGAGGGGAGGGGAATGAGAGGAGAGTGAAGGGAAGGGGAGGGGAGGGAGAGAGCGTGGAGAGAGGGGGAACACACAAAGAGAGATGGAGCAAGCGCGCGTAGAAAAAAAGTGCGGAAATTTTTTTTGGATGATGCGGATGGCTTTCCGCTGGATGACGGTTATCATTCCCGCAAATAAAGACGGTTTTCTCAAAAATCCGTTGCTATTTGTATATACAATTTCAGACGGTTTTTCTTAAAAAAACCATTGCTATTTAAATACAGACGATTTTGTATTTTTAACCGTCGTTATTTTTGCGATTTAGGTTTTTCCGTAACCATGCCCCCTCCCTCCTCTCCTCATTCGACATATCCAGCCGCCAACCAACTTTCCACCCTCATTAAATTTTCTTTAATTTCCATAGTTATACCACTTGAAAAAAATAGCAAAAAAATTCTAAAAAATCTGAAAAAATAAGAAGTAGAAAGAGAAAGAGTTTGAGAGCTGATCTAAGGTAAAAAAAAAAAATTAAGCAAATATTTGATATTTCTCTAATTTTTCTTTTTAATTTCGATTTTATCTTAATTTTTTGTGAAATTAGTGATTTATTGGTAATTTTTATCATAATTTTAGACTTCAATCAAGGAGAGAAGACCTACATATTGTAGATTGAAGGTACATTTTCATAATCTTATCTATTTATTTTCATTTATCACACCTAATTATAATTATACATTAATTGCATTTGCACGTTAATTATACGTATTGTCATATAGAACCAAAATACCGGAACAATACCGAATTTAGGTCGTTGCCCATCCGAGATTAATCCATTAGGGATTAATCTCGGATAGTCCCTATTTTTTGGGACCGCTCTTTGGATATTATGTCTTATTTAGGATAGCAAGTGGTACGCTAGATGCAATCTGGTGTTTGAGAAAAATTCGACGGTATTTCCTTTTATGTTCCCACGGATGCATCCACACGAGCAATCGTGTGTTGACGTATCCAGGGAACCTAAGGGAAAATACTGCCGAATTTTTCTCAAACACCAGATTGCATCTAGCGTACGCTCGCTAATGAGACAGAGTATCCAAATAGTGGATTAGGATGGTAACCGGCCCAAAAACTTGATGTGATAAATAGCCCAATAACCCTAATTCCTGACCTTCTCCATACATTTTATTGTTCAGATGGATCGGACGTGGATGTACACAAAGATCGACTCTCGGTTCAATTTTTGAATGGACTTGAAGAATTTATGATTTTTGCTAAAGAGAATTTAAAATTGACGGGCTATCATAAACTGCGTTGTCAGGTTTGATTGTCAGAATTTGAGATGCTGGTCTAATTTTGAAGAAGTGAGAGGTCATTTGCTTATGTATGGGTTTCAGCCGGGATATACCCGTTGGACACGTCATGGAGAGACTAAGGAGGGATCTTTAAATCCCGGGATTAGTACAAATGTGTTGGACTTCCAATGTGATGAAGGAAATGTATTATCGGAAGATAAGAATGTACTGGTGTTGGAGTTATGTCCTAGAAGTCAATATTTAATGACTTATTTTCTTAGTTTATGTTAATGATGATATTTGATCATTTGTTCCTAGAGTTTATTATTGACAGATCATTCAGGTTGAGGATCTGAATTGTAGATCTCTGTGGATCATTCATTAGAATGACAATAATAAATTTAAATCGTCCATAATCTTGATAATTAACAAGGAACATTAATTATCATAAAAGATTAGTATGCAAGTTAAGTGATGATTAAGTTCTACAAATCATAGGTAAGGAGTTATTAACTTAATTGCATATGTGTATGTTATTAGAACATAGTACAGGACTTGACCCAATGAAATAAACATATGGATTGTGTTAAGTGTCATTGTTTATTTCATATAAGTTTGATTCTAAGTTTGAGATGTTCACCTTTTCCACATGAGGATAGGTTCAATAAATATCGTCTAACGTTGATTCCTGATAAAGGCTGCTATAAGGACTTTATTTATGTTCTCTTGAATTGTGCGGGGAAAAGTTGTTCATCAAGAAAATCGTATGTCCCTCATTAGTATACCTAGTGAGTGATGATATCTATTTGGGCCCCTTGATGGAGTTGGATCCTATGCATGCAAACTAGACGATCAACTCTAGATCAAGAAATGTATAATCTGCAAGAATGACACATTCCTATCTTGGATTATACAATGATATCATGTGACATAAAAATCGGACAAGGAAATACTATTATTTCTTATGCAGGATTGAAATATTGTAACGGTACACTATTTATGCGAATTGGGAATCATAACGTGTTGCTAGATACCGCTTATGATTATTGGAAATAAATAACGATTTATTTTCATGGCCAACATAGCATAAATCCTCAATAGGATTGCACAAATAGGACTCTAACCACACGGTGCATTATTTGTTTATTCACAACAGTGAGTGTTGCGAAATATGATAAGTTGATTAATTAATTATATACTGTTGTGAACCGTTATAATTAATTAAGTCAGAAGGATCATATGAAAACAAATTAATGCATTAGCTAATCCAAAGTTAATTATTAATGAGTTAATAATTAATTATGTTCAACACACTTTAATTAGTTTGAGGTATTTGGGCTTCTAGTTATTTAATTAATTAAAGGCCCGATTTGAGGAAGGATGAAGGAGTAATTAATGGGATGGTTTATTGGGCCATTGCAACATTTGATGTAGCCCAAAATGACCCTATTAATTTCAGCTAGAGCCCTAGTGGCATACTTGTAAATAGTTCAAAGAGAGGATGAGAGTTGTTGGCTACATAAAGGGGTCACCTCTTGGGAAAGCCCTAGCCTCTATCCACATTCTCTCTCCTCTCTTCCTAGCTTGCCCCTTCTTCATCTTCGTCTCTTGCTCATGTGTTGAGCTCCATTCCTTCTTCTCCTCCATTAAAATAGTTAATAGGAAGAAGAGGTTCATTGAGGGGATTAGCTAGGAGCTCTTGAAACTAGCACTTTCAAGGAGCTCGTGGTTAGCTCCTTGGTGAGCTTGAGGCGCCATAGATGGTGGAGGTGGTGGAGCACGCACCCCATCGATTCCCATGTCATGGATTCGAGCCTCTTTGTTGCTACACAAAGAGAGGTATAAATCTCCTACTCTCATCTTGAAATGCTTGTGAATGATGTTGAAACCTAGATCTCTTGTGTTTAATTGAGTTTATGGCTAAATGGTTGGCTCAAAAATTGAAATTGAACACTTATTAACAGTGGTATCAGAGCCAGGTTGGTTTTAAGTCATTTTGCACATTAATTAGATGAGAAATGTGTAATTAGTGGAGTAATTAAGTTGCTGCCTTTGTTTGCTATCTGGAACTCTGTTTTTTCCGAGGTTTTCTGTGTTTTTCGCATAGCAGAGCTTTTGATTTTCCTTTTAATGGATTTGAAAGAGGGACAAATTGTGAGCATTTTCCCACTGGTTTCACTTTAATCCGAGTTGTTATGGATTTTTAGTGAATTTTCTCGTGACGGTGCGCAGGACAGGTTTCTGTGCGACCAGATCTGAGTTTGTGGGCATTATCTGAGTTATCTTGATAAAAAGACCCTAATTTTATTTTCTAAGAATTAAGTAGACTTGGAGTACTTCCTTTCATACCAATTTGATGGTTTGGATCGAAGTTTTTCTATTTATTTGAAGCAATGAAAGACAACAACGGTCTGATTGGTTTTCTGTACCGATTGGATTGTTTTGAAAACTGGTATTGATTGGGACTTTTTATAGAAAAAGTGTTTAAGTAGAAAACTTCCTTTTGAAGTCATGAATCCTTGAAAATTAATTTCATGTCAATCGGACTAGTTTTGGTACCCCAACCACTCAAAATCAATTTCGTCGACATGCTGTTCCAGAACAGGAGACTTGTATTCAACCCCCTTTAACTTGATGATTTTGAATGAGTAAAATTGGAAATCTTTCATGGTTACTAGCCTTATACTTGTGGTTGTTTACTGTAAAATTTTTTTGCATTAAAAGTTTTTGGAAAATGGTCAAACAGTCCAAAAGGTTGAGACCAAAACCTGAAACTTCAAACCGGTGTTTTAATACACAACCTGAAGTTTGTTATTTTTGGTTCTCCCGATTGGTAAATGATCTCTTCTAGAAATTTGAACAGGTAGTTTGTCTCTTAATAAGGATTGCTCATGATTTTTTCTGGAATTTTTTGAGACCGGAAAATTTCTTGATTTTTTCGGGTCCCGTTAATTAAAGGTGTTTGTTCTAATTAATCAAATAGTCGATATGTTGATTAGAACTATCCTTGCTGTAATCTATTGGATTTTTGAATGTTGATTTTATCAAAGAGTTTAAGCAATTAGTTGTTTGAATGTTAAACTCTCTTTGCATGGAAAAACACAAATTAGCAAACAATGCGCAAAGATACTTATGAGCTCACTAGTTATGAACAACTTAGACATATATTTGTATATTGTGCTAACTTGTTTTTGTAGGAGGATGTGGGTTTGATATGGCTCAAGATGTCAATGTCTTGTGTGTTGTAAAATGTTGTGAATGCATGTGATTGCTTGTAATGTGGCCTAAGGTGCCTTGATAATTAATAATTGATTAATTCTTGATGTAACTTGTGAGGCTTGCATGCCCCTAAGGCCTAGGTGAGTTTTAGGATTTTATCACATGTATTTATTTCCCTTAATTATTAGATAAGATCTTAGTAATTAGTGGGAGGGTTTGATTAGATTAGTTTCATTACATGGAGATGCGACGAAGACTAATGCAAGCAGGAGCCATACAAACCCACGACAATGCTTGAGATGCTTATGTTATGTGATTGTTTGTGAATGCCTTGAACTGTCATAGGTAGGTATGGGTGTATGCTTACATGACCAACCAAACAAGAGTCACATAATTGTTTTGTCCCAAATTAACTTGATTTAGCCAAATCGTCCTCCTTCTCTCTATCCCCTTCAATACAATTGATTGTCTATTGATGCATTCCTGCCGACGCGGACATCATAGTCCATCATTGTAGTCGGGGTGTAAATTGGATTTACTAGGAGCAAATAGAGAGAGGTCGCTTTACAACGGACCCACTCGGATTGGACGTTGGGACGAAGTTTGTGGATATACTTATGATATCTCACAAACCAAGAATCATATGGACAAGATATGATTGGTTGGAGAACCTACCTTATCTAGTTGTTTTAGGTGTCATGCCGACGCTGGCCCCTATTTCAACGAAAATGAGGATCTTAGAAATCGACTACATTAGGGACTTTAAATAAATGTAGTGGGAGTTTTGTTTATCATTCCATAAACAAAACATTGTATAAACTAAATGACTTTAAATTGAAATTGTTATAGATATTAAATATGTTAATTTCGTTGCGATCAATCTTGGAAAACGACAAGCTTGTTTCTAAGGTATTTACTTGGAGAAGTAATACCGATTCCTAAGACATGTTCTTGGAAAGGAGAAACTTGAGCAAGTTTAATCCCAAAAACATTCCTCAATTTCCCGAACATAACTTCGCAATGATTGATTAGTTTTGACGAAAATTATTCAATAAAGCGAATGCCTATATCCTTTTAGAAGTTCTAGACCTTTAAATTGGAGAATTCATAAGGACTAGACTAGACTTCTACACTCTCATACACTTACTCAAGAAGAAGTTATTAGAGAAAGTAAATATAGACTCAATCATTTATGACGAGTAATGGAGTGTGAGTTAACCAAGAGACTCTTCTTATAAGAAGATAAATATTTCATTAGCTTGCGAACCGAAAGATTTGAGTAGCTAATTGACAACTAGAGATATTAAGATCTCCAATATCAAGGATTGTTGATATTGTCATACAATCTCTTTCTATGGATAAAGGATATATTGTTCGCACACTTGTTAGTGCTAAAAGTAATTGTTAAGTATTAAAGGAATACTTCACCAAGATATGAGTTGAAACTTTGAGACCCTCACTAGTGACCGTGTGTCACATGAGATGTTTCATTTGCCATTTATGGGAGGCATTTGAAAGGTTGTCCGAAATACCATGATGTTCTAAACCTTAAGATATTTGTCGTTCAAATTATCTCACTATCTCTAATTCACACTAGTAATTAGGTGCTAGTTCATGTGCTCGCATTTAATGAAATGTGTAGGCAATGATAAATAAGAGAAAGTTCGAGACAAGTAAAGTAAACTCCGTTTTGGAAATGGCTTATACATCTAAGTCGCTACCATTGAATACGTAGAGTTATCTTTACTAATAAAGAGTTTGTTTAGGAATTTGAGGTTGTATACCTTATTCCAAATATCTCATAAAACCTTATCTACATTTCATATTTGATGATGGATGATCATGTTTTGTAATAGAGAAATGTTGTTATCTTATTGTTATGAATTTGTTTATAAGATTTCATGCATCTTTATTGAATTTGCTTGAAATAGATAAACAAATTTTGAATGACAAATGTGTAAGACTTCACATAAAGTATATGACTTTTATGTAAAATAGTCGCTTAGTCGAATATAAACAAGAATCGCATTATGAGAGTCTACGTAACGTGGAGCTCGTAAATCAATTCGATTGCAAATCAATTGAAATTCATGCGAATCATGTTTGTTAAAAGACAAAAGCGCCTTTGAACTACGAAGGTTTAAAGGACAAGTAACTTTATTAAGACTTATACATATTGATGTATATAGACCTATAGGTACTTGTGCAATTGAAAGGTTGTTGACACTTTACCACTTGACCAACGATCATTGTAGATATTGACGTATCTATTTGATATGGTATAAGTATGAATCTTTTGACAAGATCAAAAGAATTTCAAGATTAAAGTTGAAAAACTATTCAATAAAAGCAAAAGTCTTAAGATAGATCATGGTAAATAGTTAAGTCATATAGTTTGATATATTACCTAAAGAGTATGAAAGATGTTTCACAACTTGCTCCGTGAGGAACATTAGAAGAATGTATTCAATAATGGAGGTATCGAACATTGTTTGATATAGTTCGATTGGTAATAAATCAAATTGACTTGTTCGACTCATGTAAGGGATTTCTGTTTGAGGATAATATTGTTTACACTGAATAAAAATTCTATAGAAGTCTATTGAGAAAGATATATTACGAGATTCGATCTCTAGGTATATTGTTTCTCAAGATTTGGTGTAGAGAAGCTTATTTGAAGGTTCGATTGATTGATAAGCTTGGACCCAAATAAGACGCTTAATATTATGTAGGATATCTTGAACTAACCGAAAGGTACTACTTCAACGAATATGATAAGAACAAAGTAGTTGTTGCTCATCATAACGGTACGTAATCTTGAAGAATGATATTCTCAAGAAGAAATAGTGGGAGTAAAGTGAGCATTAAAGGAGTTTATGCGTCACTACAAGAAGTATCTTTATAGGAAACTTGTCACTCCATACATGGTGCTTAGTGGGAGTTAGTGGAACTTTATTCACAAGTAGTTGTGAAAGGAAGAAGTTTATAAGCACGCTTGCTTCTAAAGAGTACTCAAACATCTCACAAATGGATGATGTTCGAGAAACTCGTGCAATATATTAGGATCAAGAACTTACTCTACAAGATGTTGTAGAAGTAGTTTATTGACCTCAAGCACCAATCCTACAAAGATCAACGAGAGTGAACTGCTTAAACTGAAAGGTACATAGGCTTCACAACATCCTCGTACTTGACATATGAGGATCCGTTGATAAATACAGAAGCGATGTAAAGGCCCGATTCCACAAGTATGATTTGAATCTATATGATCTTTTAAGTGCAATCCATATATATAACAACAAGGTATAGACCTTGATTGATGTTCATGAAGGAGCGATCCATCAAGAACATTTAGATCTTTAAAGGAAAAATAGATATGGAAAGCAAGTCGACTATGTACAAAGCACAAGTTCATGATTGTTGCTACGTCTAAGTCGATAACGAGTTGACCATGTACAAAGCACGGCTTCTCGCTTGTAGCTGTGTATAAGTCAATAAAGATCATTCTAGCAATAGTTATATTTCGTATATATAGATATATGGAAAGATACATCAAAACCGCCTTCTTCGATTGAATGAAGGAAGTCGTTGTGTATTTGACACAAACCGAGGATTTGTTGTATTGCTAGAAACACATATATATGCTTTAAGGATCCATTAATGGATTGAAGCAAGTATTGTGGAAACTTGAATAAACATTTTGACAAGGAAGTCAAGGAGTTGAACTTCGTCAAAAAAGGGTATCTTGTATAGACAAGATAGTCAGTGGGAGCATGATTGTGTTACATGTATTGTACAAGATACAAGACATTAATTGGGAATAACATTAAGAGAATGAATATTGTCAAGATCTCACTGGAGAATGTTTTCTCAATTGAGAACTTGGGCAAGTCACCTAAATCCAAGGAAACAAAATCTATGGAGATAGATTATGATGGATGTCAGGTTTGAGAAAATATGCATATAATGACAAAGTGTTCTAGTAACACGAAAAGATAGACTCCTAGAAAGGATGTCTAACCACGTTGTATGGCATACACTTGAGTTCGACTCGGTGTGTTGCAACTCAATTCAAGAAGAGTGCACGATATAATTCGAGCATTATTATGTTATGAGTTCATTATGTAAGCCATATTTATGCATATGCCCCTATGTGTTGTACCCAAGGAGTATGACAAGCAGTTGTCAACTGGATACAAAGAAAAACACATTTGGACAATAATCAAGAATGTCCTCGAGTATCTTATGAGAAAGAGTGATATGTTTTTTCATCTGATAAGATGAAAGAAAGCTCATATAAATTGATATATTGATGCTAGTTTTCGAAAAATTGATATAAATAGAATTGAGCTACATATTTTGTTTAAATGTGGTGTTGTAAATTTAGAAGGTGTTCCAAATGGGATATTACAACCGTTTCCGTCACCAAAAAAACAAAATATATAGCAACTTGTGAAGCAATGAAAGAATGTAGTATGGATCGAGAAGTTCTCAGTCAAGCTAATATGATTCTATGCATCTCGAATCATAGCTTAAACTTGAAGAACCCAATATTAAATTGGTGATCCAACTAAGATCTATGACGATGTTACTTGATCTCACATGATGATGATCAAGAACACATATATAGGAGTATATATGTATATAGGGTCAAACAAAATTGGATAGGTTCGCGGACACAGCGAACACTCTAACTTAACCTTTACCTTAAGCGGTATACGAGATGCAGTTGTGCATCCATGTGTGATGGACGTATGAGTAACTTGTTTTAAGTGTATTATATCTTTTGAGGTTCGAGACATGTATATATATGGATATATGACATTGTTCTAAATTCTTCACTGGCTAGAAGTCGCTATTGATTGACTCTAGGCCAAGTGGGAGATTGTTGGAGTTATGTCCTAGAAGTCAATATTTAATGACTTATTTTCTTAGTTTATGTTAATGATGATATTTGATCATTTGTTCCTAGAATTTATTATTGACAGATCATTCAGGTTGAGGATCTGAATTGTAGATCTCTGTGGATCATTCATTAGAATGACAATAATAAATCTAAATCGTCCATAATCTTGATAATTAACAAGGAACATTAATTATCATAAAAGATTAGTATGCAAGTTAAGTGATGATTAAGTTCTACAAATCATAGGTAAGGAGTTACCAACTTAATTGCATATGTGTATGTTATTGGAACATAGTACAGGACTTGACCCAATGAAATAAACATATGGATTGTGTTAAGTGTCATTGTTTTTTTTCATATAAGTTTGATTCTAAGTTTGAGATGTTCACCTTTTCCACATGAGGATAGGTTCAATAAATATCGTCTAACGTTGATTCCTGATAAAGGCTGCTATAAGGACTTTATTTATGTTCTCTTGAATTGTGCGGGGAAAAGTTGTTCATCAAGAAAATCGTATGTCCTTCATTAGTATACCTAGTGAGTGATAATATCTATTTGGGCCCCTTGATGGAGTTGGATCGTATGCATGCAAACTAGACGATCAACTCTAGATCAAGAAATGTATAATCTGCAAGAATGACACATTCCTATCTTGGATTATACAATGATATCATGTGACATAAGAATCGGACAAGGAAATACTATTATTTCTTATGCAGGATTGAAATATTGTAACGGTACACTATTTATGCGAATTGGAAATCATAACGTGTTGCTAGATACCGCTTATGATTATTGGAAATAAATAACGATTTATTTTCATGGCCAACATAGCATAAATCCTCAATAGGGTTGCACAAATAGGACTCTAACCACACGGTGCATTATTTATTTATTCACAACAGTGAGTGTTGCGAAATATGATAAGTTGATTAATTAATTATATACCGTTGTGAACCGTTATAATTAATTAAGTCAAAAGGATCATATGAAAACAAATTAATGCATTAGCTAATCCAAAGTTAATTATTAATGAGTTAATAATTAATTATGTTCAACACACTTTAATTAGCTTGAGGTATTTAGGCTTCTAGTTATTTAATTAATTAAAGGCCCGATTTGAGGAAGGATGAAGGAGTAATTAATGGGATGGTTTATTGGGCCATTGCAATATTTGATGTAGCCCAAAATGGCCCTATTAATTTCAGCTAGAGCCCTAGTGGCATACTTGTAAATAGTTCAAAGAGAGGATGAGAATTGTTGGCTACATAAAGGTGTCACCTCTTGGGAAAGCCCTAGCCTCCATCCACATTCTCTCTCCTCTATTCCTAGCTGGCCCCTTCTTCATCTTCCTCTCTTGCTCATGTGTTGAGCTCCATTCCTTCTTCTCCTCCATTAAAATAGTTAATAGGAAGAAGAGGTTCATAGAGTGGATTAGCTAGGAGCTCTTGAAACTAGCACTTTCAAGGAGCTCGTGGTTAGCTCCTTGGTGGGCTTGAGGCGCCATAGATGGTGGAGGTGGTGGAGCACGCACCCCATCGATTCCCATGCCATGGATTCGAGCCTCTTTGTTGCTACACAAAGAGAGGTATAAATCTCCTACTCTCATCTTGAAATGCTTGTGAATGATGTTGAAACCTAGATCTCTTGTGTTTAATTGAGTTTATGGCTAAATGGTTGGCTCAAAAATCGAAATTGAACACTTATTAACAATTGGATGGTGAAAATATACAAAATTTGGATAGTAATGTATTTGAAAATGCAGACAATACACAATGTAATGATGATTTGGATGAAATAATGAATAATGTGGATGAAGATTTTGTTGATAATGTTGAAATTTTTGGTATGTTGCGAGAAGCAGATAAGATAAAATTATATCCAGGTTGTGAATTGTCAAAACTTAATGCTGTTTTCAGATTATTTAATCTAAAAGCCAAAAATGGATGGAGCGATACTAGTTTCACATCTTTGCTCAAACTTTTGCGTGAACATTTGCTCCCTAAAAATAATGAGTTGCCGGATTCAATTTATACGGCAAAAAAATTGTTGTGCCCATTGAAAAATAGAATTAGAAAGAATTCATGCATGTCCGAATGACTGTGTATTATTTCGTAATGAGTACTGTCATCTAGATAAATGCCCAAAGTGTAATACATCACGGTATAAACCGAGGGACGATCATATTGAGAAAGGTAAAAAGGGCCCAGATGCGAAGGTGGTATTTTATCTGCCAATAGTACCAAGATTTCAGCGGCTTTTTTCTAATGCAAAGGATGCCAAATTGTTAAGATGGCATGCAGATTGTAGGAAAAAGAGGCGATGGAATGCTTCGACACCCCGCGGACTCTCCGGATTTGAGGAACATAAACAGGGAATTTGAAGATTTTGGCAGTGAACCCAGAAATTTGAGATTGGGGTTATGCATAGATGGGATGAATCTTTACGGAAACATGGGTAGTCGTCAGACTACATGGCCGGTGTTATTGTGTATTTACAACCTTCCTTCCTGGTTATGTATGAAAAAAAGATACATGATGATGTCCTTGTTAATTTCAGGTCCTAAATAACCAGGTAATGACATAGATGTGTACTTAGCTCCATTAATAGATGATCTGGAAAAATTGTGGCGAAAGGAAGTGAAAATATTTGATGCACACTCTAGAACTGAGTTCAAGCTCCATGCCATGATATTTTGCACGATTAATGATTTCCCAGCATATGGTAACTTGTCGGGGTATAGGAATAAAGGAGAAAAAGCGTGTCCTATTTGCGGAGAGAATACCCATTCTATTTACCTGAAAAACTGCAGAAAAAATGTTTATCTGAGACACCGTAGGTTTCTTAAGAACATGAATCATCCTTACCAACTAGACAAGAAAAGATTTGATGCTAAAGAGGAGAAAGGTAAGGCCCCAACTCCTTTATCTGGGAAAAAAGTATATGAACAAGTAAAGGACATAGAGGTTAGATTTGGTAAGAAATTTGTAAATGAAATTCCGAAGGGGATATGGAAAAAGAAATCTATATTTTGGAAGCTTGAATATTGGCAGTTTTTGGATATTAGGCATTGCTTAGATGCGATGCACATAATTAAGAACATATGTGAAGCTTTAATTGCTTGTTTGTTGGAAATTCAAGGAAAAACCAAAGATAGCGTGAATGCAAGAAAGGACATGGTTGAAATGGGGATTCGAAAGGAGTTAGCAGCAAATGAGGTGAGTAAAACCCGAGCAAGGCTACTTGCAGCACAATTTAATTTATCAAAAGAAGAGAAGAAAAGTTTGTTGGAATGCCTAAAGTCGATTAGGGTTCCTTCTGGTTATTGCTCTAATATATCAAGAAAGGTGTCCATCAAGGATGGCAAATTAATTGGTATGAAGTCACAAATTAATTGCTCTAATATACTTCCGGTTGCAATCCGAGGAGTTCTCCGAGAAGAAGTCAGGCATACTATTACTAAGTTGTGACATTTTTTTCAATGAAATTTGCTCTAAGGTGATTGATCCAAAAAAATTGAACATGTTACAGAATGGTGTTGTATCAACCCTTTGTGAACTGGAGATGTACTTTCTGCCGTCATTTTTTGACTCTATGGTGCATTTAACCATACATTTGGTTAGGAAGATCAAAATGTGTGGTCCAGTATTTCTACGGTGGATGTATCCTTTTGAAAGAGCAATGGGTCAATTGAAGGGGCTCGTTCGTAGCCGATCTAAACCCGAAGGAAGCATAGTGGAAGGATATATTGCCGAGGAGGTTATTGAGTACTACACTGATTATTTGGAAGATGTCGAACCTATCAGGCTTCCAAAATCTCGGCACGTGGGTAGACTTGAAGGAAAAGGTACAATTGGAGCAGGATGTTTCAGACCAGGGATTGAACTGAGAACAAAAGCGCATTTCAAGGTCCTCCAACACCTTGCCATTGTGACGCCTTACATGAGTGAGCATATAGCCGAGTTGCATGAACAACATCCGTCATACAATGAAAATATAATTATCAGAATGCACAATTTGAATTTTGTGCAATGGTTTGGAGAAAAAGTAGAGTCCCAGTTGTTAAACAAGCAAGAGGTCGATGAAACCGTGAAATGGTTATCGAAAGGTCCTTCGACGGTCGTTGAAACCTACCAAGGGTATGACATGAATGGATTTACCTGGTACACAAAGAAACAAGATGATAAAAGCACCGTGCAAAATAGTGGAGTCACTGTTGTAGTTAGACCTGTCAACGGTAATCAATTACACGTTATTCCGTGGCGTTAATAATTAACGAAACGAATAACGCAGCTGGGTTTTGTTTCGTATAATCCAATATAACGCAAACGATTAGGATGGTTAATTATCGTATAATATACGCAACGCAAACGAATTCGTCTGCTGCCGTTTTCGTTAATTCGTTTTTCCGTATAGAATTGCACAGGTTTAGAATATTTTGAATAGCAGAAATTATTCAGCGGAGAAATAGAGGACTCAACCCTGTCTTCTCTACTTTTTTTCTCGTGTCTTCTCAACTTTTTCCCCATCTCTCACATTTCCTTCCCTGTCTTGAGCACTTGAGGAAAGAAAAGAAATAGGAAAAAAAAAAAATATATCCAAGCCTCTTTCTCTCTACAAACCCTATCATGGGGAAGCGACTCGAGTTGCCTCCGTGGAAGCCCTCTCTACGGCTACTCCTCCATCTTGGTCGCCTCTCCACTGGACGCTTCCGCCTCTGTCACCATCGACGACGGGTACAGATGGACTGATCATCGGACTGGAGGATCAGGAAAAGCGCAAACTAGAGCGGATCTCAGATCGAGGTGTTGTTTGAAAGGTGTCAATTTTCAATCTAATAAGTTTCAATTTGTCGAATATTCTTGATTAAGAGAGCTAGAAAGTTCTGATTTTTGGACAAAGCTAGAAAGTTCTGATTTTCTGATAATTTGGAGATTATAAGAAAGTATACTGATTTTTGTTTGGATGAAGTTGTTCGAGTTCTATGGAGTCTGATTTTTGTTTGGATTTATTTGGATGAAGAGTTATTCTATGGAGTCTGAGTTTTTTTTTTGTTTCTTTTATTTTTCAATTTTGTGTCATCAGAATAATTGTGTTCGAATTATGAAGTTTGATAACTAGGGGCACTGATACATTAGATGGAAGGGGTACCAGTGTCGTATGCCGATTGTTGTTTAGAAGGCATCATTATGTAGTTGTAATTGACTTGGAGTAATTCATTTATCTCAAAAATTTTTTTTGCGTTTCATCTATTTTTCCTCTTTTCTGAGAATTTGAGCGAAGTAATTTTCAGTTATAGTATGATTTAACGTTAAATCGTTTATATCGTTAACTTAAACGAAACGATTTACGTAATTAATTTTTATGCCGTTTGATAAACGAGTTGGTTAACGACAAATTAATTTGTGCTGTTAAATCAAACATAACGATAACGAATAGGGTCATTTCCGTGGTCGTTAACCACGTTTGACAGGCCTAGTTGTAGTTATTAGTGGTAATAACGGAAATGCTAATACTTATTACGGGTGGATTGAGGAGATATGGGAACTAAATTACATGAAGTTCAAAATACCGTTATTCAAGTGTGCATGGATCAACAACATTCAAGGTGGAGTCAAAAAAGGAAATGGATTCATAACTGTTGACTTCAAACAAAGGGCTTACCGAGACGACCCTTTTATACTTGCAAATAAGCAAGCATTGCAAGTTTTCTACATTCAAGATCCGGCCGATAAGAGGCGCCATGTTGTCCTTCAAGGAAAGAGACGTATTGTCGGTGTTGGAGATGTCGTGGACGAAGAATCATATGACCACTTCGAGGAAACACCTCCATTTTCCACTGGTATTGATGATACATCGACCACGGTTTGCACAAGCCATCGTCGTCCAGAAACCGAAGATGTGTGGGTCGATACGAGACGTAAACGAAAGAAAACTACATAATTAATGTGAGTTAACATTTTTTTAATTAACATTTTTTTACTTACATTTAATTTTAATTTTATTACTAACATTATTTTATTAATTTTTGTAGGTCGTTGCAGGTCATTACCGTCATGTCTTATGAATTTTACAAGACTAGAAGTTTGATGTACTTTTAAATTTTAGAAGTTTTTTTTTATTTTTCTAGTTTTTCCATTTAAATTTTACAATTTTTGTACTCTTAACAAATTTTATTTTTGTCGTCATGAAGAACTTCAAAATCTTTTTTATTGCATGAAGTTTTTTATTTCATTTCATTTTAGAAATTTCGACCAAAACAGAAAACAAAAAATTTCTAAAAAAATATTTTATTTTAGCGATGGTTATTAATATAAAAACCGTCACTATTTTATTGGATTAAAAATTAATATTTTATTTTAGCGACGGGTATTAATATAAAAACCGTCGTTATTTGATTGGCTAAAATATTAATATTTTATTTTAGCGACGGGTATTAATATAAAAACCGTCACTATTTTATTGGCTAAAATATTAATATTTTATTTTAGCGACGGGTATTGTTTTTAAAACCGTCACTATTTTATTGGCTAAAATATTAATATTTTATTTTAGCGACGGGTATTGTTTTTAAAACCGTCGTTAATTTGAATAAGTTTTTTTTTTTTGGGTATGGCGCTAAGAATACCCTCTCTTCCGAAAAATTTCTGCTAAGTCCTAGCAAACCCTCTCTCCCGAAATTTTTTTTCCTTTCTCAAAAATCGCCGCACCCAGCCACCTCCTCTCTTCGCCGCACCCAGCCCATCCCGCCGCACCTCCTCTCTACGCCGCACCCCTCCGCACCTCCGCACCCAGCCGCACCTCTCCCGAGATCCGGCCGACAGCCCCTCCGCCCCTCCGACAGCTCGTCCTCTCTCACAATCTCCGCCTCTCTCTCGAAGCCGACAACCAAAGGTAACAACTAACCTCCTCTCGTCTTCATTTGTTTCATGGCTTGCATTCTACTGAGGGGAACAAAATCATAGAGATTCTAGATGTGTTAAGGTGGCCGTCTCATTTGGGTTGATCAAGAGTAATCCTGGATTGCCTATTCGTGTTTTTAATTACTTGAGGATATGCAAGGATTGTCATGATTGGATTGCCTATTCGGGTTTCATCTTAAATGGGTGTTATTCTTTTTAGTTCATGGCACAGCATCACTTGTAAGTCTACTAATTGGGAAAATTGCATATTGTACTTAGGCTAGCATGTAATTATTAGCAAAAATCATACTTTGATAGTATTAGATGATAAACTTATGTATATTCTGAGAACTTCAATAACTCATCATTGATTGAATTACAGGTCCAGTTTGTTGTTTCTCATTAATGTATGTTTATATGATTCATGATAAAAATTTTAAGTATGTTTGCATCGTTGTTTCTTTTTTATGTTTACAAATTACAAAATTACACTACGCCAATTAGACCAGAAAATTCTAAAGCTACTTGTTTAATTCTAAAGCTTTCTACATTAATTAAAAAACACCGATCATATTGTCTAATTGATATTGTTTATTTAATTGATAGACATGTCTGGAGAAGAAAGAGATCGAGTAGAAGAAAGAGAAGAAGAAGAGACAGAAGGGAAAAAAAGATCTCGGACCTCATTGGAGAAATTTAGGAAGAAGAAAAGGCTAGGACACAATTATAAGATTACATTTGACAAAAAAGGCCTTCCGACCGGTGATGATGCCAATGATTTTGCGACATATTGCGGGTATCTCGTGAGAGATCGAGTGCCAGTTACAATAAGGACTAGAAGGAAGCTTCAAAGGATTTGAAGGATGACTTATGGAATAATATCAAGGTAAAGTGCTAATTCAAACTCATAATTAAATTATATATGTAGAACACTGCTTACAACTCCTAACTTGTGAATATTTTTGTAATTTGTTACAGGAAATGTTCAACATCGACAATGATGATGGCAAGAAGAAAACTCTCATAAATATGGGCGATCGACATAGACAATTTAGGCATATGCTCAAGGAGGATTTTATCACTAATGCCGATCCAAATAATCCCCAAAATCCATGCGACATTTACCCTATCACAAACAAGCAATGGGACGAGTTTGTAGCTGTGAGGCAGACCGAAGAATTTCAGCAAAAGAGTAAGGCAGGGAAGGAGTTGAGAGGGAAGTTTCGCATGACTCACAGGATGGGATCCCACGGCTACAGAGGTGCACAGGAGAATTGGAAGTCTGATGACATAATTGTTGCAGAAGGTGATTCTGATGAGGAGGGTGTCGCTTCAACGGGCGTCACCTTAGCTTCCTTAGAGCCGAGAGCCGGGAGATATTTCAGAGCAAGGGCCGTGAGGGATGAGAAATCAGGTACTTACAAAATCCCCAAAGAGGGATATAAATTATGAATTGTTTGATATTCTTCTTAATTGTGAATTGTTTGATATTTCTTGAATTAGTTGATATAAATTATGAAGTAAAAACTACGGTTTGTAAACAATTTGTGAACTCAAATGAGTTGAATCGTTTGTTTAATTGATATTGTTTGTCTATTTAGTATTTATGCTTGATTTTCTTATGTTTGATTTTTCTTCTTAATTAGGTACTTACAAAATCCCCAAAGAGGAGAAGGAGACTCATGACGCATTCAAACGGGCACGATCTATATCTCAAGAGGCCAGTTCCGGTGCAATCCCACCTAAAGAAGTCTTAAGTCGGGCGATTGGAAGGCCAGAACACTCGGGGAGAATGAGAGGAACCTCCAGTTGGTCCAAATCAACAGATGAGTACGGTAGAGAGCCAAGGAAAAATACGATAAGGTGGTCAAGGAGACCACTGAGGCATGTTTTAGGAAGATGCAAGATTGGTTTGCCTTGATGGGAGTGCAGATTTCAATCCCAACCGTATCGCAATTTCAGAATCCGCCATCCCAACCATTTTCGGCGGAGGTGGATTCAGCAATGCCCAGACATGCAGAATTCCAAATAGATATGGGCGAAAACTTTATCCCTCCATATCCGATTGGTGATTATCAGGTTATTATTCTTATTCCTATAAACTAATGAAATTGGATAACTTTGTAAATAAATTGTGATATAAATTCATTTGTAATTTTCAGAAACTCCCACAGTGCGACCTCTTCCTCCACAATAGCACAGGCGAGCGGGTTAAGGTGGCCCAGGGAATAATCCTTCCATCATATCCAGGTCAGATCGTACATTGTCAACCCTTGCCTCCAGACTGGATTGTAGTTCAAATCGACAGGGTTGATGATATATACCGCTCGTGGAGTATCCCAGGATTAAGTGAATTAGAAATAGCTGATAATATGGGGGCTCCAATTCCGTGGCCGAAAGTTGATGTGGAGCTACGAGGACAGGTATCCTTTGATTTACAAAGTTTGTTTGACACATATCTAATTTTCCTTGTGACTAATTAATGTCTTTTAATGTAGAGTAACAAACAGCCGTTGCCACAAGCAGTTAAGGGTAAGGAGAAGAATGTGAGTAACGAGAATGTGGGTAAAAAGGTGTCAAGCGAGGGGTCAGTTATTGGTCGTAAACCGCTGCTCGAACCGGAGTGCGTTGCTAAACTTGAGAAATCCGAGCTCTCCTTGTACAACATGCTGATGCTCCAACTGGAAGATGAGAAACTCTTTATTCTAGAGGATTGTATTCCTTGGGGTACACATAATGATGAGGTCAAGTTCATGGTGTACGTCGTGGATATTGTCGAATGTTTGAAAAGACAATCTCTAAACGTATCGATAATCAAGAAGTACAGCTGGTATGCATTTTCAAACTTAATGCTTCCTTTATTTATTCCATTCACTTTGAAAATCTTTATATGATATCCATGAGTGCAGGTATTGGTTGGAGAAACTCAAGGATGAATTTGGATGTACAACCATCATGATACTTGACCCGGATATGGTGGCTGAAGGTCAATACCAACATGATTCATCTGCAACTGTGGCTTACTTGCAGCATTTGTACCAAACTTATCCATCCACCAACATTATGATTCCGTACAATCAAGGGTAAGAATTATTAAACTGATAGATACTAATTAAAGAATTTGTTAGATTTCTTTATATCACACGACTAATTTATCTATATTATAGGCATCATTGGGTAATCTTTGTACTTAATGTTGAGAAGTTAACTATTCACTATGTGGATTCTGTGGAACGCAGAAACGTTCCGGATTTGCTAGATATTAAGGGATTTATAAATACGTAAGTTTCAGTTTCTACTTTAACATAATAACGATTAGATTGAAAAATATTACATCTAATTTAATTTGGTTACAGGGCTTATAAGTATTATCAAATGGAGATGTATCAAAGCCATGCAACTCGATCATTCAGATGGATTGAAATTCCGGTATGCAACTTAGGAATTTTGGTCTAGAGTTTAGAGGTAGTGAAATTATTAAAATCTTTTTTAACTTTTAAATTTGAATTTTTAGGGTCCAAAACAAAAGGGCGGAACCGAATGCGGATATTTCTCAATGCTTGCCATGAAGCGCATAATACTCTCAATGATCGAAGATGAAAAATTGCCCAAGGTATTGTTTTATTTCGGTATATGATTTAGGGTTTAGTATAACCTAAAAGTTTATGGTACCAACACTTAAGGTTTTAGGGTTTAGCATTAGAATAATGACAAGTTTCAAGTACATGTCTAACATTCACCATATTGTTACTTCTGAGTCATCCAAATTTGACTTATGTTATTAGTTTTATAAGGGTTCCAAAAATCTCTTCATGGTATTTCTATTATTGACTTATTCCATAACTATCATTGTATTTTTTTTGCAATTTAATTAGTGTTTTCATTTACTTAATCAAATGCAGAAATTTACTCCGGTTGGAAAACCATATAGTGAGAAAGAGATCAACGTAGTGGTGAAAGAGATCATGGACTTCATGAAGCATTGATGTCACGTATTTATATATGGTTTTAGGCCGGACTTTAACCCAAATCATAACTCAAAGCCCTTGACTTTATTTGCTTTTACTTGTTTTCTATTTGTATTTGTAGAATTTTGGTACTGCTTGGGTTTATTTCGATTTGTAGGAACATGGAGTTAATTCACAACGAAAACGTCATGATTCGGCACGAATCGGCGCATGAAGCATGGCTCAGAAGACCCTGTGCGGTCATTCGGCACGAATCGGCGCATGAAGCATGGCTCAGAAGACCCTGTGCGACCGCACAGGGATTGTGTGCAACCGCACAGGCCCATATTGGGCTTGGATGGTGCGCACGTGACTCAATGGGCTGACAACTTTGGTGCGACCGCATGGGCCTTTTGTGCGACCGCACGGAGCTCCAAACCCTACCCCGACCCCTATATAAGGCGCCCGAAGCGCTGAAATTAGGGCATCATTCATTCCACCTTCTTCTTTGGCGGCGCCGCAATCAAAACCTAACCCGATCTACCTCCAGCGGCCCTGTGCGGTCGCACAGGGGTCCCGTGCGACCGCACCATCTCCCTGCCGCCTTGGAAAACACCGTTTCGACGATCCTTCACCTCATCCTTCCACCCAAGCTACCTCCTTGCAGATCCAGAAGTCATAAGAGGCTTGAGAAGGAGCTTTCGCCTTCCTTTTTCCCTTCGATTTTTCATGGAGATTGTATCATTTACTTCCCTTGTTTTAGTTGTTTGTTTTTGCATCATGTTAGGTTAGATTAGTTATGTTCTAGGGCTAGTTGAAACTGAGGTTAGGATTGTTGATTTGACTTGATACTTGGTTTCTATTGTGTACTTCTTGTTTGATTTCTATATGACTATGCTTGTTTGTGTTTGATTACTTGATTGAACCTCCTATTAGGTGAATGGCCACATCTAATCTAGGCAAAGGGTGTAGATTGATTAGTTGAACGAAATAAGTACTCAAGGTAGGTTAGGAGCCGAGAGGTGACCAATTTAAGCCCGAGAGGGACAAATTTCTGCTTAGGCGAGAGTCTAGTGGATGCCTTAGAGAATCAACAAGTGGACTTAGGTAATTAAGCCAACATTACGAGAGTTGAGGGTTAATTAATCTAATGGGGGCTTTAGACTAGGTTCCATACCAGGTTTTGTGACCAACATTTACGAGAGTTGAGGTTCAGGAGATTAGGTATGGCTAGATCTGTCCCACACAAGCCATAAACCATGTTATTGTGTCGATTCGGCATTAACCAAGGGCCGTGCGGTCGCATGGGATCCTTGTGCGGTCGCACAGGATCTCCAGGCACACACGAGTCAACGATGCGGCGCGAGAGCGACGCCCATTGACAGCCCGAAGCCTAACCAAGGTGGAAACTGAACCCCTAGAACATTTTTATACCATATTTTACCTCCAAAAACACCAAAACATGCTACTGTTCTATTTACCTTTGGTTGATTGTGTTTGTTACTTGTTGATTAAGTCTAAATCCTTTATTTTACCGTCTAGATTTTGTGAATAAGTAAGGTTTAGTACTCATCTTACCGTCCCTGTGGATACGACCCCGACTGTACCAACGAATTACCGTACGCTTGCGGTTGTTTTTAGGTTACTTTTGGGTATATAAGCTCACACATCAAGCTTTTTGGGCATAAATAGATTTTTGTATGTGATGACACTTGAATATTTTCTTTATAAATTTGGATCATGTACTAACTTTTCTAAAGATTTGATACTCTACAAGTTTAATTTGCTATTTTTATTTGTGATTTTGGATGTTGATATATATGTGTGATTGCTGATTGTTTAGTACAGTGGTACCATTTTGTATGGCTAGCAATATTGGGCTAGCCACAGAAAAGAGGTATAACATAAAAATTATTTTATTAATTTAGCAATGGTTTTTATGATATAACCGTTGCAAAATTTACATGTATATTTTAATGCGCAGTTTGTTGTATCAAAATAGCGACGATTTTTTTAATAATAACCGTTGCTATTTATTGGGCTGGAGACGGGCTTTTGATTAAAACCGTTGCTATCTGTTGAATTCAAAGACAGGTTTTAGTTAAAAATCGTCGCTATTTTTCAGACGGTTTTTTTCTAAATAGCTACAGGGGCTTCTGCAACGGACGAAACCCGTCTTTATTTCGATTTATTAACCATTGCACAATCTCTAATGTGGCGTAGTGTACATAACGATAGGACCGTTTAAGTAATTTCAATCTTGACCGCTCATCTATTTTTGATCGGACGGCTGGTAAGTTGTGACATTGGGGATATTGAAAATTTTGGGGCACCGGAACGCTCCTCTTATAATATTTAGACTTATGATCTTTAGTTTAATTTTGATCAAAGTTGTTGGATTGAGATAATAAGGGTGCACCGGTATTTAGATGGAGGGAAGGTATCGGTGCAGCCCATAATTTGTTTACTGTTTTGTATGTGCTACTTTTCTTGAATGAAAAGAGTTCATGCTTTTCATGAAAAGTAGTAGAGCCTATCCACTAGTTTCAAAAAAAAAAATAATAATAAGAGATGTCATTTTCTTTCCTCATGGGGATGGAAGTCGCACCTAATTTGTCTTTTTTATCGTCTATCACTATGGGCCCTCTCTTCTTATAACAACATGACCTGACCTGATTCCGGAGAAAGTAGTACATTATTGTGCTGATCTCAAGTTTGAACCCAGAACCTTAAACTCAAGAGACGTATGTTGCTCAATTCATAAACTAGATTTTGCGCAATTACGTACTTAAGCCCAAAGTAACCTTATTCGGAGAGCAACTTAAAAAAGAAAAAATGGCCCTTTGTGATCAAATTTTCTAAAAATCAAGCAATTGGAGATTTAGGATGTGTTTAATGGAATCAGATCCTCTGGACGTCCATCCTCTGGACGTTTGGTGGACGACTGGGGATCTGAACCGTCTGATTTAATCTCAACGGTTATAAGGGAGCCCCGTGCATTCCACCACACCCGAAAAAAATATTGGCCCGAAAAAATGAACCGTCTGATTTAAATCGGACGGCTCCGATCAAAAACGTCCGCTGGACGTTTCAAAAAAACGTCCAGAGGATCCTGGTCCTGTGTTTAATTGCCAAAGAATAAGATAAAACAAGAAAAAAAAAAGTGCACAAATAAGAAATAAATTATGAATTAAGCAAATTTATTCTTCTTCCTTCTCTCTTCCTACTTAGGTGGTAGAAGAAAGGCAAAATTGGATATAACCCCTTCCAATCTTCTCCATTTGGATATAACCCCTCCAATCTTTAATATTGGATATAACCCCTGAAATCATAGCTTTTAGGGATATAAACCCTTTTGATTACTTTTATTGGAACTTTTAAAAATAAAAATCAAATTTATAGAATTAAGACAAAAATACCCTCCTTCAAGCCCGAGACCTTACATCTTTATTCTGTAGAGATACCATTTCTAATTATGGCTTCCCTTCCATGAAGCCTACGAGCTGATTTTAGAAATAAAAGAAAAAGGAAAATTTCTGACCAAATGCCTATAATGCTTGCTGCACCTCTCATTCTGAGGTCAATTTCTATACCCAAGAGTTCAATTCTTTTAAAATAGGAGATGGAAGGATTTACACAGAAATCCTAATTCTAATTCAATTACAAATCTATTCCCAATTTCTTTATTCAAACAGATTATATGAAAAAAAAACGTTAGAGAGAAATGTCGTATGGATCGTCTATTCTATTACAATGTCTAGTATAATTGTTTATGTAAGCTTCACATTAGTTGTTACGAACATGATAGAAATACAATGAATATAGAAAGTACCTAATAATAAATGGTTGCTCAAACTACTTTACAAACTAGTTGCTAATCTTGACAACTAATCTCAGTGCAAAAGCTGTTGAGAAAGGTCAAAAGTGTGATAAAATGTTCTACTACTCGATCAGGTAAAGATCTTGAGTTAATTTGGAGAGATATTTCTTATTTGTTCTATTGTAGCATCAGATCGATGTGATATATGAATATAAGATTTGTTACTAAAGTAGATTACAATTTGCTCTGCACCGTAAAATGCACTAGAATTTTTCAGTCTCGATCGTTATTTTGGAGAGCAAGCGAGAAGAGATATAGCGATTTAGAAAGAACCAAAAATTACGACAGAATAAGTAAACTGGAAACTTAGCATTTCTATCTATTTTGAGCGTGAAGATGAAAGGCCAAGGATATTTTTGTCTTCATTTTATAAATCATATTTTTATTATTTAAAATTTTATTAAATATAATCAAAGGGTTTATATCTCTAAAAGCTATGATTTCAAGGGGTTATATCCAATATTAAAGATTAGAGGGGGTTTTCTTCCTTCTTCTCTCTCCTTCTTTATTATTATTATTTTTTTTTATAACCAAACACATCCTTACTTTTTTTTCCGCTCATTTCTCTCCCTCTCCTCTCTTTTTTTTTTTTGTTTTGTTTTTTTGCTACTATTTAATTTTCTATCCGATCTCTTTTGATCTCCCCTCTCTCCACTCTATTTCTTGCATGTTTTATATCATACCCTCTCTACCTCTTCTTTGCTCTCCTTTGAAATAAAATTTTACTTTTCTCTGCACTATCAATCCCTCTCTCCTTCAATCAATCCAACCATCTTCTCATCTTTTTAATCTTCTTTCATATTAATTTAAACATAAAACAGAGAGTGAAGAAGTAGACGTTTCCAATATGCATTTGTGTTCAACTATTCACTTTTGTTAAGGAAGCATATAATGCTTTTTTAAATGAGTATCTAACATTTATCAAGGAAGTATTAATATATATATCTTCAGTTATCTTCGCTAAAAAAGTATGTAATATTCTTTAAGTGAGTATTAACGCTTGTTAAAGGAGTATCAAATATATTCTAGTTACTTTTGTCAAAAGAATATGTAACGTTTGTTATTAGTACTAATAAAAGTTACCCTCGTATGTGGACAAATAAAGAAACAAAATAATGTTAGACAATAAAGATATGTTGCTCAATTTACTAGCGGCATAATATGTTGCTCAAATTATTTTTCTATTAGATGGAAAATTAGTATATTTTGTTGCTTCGTTTAGCAATTGATATTCAACCATAGACCAAAGCGATCAAATAGCAGAAATACGTATTTACATGCTAGATCTAAAGTGTTAACACCTCTTGGATGTATGCGTTTATAAGAAGTAGAGAATCCAATATAATAATACAGAAGTATAGTACTTCATTTATATTACTACTAATATTGCATGTAAAGAAATTACATATCTATTAAAGGTGTATTTATTGTATGTTAAGAAAGTACTTATTGTATTTTCAAATACATTATAGGTGTTGGTGAAGGAAGTATATATATAATTAATGTTTAAGAGAGTATAGTGATGAAAGTGCGACAGAAGAGATAGATACCAGCAGAGAACCAGCGGAGAGAACGCCAGAGAGGGAGTGCGCCAACAGGATGGGAAAGCGCCGGAGGAGTGCAAAAGGGGAGGTCGAGACATCTTCAAAAAAAAAAGGGGAGGTCAAGAGGGAGGGGGTGGAAGTATATTTATTCGTGCTTCGTAGATAATGACAAAACACTGATTAAACCTTATCAGACACAGTAGAATTTCATTAGAAAAAAAAAAATCCAGTGTTATATTATACAATTTCTAATTTTGACAAATTATAACCTCAAAATTCAAATAAACTTCTTGTATAATTATAGAAATAATTTGAATATTTATTTCAGACATGGTAAAAAGTAAATCTGGACGTTAAGTCTGTAACACCATGTTTAAAAACTTTTCTTAGTTTTCTTCTTCCCTTTCGGGCGTCCTGGACCAAGCGTACTTTTCTTTTCAATTCTGCCCCTTCTATTTTGTTAATTTTTCTACTGCTTTACCGCTTTTTAATCAATGCAATTAGGTACCTAAGAAATTCAAATCTTGTGCACTTCTGTAAACCTAAAAAGGAAAAGGCAGTAATATATACCAGCAATATGTCATATGTCAGAAACACTGGAGAAATTTCTTGACTGTAAATCTATGGCGTAACTAACTTTTGTATGACAACATTCTTACAAATTCCGTAAAAGAGGAAAAGAAATTGAACAAAATAAAAATGCAATATCTCTACAAATCTATGTATATGGCAAACGGATACCCAAGTCTCAACAAAGGACCAAATCAGCAAATAAGAAATTTAAAAAGGTCTTGTAAGCTAAATAACATCCAATGGACCAACTTTTAAAATTCAAATTCTAATTATGGATCCCCCGCTCCCTCCTTCCCTCCCAGAAAATAAAATAAGAAAAAATGACTTTAAATTTTTGCAAATTAGAAAAATTTAGTCAGCTCAAATGAGCTTTTACTCTTTGCTTCCTGATTTTGTGAAAACGGAGGGTGTATTAATACTTCTTTTAACACACAATTTAACACATATTTTATCTTACTTCACAAAATAATATTCAGAAAGGTATATTAAGCACATAAAAAATTAAAACATTTCCTAGCCACATAAATTCATATCAGAAGAATTCATGTATTCGCTTAGAATAAAATCGTCAAGTCCATCAAGCTCATCAAACTCTTGCAGAGTCGAATAATCAGGTAAGGATTCTTGAAACATTGCATCCGGTTCATGTGAATCAACTATTTGGGATTCGACAGACCTGAACTCAGAAGTTGTATCTTGAAAAGGAAAATGGACATCCTGGATCAAATTCAATCGATTCTGACAAGGTTTTGAATCAAATGCTGAGAATTTCTGGTCTTGATACCTGGACCCTTCTGAAAAATCATAGTTAATCAAATTGGTTCTCTTCATACTTGAGCCTGATTGGATTGAGAGTATTGCATCAGGCATGCATGTTGAGTTGCATGAATGTGAGTTGCTGTAAGTGACAATGAAAACAGGCGGATCGGTGAAGTCTTTCTGTTGGACTTGTTTTGTGGCTCTGCAATTTCTGTCGTCTCTATATGTGCACCTGAAATATGATCTGGAAAATAACCATTTATGTTAGTTATTTGTACAATTTATCAGATGGAGATGAACGTTAGAGAACCATTAAAATTAAGTACTGGATCTTTTGGTTAATTTAAGAGACTATATAAAATACAGAAAAAAAAAAAAAAATTCAAAGAATAATGCAGGCCAGCGTATATTCTTGCAAGCCTTGTTCATGTTTTCTTATTATTTATTATAGGCCTGTGTGCTATCGAGGGTGACTTTATTTCAATGGCTACGGGCTACACCTTGGGGTAAACTGCATAATATTGGCCCTTGGATAAGAATCTAATTATTTTATATTATTAAATGATATGCATTAATTACTTTATAGTAAGACCTTATAAATAGTACCATATAAAGAATGGTTCTCATTCTATCACCATGATAATGATGAAGGTGGTCATGAGAAGGATGATCTTCACACAACAAATTTTGTAACTGGCACAACATAATCAAAATTTGTCATTCAGTGGAGAGCTTTAGCCCTCAATTAATTCTATTAGATATTTGTTTCTCTACAATTAGCAACTACTTAATGAATATATCTCTGTTTTAATATTTGTCAATCTGTCTTCTCCTTCAAAAGAAAGCGGTCATGAGAAATCAAAACAAAGAACTTAGATGTACTCTTTCGAGGTTCAAACTAAAAGGAGCTGCAAAAATAGACACGAATGATTAAGATAAAGTAAGAAATGTACATTGGGTGATTATTAGGTTGGATTAGATCTACATAAAGCATCTTTTTTCCAATAGTATTTATTTAAAGTAAATGTAGGTTGGATTAGATCTGCCTGAAAGCCCTGAGACTGAGAGCTACAATGAATGGCCTGCTAAATGTTTTACGATTTTACCCCCCGTCCTTTTTAATTTAAAGGTAGATATCACTCGTTATATATGGGATGGCTTATGTCATATTATTAAATATCGCAAAAATCTTGTCGTACATATGATTTGTAATTTAAAAATGTTAAAATATTTTATAATTTTATGATATGTTGTGTAAGTTGAAAGTTTCTTGGCTCAGTTGACTTTTTATTCATTAACTATCGATATTAATGAAGTGTTGATGTTGATAGACTTAATTAATTATCTGGACATATCTTTCAGGAGATAATCTATTACATAATTTACCTAAGACAATTTTTAAAATTTTTGTTTTCTTTTGCCCCTTGAAAAAAATATAAGTTAAACTTTGGCTATCTGCCAATGTTGAGTGGAGTATTTTGATATTTTCATATTCGGATTATATCTTTGTAAGATAATATGCACTATCTCAGATACAATAAAGTTGGTGCTTTTGAAAATAATGCAAAAATCTGCTCTCAATACAATTATACATGTTTTTTGTTTTCCCATTTTTGTTCCTTTTTTAGTTTGATTGGATTAAAATTGAAGTAAGACCGGGTAATAATGGATGAAAGAGACAATTATTATAGAAACTGATTCACTGGGGACAAGCTGTCCTTCAATTTGAGATTTTCAACAGTGTGCATGTTCTAACAAATTTTACTGTGCGAATATGAGCTGATTGTATAACATAATAGCTTGAACTAAGAAAAGCTATAAGAAAATAATGAAGAACATACAATTCATGGCTTATAATTCATGTTGATTGAACTAAATTTGCTTATTGAAGGGTGAGTGGACCCTTTGGTGGAATTTTTCCATTGGCATTTGAAATTTTTAAGGGAACATGAGGGATATGAAGACTCCAGCGATTGTCGAAGGAAAAATAAACTTTGCTTTATAATTTGTTTTGATATTGTACTCAAACTCAGGAGGAAGACGAACGGATGGAAGGCTAAGGGCACTTTAGTCAGAAAATTGTAAAATTTATTTTTTTAAATAAAATTATTATGAAATTTATGGAAAAGGGTATATATCCATAGCAATTAAGATTGGAGGGGTATATATCCAATATTAATGATTGGAGGGGGATATTTTCAATTAGACAAGATTAGAGGGGTATAGGACTGATTTTCCCAAAAAAAAAAAAAAGAGTAGTACTCTTACTTACATGGAGGTGCCTTGAAATTGTGTACTAAAGTCAACTTTTCTAAGTTTGCGCATTTCATTTCTTCTAGTACTAGTATTAAGTATTTTTTAAAAACTAACAAACAATTGATTGGTTTCTAATGATTCAATTGCATGGTTTCCCATCTTCCAGACCATTTGCTATTTATTAATTAGCACCTCGAGATGTGACCTCTTAACACTTGCTAAATAATAATACTAGATTAGTACACTGAGTGACTAAATTAATCTGTACTTTGGCAAATGCGACAACATAGGAAAACCATGGATAGATTGCTTTACATAAATGAACCTAAATTATAATTGGACATTAACCATAAAATATTATTAGAATACAAGCATGTGAAGATGTGATATAAGCAATACGACAAAAGATAAAAGTCCAACGTGATAAGTCACGAAGGCTAATCTGGATCTGATCAATTCAACCGCCCCGATTCAAAAATTCGAGCTCAGATATGATTTTAGGTTCAATTTTTTTGTAGTTATACAAATTAGATTTGTCCTATGCACCATCAACTCATGATAGAGTAAATAATCAGTACAATTAATTTCCAGAAAGTTTTTATTCGTCTTTCCCCCTTTTAACATGATCACTTATTAGTGGTCTAACAATAAGAAGAAATGAGAATGCCTAATAAGTTTCTCCAAAAAATATTTTCTACAATTTAATATGCTGACGTGAAGTAATCCTAATTTCGGCTTCACAAATAAGGATGAGATGATCTTTCTCCTTTCTTAGTTCCAAATTATTGTCAGAATCCAACAAAAGGTTATAATTACATTCTTCACTTCATTTGGAGTGAAAATCTTTTAGTCCTTATTTCAGCAAAACGTGATAAATTGTGAAAACAAACTATCTCTGTACGTACTAAATTAATGTGTATTTTTTTTTAATAATGTGTATTTTGGCAAGTCCGATCACAACAAAGGAAACCATGGATAGATTACTCTAAAAAAATGTACCCAAAGTGTTATTGAAGTTTAACCATAAAATATAATTAGAAATTTAGAATACAAGCATGTGAAGTTGTGATCTTAAGCAACAATACGAGAAAATAAAAGTCCGAGGTAAAAATGTGGTACTGGAAAATCTTCATCCGATCCAGTTGAATCGCCCCAATTCACGATTTTCAGATTTTTTATTTCAGTTAAGAAATATGTATTTTAAACATACAAGCATTGTTGAGCACTTATGGACATGAAACATACTATGTATATAGTAAATTAATTACAAGAAAGCTTATTTCTACCTTTTCCCCTCTTAACATATATGATCCCTTATTATTTATTTATTAGTGATCTAACAATTATAAAAAAAAATGAAAACCCCTAATAATGTTTTAAAAAATTGCGATTGTCTACCATATAACCAAATCATCAAAACAAATATCCTCCTATAGGATGAATCTAACATGGGCTTCACAAGCAAAGACGAGATGAACCTTCTTTCTTATTAGTTTCAAATTATTGTCAGAATATCCACTAATATGGTGACAATTACATCCTCTCCACCATAGTTGGAGTTATAATTGTTTGGTCTGATTAGTTCAGAAAAAAAAAAAAAAGAGGGTAATTAAACTGGGAAAGCAAACGTAATAACCAGTCCATACCTTGGATAATTGGAGCTACTTATTTTCTTAGTTCCATATTTTCTCCATTGATATCCATCATCAAAAGGTGCACTTGTCTCTATGGTCCTTGTATTAGCCCCTTCATATCTATTTTCATAAATAAAAGGAAAATAAATTGAAAATATTTACTTAAATGTATCTTCCTGCAACATTTTAGTATACGTTCCCCCATCACTTGAATTAATATTTTAATATTCTTCTAAAGCATAAAAATGTTTTCTTGAGAATTACTACAAAAAATAAATTTACTTGAAAAGGCTAAACGCCTGAACCAACTTATATATGAAAAGGACCAAGTATTTCTCAATACATCACAGAATAATTAGATACTTTTTTTTTGAGGTAAATTAACTCCTTACCTTGATTTCCGAATTCCTCTTCTATGATTTACACTTTCCAGTTCAATCGAAGAATCGAGGAACAATTCACTGCACATCAGATCAGCACTCTCTATCTTGACATTTTTGTTCTTTGATAAAGAGAAAGCCATGGTTAAAGTGTCCTCTTTTGTTGGAGAAGATGGGGCACTAATTTCCCAATGATAGATACATTATGAAATATGAACATGATTCCGTAAGGTACGTACTATATATTAAAACAAAAGCTATAGAGTGGATGTGATTTGTCGTTTTGTGGAATCTTTTATTATTGTTTCGATGTACTACTCTAACTTAAATCTAATTTAGTGCGGTTTTATTGTTTTTTAAATAGTCAAGTTGAGCTTTATAAAATGATCAAGTTGAAGGGGATGAGAGGGAAGTTTACAAGCATAGACATTTTCTTAATGAAAAGATAGCTAGCTAGGTGCCATAGATGATTATAATATAATTATTATCAAATGTACTAGTACGGCCTTGTAACATTTATTAAAAACTTTATCTTGCACGTGTTTATAACTATAAAATATTTCTGGAATTGTACTATATATATCATGGTTAATTTACTTTTGGTTCTTATATTTTCTAGTCTTATTTATTCTTTTCATTTCTATCAACAAAAGCGACAAATTTCTATCGATGGGAGAAAATATAACTGTGCTAGGCCCATGGGCTGTATTGGTCCTCCAAAGGTTTTCCGGACTGGAGAAGGCCCATGTGCTGGTCATACTCATATCTGATATCTCACACCTAATAGGTGGACTGGTATCCTCGGCAGTCAAAAAAAAAATGACTGTCGAGCAGTCCTTTTCTTTTTTTTAATATTTAAAAACTTTAAAATTTAATTGTCGAGTACAAATCGTTGATTTTATTCAATTTTACGGGCGATGTGTTTTCATATAAGTTTTATAAAATTTGGAGTTTATTTGATACTCGATTAAGTGCTCAAATTATGAACGTATTAGAATTAATCTAACCAGATTCGTTCATTTGTCGAGCACTTAATCAAGTATCAAATCAACTTCAAATTTTATAAAACTTATATGAAAACGCATCACCCGTAAAACTGAACAAAATCAACGGTTTGGATTCGACAATTGAATTTTAAATTTTTAAATATTAAAAAAATGGGAAAAGGAATGTCGGCAATCATTTTTTTTACTACCGAGGATCCATGCGTCCTAATAGGTTGCATAAAGTGTATAACGATTACGAAAATAAACTCTTGTGTTGATTTTTCGTTTTATGTCACAAAATAAAAATTATTTGCGTCAACCATTTCGTTTTAAAAGATTATAAAAACGATCGGAACGATCAATTTTTTATCAATTAATTTTTTTTACATGTTTTCCTATTCCGTATGTAATTGCATTTGATTCGCTGCTTTGACAATTATTTTTTATTTTTGCTTTCCTATTTCGCATGCATAATCGGCCAACTCGATACTTCAATATTTCTGATTCATTAAAATTTATTCATAAATACTTTAAAAACATACATAAAAGAGCATAAAAAATTATATAAACGGTTAAACGAGATTAAACGAAATGAAAGATTTCAGTTTCATTGACCTTTTCATTTAATAAATGAAACAGAAAAATAGTTTCGTTAACCGTTTCCAAAGAATGAAACAAAACAATCAACGGTTGAAAATGACATTGCGTTTGCACCCCTACACATAAATATCAAAAATAAGAAAGAACGATTTTACGGCTTAGGGCTGCAAACGCAACTTGTTTTCTTGATCGTTTCGTTTCTTCTGTTCGAAATTATTAACGAAACTGTTTGTATGTTTCCTTTAACTAAAATTGATTTAATTTTGTGGGATAAAGAAAATTGACCTCTTTTATTATGTTTATTTTTGGTTAACTATTTATGTCATTTTTATGTATTTTTTATGTATCTTTTAAGTATTTATGAACAAATTTTGACGAACCAGAAATACTGCAATAATTCATTATCTATGTCCTAGGGGAGGAGGGAGTATGGACTCTGGAGAGGGATTAGGGGGGCAATTTTTGTCTAATATGAAGCCCTAATTTTGCTTTCTGAAATGCAGGAGATCTGATTGCTGCTGTTTGTGAGAAGGTACTGGACTATTTTGATGTGACATCATGACCATAATATTGGTTCCGTTTTTAAAAAAATGACAAACCACCTCCTTCCACCTCATCTTCTTAAGCAAGTTTTTCAATTTTCTACCGGCACCCATACCAGCCATATAGCCGAAATCCGAAATTTCCTGGTATTTTTCGAAAACTTCCGGTATTTTATCTCACAATACCGGATGTCGTCGTTTCGATCACTGTTCCGGTACCCCGGTATTACTGGAATTTTCCGATAAGCGGTAAGATTTTGAAAACATTGTTCTCAAGTATTTGAGAGTTTCCACCATCAAATGTCTTCAGTTTGGGACTTTGGGTGTATATAGATCGTTGGCAGCATTTGATGGTACAATTCTACTATTTTATCCGTGGCTATGCCTGTTAGACAATACATCTTACCTCTGTATTTTTTTTTTTCCATTTTTTCCTCTTGAAATTGTTTAAGTTTATCATATATTCAATTCTGGTTGTCTGAGACTAATTAGCGTATTTATGTTTTCCGAGTTGAATTTCAGTTAATTTAATACAAGGAGTTTCCGTGCTTGATAAACATACGAATGTATTTGGTCATGTCCGTCGAGCCTGACTAGACACTCCGTAATTACCAATCTAAAAAACAAAGTAAATGAAGTTCAAGATGACATTGGAAAAACCATAAAATATTGTGCTGATTTGTTGTAGCTGTATCAAATGTTTACCTTTCAAATAAACCAAAAAAAAAAAAAAAAGTTCATTTGAACTCAAACACCATTATTGAAGTTTGTTATCATCATTAGCACAAGTTTCTCAATTAATTTAGGAACTCTTAACAATCAAATCTCTAGAGTTCATATAGGACAACATATTCATGTCTACCCACACGAATAGACAATGGAGGTGTTTGGTTGGAGAATATATGATTACATAAGTTAAGGAGGTTTATGTACTTATGTCAAGTTATATAATAAATGTTTGTTTATAGAATAAGGAGAAAAAAAGAATAACTTATTATACATAAGTTAATAGAGTAGATGAGAGTATTCTTGTGTGGGACCCACTTTCATAAGTTATACCATCAAATTTGATGTTATAACTTATGCTACTTATGTATAGTTTTATGCGTTGTTATTCCCTATCCAAACGGAGCCAATGAGTGTAGTCTACCCAATGGGTGTGGGCGCGCATAACGTAGGAGAGGGGAGTATATTTATTCGCGTTTCATAGATAATGACAAAACTTTAAACCGATATCGGGCACAGTAGGATTTCATTAAAAAAAAAATCCTGTGTTATATACTTGTATTATAGAATTTCTAATTTTAACAACTAAAAACCTCAAAATTGAAATGAACTTCTTGTATAATTATAGAACATTTATTCCAGGCATGGTAAAAACTAAAAAGTAAATCTGGACGGTAACACCATGTTTAAAAACTTTTATTAGTTTTCTCCTTCCCTTTCGGCGTCCTGGACCAGGCGTACTTTTCTTTTCAATTCTGACCTTCTATTTTGTTAAACTTTCTACTGCTATGTCACTTTTTAATCAATGCAATTAGGTACCTAAGAAATTCAAATCTTGCGCACTTTTGTTAAACCTAAAAAGGAAAAGGCAGTAATACCAGCAATATGTCATATGTCAGAAACACTAGAGCAATTTCTTGACTGTAAATCTATGGCGTAACTAACTTTGGTATGACAACATTCTTACAAATTTCGTAAAAGAGGAAAAGAAAGTGAACAAAATAAAAATGCAATATCTCTACAAATCTATTTCTATAGCAAACAGATACCCAAGTCTCAACAAAGGACCAAATCAGCAAATAAGAAATTAAAAAAGGTCTTGTAAGCTAAATAACATCCCAAAAAGAGCAGAGAAAAGAAATACTCCATTAATCAGACTCAGCCCATCCCTCCTCCTCACGTGCCACCCGCTTCCTCGCACGTGCCTTCCTCCAAACCGCCTCGACCCCACCTCTCACGCGCTTCGCCTTCGCACGACCGCCACGTGGCAGCGCCTCTCTCCTCGTCCTCTTCCTCGACTCCGCCGTAGAAACACAAGAGCTCGCATCGGAATGCGACGAAGAGCAAGCTTGTTCAGTGTTTGATCTGCACCCACGACACAGGCGCCTTAGTGGGTCGGATTCCGGTCCGGAGATCAACAACACAGATCCGCACGTGACGCACCGGGTCCAGCGCACGTGACGCGCCACAAGGAAGTTCGCGCCATGCACGGACGCATCGCATGAGGAGCAGAGAAAGGCCGAGTCTGCGGCGCAGTACACCGACGCGATCGCACCGCACAATTCACAGCTGTTGCGTTTCATTTCTATCCACTTGCATGTAATAAGTCGAGTTACAATTGCGATTTAGAGAAGCTTAAAATAGAAGGAAGGAAATGGTAGTTGTGAGACTGAGAAGGAAGGAATGGAATGGAAAGAGACTTGGTGGGGATGTATGGAGAGTTTATAAAGTTGGTGAGGTGGTTAATGGATGGTTTACAAGGGTTGATATTTTGATTTTGTGGAATATATTTAAGTATAAATTTGAGGCTGAGATTACGAGACGCCTGAGGTGGCTTCGGACCGAATCATGCGCCTCTCAATGGCTGTAAATTTGAGGCTCTGATGTGAGTCAATAATATTGCGTACTTTTAATTTATTAATTTTTTTATTATTTATTTAATATTATTCTGCCCCGAGTTTACGTAAGTATCACGAAATGGATTAGAATCCTAGACGAAATTGTAAAATTTTAAAGTTCATTTACAATTCACCATATATTCATTCAACGTGACATGGTCAATTTGTAACCTCTTAATGCAAGTTAGAAAATATTATTGACCAATTATTCAAGTACCAAATACTATTAGTTAATAGCATGTTTTAGTTTAAATTCTCCATTGAAATGTTTAGGTTCATATAATTTTCTTTTTATAGTTTTTTTTTCGAGACAAACATAAATCAAGTTTCTCAATTTTAAATATGTATAAGAAATTAAGTCCGTGACATTCACTCAAAATATTTTCGTTTTTAGTTGCTATTTTAATGCTAAATTTACGGACTTCATAAAGAATTATCTATACATTTTATAATTAGTAATTAATGAAGATAAATGATTCAAATACAATTTATCCGCCGAAGCTAAATGGTTCAATTGTCATTTGTAATGATAAAGTTTGACCCTTGACTTTATATACAAGCAATTATAAGATTTAATAATCAAGCATGGGGGCCTAGAGGGTCCTTAAATTTGAAATTTATTTTTTAATGTATTATTAATTAACCTAATTTTTATATAATATGCATAAAAATACAATTTGACCCCTTCTAAATTACAGAATTTTAAATTAATTCCTTTCAAATTTTTTTCTAGTTCCGCCTAGGGACGCATCGACGAGAATGCAAGTTACGTTGGTGTGATATGTAATTGGTTATTTCTTGGATTTAAGAAGTAGGACTACTAACAACTGTCACTAAATAAATCCAATCGAAATGAATATATAATAAAGTGCATACTATCGACTCAATTCAAAATAAATAAAATACTATCATCAATTATATACACCGGAAAAGAAATAATTCAAAAGAAAAAAAGATATATAAGCTGGTAGCTAGTCAACAGTAAAGTACAGTCTCCTTTAAATAAAAATCAACTGGGAACCACAAATAAAGATAAGTGTTAGTTGAAACAGTGGTGACTCCAATTATATTTATTTACTAAATAAAAGTAAACAAAAGGAAAGAAGAACAAAAAGTTTTGTTTATTAATGGAGAAATCGTAGAAGCATGCCTGTCCACAAAACCTCGTCCCACTCCGAAAGGCTCTTCCCAAGTTTTTAGTTTTTAGTTTTTATTTACTTTTTCCATCCTTCTCCTTAGTTTGTCCGTTTCTTAGCTACTTTTTTGATTGAAAGTAATTTTCTATTCTTTTCTCACTTCTTTGCCTCTTTGGTCCTGCGAAAGGGACTCGACTTCCTAACAAAAGCAATTGAAATTTGAAGGTGTATATATTTTTATTTGTGTTCTGGCAGCGGTACATTATTTATTTATTTTTTTTGGAAAACATTTGGAGGGTATTTCTTATGGCATGTGCTCCATAAATCATTTTTGAGTTGAAAGAACAAAGTTAGAAAAAATATCCTTCAAATAATAAGTATAATATAAGCAAATAATTGTACAGTGTTGTTTTTTTTTTTTCTATTCCAGTTTTCCTCTTTTCCCTAAAAAGAAAATTTTCAGGACAAGCAGATTATTATATTTTGATTAGGATACAACACCCATCCATTTAATTTTTTAGAATAGAAAATATAAAATAAAAGGACCTTGAAAATTCATGAGTTACTTACATGCATACCAATTCCATGTGTTTGATAATAGTAATTGTAATAAACTAATAATATATAGTGAACAGTATCGAGCAAAATAGAATACAACGATGATAAAAATATTACAAATGGGCATAACTTATTCTTGTAATTGAATGGAATAAAATATTTTGTTCCGGATATGACTTTTCTCATTCTACAAAATAATAGATTTGAATATTCTTTTAATACTTTTAAGATACCAGTGAAAAAAAAAAAAAAACCCGAACAGTTCTTTATTTTCTATTTTCACTTTTTGTACTTTTTTGCATGATTTAGTTTCTCTTTTGTCAGACACCATCATTCTGAGTTCTAAATAATCCATTCCTCACACCTTTTTATTTCAAAGAAATAGAAAAAACATTCCTCACACTCAAGGTAGAAAGCAATTTTTTTTTTTGTCCCAATCAAAATAAAGTACGGACTAATTAGAAACAGCAGAAATAATTCTTCGATCAGAAGGAAAAAGTATTCCACAATAAAGAAAAAGATTAACAAAAACAATTTTATTTCTGCATTGTCTCTTTCTCAGTTCTCAGTTCTCACAGCCAAGAGAAACCGATTAAATAAAGGCAATACACCCAAAATATCTTCACTGTGCACGTCACATCACATCACTCTGGTACAGGTGGCACATCTCAAAATATAAAACTTCAATCAAAATCCCAGAAATACCCTGCCATAGGCGGCCAATTTTGAACAATGCAAGGGTCTAATAGTAATTTAGTCAATGTACAGACCTGTGATCCATTGAATGGAGAAGGCGATTTTGGGCCACGCCTTTTGAATTTAACGCTGGCCCGTTTGTTCATCTAGTGACAAGAAGCGCGGAGGCCACAGATTGCTGCCAGGTGTACGGCTGAGAGAGATTGCTTTGGGGAGAGTTTTGTGAGGAAGAGTATTGACACGTGGGTCGCTGTCAATGCGCCAAGAGGTTATATGACGTTTGATTAAACGGGGTTTTGTTCCAGAAGGTTTAGTTTAGAATCTAATAAAAAGGGTGGAAGGGAATTAGACCACATAACACTTGTACCATCCTTTGGTTGAAAATTGGAATATTTTTGAAGGTTGAATAAAAACAGTGAATCGTACGCATACCACAGTTCAAAAATTGGAAATTAACCGCTTTTAGACCACATGCATAACACTTGTGGCATCTTTTGGTTGAACATTGGAATTTGGAATTTTGTTCTTCTGAAGGTGGACTAAAAACAATGAAATCGTACCAATGTTCAAAAATCATACCGATCTTTAGAAATATTGTTTTAAAAAATAATGGACAAAGGATGTGCAAATATCTTTTTTTTTTTTGAAAAAAAGAAAAACAAAAGAGAGAAGCTCAAAGATGTCGACTTTAACCAAATAAAAATGTTAATCAAATTAAAAAGCTTTACTGCCTGCTGTAGGTATTATGTTGGCCAACTTTTTCTCATTACGCATTAGGGGGTCCTTCTAGCTTAGCAGTTCTTAAATTATAGCATGATCTGCCCGGGTACATTTTTTATCCATAAAATCACATTACAGCAAGATTTGCCAAACAATTTCCAAATGCTTGTAGACACGCTTTTTTTTTTTTTTTTGCGTTTTTTTGCTATTATTTAGACTCTACAATAGCCAGACAGAATGGTTCATACTAGACTGTAAACAACCAAATAAGCAAATAAATAAATATTGTTAAATCTGACGCATCAATTTGTGTTAGTATTTCCAGAGAAAGCACTAGTGAAAGCCATTATCCCAAATCAGTAAAATTTTTCCCTTACAGCAACTAAGGTGATTAAACATGCCATTAGCACTGACAGAGTCTTCATCAGATTAAAGTTTTGAATAAAAATGTAAAATATCCAATGCAAGTTGCCGAGAGTCAGTGCTCCGCTCCAACTTTCGCTACTGTTTCCTCAAGACTATTTTAAAAGTCATGTGATTATTCCCCCAAAAAAACAACAAAAAGACGTGTGGAAATGGATACACACTACTAATTAAGTGGGTGTCCAGTGTGGTGAGTTGGAAGGCGCAGAAGAGGTGTCAATTGAGGCTATGACACGGCCATCCGTTCCACGGTCACATTTCATTCTATTATTCATCACGAAAAGGCTTGGTCCATAAAACGCCAAAACATAAAAGCACGTTTAAATTAACACGCTATATACGTGCACCTGTCTGAGTTTACTGGGCTAATGTTTCTTAACCCCATTTAACCACATATCATGAGAAAGAAAATCTAACAAAATTCTCTTCATTGTACAAATAAACGGAGTTCCCTATCACACCACACAAACTTCTACCATCTTTCGTTAGCAACATGATGATTTAATGAACTCAGAATTGGAATTCGAACACAGTTACTGTCAACCAATCTCCACTCACAACTTTCGCATAAATATCTCCTGAAAGCATTGGTAAGCGATTGACGGATGCCATACATATGCAAATGAAACATGAGTAAGCGATCAAGGGATGTGTACGCAAATGTAACATGATCACGGTCAGTGCCAAATCAAATCAATTTTGCGCTGAGTGTCTGTAGTCATAAAATGCAGTTTTGTACGCCAAAATTAATAATCCCCACAAGAAATTTTCTTCTTTAAAAAAAATTGAGCGAAAACAGGGCTAAAAAATGCAGCCAGAAAGATAAATGAGACAGTGAACAGAGAAGTTCTAAAATAAAGGAATAATTAAAATACAACTTCAATTTTGCAATGCTACAACAAATTTAGGGTTTCTTCCATCATAGTCATCATACACCTCCCCATTATTGGCCCAGTTCTGACATTGACAGATTTTGTGCTGTTTGAAGCCAAACCCTATCTCACTAATCTAAACCACCTGTTTTTCTAGAAAATAAAATCAAAGTCTCTTCAAGCTTTTCTTTCTAGCATCAATCTTCTTCTTATCTGCCAGTGCTTTGGCAGTTCCAGCTTCCTTCTTTAATGGAGCCGATGGACCAGTGACAACAGGAATATTTTGGTCATTTGAGTTTGTTGCCGTTCCTTTTGAGGAGGCAGTTAATGGGGTGGGGCCAGGCGGTAACTTCTTGCCGCCAACTGCATTATTAGTACTTGAGGGGTCCACATTTAGAGCAGTGGTGGATTCAGATATTGCACCTGATTTTGATTTTGGCTTAGGTTTTGCATGTATTCCTGTGTATAATCTGCATGAAATTCATTACACAAATTGTAAACTTTTGACCCAAAAAGGAGGAAGGCGATAAAAATGTATACTGGTAAACACCAAACATCAACCTTCCCAGCAAAGTGAAATAAATAACATGTTCTGAATAAAATATTCTCTTCTAAGGGAACTTCCCAAAAGCACATTTTACAATCCATATAACTGGAAATAAAAGAGGATGGTTAGGATATTAATATTATCAAGACAGGTTGGCCGGAGGGTGTAGATGATATTATCAGGGATTATAAGGGGCATGCAACCAGAGAATGAAGACGATATATCACGGATTATAGGAGGCATGCGACCAGAAAATGTAGGTGATGTCGCAGATTATGGGGGACATGCATGAAATATCACAGTTTATCTGACAATCCATTAAATGGAAACAAAAACAATTTAACTTTACAGCGCATACAATCTGCAATAAATTTTTGCAAATCGAGCAAAAGGGCATACACATCATTCTCTAATTGTTCAAATTATTAACAGGTCAGTTAGTCATTTAATTAATGCTCACTTGCGCAAAACATCTTTGCGAAGCAGATTAAAGTTCAGTAGGTTATGAAGTCTCAGAATTAACAACCACCAGGGACCAACAGCCGATTTTCTTATCAATGATCTGAGGTAAATGCTTTGTAAAATAAGCTCCCCGAACATTAAGCGAATACATTATTGATTTTTATTGCAAAACACAACAAAAATGGAGCAAAATGGCACCACCTATAGAAATATTAAGCGAATATGTATAATCAGACTAGAGGTACAAAAACAAAATAAATGCTGACCTGGCATGGCGGGCATATTCATCATAATTCTCAAGCAGCATCTTGCCAGCTTGTTCATTGAGTGCGGATTCAGGAAAGGGTTCTATCAAAAGACATCTCACCACCTATACAAAAGTAATAATAAAAAAGAATTAAGAAAAAAGAATAAGAAATCATTATTTTATAATCTTGCTATTGAGTCTTGTGACCAGTTTGTAAAAACTACACATTTTTACTAGTCTAGTTTCCTACTTTCAATATAGAAAGATCTGCTTATGCATTTGTAGCATTGCCAGTTGGCAAGGACAAAATGCATTTAGCGAGACACAAAAGATAAAAGAGAAGTCCATCCTTCACTTACAATTAAAACATGGCGCAATCCCAGACTAGGGTTCCAGTCCTTTTTAAGAGTGTTCACACAAATTTCTCCATTTGTTGCTATATTAGGATGGAAGATTTTTGTCAAGAAATAACCTACAATTAAAAGAAAAGGAATTTAAATGAGAGAAGAGGAAGATTATAATATGCAATGTAAGTACCACAAATAATAATGAAAGATGGAAAACATTTAAAAAAACAAAGGACAAAGGGAAAATTAAGACCTTTAGGAGGGGATTGAGGGAAGTCATGAGACAACAACAACTTCATGCGAAAAACCCCATTCTCATAAGGAGTTCCAGCTGGATCATTGATACAATTAATTTAGAAAAAAAGATACATAAACCTTTACAGAAGGGAATGATAAAAAATTTATAGTCTATATTGGGAAGAAATCACAGTAAGAAGGAATAATATAGTTCCTTCTTTTCACCAAAATATTATGTACTCCTAACAGCATTGAAAATCTCCACATAACTTCGTATGTGAACAATACTTTAAACTAAAAATAATTGCAGGACATACATGGGCCTTCAATATCGGCAAAAATGGTGGAGAAGTCGTCGTCATTCACACTGACTTTTATACCCTCAGGAGGGGACTCATCGAGGTTCTTCAGCTCTTTTGCAAGCTGTTTTATCACATTTGGTGGCAAGTTCTCATTTGTAGCCTGCATTTTAATAGACTTTTTTAATTAGCCAAATCACATACTTGTTATGGCAAACTATTGACAAAATGCAACCATCAATAAACTCTTTCGGTCCTAATAACTCTCTTCACTTTGTTTTGGGCTCTTTTCTAAGTTCCTCTAGTTTAGTTGCATTTCGAATGATATGGTAAAGGTTAATTTGGAATAAACTTGACCCTAGTTGAAGAACTAAGCAATCTAAATTACATAATTTATGAAGATAAGCATAATCAACAATGTACTTAAGGAATATTGTGGCTTGCAAGCATATATGATGAAGGTAGGCCTGGGAATATGCCAAACCCCTGATGGAATCCTGATATGAACCCACCATGACATAGTTTAAAAGTAGGTTCCAGTAATTACCAGCCTAGTTCCCCATCCTTTAAAATTTATATAGTTTAGAAGTAAAATTATACCTACCATGATATATATTATAAATTAGCCAATGAAACTAGATCAGTTGTCAATAAACGACCACTTCAGCACAAGGAGAAAAATATTAACTTCAAACTGAAGTTGTAAACCTGCACAATAAACTTTGGGTTAAGACACCAAAACGATGAGGAAACATGTTAGAAGAAAGAAAAAATTCAAATCTTATGAACCATTTCCCCTTTTCTTTGAAATCAGTGACCTCAGAGGTCAGAAATTACTATTTTTTTTTTTTTTTGAAAAAACTCAAATGCATCTTTCCTTTGTAGGAATGATCAGGGATACTTTTCAAAGATTTTTTATGAAAAGCTTTATTATTATTTTTTTTTTAACTTATCACTCTTTTATACACCATACCAACAAGTATAAATTATTAGAGTTCAAAGATCCCAAAAATAGAAGCCGAAAGAAAGTATAAATGTGCCTTGATTTTGAAGATTTTGTAAAATTTCAGGGAGAAATTCATCTAACTAAGCACCTTTGCATTTCTGTGCTCAATGCAGAAAGAATAAATCTTTCCAACAACCACAGCCAACAATTTCCAAATTTCGTACTGAATTTCACTCATGACCTAGGGAGTTGACTATTGGAATTCTCAAGTTGGGAGGGAAATTTTGGAGAAATCAACCAAACCCTAACTTTCCTGCCCTCCAGAAATCAAATTAAAGAGTTCATAATTTCAAAAATTACACATCTACAAGATAAAACCCCCCACAACCCCAAATAATTGTTGCTAAAATTTTCAGGATCAGAAAATATACAAGACTAAATCAACTAAAAGGACACTAGACAAAACCCTAAATCAAATCCCTAAATCAAAGCCGCCTCAGGTTTAATTCGCATCCGTGTAACAGTAACAAAACAATCTAGAAGAACCTCGACTAACCTAGCAAGAGAAAAACCTAAGTAGACCAGAGATAGAGAGAGCGAAGAGAGAAATACTCACTTAATCGAGAAAATTCAGGGAGATCTCTACTTTTCGATCGATCGTATCAGAGAGAGAGAGAGAGAGAGAGACACTCGCAGATCCAATTATTGGAAGCGAGATTAGAGACGAGATGACGTGGCCCCCTCTCCGGCGTCTCGTATTTGTAGAGGCCTCTAAGCTTGATCGGATCCATGTTCTCTGTGACACATTGTATGTCGAGTTATCAAGGTAGACCCCACAGACAATAGAGTGAAGAAATTGTGTCAGGAACAAGACACACGGTACGAAGATAATATGGTGTCACATTTGAGTTCAGAACGGTCGTGATCGCATCGTCCCTGATTTACTCGATCATTTATGAAATGGACCTGGTCCAAATATAGATTTATAGACCAAACGTATGAATTGACTTGGTTTTCAAATTCTCGTTAGTGCGAGACGGTAATTTTCTTGGGAGTATAAGAAAGCCGTTGTACTCCAGGTGTATTCAACGATTTATTCTACCAGTCGTTAATAGACAAACTTTAGTTTACTTTTTACTATAATGGTACTTGCTGCGGAGGGAATTATGGTGTGCTGTATTTTTAGTTGAAGTTACATTTATTCATGTTAAAGTTGCTATTCTCGAAATTCTAAAATAAATAATCAAAATATTTGTGCTCATATTTAGAAAAGAGAGACGCTTGCTATACAAAATAAAATGTCCTCCCATACTGTTGAGATTCGTGTTAGTACATGTCAAAATAATGAACCACTATAAATAAAGGACGCGTCTAGCGCGTGACTTACCTTTACTGCCCAACCCGAATTCCCTACTGGGTCGATTTGGTAATTTCACAGCTCACATATTTGAGCTTACATTTTTAAGGTCTTTGATTTTTTAAAAAAAAAAATTTCGTGATCTAATATCTGATTTACAATTTAATTAGGTCGATTTAATTGGCATGTTTAGAGCCGATGGATCAAATTAATAGAGTAAATTCGAAATTCTTATGATAAAGTTATATAAATAAGAACACAATATTTTAAGCAACAACAACAAAATAGGATCGGATATGGTGTTAGTCCTATTTTGCAAATGAAGGTATTTAAAATTTAAGTTTTTATTTTGCAAATGAGAATTTAAGTTTGTCTAAAAAAAATAAAATTTAAGTTTTTAACCACTTGATTTTAAGCAAATGCTTAAACTATTCATTCAGAATTTCTGATTCGAATCATAAAATCCATTTTACCATTATAAAACATCCGGTCATTTTTGTGCTTTTATTCTCACAATTCTCATTTTTTTTCAAGTACGAAACTGCCCTTGTAGTGGGCCGTTGACACGGCGTTATGACGAGTTATTCTGCGGGACCCTTGGTTGTAGGAAATATCAAATATCACATCAGTTCACACTAAGACAAAATGACTATAATGCCCTTCACAGGACCCCATCCTCCCACTGTACATGAGGGGCGTTCAGGGTGCTAATGGTAAATAAAATAACAAAAGGTGGACCCACGTGGTCGGGGCTCCAATTGACCGTTGCGCCGATTTGTCGGCAATTACCAATTAGCCGTTAGCTCGGCGAGTGCCAGCTGTTTCTCAGTTTGAATTCATGACCTACTCTTAGATTAATACATAATTGTACTTACTTTTCTTACAACACTTTGTTAAACTTTTTAACCAAAAAGAATAAGAAAAAAGAATACTATTAGCTGACTTCCGACGTGCTACTCAGTCCGCCAGTGATGTTTTCCGTGTCAAGTAAAAATAAATGAAAATTCAGGTAAGCTGGACCAATTTATTTATTTATTTATTTATGCCCAGAAATAGTGTTCTTAAGGACAACCAGGATCCAACCAAGCAGGTTCTTACTTCACACTATGAAGTCTAAAAAGGCCATAAATTGTGTTTAGCGACCAATCAAATCAGATATGGCCACAAATTGTGTTTGGTCACTTGCAATCTGAATACAGTACTGATCTGTTCCAAATAAATTAAAAATGCGGAATAACTCAACTGTCCTTAAAACTGAGGTACATAGTTACATCACTGGTGTAGTGAAATTGAATGACGCGACGATAATATTATCAAATTGAAGGTTATAAGCGTCCCCCCCACCCCGCCCCCTATAACATGCTCATTTTTGCAATTTATTTAGTCCAAAACTCATTAAGTTTTTCGAAACATTTCATCCTTTACAATTGCTCTTTACCATTTACGATATCTGAAATCGTAGCAATTATTTTGTTCAATTTCTAGACGTAATTCCCATTTTAGGGTGCAATATTTATTTTCTTATTCATACCATGGAAAAACAAAAAGGGGCAGTGGAATCGTAAAATTAGTGTTGATAATAATAATAATAATAAAAAAAAAGACTACGATCAGCGTATTATTATTTTTAGCATTGAATTATTTCAATAGGTATTTTGATTTAAACCAAATGAATGCGAAATTTAGAGAAAGTAATAGTAAGAATCGAGAATATCAAAACTTCAAGTCTTCCACAGAAATGAATTATGGTCCGTAGATTATTTTATTTATTTATTTATTGTTGAAAAACAACAGATCAGTTTATTATGATTGGATTAATCAATTTTAGTTTATTGAGGTATAAATTAAAATGTAGAAATTAGGCAAAAAGAGATTTAAAGCCTTAAAAAATATATACATGTGAGGACTTTTTTTAAGGACTGTAGAATTGACTGATTGAATTTTAAATTTTATAGCATTTCAACTTTGAATTTTAAGCCACGAAGTCATTGATGGAAATTATAAAAAAAAAAAGGGCAGAATTGATGTCAAGCATTAAAATGGTTAAAAAAAAAAATCTATGTTAAAAAACATCCAGGATTATGCAAGCCTCTGATTTAATTTTGGATGGTACACTTTTTTTATTTTTAAAAAAAAAACATTTAAGCTCTAATCTCCTGATTGAACCCAAAAATTGAGAGCGACTCGTGGAAGACTGATCAAAATGTTATAATTAATATAATTAATTATTATTAAGTGGCCTATATTTAATTTTTGAACCAAATTCATTTAATGTACGGTGCATCAGATTTTGATGGAAAATCTGATGGACCATGTTCATTCAATATTTTAATCCCTTCAATTGCCTTAGTTATTTATCTCTCTTAATCTGTCTAAAATGGCACCTTTTCCCTTTAATTTCGTCCATAAAGAAAATAGACAGAAGAGAGAAAAACGCCATAATTTGCCATCAAATTTACTAAGGAAAATTGAAGAAGATTGGATATTCCGCCTAACGCCATGTCTTCTCTCCAATCCTGTAAGTTCTAATTTCCGATTTACTGTTTTATATGAAATACGTGATTCTAGAGTTGTTAATTAAGATATTATTATGATTAAATATTTTACACCTAACATTTGGTATCAGAGCAGTACGTATTTTCATATAAAATACAGTATAAATTAATTTTTAACTTACTGGAATTGATTGGAATTTAATTGATTATTTTTGCATATTTTCAAATTTTCCTAAAAATTCTTCTCTGTGTGCACTTTGGGTTTGTGTACAAATCTTTTCTTATTTAATTAAAAACACAACATCCTTCTCTCCTCTCCTTTTCTGTCACATGGCGCACAAAAGAAAGAGAAAAGTTTTTTGTACTTGATTGCATACAAAGGAGTAGGACACTTTTAATGTCCAAACCATATCATAGCCCTTAATTTTCACAAACCATATCATAGCCAAGTTTATGAAATTTTGGAAAAAGTTGCTTTTAAGGTTCAGATAAAGTAAGGACTATTGTTTTTATGACTGGTTTGTAGAGGATCAAGGCCACTGAATGTTATTTTTCTCTCGCGTCGTTCCTTTTTCCTGGTCCCACGATCTCATCCAATTATAACAATTCTATTTATTAGACCTTAACAAATCTGACCAGATCTAAAGAAGGTTTTGAATTGCATATGTATTTTTTTTATATAGTACATGCTTTGGTCTCTTGATCCGTCCAAATACAGTAAGGAAAATTAATATTTTCTTTATTAATGTTGAAAGGTCATGTTTACGTGCTGTTTAAGGACCTTTTCTTATGATATTTTATTTGAATATTATATATATTTCACTCACTAAACCGTATATAACTTTTATATGGTTGTTATTATTATATGATATTTTTAATACATATGTACTTATATATATTAAACTAACCCAACGGAAGTTTATTATATATAACTTATTTTCATATAAACTTACTTTTAATATCTGGTTGTTATCAATTTTACCAACTTTAATTATGACTGCCATTTTATTAAAAGATATTATGTTGTACATTATGTCTATTGTATTACGATTATGCTCTACATTTAATAAATTATAATTGTCAATTTTACCAATTTTAATTGTCAAGTATAATTTATTGAGTAGAATTTCAACTTAGTTCAATTTATTTCTGCCCAACGGTGATATGAATTGATTCTTAATGGATCAACTATTAGACCTGAAATATTAATTGGCGTTTTATTATTTCAGATTAATTAATTATTAGTCCCCTGATTATAGTTGATCTAATTTAATTTTATTATATGTCTGTGGATTAGTTAATAGTAAGCATTATGTTTATCATGAATTTGCAGCATTGAGCAATCTAAGTAGTCAAATCAATGGAATAGCAACATTGAATGGAACTAATTTTTCAACTTGGAAAGAGCAAATTGAGATTGGTCTTGGTGTTCTTGAAATAGACCAAGCATTACGTATGGATAAACCTGAAAAACCAAAGGATGATGCTGCAGATCAAATCAAAACTGCTTATGAAAATTGGGAGCGTTCTAATCGCATGTCTCTCATGATTATGAAAAGCACCATCTCTTTGGCAATTCGGGGAGGCATTCCTGAAAAGAATGATGCAGGTGAACTTTTTACTGCTAAAGAATATCTCAATTCTGTTGAGGAGCAGTTTAAGAGTACATCTAAGGCTAATGCGAGTGCCCTCATAATGAAAATGCTCACTACCAAGTACAATGGGACTAGCGGTGTACGTGAACTTATCATGATGATGAATGTTATGGCCGCAAAATTGAATGGCATGGATATGGCAATTTCTGAAGGATTTCTGGTTCATTTCATTATGACTTCTCTTCCTGCTCAGTTTGGTCCTTTCAAGATCAATTATAACACGCAGAAAGAGAAGTGGAAGATGAGCGAATTGATTGCCATGTGTGTTCAAGAAGAAGAAAGGATTAAGACTGAAAAACCTGACTTTGCACATGTTGCCATTGAAAGTACAAAACCGAAAAAGAACAATGGTAAAGGTAAAGATAAAGGGTCAAACATCTGGTGTTAATAAGGCAAATACACCAAGTACAAAGCGTGGTCTTAAGTGCCGTCACTGCAAGAAACCTGGACACATGAGGAAGGAGTGTACCAAGTTTAGAGCATGGCTTGAAAAGAAGGGTAATGATTTAAATTATATGATTTGTGAATCTCTTTTAATTGATGTTCCCTTAAATACGTGGTGGGTTGACACTGGTGCCTCTGTGCACATTACGAACTCATTGCAGGGATTCCATTCCGTGACGATGCTGGAAAAGGGAAAAAGGAAGCTTAAAGTAGCTAATGGCTTAGAGGCTGAAGTGGAGGCCGTTGGAACTCTTCGTCTGGTCTTGAAGAGTGGCTTTATTCTCTACTTATATGATGTAGTTTATATTCCTAGTGTGATTAGGAATTTAATTTCTGTTTCTAGACTTGATGCTTGTGGTTTTATGTTTCAGTTTGGAAATAATGAGTTGAGACTATATCATAACTCTAAGTTTGTTGGTTCTGGATTGTTATGTGATATTCTATATAAATTATGTTTGGATTCTTCCTTTTCTGATTCTTTATTATCCCTGAATGTTAATTGTGTTGATCATAAACGTGGCACAAAGAGAAATCGTGATGTTGGATATTCTTCCAAATTATGGCATCGCAGATTGGGTCATATTTCAAGAGATAGAATGCAACGTCTCATTAAGAATGAAATTCTCCCAACATTAGATTTTTCTGATTTTGATAATTGTGTTGAATGCGTTAAGAGAAAATTTGTTAAAGGAAATAAGAAAGGAGCCACTCGAAGTGGGGGACTATTGGAATTAATTCACACCGATATATGCGGTCCTTTTCCCACTTCGAGTTTGAACGGACACAAATCATTCATTACTTTTATTGACGATTATTCTCGCTACGCTTATGTGTACTTAATTTCTGAAAAATCTGAAGCACTAGACAAATTTAAAATCTTTAAGGCTGAAGTTGAAAATCAGCATAATCTTAAAATTAAAGTGGTGCGATCAGATAGAGGCGGTGAGTATTATGGTAGGCACACCGACTTGGGTCAAAGTCCAGGCCCATTTGCTTTGTTTCTTCAAGAATGTGGTATTGTTCATCAGTTCTCTATGCCAGGAGATCCTCGGCAAAATGGAGTGGCTGAAAGGCGTAATCGTACATTAATGGATATGGTACGAAGTATGATATGTAATACCACTTTACCAGAATTTTTGTGGTCGGAGGCTTTAAAAACAGCCACACATGTTCTCAATCGAATTCCTAGTAAATCTGTTCCAGCAACACCTTATGAATTGTGGACTGGAAGGAAACCGCAACTAGGATACTTACGTGTGTGGGGCTATCCCACTGAAGCAAAAGTCTACAATCCACAAATTAAGAAACTCGATCCCAAAACCGTTAGTTGTTCTTTCATAGGCTATCCAGAGAGGTCCAAAGGTTTTAGATTTTATTGTCCATCACATACCACTAGAATAGTTGAGACACGACATGCAGTATTTTTTGAGAATGGCAACATTAGTGGGAGTAATGAAAAACGAACTATAAACCTTAATGAAGAAGACCGAGATTATGTCCCAACTTCGGTCATTTCGGAGGCTACAACAAGTTCTGTTTCTCCTTTATCACTAAATGAAGGTATTAATGTTAGTAACGTTCCTAACAATGAAGAAGTACCTTTGCTGCCACAAGATCAGCCTTTGCGCAAGTCGCAAAGAGAACGAAAATCTGCAATACCTGATGATTATGTTGTATACCTTACTGAAGAAGGTGGCGATATAGGTCATGGAGATGATCCTATTTCCTTTAAGGACGCCATGAAGAGTGATAAATCATCTCAGTGGTTGGAAGCCATGAATGATGAGATGAACTCAATGCAACAAAATGATGTATAGGACCTTGTTGAGTTACCAAAAGATGTTAAACCCGTAGGATATAAATGGGTTTACAAAACTAAAACTGATTCTCATGGTAACATTGAACGATACAAGGCCCGACTAGTTGCTAAAGGATTTACGCAATAAGAAGGTATACATTATGACAATACTTTTTCTCCTGTCTCAAGGAAAGATTCATTAAGAATTGTTTTAGCTCTTGTAGCTCATTATGATCTAGAGCTGCATCAAATGGACGTTAAAACCACATTTCTTAATGGTGACTTGCATGAAGAAATTTACATGAAACAACCTGAAGGTTTTGTTGTCAAAGGCAAGGAACATATGGGCTGCCGGTTGAAACGATCAATTTATGGGTTAAAACAAGCTTCAAGGCAGTGGTATCTCAAGTTTGATGAGGTCATAACAGAATTTGGATTTAAAGAAAACACTTTTGATCAATGCATATATCTCAAGGTTAGTGAGAGCAGATTTATTATTCTCGTTTTGTATGTGGATGACATTTTATTAGCAAGCAGTGATTTAGACATGTTGTACGAGACTAAACGTTTTCTTTCAAAGAAATTTGAAATGAAAGATCTTGGTGAAGTCTCTTATGTCATAGGCATTGAAATCCACCGTGATCGGTCTCGTGGGGTCTTAGGTTTATCACAAAAAGCATACATTGAGAAAATGCTTAAGCGCTACAAAATGCAAAAATGTTCTCCAAGTGTTGCTCCCATTTTCAAAGGTGACAAATTCAGCAAGTCTCAATGTCCCAAAACTGAATCAGAACATAAGCAGATGGAAAATAATGAGTATGCTTCGGTTGTTGGAAGCTTAATGTATGCTCAAGTCTGCACACGTCCTGATATTGCGTTTATAGTTGGCATGCTAGGCCGATATCAATCCAATCCAGATTTGGATCATTGGCGAGCTGCTAAAAAAGTTTTACGCTATTTGCAAGGGACTAAAGACTACATGCTTACTTACAGGAAGTCCGATAACCTTGAGGTCATTGGCTATTCAGATTCGGACTTTGCTGGATGTGTAGACACAAGGAAATCCACATCAGGATACATATTCATGCTTGCAGGGGGACCAATTTCATGGAAGAGTGCCAAAGGACTTCCACTATGCAAGCAGAATTTGTAGCGTGTTTTGAAGCTACTGGTCAAGCAGTTTGGTTGAAGAATTTCATACCTGAACTTCAAGTGATTGAGAGTATTGCGAGACCAATCACGTTATTTTGTGATAACGAGGCTGCTGTTTTCTTTTCGAAAAACAACAAGTCCAGCGGTGCTACTAAGTGGATTGACATCAAGTATCTTGTTGTTAGAAAGAAAGTCAAGGATAATATTATTGTCATACAACACATCAATACAAGAGCTATGTTAGCTGATTCTCTAACAAAAGCACTACCACCTACTCTCTTCAGAGAGCACGTAGCTAGCATGGGTTTGGTTAGTGACTTATGATGTTGTAATGAACAATAGTGTATTTAATTATGTTATGTATTGAAGCTTCATTTATGTATTGACTTTCTATGTTATAATGTTTGCTTATTTTTATGTTGCGCATTTATTAATATAAGCAAATATACTTATGAGGATCGAATGAATTTAATTAACCATTTGTTGGAAAAAATGCCACGTCTATAATTAATAGGGATCAAATAACAATAATAGTTATTTTGATTATATTAGTTAAGTTTGGTATTTCTAACTGAACAAGGTTTAAGTTTTATTGGCCAATTCTGAATTCGTGTTCATTATGATATTTTATAGGCCAAGTGGGAGAATGCTATAATTATTATAATTAATTATTATTAAGTAGCCTATATTTAATTTTTGAACAAAATTTATTTAATGTACGGTGCATCAGATTTTGATGGAAAATCTGATGGACCATGTTCATTCAATATTTTAATCCCTTCAATTGCCTTAGTTATTTATCTCTCTTAATCTGTCTAAAATGGCACCTTTTCCCTTTAATTTTCGTCCATAAAGAAAATAGACAGAAGAGAGAAAAACGCTATAATTTGCCATCAAATTTACTAAGGAAAATTGAAGAAGATTGGATATTCTGCCTAACGCCATGTCTTCTCTCCAATCCTGTAAGTTCTAATTTCCGATTTACTGTTTTATATGAAATACGTGATTCTAGGGTTGTTAATTAAGATACTATTATGATTAAATATTTTACACCTAACACAAAAACCTTAGAAAGAAACATTCGCTCTTTGTTTTACCATTATGCTGCAAGTTTGAGCATAAGAGAGAAACTTATGAACTCTCTTAATCTCTTTGAATTAAGACTCGAAATCGATCATCTTATGTTGCCCAAAAAAAAAAGTATCAATCATCTTTCAGGATACGGGCTGGAAAGGAAAGAAGTGATTGGTGCCAACCGCAATCCTGCTCAACTCGTCTACTGAACATGGCCGCCAGCCAGCCAATCACAGAATGAAAATAGAGAATCCCAATGCTGGTCAGGAGCTTAATTCTGTTAAAACCAAGAGAGGTTACTATTTTGAACATAGCACACAAGTTATACAAATATCATTTATGCAATCCAAATATGAATTTGTACATATTAAATTTGAAGAGACAAAATATGAGACTATAAATGGATCGACAATGTTTGGACAGAACATAGAACAATTTTTATTTGTTGGTGGAAAAAAATTGCATCCGAGTGTTTTAAAAGTTTTGTACAGAATTGCAATATCAGTATAAGAAAAGAAAGAACATAACAGAAGAGCGATTGTTCTGTAAGAGCCAGACAAGACCGTTATTTGCAAAGAAGCTGCAACCTAGCTCATTCATAAACAGAACAGAAAGCATCAGAGGAAACAAAATCACAAAAAGCCCTCCAAAAGATATTGAACTCTTCATATAGCAATACCAGTAAAAAGCAAGCACATGCCTCCATTTGTATCGTCCTTCCTGCTCATGCTGTATATCATCAGCACTCTCTCACCATTCAGCACTGACTGGATATGGCAGATCAGAAGCTTATGCTTCGCCAGAATAAGAAAACTAAATCCTTTTTTTTTGGGTTATTTTTTCATTTTTAATTTTTTTAGGCAATTATTTAAAAAGGTTTGATCGTATGTTTAAACAAAGATTTCAAATAATATATTGAGTGAGAGAAGTATGACCAAAAAGAGAGAAATAATCTACAAAAGAGAGATGATCAAGGAATTAAGGCTCCAGATTGAGTGCTTCCTGACGAGAAGCCTTGCAATCTTCTGTCACTTATGAATTACTGTTCTATAAACGGTACCAAATTTCAGAAATCAGCACCAATTACTGACTAATTGTTAGCACCAAAGATAATTTGAAGACATAAAACTTACTTAATTACAAGGATTAAATCTGTCTTATAATCTAAATGAAGTGCGATCAATCCCTGTATGTAGCCTGATATGTTGCTATTACATATCAGTATGTACCACCAAAAACGGAAATTGCATATCATATGAAAGATTGTATTAATTTTCAAATGTTCAAATAGAGTTCTTAACCTTAAGATGCTTATTTCCATCAACATTTTCTTTAGTAATGACCTTGTTGTGTTTATCAAACTATTGTCCATTTGGATAAAACGGATTCCGAAAAAAAAAATATTTCCCATTGGTGTAATATCTGAGAGAAAAAACAAGAAGGGTCCAATTTTTCTATTTTATTAAATTTTGAACTATTAACGAAAAAATGTTATAGTCATGATGGAGTATCAAAAATTATGGTAATTGAATCGTTTTGTTTTGTATTTAATTCGCAGAATAATATCTCCAAAGTTTATGGACATGATAGTAATGTCATTGTTTTAAATACAATTCATCAAGTTTAAGTACAAAATTTGATGTAAATTTTGCGGATAAATATGAGTGCTACATTTTTTTTTTTTTCTTTGTCATCGCATCTTTTATATCTTTTCTCTACGTTACCACAAAACTTTTCTGATCAGTCATCATTGTTTGGTTGCTTCAAGCCAAAAGATCATTGAATTGAACAAATCAAAGGGGTTTTATTTACAACTCACAAGGACATGACTGTGTGTAGATTTCCATTATGATTGTACAAGTAACTTTTATGCTGTTAGCATCGTGCTTAATTAATATAATAATTCCCAAGAGGATATTCTTGATTCGGCCGACAGATTTATGAAATTAATATAATAATTCTCGAACTAAGAATTTTTTTAAAGATAAAATGAGTCAAGAACTCCTTCGGTAGTCTTTCGAATCCGTGTTCTTCACTGAAGTTGCGTTGCTCTTTGTCATTAGACCAAGAGTTGATTCTCGAACTAAGAGGTTGAAAGAACTAAACGAAAAACCACTTTATTCAAATATTAACACGATTTAGAATTTCAAACAACACCCTCTTCTATTTAAACCTCCCAATATTATATTAGGTTCCCCAATAATGTTAAGTGTTTAATAGCGGTCGTTCCTATGTAACGTTAGGAGCTTTTTTCTTGAATATTGCATATCGAACATTCTACTCACAAGATCCGATGTAACCTTATTTTTATCAAATTGGCTGAGAATGTTAAATTTATTATTAAATATGTTTATAGTACCTTCGTGCAAATTTCACTGAAATTATGTATAATTTTATTTTTATATACAGTCTTCATATTTCATAAATATATACATAAGTAGTTGAAAACCCAACGATCGAATTTGTTGGCTGCCTGGTTGAACAAGTAAATCATTGATTCAAATTATTGAATTGATACCTAAAATTCGATTTTTTATAATTAATATTGGCTTCGTTGCTTGAAAGGTGCTTAAAACACGAACCACCTGATCCGGGAAAAACGTATCTTCTGAATTAATTTGATTTTGAGATGATCAGACATTCAGAGTTTCAGACCAGACAATCCAGATGTACAGTTGCAATTATTAACAGATTTTTTTTAAGAAAAATAATAAAATTTTAAATTCGGACAAATGTGAATTACCTAATCTGGTAGATGTGCCAATTAAATTGCAATTAAATAGCTGTGCTTTTTCTTTCTTTTGGGTTTGAAATGCAATCACTTTCACGTGTTTCTCGCAAGCAGATTTACTATCCTTGTACCAATAGGTCTACCAAACCCATCCTACACTACAAGCCTCTATACAAAATACCATTCATGCAATGCGTGGTTAACCAAATCAACATGTACTGTATAGTGTACCAATGCTACTGTGAAGGTCTTTTGAGATAAAACTGGAGGCAAAAAATATTCCGACTTCAAATATTATATATAATGAATTTTCTTTTGTTAATTTGATTTTGAACTTATATTTTCTGTTCGAAATTATTATCTTTAACCACTAAATTAAAAAAAAAAATTCTTCAACTGCTCTTAAAGTTATGAGCATACAGAACAACATTTATCATTGGTCCTTGGCATAATAAAAATAATGTATCATTTGTCATTTCCTCGATCATTGATGGTGAAATGATCATACAAGCAATCAGCAGATGTAATAGTCTCATTTTTAAAATCAAGTTTGTGCATTACTAACTTCAATATTGAGCAATTTTCTGGGGATCTAACACTATCAGAAAAGCCGTAGTTTTCAGTAACATTCCGGTATGTTGGGACAACAGATCCCAAGTTCAAAACCAACTGGAGAATATCGAACCCATTAAACCACCAACCATTAAGAAAAAAACTGGAAAAGAAAAGAAAGGTTGGCTCTAACTCCAAAGTAGGTGGAGATGAAAAAGGACGGATTTTGGATGTGTTTGGTAGCAACATGGAATAAGCATTTTGAATAAGAAAAAGGTGCCACGTGCTTATTCGGAATAGGCTTCCTTATTCATCCATTTACATGGTATTAGAATAAGGCCTTGAATAGGCTTATTCGGAATAAGAAAAAGGTGCCCCATGTGCTTATTCCATGTTTGGTTTGCACATCAATCCTCTTATTCCGAATAAGCCCTTATTCCCCCTTTCCAAACACACCCATCCGTTCATATTCAGATCCACATCCGGATATTTTATGTTGATCCGATATTTCTTGGATAAGGTTATGGCTTTCAATTTTGATCCAAATTTGTTTGAAACTAGAATATTTGTTTCAAAGGTCCACATATGACTTCCATTTAAGTTTTTTTAAGTATAATATACAAGTTAATTACAAATTTATTGATAATATTATAAATCTTGAGAACCAACTCTTGGTCTAGTGATAATAAATAATGCATCTTAAATTAAAGGTCGCAAGTTCGAAGCCCGGCTGGGGGTCTTTCATAGACATTTAATTTAAAATTAAGTTGGGAAGTTTGACCACCAATTTATCTTCAAAATATATATATTTTTTAAATATTAATTATTTAATTATATATACCCATCATTCATCCGATACTAAAATATTCGTTTTATTGTTATAATTTCAATAATAATTAGATATTTATTTTTTAACCAAAAATATAATGTGTATCTTTTTGTAATATTACCTAAAAATTTGTTGTGAAAACATTATATATCGTTAATATTTGATGAAAATACGTATGAAAATGTGTATCTTTTTGTAAAACATGTGATACTTTTATTTAATATTCAAATTTTATTCTTATTCTGTTTTTCATAAACAATTACTTTTTGACTATATCCGAATGGGTATTCAACAATCAAAATCGGATAATCCGATCCGTTAGCAAATAGGAAACTCCTTGTATGGTATGATATCAATCAAGTATCAACAAAGCACTTCATCACTTCTCTTCTAACGTACCATCTCCTGTTTCCATCCTCCCAAAGGCTCTTCTCCCCGACTAAAACAACTAACATTCTTGATTAAATCTCTGCTTCTCCAACTGTCACAAAAATGATGAAGACAAGCGCTGCGTATTTGATCTACATGGAAACGAAGAGAGCTCTCGGCACAGAGAAGGCGCCAGGAAGTTGCCCGTACTGCAATGGGGAGGTCATGGCAACAACCATCGAGTGCACACGCAAACTCTGCTGTCTTACACTCAGTGTGACAACTAAAAGGGAGTATACTTGTTCATCTTGCTCCAAAAGACTCATTGCTTATTTGGGAGATGCTTGACTGTTACTAGTCAGTTTCATTTTTGGTTCAATTATTGCAATTATGTTCAGCTTTAGTGAAAGCAATGTTTCTCCTTATTTTTCTTCTTTTTGTTTTTTCTTTATCCTCCTGTGTGAATGTTGGGAGGGTGGGAGGGTCAGCTCCTTGGCACTTCATTAAATTTGCAATTAATTAGATAAATATGAGGGTAATGGGCGACTTGTATTGCTTAGCATTTTTTATGAGAAGATAATTAAATGAAAAGAGAGCTATCTCTGCTTGTGATATTGTAGATGTCCAACGGTGAAATGTTGCTAACCAGTAATCAGTACTCGTTTTCTATACTCATTTCCGCAGGAAAATTAAGCCCTTTTGTTTAGTTTCTCGTAAAAATTTCTAATGATGAAATGTGCTACAGAAATTGATATCCTATTTATATAAATCCAGGAAGGTTGTTGGTTTGTTATAGAGCTACAGGTAGTTCTAAATCAGCTAATCAGCTCTACTTTACTATAGAACTACGATCTAATTATGTGAATGAAATTTTTGTTTTACAACTTCTCAGAAATGTATCCTACAAGCAAGAACCATAGTAAACTAAAAATAAATTTAATTCTTATCAATTATTAAAAAATTTATCCTCGGAGTATCTAAGAACAAAGAAAATGCCGAAAAGGCTAAATTTAGATTCCGAACTGCCTTCTTTTTGTTCTCATAAAGAAGTTGATGGTATCCTACTCAGAATCAGCTGCTTTGGTGGTCATCATGAGATGTGGAAATGTGGTTCCTTTTGGAAACCAAGTTTTCTGATGGCAATTCGGTTTGCCTTTTTGATTCCATTGTAGTTCAGATAATAATATCCGTTCTCACTTTATGAGATTTGAAATTAGGTCACTTATTAAGATGTTCTTGTAGTGATGACTTCATCAGTACTGGATTCATCATCTTTTCGGATGTGATTAGAAAGGTGTCTTAGCATTGTAGACAGTAGTAATCAAAAAATTTCAATACTTTTATTTTAGAGATTTTTATATATTCAGAGGAGGATTTAAATGGCTCTTTTTTCTGATGGATCCGTTTATCCAAACGAGAATTTGCAAACTCAAATAATAATATTAAATTGCTGGATATAACATATATTAGTTATGTACATGCACATAAAAAATTATCATGAATCAATTTGGTTCTTAGACGATTCAGTAACTTGAAAATCAATGTCCATAAACTGTCCACATCAATAGATATATACAAACACTTAATGCTTATCGCAACAAAGTTAAAATATCACAATATTTTACGAGTGGCCAGAAATAATGATGTATACACATCTATAGTTTTATTTTTAGTATTTACGATCCAGATTTTAAGTATTAAAAAAAGTAAAAATTGGAGTTGTAATGGAAATACGAAAGATGGAGACATTGGAATTCCTCCTCGTGAACAGGACAATAAGGTCATTGCATGTAAACTCAATTTCTTTTGCATGTAATAAACACGAATACTGACCGAACGACTTAAAACTCTGTATACTAAGGAAAAAAAAGAAACACTGGACTAACATACATGAATTCAAATAAAGAAGTCCAAAAACTCAAAAGGAGCGGAATTTGAAACACAGATTTTTTGGTAGTTGAAAAAATGTTTAAAGATCGGAGTATGATACTAAGGAACACATTTAGAACCCAATAAGCTTCTGTAATGGAGTTTGTAAGTGCCAGTCTTGTTGTTTATAAAGAAGGATGGAATTTCAAAGTCCAACTAATTTTCTCTGCGTTCTTCTCTATTTTGTATGTTTAAGTTTGGTTGGTTTTTATTTCATACGAAAAATTTCCACCTGAGCATTGCGGTCTTGCTAACTCAGATCAAAACTAGTTAGGATCAAGAATTAACACCATAGTGCAATTCGTAAAAAACATGGCATAAGCTGATCAATCTTTGTGTTGTTTAACATAATGAAGTAAAAAAAATAAATGAATACCACCATGTCTTTTTATCTTAATCTAAGTATTAACTAAATTACTAGCTGAAACTTTTTTAAAAAATTCTTGCACATGAATGATCATATTCAGGCAAATGCTCTCCAAGCGTTACATTAACGCTTGATACTTAAACTAACGCTTGTATTGTATAAATGGAGAGAACGCAAATTTGCTGAATTAATACTACTAGCAAATCAGCTGAGATTTCAGGACAGATATACAAGAAGCATTACCAACTGAGAAACTAATTTCGGATGAGAAATTAAAGTAAAAAACACATATAATGACTTAACAGACATGTATCATCACAAAACATCTCAACACAACTAGCACGGCAGAATAAACAAAGAACTCTTGTCTTCAAAACTTGGCAATCAAAATTCTAACAACAGCAAAAATTGTTCCACTAAAGATGATATTTCAAAATATTAAAAGATCCTAGTTCATCCTCCTGATGAGCTCATTGATATAGTCCTCGCGATTACCAGCATCTCCACCCTCGACATAGTGGTTCCTCTTCTTTTTCATGCCACCAAGTGGGGCCTTGAGCTTGAAGGGCCAAAGGAAGTTGTTGGCTTCCTTAAAGTGGGGGCCAACTGTCATAATCTCATGCACAAGATCTTCAATGCAAACAATGCCATGAGAGCCAAGACCCTACACAAAAAAATAACATTTTCAGAACATTAATACCATAATTTTTATAGAACAATGGAAATAAACAGTCCAGGTTACAATGATCAACCACAAGAACTCAATATTAGTCATGCCCCTCGACGATAATCAAACAACTAAACAACCATTCGAATATATTTAAGGGCCAGAAGTGACTACAGCACACAAGTAAATCTAGTCAAATCTAGACAGTTCACAAATCTTTTATTTTTAGGATGAATTACACGTACATACAAATAAGTTTTATACATGCTTCCTCGCTATTACAAGATCAACCTAATTATGTTCGTCAATATAAATAGAGGTCCTAATAATATGTAGTACCTGCTCAATGATAGAGTTGTCAGAAAGAGGGACTCTTTGCTTGTTGAGCTTGCCATATCCCCTCTTGTAGATCAGTTCCCTGACGCTCTTCAAATTGGGATACCTAAGAACAAGAGTATTCTTCAGCAATAAAATCATTTGCATAAGAAAGTTGGAGATATAATGTTGAATGTGTTTGAAATTACCCATAAGTCACATAGGGCTCAACACGGCGCAACATGTTGATGGTGGCCTTGTTGACCTTCAGGAAAACACCATTGAAGATCTGCAACAACATAAAAACATCACGAATTAATTATGCTTATAATAATACAAAAATTTGCCACAATTAAATTGGACTTGTAAACTTTATAAATTGTTATAAGCTTTCTACAGTAGTTCCTGAGGTATAGTCACGACAATGACTCGACTGATCTAAACTTTTATAATTATAAAGCTTAAAACTGAAATAAATTATTCCAACAAACACAAGAACCAGTATGAAATTATGATCAATTGATGATTATGTACCACAAAGATCTGTCATGAAATGTTGCAAATACCTGTCTAAGACGCAGAAGTTGCAAAATCTTCCTGGTCTTGGGGTGCATAGCATTGATACTAACCAAAAAAAAGATATGATAGTTCTAATTAGTTACAATTAAATAAAGTTGTGACAATAAAAAGGGAACAATTATCATATACAAAAAGACAATACCCTCTGATACGAACGATGAACAGAAGCTTGGCTTCAGGGCTGACATAGAAGCCACCCTTCAACCTGGCCTCCCTCTTGAGCTGGACGAGCTCCTTCTCCTATTGAGAAATAATAATAAAAAAAATTATTAAGAATAGAACAAACACATGAAAATTATAATTTAACTTGAATTATCAAATTCTCATAATTTCTGATATCCACTAATAAACACAGACTGTTTTATGAATTGTCAAATAACCAAGTATTGAAATCTAGATTTGGCAGTTTAGAACTCAGAAATTACACAATCTGAATGTTACAATAGCAACACTAAGAACATTCCATTAAATTATTCCCGCAACACTGTGAGAAAGCTAACAGAATTGGTAATTTTTTTTATAAACACACTCATTATACATCTAAGGCGGTACAGATTAGTACAGAAACATAATCAAACCATACATCCTTACCAGGATAAATTCACAAAATCTACATTTTAAAAAATGGGTCTCAGATCATATTACATTTCCCAAATAATCTTGGCCATACATCCAGATTTAAAACCCACCAAACTCCCTTAGAAATACTAACACTATAATAACAAAAAAATAGACAAACCAATACAAACTAGCACAGAACAGAACAGAAGTGAATACCTGAGCCTCGTACTCAGCAGCGTACTGTTGAGCTTTCTGGAAGATGACTTTCTTCTTGTCGCGCGCCTCCTTGCGCTGCTTGTCCAAGGCCTCCTTCTTCTCAAGAGCCCATTGCTCCTCTCTCTTTTGCTTCTTCAACACCGACTCGGGCACCACCTTCTTCTCCGCCGCCGCCGACATCTCTGTACCAATCAATCAATTCAATCCCTCGATCTGATCTATCAATCAAATTGCAACTCAAAAGGTTTTATTATTATTACCTGGGAAGGAATGAGGTGGTGTTGTGGAGATTGAGCAGACGGAAAAAATGAGCGGAGGCGCCGTAGTGGGCGAATTTTGATATATATGGGAGGTTGGGTTAGGGTTTGTGACTCAAAACCCCTAGGGAAAACGAATCAGGGCCGTCGGATTAGAGCGTTAGTTTACGTGGATGATATTATGTAGCTATCTGTGTGTCGAGTCTCTGAAGCGCGTGGTGTTTAAAACGTGAACCGAGTCGTGCATATTGGCACCTGCAGTATCTGCTACAGAGATTCTTAAGCACATTAGGTGGGCCAATAGAACGAGGCCCAATTTTGAGTTGAGAGTGAGGCCAGATTAATAATTACATGGCTTTACTGGTTTAGACTTTAGAGTGGTATTGGCCCAATACATGTGAATATGTAATATTAATTAGCCCTTCTTTTGTTTTTCTAGGAGCCCGTAAAGAAGCCTCGTTTATTTATTTTTATGCTTTTTAGTTAGTTCAATGGAAGAGTTAGGCCGGGATAGAGTAAGAAATTATCATTGTTAATTCTACTCAATTAAGTCTTTTAGACATCTATTTTCATATTCTTTTTATTTGGTCAAAAAGATTATTTATTCAGAAATATAACTCCAATATTGGTAATATATATTTTGTTTCTCTTTTGCATAAAACTAGAATTTTTTATTTTCTGAAAAAAGCCAACGAAATCACCGATTATTTATACAAGACTTCATTTTCCACCTTAGATCTATTTTCAATTTCTCATACAAGAGAATGTTGTTCAATGTTTCTCACATTCCCTATGTTGACTACAAAGGTGGATAAGGAATGAAGAAATGAAGCAAGCATATTCCAAAAGAGAATAAATTCTCCCTATCCATATAACAGTTTCTAGCATCACAACTAAGTTAAGAATATGACCATAAAGAGTTCCTCATTGTACCGAAATTTCTATCCTTGATAGTTATCCACTTATCACTTATCCTTGTGCCGTGTGATGGTTATCCTTTGATATTATAAGCAACTCTTCGTACTCGGCATGTACAGATTTGGAAAGGGACAAAATTATTCCAAACTTCTGCTCTTACAGGAATAAAGTTATTCTCGCCCCCAGCTAAATGACCTCAGAGTTCCTCTTAATCCACGATCTGTGATCCTTTTGGAGATGCCATTTTCTTATGGCTATCCATGATGATGATGATGATGATGATGATAATATTAATATTGTTGTTGTTGTCGTCGTCATCATTATTATTATTAATTTGTGATGCTGATTTATGAATATTATTAAATATATACATATAAATAAAAATTTTAATCATATATTCATTTATGGATATTCAAATTAAAAAATAAATCGAGACACTTGACTTCCATCTTACCATGCAAAAAAAAAATCCCTTAATCATGCCACATCATCTATGGTCTTTCTCTTCAGATTTTTTACCTTTACTAATTTATCATGATCGGATATCTTATATATCTTTATTTTTTTTCTCATTTTAATGATATACTTATGATGCATCCAAGATGCAACAAAATCATAAACACTACGACTTTATTAGTGTTTCTCGAGTCTTTGAAAATTTTATTTGTGCGTAAAATTGGTTGATTATAAGGCTCATATAAATGTGCTTGTTTTAAAAAACTTCAAAATTGTCAATAAATATTTATTTTTATGAGTAAAAGTCCGGGACACGAATTGGTAAATCAGACGGCTCGTATGTAGTTTCGAAACTCATTAGCCATGTCATGCCACACCAAAAAAATTTTCAATAAATATTTATTTCTAGGGTACAGTTTCGAAATTCATTAGCCATGTTCACGTCAGTTAATCATCAACTGTTTGATCTAAGTCAGTTTACGTCAATAAAATATTAAAAATTACTAAAAGACGATATGACGGATGTTTTGTAACGAACAACGTCAAAGAAAAAACAAAATCTGATGATGATATTGATATATAAGGAACCAAGGCTTCTTGAGATTGTTTAGAGGAATGTGGCTAACTTCACGGAAGCCGTGTGGGCTCATGGTGCCAATGCCACTTTTGATTTTTTAGATAGATTTTATGGTTCTCAGGCTTTTTCTTGGGTCCCTTGAGCATTACTTGAGAGTTGAGAAAAGGCATGGAGACGCGGTTTGCTTTTGAGAGCTTTCAAATGTATGCTAATTAAATTCACAAATAATATTTTTGCATATTAAGCTGGTTGTTCGACATAATGATTTCGTTCTATTCCGCCAATTAAGTGGTTCGATTCATGAAGAGAGTATTTATTTCCAAATTTCTTATAATAAAATTGTTAGTTTCAAATCAACCGTCCAAAAAATTATTTTTGCATGTAATCTATCACTCTTCAAATTCTTTTAGTTGAAATTCAGAGGGTTAATGAAAAACTAGAAATTCATTTTTATTATATTCATTATTCATTATTTTATTATTTTTTACCATTTGATTTCATACGCATTGAGTGAAAGTTTGCGGTTTTAACATGTAGCAGTATCAGTCAGGATATATTGATTTTAACAGTATTGAATTTAAGGGTGTGTTTGGCAGCGACTCCCCGTGTACGTGGAATAAGCAATTGGAACAAGGCACATGGGTTTTCTCTCTCCTTTATACCGAATAAGCAATTTCTCCAAATGGGTGATATTAAAATAGGGAGTGAATAGGCTAATTCAAAAGGGCGCGTTAGGCTATTCAACGTTTGGATACGTGTGAACAAGTCTTATTTCCGAACAAGCCGTATTCTCGAATTCAATGCTATGATCTTAGAAACATGCTCATAAATAAATCGATGGAGTAAAACTGTAAAACTTATTCTAAATTTATTGTGTCATTTTTAGTATGTTTTATTTCTGACATAATATCTTGGGTAAGTGGATGTTCTAGTCAACAAAGTCGTTTTAGCATAAATGTATGGGTGTGTTTGGATGGGAGGAGAATAGGAAATTTGAATAGGGATGGGTATATTCCTTATTTCTTATTCTAATACCAAGATTTTGTTAGAATATAAATAAGGACCCGAATAAATCCAAAATCCTTATTCTTGTGTTGTTTAGTTTTCATCCGAATAAGGAATAAGGGGCTTATTCCCTGTGAATAGGGAGGACATGGAGGAAGAGGAAAAAGAAGCATATTAATCTTATTTTGATTTGATTTGATTTTTATTCTTTGATCAGAATTATTATCACCCAATTTGAAATGATAACAAACTTACTCTTGCAGTCGTTTTTTCCCCTCCCTTATTTTCCCGAATTTAAAAAAATATATAATCTAGCTTGTAACTGGCTACACCAAACTTGTTTCTTCGCTACACCAACTTTAGTTTGTCTGTCCCCACCCAGAGATGTCTAGGCCAAGTTTTTGGGCCTTTTTGGGGACAGTTAAACACCGCTCTGTCGGACTCAGAACCCAATTATTGCGAGTATCGTTGCGGAAATTGCAAGTGAATTGCACTTCCTTGACTTATGTGCATTTGCAATTATTTTCGTTGACTGGGGTCATAAATTAAAGGGAAAATCGGATATAAACTATTCTAATTCTTATTCAGATATAAACCCCACTAATCCTCAAAATCGGTTAAAAACTCCTCAAATTTTATTTTGTTTAGACATAGACCCTTTTCATTAGTTTTAATCAGATTTCAAATAAGAAAAATAAAAAGATATTTCCTATGACTAGTATACCCCCATTATTATGATGTCTGCTTCTTTTGTCTCGCCCTTTCTTTTGTATCTGATTTTACCTTTATTGCATAATGCCTTTCCATATTACTTCGAGATATCTTCTGAATCACAATTGATTTGCAAACAAAGGAAAGAGGGTTGAGCTTATTTTCATTAGACCATTGCAATTACCGTAGAAAAGAGATGACCTTTTCGAAAACCTGTCTTTGACTATCTAGGAATGGTGACTGAGCTTGAGAAAATAAGAAAAAAGTAGGAAAAGTGAACTAAAATTGCACTTTGTCACTTCAGTACGAAAGAAAGAAATCGAAGCAAAAAACACAGTGCAAGAGGAGTGCGATTGCTTCTGAGCAAAAAGATTTTTACCACTAATAGATTTTTTATTGAGAGAGAACCAAAAATTTGGGAAGATAAATTGCTAGAGGAGAGACAGAGTCACAGAGCGTAGGGAAAAAGAAAATGAATCGTCGCTGCCAGTGTTAGGGATATATTTTTTTCTTTTTTAAAATCTGATTAAAACTTATGAAAAGGGTCTATGTCCAAACAAATAAGAATTAGAGGAGTTTATATCCGATTTTGAGGATAACAAATAAAAATTAGAGGGGTTTATATCCGATTTTGAGGATTGGAGGGGTTTATATCCGATTTTCCATAAATTAGGGGAATCACCCATCAAAGTCTTTAACGTCTCCCTCGGGGCCTCATTGCAGAGTGCCAGAGTTTTATTAACAAATAAAGTACATTGTTCTTAACACTTACAGTATCATGTCCTCACCAGAACAGATAAATTAGTGTAGGAGAAGGTAAATTATACGAGACGTGAACAGTGAAATCCAAGGTTGTGGCATCCAAACTATTACAAGCCGGAGTACAATTATAAGGGCATGCTTATTCCTGAAATTTTATTATTTAATTAATGCATAGTATATGTATTGTTTCTAACATACAAAAAGTGAAAATTATGCTAAAAGTATCGTACACAGTTCAATCTTTCAATGCATAAAAAGGAGTGAACTTTGTATTGAGGAAAATCTGAACGAAATTTCCTGATCGATAGTCACTGGACCTCAATTTATAAACATTTCAGCACGTTGAGGAGACTTCTGCAGTCAGTCTTCCCGAATAAAATTATCGATAATTCAATCAAGGGCCAAATTGTAGAGATTGAACAAGTTTGAGTAATAGCTTAACAGTAGGCTTTCAGATAAGTTTAGGTGTTCCTAGGGTCTTAAGAACATTAAAAATATATCAGTTGAGTTCTATATTGCAGTCGTTTTTTTTTTTTTTAAATAATGATGCTCTGTTAATATTTTAGGTAATTGGCTTTCTTTTTTTGTTTTCCCCATAGTGTGAGTGCTAATTAAGTTTCAAGTGAGTGCTTCTCTATAATTATTTTGAGTAAGTTGTGAGGACCGCTCTGTACCAGTAGCCCGGAACAGGTATATATGGTGGTTAGGGTTTCTCTACCTTGTTTGTTATGTAACTCTCTTTCTATGGTCTGACATGGAAAGATCAGCATGTACTCCTTTTTTCTTTTTCTTTGACATTGAAAGATCAGTGGTCATTCCTTATATTTTCTTCTATAAAGAAAAGAGAGTGATGATTCAGTTATCAAATAGAATAGTAATCCCCACTGGAGTTGTCCTTCCTTTACTTTTCTAATTTCTATATGTTAAACTGAATTGCTATTATCTTCTTTTTCTTCCAATTTGTTATTAAATGAATTAACTAACTGAGACATACCTGAAGCTAGAAAGAACTCTGATTTGGTCATATTTTTAATTATTATTCGCATAATTTACTCATCAATTTTTATATCTTCATAAAAATACCCAGCGGCTGAGAGTGCTGTCTCAGAATATTTGAGTTTCCTTGTGTTAAACAAATCAAACATAGATGCTAATTTTGGTACCATTTCATTTATCTGAGAGGCACCATCTGTCAATAAATTCAGTAGCAGTGCCATCTCACAAAGCATTGAAAGGAATATGCATTTTACAAGCAAGTGGTTTTTCATGGAAATAGGATCGCAAATACTTCTGAATGCGACAACCATTAGTTGCATTCAAGAAAATAGTCTATACATGATAAAACTCAACAGTCAATATATATGTATTTTTTTGCGGCGACAATTAATTGGGCGGTCACATTGGTTTCGAGTCGAGTCAGTTTGATATTGGGAAATTGTAGGGTCACATTTCAGGTTGTTGTGGGTTTTGGATCGTTCAATTTTAAATCACGTCCTGATTTTCAATCGGGTCAGGTTCGAATCAATTTGACTTTTTATAAAGTAAAGATTAAATTGGGTCAAATTGGTTTGTGGGTTAGGTTCAATTCTGCATCCTTTAAGGTGGTGATCAATCCGGTCGGGTCAGATGCCAATCAAGTTGGATTCGATCAGGATTTGGATGATCCAAATACTAATGGTGTTAGAGTCTTAGGTCGAGTTCTGGTCAGTTTGATTTTCCAAAAATTTTATATCCCCTTGAATCATGGTCATAATTACCTCTTTAAAAAATCCAAGACTTTTGATTGAGCAAAACCCTTTAAAAAAATCGATTTGATTTTATTTCCTTATTATATGGCCTTATGATTCTTTTTCATTTTGTCATTATAATTTGGAAAGAAATAAGCAATGCAGGAACAAAGTTACTCTATCTGCTGGATAGACTGCAAACTTATTTGTTAAAAAAAAATGGACTGCATATTTATCCTTCTTAAAAATGAAACTAAGATTGTACATTCTGATTCTGTCACGAAGATCCTGAAAGTGTGAAATGGATTTGAAAATTTACTGGACAAGCAACTCATACTCAACTCCAGTCGCAATTTGCGCGAATCATTTACCGACAAGCAATTAAGTAATAAACCGGAAAAACAACAAGCACCATACTTTGTCTTTTACCTTCTAATACCCTTTAATCCCCTTTATTACAAAGCCACGCAATAATTCCAAGTGAAGGACAGCATTCTTGCACATTGTGCCTCTTTTGACTAAAAAGCACATAACACCAGGACCAAAGTAAAAAGAACTCCACATGTGCATCTCTCTGTAGTCTCCATATAAACTGCACTAAATCTTAAGGAACTCATGCGCGCGCACACACACACTGCGACCACACACAGAGCAGCCAGTTAGGAAGATCAACTTCGCCGTAGACGGTAAGATCTCCGACCTTTTTACTTTCTAGTTTTGGTTTGAAATTGAGGCGGATCAACAGAATATGTAGTCTTTTGTCATGATTTCTCTAAAAGTGAAGTGTGTAACGAGACAACGCATTGAGCTTCATGGAGTACAGTCAGAACTTTAGTAAAATAAACAACAATTATGAATCTCTCTAAACACAAAAGGGATTATAATGTTTAAAATGTAAAATTTTCAAAGTTAAGTAATCTATTTTATTTGAAAGTTTTTTTGTCTTCATTTGTTTGATTCATGAATTTGAAAATGATAAATTAAAGTATATCCAACCTTAATTGATTTACTATAAAATTGCTTTGGTGAGACTATAAAAAGCTTGATATATGTAACTGAGTATCTAACCAGCTGCATCACGCTATTCTGCCTCTTAACTTCCTTTAGTTTGAAAAAAAAAATAATTGAGTTTATATGATTATATTATCATAGTAAAATAGCAAAGAGAAGATTGAAGTTTTAAATTTGATGTTTCTGTTGATTTCAAATGTTGACACCTAGGTACCAGATAGAGCATTGTTTTTTACTTGTCTATCGGCTATCGCAAGTTTAAAAATAAAAGAAAGAACATTTCTATACTTTGAATCATATACTTCGAAGTGTTATATATATATGACCGCATCAGATTTCTATATTCCCTGACCAATCACACTTCAAAAACAACACTTTGTTTCCTTTCAATCTTTTACTTGAAGAAAGGACGCCAACAGTGGAGACCTGGAAATCGAATTTGATTTCATGATTTGTAAATTGTTGAACTAAAAAAATAAGAAAGAACCTCAGGCTTGGTCAAGCCCATAACTTGACCTGTGCTTGGGCCTGTTGGTGCCTGTATCAACTTCAAAAGTTAAATCTATCTTAGACTCTTTGCTGGAAGAATTGCTCCATAATGAAATCCATAAAGTACTAAAAGGAGACCAATTCGAACCAAATATTTAAACAGAGCTAAGCCGTTTAGCGGTTTTCTGTGGTGGGAGGAATCATTCAACATTTAGGTGGAGTTTGGTAAAGGAAGAACTTAAGAAAAATAAAGGAGGAAGAATTTATGTTATGTCATGGTTGTTCGTTTACGTAAAGTGAAAGAATAAAAATATAAAAATATAAAATTAGATGTGTATTAATTATCATAATATTTATTAATATTATTAATTATTATTTTTAGTTTACAAATAGTAATTATAATATTAATAATAATTATTATATAAATTACTTTTATTCATAATATATCCATGATAATTATAATTACAATGAAAATAATTAATATAATAATCATAATTATTATTATTTATAATTAATGGTTGTCACAATACTAATGATAAATAATTTTAATAATAACTATATTATTAATTGCAATAATTTAATTAACGATTTTTTTTGAAACTGGAAACGCCCGTAGGCTGTTTAATTAACGATAAGAAAAAAAAACTATATGATAAGTACAATGTAATAATAATAATAATAATAATAATAATAAGAGAGAGGATTAAATCAAATGGCTTTGACCGGACTCCCGGTTAAACCCCATCATATCTCAATTTTGAAAGTTCAAATGACCGATCCAAACCGTCAAATATGATTACCTATTGAAATCTCCTTGCAAACAAAATTTTACATTTTTTTGAAATTTTTAAGTTTTTTTTTCGGATTTTTTAAAACAACAATATTTGAAGGGTTCAGAACAAATTAGATTAACGATTTTCCAAATTTCTAAAAAATAGCAAAAAAATTCAAAAAATTATAAAATTTTGTATGCAAGGAGATTTCAATATGGAGATCATGTTGAGCGGTTTGGATCAGTCATTCGAACTTTCAAAATTGAAATCTGACAGGGTTTAACCGGGAGTCCGATCAAAGCGCTTTGATTGAAGGCTTTCTCATATTATTATTATTATTGTTGTTGTTGTTGTTGTTGTTGTTGTTATCACTACCACTATTATCGTCAAATGAATTAAGATATTATTAATTATTTGTTGTAGGAATTATTATATTAATGATAATTATAATTTATATAGAATAATAATATTTATTTTATTAAACTAATACATTATTATTATAGTAATTAAAATTATGGTTAATTAGTTTTATGCCATTATAAAATAGTAAAAATAATTTTTTGCCACCGAAAATTGATTTGTCAATTTTGCCCTTTTAAATATGCCACTACAAAAATTTTGAAATTAGAAAAATGCCATCACTAAATGACATATTAGTTTTATACCACTACAAAAAAATTTGAAATTAAAAAAATGTCATTACTAAATGAAAAATTAGTTTTATGCCACTACAAAACTTTAAAATTAGAAAAATGCCATGTAATATGATATGAATGTGTGTATTTCAATCCAAGGCCAAGCTACTATATTTATTTCAATCCAGTTGAACATGAGTTTTGAACAAGACTAAACAAATTATTAACTGACATAAACAAATAATATAATTGTTTCATGTAAATGGCTTTTTCCAATCGGATTAGTCTACATATAACTTTGTTTTTTTTTCTAAGAATTTTGGTGCCACTTAATTCATTTACTATATTTAGTATTAATATTTATTTGATATCATACTTAAGTTGATTAGGTGTCAACATTCAAATTTCATGAAAGTTACGTCATCACATAATTTGAATTGTAAATATTATTTTTAATCTCTGAATTAAACTTTCATAAAGTTACAATTAACAAGGGCAATTTGGAAATTTTTAAAAATATTGAAAGGATTTAGGATGACATTTTTAGAATTGAATCTTTTATGGAATGAGATAATGAAATATATCTAATTTAAATAATTAGATGATGGCATAAATCTAATTTGCAATATAACAATGGAATATCACTAATTAGATGATTTTCACAATGGCATAAAACCAATTATTCCTTAAATTATTATAATATTGCAATGACATATTTATTATCATTAACAATCGAAATTGATGATACATTATTTGAAAATCGAGACTAATCTGCGATGGAACCCATCGTGGAAGAAGTTATTTTACCAATTTTAGTGATATAGATTCTTCCTCCTCAAAGGAACTTATTCCTCTCTTATTTGTTGTACTATTCCTCCTAAAGAAGCTTAAGGAAGCTTATTTCTCCCACCAAACATTTAGGCCCTGATCACAATCCCTTTATTTTAACGTAGGATTTCAATTCATTTCATTTCATTGGAAAATTCTTGATCACAATGAGCGGATTTGGTGTCATTTGGTTGGGATTTCTATGTAATTAGGTCTAACGAAATTCTATGAAATTTTACAAAATCAATTCAAATGAAATGAAATCTCAAGTAAAAATCATGGTGATCAGGGCCTTAGTGATTTAGCAATAGTTTAGCCATAATATCGTGACCAATAAAATCAAGATACTAATATCTTAATGAAATAATTTTTCATGCTTAATCTTAACCCTTCACCAAGACGTTCTTAAAGCTATGCTCTATAGAATGACAAAGGGAAGAGGTGAGGAGCTAAGGGTTGCCCCGATTCGTGAATCTCCGAAATTAGAGTGTATCGGTTTGGATTAAATCTTCGTAAAATCAGTCATTCTCTCACCTCGTCACACCTCCCTTCATCTCCTATTATCTCCGGTCTGAGATTAAGAATTTACTCTTCTTCATCAATCATCACCTCATCTCCTCTCCCCTCTCAGATTCGATTATGGAGCACAGGCTGCACAGCCTAAATATAATTGATAAAAACATAACCATAGTATTATGTTTTAGACATGATAATTTTGTTGTAGCAACATTGCCGCTATTTTGAATTATGATTGGAAGAAATAACTCCAAAAAAAAATATATATATTTTTTTAATTTGTAATATCCAAATTCTGAGACGCAGGAAGAAAATTCATACGCACACTATAACATACGTATAATTTTTAGCTTTTGCAAAACATCGTACATCACGACATAAGTTATTCAGTTCTTTTTAAATCAAATTTACCAATATTCCACTAATCACAAAACAGTTAAGGCCGCTGTTTACATTATTGTCCATAGGCCAAATTTCTGTATCGAGACTACCAAAAATAATCCTCAAAAAGACTATATAATGATGATTGACCTCGAGGCCTCAAGGGAAAGGAATAAAAAAAGATATGACAAGATGATCAAGTATACTTAAACCAACCATTCCTCAAGTATATTGTTAGCAAATAGTATGATAATAGGTCATAAACATTCTCCCACGTTCTTCCAGCTAATGCAAAATGGTACAGAGTTGCTTCCTGGGCCCACCCCAAAAGATGAAAAGATCATAAGCATTATTTTATTCCTAATTAGCACTTTATGAACTCTAAAATTCATTTTTATGTGTAAGGCGGTAAAGATTTATTCAATTATCTTTTAATTCTTTTTCCTCCTAAAATATTGGTCCGTCAGGTAGTGATTTTTTTTTAAAAAAAGAAAATTCCTATGTGAAGAAAACCGTAGGAGTTTTGAATAAAGTATATTCAAAGGTTCAGAAGTATATACATTTTCATTAAGCAAATAAATGCTACAAAATATAAATTAAATAAGCAACACATGGAAAAAAAAGAGAGAAACTTACAAATACCAAAGGTCTAAGAAAAAACGATTCTAAGTTTCTAACAACGAAGTATTAACAACAAAACAATTACAGTAAATAGAATATGAGGAAGATTCGATGTCACAATTTTAGAGACCCTGATCCTGTGTCGCGCGGCACACGAGCCGTTTGATTTTGATCAGACGGTTCATTTTTTTCGGGCCTATTAGATGCACGGGGCTCCCATAGCCATCAGATTCAGATCAGACGGCCCACAGCCCGCGCTACACATGTGCTGCGCGATATATGATCTGAATCCCAACTTTAGAGTGTCACCAAATGCTTCAACTTCACTTTTCATCAATATTTTAAAATTTTAAAATTTAAATCTAAACCGTTGATCTTGTACAACTTAACAAGAGATGTGTTTTCATAAAAGTTATAAAATTTGGAGTTGATTTGATACTCGATCAAGAGGTTTAAAAATGAACGATTCTTATTAAAAATGACAAATTAATTGTAATACGTTCATGGTTTGATCTCTTGATCAAGTATCAAATCATCAAATTTTATAAAATTTATATGAAAACACATCGCTCGTTATGTTGTACAAGATCAATGGTTTGGATTCAAGATTTAAATTTTAAAATTTTTAAATATTAATAAAAAGTGAAGTTGTGGCATTTGATGGCACTCTAATATGGCACCAAAACCTTTCTCCAAGAATATATGTTGCATACAAGGCTACCTCCTATTTCAGGATAGGTACATCCCGTTGTAGAAATTAATTTAGTATTTTTTTTTTGGCAAAAGTAGATGTAGCATTACACTGCATTAATTATTTATTTATTAATAATTATATTATTCATAGAAAATCCACTAGTAAATAGTGAACCAAGGAAGTGAAGCAGTATGATAATGGGGGTGTGGTTGGAGACATGGAGCAGCTTAATTATCATCCTTATGCGGAAAACAATACATCTCACCTGATCGTTGAAATTCTGTCCCAAGTTCGAAATTTCGTAACTGCTCGTTCCCTTTTTGGCTTTTTCTGGACCACGCATATTGTCATATTGACGCAAACTACCTTGCATATATACATATCACAATAGTTTTAAGAGCTAACTACCAGTGTTCCCAGGCTTTTAAGAATGAAACTCTCCAAGTCTCCATACACCCAATTTGCATGTTTACTTAACCATTTCTAGAGTTGTATGAAACTAAAAGTTCCTTTTCAATAAAAAATATAAACAGTGTGATAATACAAAATATATACTTGGAAACAATACTATCATAAAATACAATTATTAAATGCTAGACTATATTAAAGTGTGATATTCGAATAAATATCATAATAATTTGAAAATTTCCATTAGTGTTTTTTGAAAATGTAATTGATCTGTACAATTTGTATTACGCATCAATTAAAATGTAATTGCATTATTGCGCTGGAAGCAATCCAAAGGAATTTTTTTTTTTTTTTTTCAAAATCAGTACTGAAAGTCTGAAATACTGTCCGAAATGATGAAACATTTCAAAACCCAAGGATTTATTCGTTCGGAGCGTAGATGTAACTGCTTAGAATTTTATGTTCTTTGAAATCTACGTGTGAATATATACATTAAAACACTTGTAATGCTTTTAGATTCAGATTACGGGTTGTATTGTTTCTAAAAATATAATAATAATAATAATATAGAGGCACGATAGAAAAAATTGTTTAATTGTAGGAATTTTTCATAACGCGCTTCCAGATAGGATCTAATAATGGAAGCACGTTGCCAAGGCATTAGCGATATACCGGCGATTAAACTATTGAGATTGTAATACTATAAAATATCTTTTAACTTATAAATAAATTCAGGAGTTTACAAATTATTTTCTCACGACTGCCTGCCTACATTTCAGATCACGATATATTATATTTATTAGTAAACATAGAATACATTCCACTGATACTAATTTGGAATTTAAAATTATTTTTCAGTCGACGGTCAGTCGAACTATTTTGTGGTTGTAGGTTCATTTGGGTTGTCAAGAATATAAATAGTAAAAAAATATATTTAAACATGCTAGAGTTTTATTTTTCTGAACATATAAATTATAAAATATATATATTCAGATTTTGTATCCTAAGAATTAGGAACATAGATATCTTAGAACGTCAAATTCATGAGTAATATTAGAATCGAATGTGTTTGACATTTTTGTCCGTCAAACATGATTAGATCTCAATTTTCAATTTGTAAATGATCGACTTAAACCGCTCATTTCTTTCACGTTGAATTGAAGTATTGCAAGAGACTAAATTTCAAATACAATTTTTATTTATCAGAAGTTTACAACAAATTTGTTGCAGGATTAAAGGAAAATTGATAAAAGAAACATTTGTCTTTTGGAAAGGCACTGTAATAAAGATTTTTTTTTATTTTTTTTTTCCACATTGATGTCAATGAATTGGCTGGAAATTATGTCAGAATTCTTGGTTTTAATCAATTAATTATTATATTTATAAAGTCGTAAAGTGCAACTCACAATTCAGTCCAAGATAAATATCATATCTATCTAGGCTCTAGCAAACAAAAACAGCCAACAAGTTAGTTGCTCTTCTTTTAATAAAAAAGATAAAAAGTGAAAAAGTGAGAAAGGAAGCTGAACTGAAAGACAACGTATATACACCAGGAATACATTTTTTATAGTAAATATACAAAAGTTTGGTAACAAATCTCCAACTTACCTTTTATAGCCTACCGTATTTATTGGTCTAAAAAAAGAACAAAGGAAAAAGGAAAAAAAGAAAAAGGAAAGAAAAACAAAATATTCACGCTCAAGACAAGTTGGAGATTCTCCGTAGTCGCAACGGCCTACTATGAAGCTTCATAGCACCTTCCTTCATTACCGTTTTTTTACTATTGATAGATTCATTGTGTCTTTATCTATATAATGTTCGTGTAGCTTGTGAATTCATAACACAAGTGAGATGCCTCATTCTTATCGTTGCTATCAACGATACAGAGAATAAGAAGTTCACAACCTCACACTTGAGTTGGGGCTTGTGGGTGTGTAATCTGACAAGAAATTAGAATTGTAGATGACTCGCTACATTAGAAACTACATAGGAGATGTCACATGTGTAACCTGTGCAGTAAAGCATGTTCTGAAACAAACAATTATGCCTTTATTAAAAAAAGGCAAAAGGTAATATTACTAAAATGTGAAACGGTTCATCATTATTTACTAAAAGACGCGCTTAATAATTAATAATTGCGAAGAACAAAAAGATATTTTTAAGGATTTAACATATCTTTTTTCGTTGATACGAAGGATTTAACATATCTGAATGATACACCATTATAGTAAAGAGTAAAAATATCTATAAAAAATAAAAAGAATAAGTAATAAGTAATAACAAAGTATTCCTGTTCCATTCCTTCTTCCCACGCTTTCTCCAGTTTGCACTTTTTCTCTCTCTTCAACGTTGGTACTCTCATACTCTTGCATTCTCTCTCTGTCTCACATTTGTTTTGTTTGACATGCTACATTGCATCTGAGTTAATCCAACGGCGCAGATTTAGACGAAGCGGGTGCCATCTCTCCTGTATGAACCGAATGGAGGCATCGCCGCTGAAGGGGAAGCAGGAGCCGGAGGAGAACGGCGACGACTGGAATGGAGACCGAGACATCGCCGTAGAAGATGGCGATCCCTTTGATATTCCTCCCAAACATGCCTCCCTTGAGAGGCTGCGCCGATGGAGAGTAAGTCTCTTTTTTTGTTTTTTGTTTTTGTTTTTGTTTTTTCTGGGAATTTGGATTTGAATTTTGAAATGTGGGTCAATTGTGGGTCCTCTTGAATGTTTTTAAGAGAGCATATTGTTTTGTTTGAAGAAAAAGAGCGCGTTTATTTTCTGCATTGCATAATTTGCATTTTTAATGATATTTTGAGAAAAAAAACATTTGTTGGGTTAATTTAGAATTATGAAATTTTGATGATGTTGGGCTGCATTAGTTTGTTAGATCAAGATAATTTGTAATATAGATTGTTATTCGGAGTCTCAGTTTGAAAACCATTGCAATGTATCTTGATTTCGTATTAAATAATATATTTTTAGAATTTTTGTAAATTTATTGCGAGAATTGTGTGATATTGTGTATTTGTGTTGTATAGAATCTAGATATATTTGGAACGTGGATGTGCGCATGATTAATTGAACATTTTGTTAGTTTTTAGAAATTGCATGGGTTTTCTCTCAATTTCTTAATTATGAGAGCCCCCTGTATCTTCTATATATATGAATATATTGTCGAATTATCGAAATGCTGAACTACCGTTGATTTTTTTTTTTCTTTTCCATCATAATTTTCTGATTGAATAGTTTAACTCACTATAATAATTCTACACTTTTGAAAATGTTTATTTTTTTTCAGCAAGCGGTGCTAGTTCTTAATGCCTCGAGGAGGTTTAGATATACATTGGACCTGAAACAGGAGGAAGAAAAAGAGAGAATTAGAAGGAAAATTCGTGCCCATGCTCAAGTTATACGGGTATGTTGTTCTATTTATATATATATTTTTTTATTTTGTGTGTAATTTTATAATTTGTTACACAACACGAAGAATATGACATATTATTCTTGGAATTTGTATTTTCGTTCTTAGGCTGCATTTCTTTTCAAGGAAGCTGGTGAAAGACACATTCCCAAAACAGAACTACCAGGTACTCTCTCAACCTTTGACGAAGTAAAAAAAAAATAGAGCAGCAATGTTCTTCCCAGATGGAGGTGCTAAATATGTATGTTGCTCCAATATTGCTAACAATATGGGCTTATCCCTAAAAGCCAAGGAAAGGATCCTGATGTCCTGCATGTCCGTCTTTCCCTTTTACTTGGACACAAGTCAGAGGAATCACTTTTTCATTAAGTAAAGAGGATACTAGGTGAATTTTTGGCACTTTTGAAGAAAATACAGTACAACGGTATTGGTATAAGGGCATATGTAGTATATATGGTTTTCAGAGATATGCATTGGTCAAGGGCATATATAGTATATCTGGTTTTTAGAGATATGCACGTATCCTGATTCCTGTTGATTTTGTAGACATGGACATGAATGACCCCAAATAAAGATGTAAAAATAGAAAATAATATTAGTTATGACCAACTGAATATCATAATGTCTTAGCTACGAAAGATGAGATTCAAAATGAACAATAGACGATTTTGATAATAATGGCAAAGTACAAATGTGTTGTTTTCCTAATTTGTTATTCTTATAATGTTCCTCTATTCTATGAAGCTGTCCTGCCACGCGGTTTTGGAATTGGAGATGAACAGTTGACAACTATGACAAGGGATCATAACTATTCTGCTTTGCAAGACTATGGAGGGGCAAGTACAATTTCAAAGTTTTAAGGGGGGAAGGGTTATTTTTACAATTTAACCCTACAAAATCTTAAAATATAATATGCAATCCTATAAAAATATAATATTGTATGTCTTAATCTTATGTGCCTCTCTAAAGCATTACATATCTCCCTTACGACCCTGATACCTAATTTCTTTTCCCTAAATGGAACTCAAATTATTTAACACATTGTCTTTAATAAGGAGATCTAATTACTTCTTTTTTTGCGGAAGAATGAAAATGTGTTGTGCATACTTTATATTGTCTCTAGTTGTATAGAAGGGTTTCATTAATTTTTCTTAGATCAGAAGTCCTTGATTATCCATTCTTAAAGCGTCAAACTTTTTTTTCCCCTTTTTCAGGTGAAAGGTGTTGCTAATTTGCTAAAAACAAACATAGACAGGGGCATCACTGGAGATGATGCTGACTTAGTTAGTAGGCGTAACGAATTTGGATCAAATACATATCCTCACAAGAAAGGAAAGAGCTTTTGGGTATGTTTCTTTCTACCTTTTCTTTATCAACTTTTACTTTCTATTATTGGTTGATCAATGTACATGGACCATGTTCATCATACCAATTTTCGTTCCAGCTTTTGCTTAACGACTCTTTACCAGAATTTTCAGTTCATCCTATAAATCTATTTCTCCTACATGTTTCTCTTTATTGCTGGTAACTATTGTTTTATTGGAGCAAATGGACTATGTTCATCATTTGTCATCTCCAAGCAGTATGTTTGACCAAACCTTGTTGCAGCTGTTGGTTAATTCATGCAAGATAATATTACCTTTGTGGATTTCTGTACATTGTTGGGTGTGTATATTTTTTTACTAGTAAAAATGAAACATGGTTGGGACAAAAAGGCTTAGTTGTTGATGTTGTTGTAGTAAAAATGAAACATGGTTATCCTTCTTTGCTTATTTGATTGACTCTTGTTGGAATGCCTACTAGTTGGTGCATACAGGTCAGTACATGCCTGATGCATCTACTTCTATCCATGTAAACAACACAACAAGTATGTGTAACATCCATTGTTTGCACTGTTTTAACAATTGTTAATCGTATGTGCTGAAAAGGTTTTTCTCTGGGAGGCTTGTCAAGATTTAACACTAATTATACTTATGGTGGCTGCTGCTTTATCTCTTGGTCTTGGTATCAAGTCTGAGGTAACTTTTTTATTACATAAAATCTTCCAAATTTATGCCGCTTTGTTAGATTTTCTAAAGTTTTTCTTTAATTCCTTTGTGAAAGACTGAAAGTATATATATATTTCATGTAGGGCATCAAAGAGGGATGGTATGACGGGGGAAGCATAGCCTTTGCAGTTTTCCTTGTTATTGTTGTGACGGGTATGACATTCCTATTGTTTTCTGTTATCTACTTAGCAAGAGCCATAAATTTACCAAGTGCTGTATCAGAATCTATTGCTGAATTATTGTTTCAGATGGATTCATGCTTCACCTTTTTTTTTTAAGAAACATTTTTTCTTTTTTATGGATGCTAAGTTAACTCAATTCCATGTTAGTAATTTGTGAAGTGCACATTTTGAAACACAGTTAAATTTTATTTACTAATTACTAACTAATTTGATAATGCTTTCCTATAGCTGCAAGTGATTACAAACAATCTCTCCAGTTCAAGCACCTCAATGAGGAGAAGCAAAACATCCACATTGAGGTTTTTTTTTTTTTTTTTTTTTTTTTTGACTAAAAGTTTATTATTCATTGGTTGAGGTATATCGGAAAAGGTTTTCTAAAAATTGATAAAATAAAATAAAGGGAACTGATGGTTAGAGTTCCCTGCTGTGTGCTAATGTTTTCTGCTTTCCATCAAGCCATTTAACCTGAAATATCCCCCTCCCCCTGTGATTTTTATATATAAGGTTATCAGAAGTGGAAAAAGATTATCCGTATCAATATTTGATCTAGTGGTGGGTGATGTGGTCCCTCTCAAAATTGGTGATCAGGTAAAGTGAAGGAAACTTTTCTATCTCCTGAAAAATATTAATAAATATTTATTTTGGTTAGCAGCACAGCTTATTGGACTTGTTTGTCAGGTCCCTGCTGATGGTTTGCTAATTAGTGGCCAATCACTTGCCATTGATGAATCCAGCATGACAGGAGAGAGCAAAATTGTAAGTTGTATTAACAGAAATTAAAAATTACTTGGCATTATTTCATAACTTCTTTGTCCTTTAATTGCATATTTGGGTTTAATTACCGCAAATTGCATAACTGTGTGAAATATAGGCTACCATTTTCCATCAATCATGATATAATTGATCATTACTAAGAAAGTGATAATTCAATGCAGGTCAATAAAGATCAGAAATCACCATTTTTGATGTCAGGGTGTAAAGTTGCCGATGGTTATGGTACTATGTTGGTATGTTGTTTCACAGAGTAATTACAGTTAGATAACAAACATACAGTGTGCATGCTTTTTTGTGTGTTTTAAGTTTGCTATAGTTTTTTATCCCATTAAAACAAGCTTACTGCTTACTAAGCTATGTGTTTTTTCCCTTTTCAGGTAACAGCTGTTGGGATGAATACTGAATGGGGTTTGCTCATGGCCACCATCTCAGAGGATAATGGAGAAGAAACACCCCTTCAGGTTTGGCATTCTACTTCATTCATTAGTGGCCAATGTGTCCCATAGCAAGCTTTTTTCTTGTTGCGTGGTACAGTACATTTGGAAGTTGTCATTTCAATTAAGCTTGACTAATTGGCCATAAAATTAATTATCAGCTCAGGTTCTTTATAGTTTCGTTTTAACTCTACCAGTGCTAAACTTGTTTAGAAATTAGATACTCTCAGCCTAGCCTCATCTGATAGCTACGGTAATGTACACAACTTGAACAATATTGAAAGGAGACCGTAGTGGTACACTAGCGGGATTTGTTTTAGGTATATCATTGGACTCAAAAGATGTGGTTGGTATGTGGCAGGTGCGTTTGAATGGTGCTGCCACTATGATCGGAATGGTTGGTCTGGCTGTTGCTGGTGCAGTGCTAGTTGTTCTAATGGCAAGGTGTGTTCTCAATTTTATCCTTTAATCATTTCTTTCAAAATAAGGACCTGTATTTTTCCCCAACAGAAAAATGTTAAGTGAACCCCTACAAAATGGAAAATACATCCCACAACCTATAGATTACACTAGAAATATTCCTATGATCACTTCTCCGCTTGGAATTTTGAATAATAATACCTTAACTACCCTTTCTTTTCCTACTTGATATCTAAGATTGGGAGGAGGAAGAAGAAATTTTGGTATCTTGAGGGGCCGCAGTTGATTGCATTCATTTACTATTACTTTATTTTCAGCGCCTCTTATAAAAATTAGACACTCTTTAGAAGATTCAATTCTTCAATGTTCTTGATTTCTGTTTTACTATGTGTGTCTGCGAACATCCTTCTATAGATACTTTACTGGAAAAACAACCAACGCTGATGGCACAATGCAATACATAAAAGGAAAAACGAGTGTGAAGTCTGCCATTGATGGTGCCATCAAAATTTTTACTGTTGCGGTAAGCCATTTGTGCATTTAAGGTTGCTTCTCTAGGATTTCATTTTTCAATTCTTCATGTTAAATTTATAATCATAATATGCTAGGTGACTATCGTTGTTGTTGCTGTGCCTGAAGGCCTTCCTTTGGCTGTGACCCTAACGTAAGTCTCAGTTTTCTCTTTTCGACAAGAAACTTTCATTTGGTTATTGTATATCTAACTGCACTTGAGAAAGTTCCAGTTGAAAATCTTGTTTGAATTTTATTTATTTTTAACTATGAAACCTGCTCATTTAAAATTATCATTGGAAGCTAAGGGTCGAATGAAAAAACTGACTCCCATTATTCCTGGTCTTAGTTTTATGGAACTTACACTGTCTTTGGAATTTTTGGTACTTTTAGTCTGGCTTACTCGATGCGCAAGATGATGGCAGATAAGGCTCTGGTGAGTGTCTTGCAGACATGTTTTGGTCTTCGGGAAGTTCATTTTTTCTTCATCTTACTTTATGATAATTTATGAAATTCTCAAAGAACCATTATGTTGAATATTCCTTTTATGATAATTTTGTCAATTTTTGCTAGGTGAGGCGGCTTTCTGCATGTGAAACAATGGGGTCAGCTACAACCATATGTAGTGATAAGACTGGCACTCTAACACTAAATCAGGTGAGGCACTGTACACAAAGTTTGACCATACCATATGCTGGTATGGTTAGATGTCCATTGCAATAATACCAATTTCATTTTAGATTCCTTGGCTGATAAGTAATGTAATTACTGTTTAGTTAGATTTGGTGCTGCAATCTATTCCTTGGAGAAATACAATGTTGGTGCTTATTTTGTTTTCTTTATTGAGACTTGCGAAAAATCACCAAGTTAGCAGTGTTCAGGAAAGCACGCTTACCTAATGTTAATATTAACTGGGCCTTAATAAATGATGTTTTTTCTCTAGGCTCAGTAATCCTGACACGTTTTATCAAATTTAGACCTGTATTTTAAAATGATTTTCTCTCCTTGTAATTGTTTCTACTCTGATGATCCTCGTCATTTACAAATTCAGATATCACAAGTTTGTTTCTATTCTGATTTTTTTTTTCTCTGAAATATGATTTTCAGGTCCAATTAAATTTCTCTTATTTAATTCTGTGAAATACCATGCCTAGTCATAAAATTAATAGATAAAGGTTGAAGTACCTACCTTTGTTTGAAAGGTGATATTTTTCAATAAAAATGTAATCTAGAACAATCCTTTTGATATCACTTGACTGGACATTTAAACTTGGGTCTCTTGTAAAATGCCATCCTATTGATTTTTTTTTCTTCCAATGTTCGTTTTTTTTTTCAATGCAAAAACGTCCTTTTCTCTGTCTCTCTCTCTCTCATTGGTTCCTTTGGGTTTTTCACGGCCTCTTTTCTGTTTAGTTCTTGCTAAAAACGTAAAGGTGCTAGAAAGGTACATAATCACAAGTATTAGCAGCATGTTTTCTTTTCTTTTTTCTTGAAATTAATACAAATTGTGCATGTACAGATGACTGTGGTTGAAGCATATGTTGGTAAAAAGAATGTAGCTGTGGCAAGTAATGCTGATTCCCTTTCACCTACTGTAAATTCACTCCTAGTAGAAGGAATTGCACAAAATTCTACCGGAAGTGTTTATGAGCCTGAAGTAAGTTTCAAACTGTCCATTTGTTTTGACTTCTTTATGACAGGATGAGATTTCAATTGAATAAATGTTATCTTGTGACTGCACAATTTTTACCATTTAAAAGTCTGTATGAGTTTTGCAAACTATTACAGAATTGTTGGCCAGTTTACAAATAAGGTGTATTGTTTCCAATTGTAGTTAACATCTGTCATTTTGACTTATGCGAGCCCACCGTTCAAGTCAGTCAAGCAAAAGATGGCTAAAATACCCCTTGCTGGCTACTTTTGGCAAAATTTTAGAAGCCAACACTTGAATTTTTCTCTCTACATTTTAGTTTAACATTTTTTTTGGGACAAAAAATGAGGGTCAAACCCTCACCATTTTACTTCTATTTTGGCATGTTGATTTTAATTAAAGATGTTTTGTAGAATTAGATAGATTATTATTTATTTATTTAAAGGAATAATATTGGAATTGCTGCCCTTGATTATTTTGATTTAAGCAACATTCTTATTGTCAGAATGGTGGAGCTATTGATATTACGGGTTCACCTACTGAGAAAGCTATACTTGGCTGGGGTGTTGAGGTATATTTCTTTCTTATATGATTTCCTAAATTTCATGTTTACCTTTTCGAACTTGTGATATGCACTATTTTTATAAATATGTCTTTCTACAATTACTGAGTTATCCATTGCAGAAATTTTATTAAAAGCATCCAAAGAAAAAGGTTAAGCTGAAAAATGCCAGAAGACTGGCCTTTTTGCTGTTGCAGTGGTCTAGAATTATATACTCCTTGTACTCCTGATGGCTTTAATATTTTAAAATTTTAATTATTGCAGTTAAAAATGAAATTTAATGAGGTTAGATCAAAATCTTCGATTATTCATGCCTCCCCTTTCAACTCAGAAAAGAAGCGCGGTGGTGTGGCTGTTCTTGTGGTAAGCCTCTGATGCTTTTTTTTTTTTCTTCTGTATATGCAGGCTTTTATCCATGCCTGATCGGTACTGTTGGATCTGATATGGTTTGAGATTAACCAAAAACAAGTAAAAACCACCCAATTGAGACTTGGTTAGTGGGGTCAAGTTTGGTGGGTTTTATCAAACAAAAAATAGTGTTAGTGTTAGAAGTATAGTACATACAAGGAAAAAAAAATGCTCTAATAAACAATAATATAAGCCCTAATTTAAAAAATTAACTAAACAACAAGGTGTTGCTTTATTTTTATATTTATAGATCACACAAATCATTTTAAGAGAAATCATGTATTGCATTCAGGTTGGGTTTTAACACTTTTACTAGAATAATTTCAAATTCCATTTTGAAAATTGCTTTGTCAGTTGATCAAACTTCAATCTGTATTCTGTACATAACCAATCAGATTATTAATCCCTAATTTCTCAGGTGGGGTAAGTTCTGTCAGATGGGTTGGTTGGATTATTTTGGTTATATATGCACAACCCTAATTTTGCATTCTTATATATATATGTTTTTGCATTTCTTTGCATGCCAACTCACTTCAAATTAATGTAGGGTGATTCAGATGTACATGTGCATTGGAAAGGAGCAGCTGAGATTATACTGGATCTATGTACCAGTTGGATTGATGCAAGTGGCACAAAACATGACATGACTTCTCATGTGGTATGTCTTGCTCTTGGCTAGTATTTATGTACAGCTGCTCTGGCCTTAGCGGGGTATCTGTCAGGCTGTCAAATGTTGGTTTGCAACATCCTTTGTGAAAAACAAGTCATGCTTTACAGTCTTTTTATTTACTGGGTAATGAACCCATATAATTCATCATAAGTTAGCCTGAACACTAAAATGTACACACCAGTACTGGAAGTTCTTGGTGAATACATTTAGATTAGAGCATGCAGAGCATTATCTCTCGTCAAGATTTTTATTTTTATGTTTTCTTTTCCAACCAGCTGATAGTATAGTCAGGAAATTCTAAACATTGCAAATTGGCCCGAAAAGACAAACTGGAAAATTTAGAAGAACTATATTTCATACCCAACAAGACTAGTTTAAGAAACCAAAATAACAAAAAATAGTTCTGTACTGAATAGTGCACACTATACCATTTTACATCAGTTTGTCTTGATGCCTGATGACAAATGCAGTGACGGACCTGCTTGATGCACCAGTACATAATAAATCATGGTCTCTGATCCCCTCTCTCCTTGGCCAAAAATAAATTTACTTTCCAATTTTTTTTTTTTTAGATATGCTAGATAGCGGCTATCTAGAGAACTTACTTTCCAAGTTGATCCCCAAATCTCTCTTAACTAAATTACTTGAGTGGACCATCACCATCAAAATGCTATCCCAAAAGGATAAATAATGAACTAGAAAAAAATCCAATACTTCCAGACCTATTAGAACAATAGTCTCTATGTCTATATTTTCTTTTTCTTTTATACAAGTTTTGTGTTATTAGGAGAAATTTAAGAAACAAATAGAAGACATGGCGGCTAAGAGTCTTAGATGTGTAGCTCTGGCATACAAACCTTTAGATCTAAAAGAAGTCCCGAATGAAGAACAAAGAGACAATTGGTCTTTACCCGAGAATGACCTTATTCTTCTTGCCATCGTGGGTATGAAGGTAAAGTTTTACTACCAAATTATTGAATTTTGTTAAATCGATCATTGTGTTCTTTGCTTTGAAATTGACAACAAAGTCTTGAGGCATTACTGTAAGTTCTCAAATGACAATTTAAATTAGAAACAGTACTATAAGTTAAAGTGAGTGTTTTCAAAATTTATTGAATGTTTAATTTCAAGAAAAGGCTTTTCATTGGCTATAGTTCGTTTATTGGTGGTTTGATATTTGAAAGTAATTTCCAATATTTTATTGATACATAATACAATTGTGCACACTGGCTGGAAATGGTTCTCATTTTTATCATTCAAGGGGCCGTATAATCATGTGATATTTTATTTTGAATAAGATTTAAAATAAGAAAGCAAGATATAGAAATCAAAATTCAAATCCAGGAGCTATTAATTTCTAGCTAGATTTGTGCTGACAGTTTTCAATCTGTGTCCATACAAATTTTGTAGGATCCATGCCGTCCTGGTGTGAAAGATGCTGTTCTTTTGTGCACTAATGCAGGAGTAAAGGTAATAATGCCCCTTGAAACTAAGGTGTCCTAATCTATATTCTGTTTAAATGTTCATTTTCTGACTAACTACAAGTGTAAACTCATTTTTTCCTTTATTGTGTTTGATTTGTAGGTGCGTATGGTGACAGGAGACAACCTTCAAACTGCGAAAGCTATTGCCTTAGAGTGTGGTATACTCGCAGAAAATGAGAGAGCAGATGACGTCATTATTGAGGGAAAGGTTTTTCGTGCCTTGACTGATGAACAGAAGGAGAATACAGCAGAAAAAATCAAGGTAGATGTTGGCAATTAATCTTCATTCTGTTGTTTTCCCCTTTATTCAAAGAAAATGCATGCATTCCAAAACCACACATCAGAAAATCATGTATACTCTTGCAACAAGAAGTATCTAAGTGTCTTATATGTTTCCTTATGTAACTTATATAAATATCACGTAAGCTCCTTCTCTCCTTTCTGTTAAAGCACCAATATTACCATAACTTTTTAATGACATCACAAGTACAATAAATAACAAGAAACAAGGACACTTAGGGCATGTTCACAGTTAACAGGGAAGAGAAGTTACTGACGATGATGTTTCTCTGACCTGACTTGTGGCACCATGGAGTCCTGTCTGGTGGTTTTGGTCAGCATATTGTTGTCTGACCAAACTGGGCATGCTTTTTGTCCTGTAAGAAGGCTGGTGCGTTTTGGTCACATATCATGGTCTGACCAAACCAGACCGGCTTTCAGACCAACACGTTCATCGGAATTTCTCGAATTACTCAAGATTGTATCTGGTCTGACCTGATTTTTCTGTTTCAATAAGATCTCATAGATCTTAAATACTGTCATATTTTACTAATCCTCTTTCAAAGCCTATAGATAAATTTTTTAGCTTCTGAAGGCTTTTCTGTGCATGAAATGTTAAAAAAAAACCTAGAAGTTCTAACTTGTAATGGTAACTGGTTAGGTGATGGCAAGGTCTTCTCCAAATGACAAGTTGCAGCTTGTAAAAGCATTGAAAAAGAGAGGTCATGTAGTAGCTGTCACTGGAGATGGCACCAACGATGCTCCTGCTTTGCATGAGGTTGGTTTTTTTTTTTTCTTTCTCTCTTAGATGGAATAATTGATACACTAAACAGTTTACTTTTCTATATTGGACATATCATGCATACCCCAAAACTTTGGGTTATCTGTTTTCTCCCGTTGCTATTTCTATGTTGGACATATCATGCATACCCTGAAACTTAGGATCATCTGTTTTCCTCCCGTTACTATTTCATGTATTGGACATATCATGCATATCCCAAAACTTTGGATTATCTGTTTTCCTCTTGTTACTATTTCTGTATTGGACCTATCATGTTTTGTAAAGGCCCACAATGTTTCTGAAATATTCTTTTCTCAAAATATTCGTTTTTCAAATATTCAGGCAGATATAGGTCTAGCTATGGGGATTCAAGGGACTGAAGTGGCCAAGGAAAGCTCAGACATAATTATCCTTGATGACAACTTTGCTTCTGTTGTCAAGGTACAATTTAACTATCTTTTTTTACTTTTTTATTATTATTTTAAATTTCATAATTCATTAAATAAAACTTAGATCCTCGTATACTATAGGTCTTGAGGATTACAAAACTTGCATTAAATGTTATATGAAGCCTTGAATATACTCCTTATGCTATTAAATACTAAGCCAAAAGAGAAAGAGTTGTGATCAGTATTTTTAATGCTATAATCTAAAACTTATTTGTTTTTATTATTTTGGTCTGTAGGTTGTTAGGTGGGGCCGATCTGTTTACGCAAATATACAGAAATTCATTCAATTTCAACTGACAGTTAATGTAGCGGCTCTTATTATTAATGTGGTTGCCGCTGTTTCTTCTGGAAATGTCCCTCTTAATGCTGTCCAGGTAATAATTACAGCTTCCACACAAAAATTGAAAAGAAGATAAAACAATTGGAACAAAGCCCAATCAAGCATTAGGCCATCAAATTGGGAAGGGAATCTTATAATTGGGATTAAGCCCCATCAAGCTTGATTGTTGAAGACATTTGTGGAATTTGATCTAGCCTGATACATTTATAGAGCAAACCACACATAGTGTTTGATCAGTACGTTCATGACTCATGGACCCACCAAGCAATCCCCTTGAGTTGGGAATGCGAACTCCAATTTCCAGCAGGATGAATAAATTTACTTATAAGTGGTTCTTGAAAGGTTTATCAAGGGGACAGAGCTGCACTATTTCCTTGGTGCGTAATAAGATTGTGAATCTACCTCTCTTGGTGTGTATTGAGTCTTGACTTCAACAAGTTAAAATGCCAACTGGACTGGATCTGTTAGTAGAAAGATTTTCTTGGTTTTTCACTTTTATTAATATTGTTTACACAATCGTTTTTAGTTGCTATGGGTGAATCTCATAATGGACACGCTTGGTGCTCTTGCATTGGCGACTGAACCACCAACTGACAGCCTCTTGAATAGGCCGCCTGTTGGTCGCAGGTTAGATCTCCAGCGACCCTGAATAAAAAGCTATAATTTATTACTTGCACATCTCCTTGTGAAATTGTTCACATAGTAAGTCACATTAACTAGTTAAACTGACTTTGTTCACATACAAGTTTCATGAACTAGTTAAAATTTTACAGAAAATTAATCATGTTAGTTAAAAAGGTTTATTCAAGAAAAAACTTTCAGCTAACAATTTTTTTGTATAGGGAGCCTCTAATCACAAACATAATGTGGAGGAACTTAGTAATTCAGGTAATATTCAATTAAAATAATTATCTTTGAACAAATATCGTAAAATCAGAAAAAAAAAAAAATTGTCTTGATTTCTGTTAAACAAGGCTCTCTTTCAAGTGGCGGTACTCTTGACACTCAACTTTAAGGGAAGGAGTCTTCTTCAACTGAACAATCATCCGATGACCGAGGCGAACAAAATAAAGAACACATTTATTTTCAATACCTTTGTTCTCTGCCAAGTACTCTCTTTTCTCCTTCATTTTGTCTTAATCTAGAAATTTCAATCTTAATATAACGATACTCTCTTTGATTTTCTTTATTTTTATGTTATATAGCGGTTCCCCAATGATTAATACTATCTGTAATTAAGCCCATTCAGTTATTAATTGTACCCTAATTTTCTAATTAAGCTTCAGTTTGTACCAAAGCACATAACAAGCTAAGGAACAAGAAAAATGAAACCTCTTCTCTCTCTGAAAAAAACGAAAGAAAATGAAACTCATATAAGGAAAGAAAAGGTAACTAGTAGCAACCCCTCACAATGAGGCACACAAAACCCTCCCTCCTAACATGGGTGAAATTGAATGTTGAACAAGTACAGGTAGTGTCTTTTTTTTTTTTTGGCTTACTGTGTTTGCAAATGTATTGATATATGAAATTCAAATTTACCTTTTTTAATTAGGTATTCAATGAGTTTAATGCAAGGAAGCCAGATGAATTGAACGTTTTTGATGGAGTGACAAAAAACCAACTCTTTGTGGGCATTATCAGCATAACTGTTGTGTTGCAGGTTTTGTTGCAGAAAACACCTTTTTTAAATATATTTTGTGGCAACATAAAAAAATTTGTATCTGAAAAGAGAGGATTCAATGAAGAGATAGTTTAATATGCACCATAGTGCATAGAGCATTCTATGCACCACGGATTTTTTCAGGGATATTTTTATAAATTGACAAATCTAATTTAGCCAATCTAATCTACATAATAAAATCTCATAGGAAACCAAATTTTATAATTTTTGAAATTTTATTACTATTTTTTTCGAATTTTTTATAACTGCCATTTTTGGAATATTGTAAATAGTAGTTTGTTTCCAAAAATGGCAAGTTAAAAAAAATTCTAAAAAAATAGTAATAAAATCTCAAAAATTGTAAAATTTGGTTTCCTATGAGATTTCAATATATAGATTAGATTGGTTAAATTAGATTCGTCAATTTATAAAAATACCCCCGAAAAAGTCCGTGGTGCATAGAATCTCCTATGCACTATGGTGCATATTAAACTTTCTCTGAATGAAACTGCATATTTTGTTCTCAAATTTTGGAATGTTACAGGCCATAATTATCGAGTTTCTTGGAAAATTCACTTCAACTGTGAGGCTTAGCTGGCAACTCTGGCTTGTTTCTATTGGCATTGCTTTTGTTAGGTAAAGAGACTTACATTTTACCTTTTTCCATTCTATTATAATTGTGCATATGCTTGAAGATGTCTGAAACCAAGATTCTTTGGTGATTTGAGTATTTACTTCTGGTAGATGTACTATAGAAATTCTGATATTGTTGATTATGTTCAAAAGGATGGTAAAATTATTTTTGGCTTACTGTACTTATGAACAGAAAACTTCTATTTATACATGAATATAATACTTCTATTTTTTTTCATTTGCTTATTGAGCAGTTGGCCCCTGGCATTTTTGGGGAAGTTCATCCCAGTTCCTAAAACTCCCTTGAAAGATTTGATTTGCAAATGCTGCCCCAAAAGGAGAAAAGGTACTCCACATTTTTGTATGTCAGTGCATAAAATTGCTTGGAACATTTTTGCAGAAGTTATGGATTAACCTAGTCTATTATCATGAAGTTAAATGAAAATCAAATAAAGAACCAAAATATAGCAGGAAGAAGGGGCATTTGGTTGGGTAAACCAGTTTAGGTTTCATTTAACTAGCATAGTCCTTTTACTCAACCAACCAGTTATACATATGGTAATGTTATATTATTATTGGTCTTTGTTAGTTCCTTACTGCGTAACTGGATTCTTGAGTTCCTATTTAGCCAGTTTAGGTTTGGTAGGATACTTTAGGGTGGTAAATACTGTTACAATGTAGTAAGTATTGGTTCCTAGCTCTCTCTACTACATGTCTGCTGCAGTGCTGCTGCATGGGCACAAGGACATAGTACACTAGTACTGATGGTAAGATGTTTCCCTAAACTGGTGGTACTAATTCAAATTCATAAATTCAATCGTCTTTAACAGCTGCTGGGAAATCGAAATCTGTTGAAGAAGGAGCGGATACCAATTTGGTCTAGAACTTAACTTCTGATGATTTGTACAGTGTAAACCGGAAAGAAACAACAACTAAAATTGAAGATTACAAGGTACTAACGCAAGTAGGTTTATTTTAGCATAACTTTGTTTTGGCTTTCCAGTGCTTTATTTTTATTTTTCTTCTTAATCATATACAAGTAAAGAAGAAAAGTAAAATTGTAATTAGTTTTCTATTGTCAGTTTCTTGTGAACACTGCTTTTATTTTGTTGTCAACGTTGTTATCATTTTCTGATTTTTTTTTTTCTTTGTTTTGATTCTTGGTGAGGAATTTCTTAATGGAATTTAGATTAGTTTCAAATGATTATATTGGGTAAATGTTGCCATGGTTTATGACAACAAATTTAGTTATTTGACTGGATGGTATTATATGTGCTTAAATCTTGCCTAACTGAACGCTCGAGACTTGGTATTTTTCTTTTCAATATATCTTTTTATATTATAGTACAAATTCTCGACATTGCCTTTAATTTACAACTTGGCGATTTTTCTCGAATTAAATATCTCCTCTGCAAAACTTGGATTGTTATGGATGCGTTGATATTTATTTTATTTTAATAAATTCCATAACATTTTGTATAAAATCAGATGGTTCTGAGTGGTTGACAGTCTTGCATCTACATGGCACTTGTGTCAGCTTAATGTTGCAGTTAACATGAAGAAGATGATTTCTGTCAATATATACATAACTCGTCGGCACAAATTTTGATGCACCGAAGTTGATTTTGACGCATGAGTATATAGTACTTATATTGATTTATCTAAATGTGTTAAGAAATTAAAACTTATATAAGGCTCATGCTTTGCTAAACATATGATACTCTTTTTGCTAACTATGTATCCGGTATTTAATATTTTTAATTCGTGCAAAATGACACTTGTCATAATCAATCTGAATCGGACCGATTCTGTTAAATATGTGTATGTACAACATTCTTTCCATTTAGTGTGATTATACATGACTGAAGCTTTTTTTATCATTTCGTATAGATAATCCATATTGATGCATGCAATTCGCGCTGACAAATCGATAACAAAATATCCAGAGTATGTTATGAGCAAATTCAACATCTGACTCACTAGATAGTCACTATCTAGTTTATCCAAAAAAATTGAACATCTGACATTAGGTGTATCTTCTTACATTCGATTGGTCTAATATTACTCATTAAGCCACCGAGCCAAAACTTATTATACTAGTCAATGCTCGTTTGACTAAAGCGAAAACAAATGCAATGTGAAAGGTCAGAATTTTTTTTTTATCGGAGTCAACAATTTGCCTTGACCAGATTACAGGAAGACCTCCAGGCATGTCGTGCATCTGCCTCAGAAGATCCTGGCAATAAAGTCAGAACCTTGGTTGCCGGGAGCTTGAACTGTTTTATCAAACCTAGGTCTTTCCTATTCCACGCTATCATCCCAGGGAGAGAGGACCAGAGGCGAGGGACAAGGTCTGACTAATATGTATAGTAAAAGTATATAAATCGCAGTAAAATTATTTGTATGGTACTTTTTAGGTTATCTCTCTGTTACTAACTTGGTTATCTCAAGAAATAAAGATCATATTAATTTTTAGAGTTAATTATAAAATACAAATAAAAAAATTTCTTAACAGGTGTGTTTGAGTACAAGTTCTGTTCTCTGTTTTTGCCGCATTCAAACACACTCCCTATTCGCTTTTCATTCTCAACTCGCTACTGACAACTCTGATCAGATAAAGTCGGCTTGAATCAGATGAAATCAGACGGCTGACATAAATTGCTTATCAGAGTTACAGCCAGCGGATAATGACTCAGCACTCAATTCACGAGGTGCAGTCAATTCGCACTTAGATTGCACTCCATGCAATGCACTAATCATCAATTCATTATGTACTATGCATGCAATTCATGAGTCATGACTCATCATGTTGGACTTCTCCCGTACAGTTTTTCTTCGGTATCTGTCCCTTATAAATTCATTGTATCCTTTTCCAAGGAATCTAGCCACCTACAACATTACTATTACAAAAAATAAGAATACAAAATTTATCTGAATTTATCAACTACACTAACGGATTTTATGCCATTCGAATGCAATTTATGCACACACATTTGTACCTATCGTCAATCAGAAACTTCGAATAAAAGGGAAAAAAAATACAAAGTTCCACATTATTTTATAAAGTAAAAAAAAATAGTTTTATTTAAATTTAAAATATGACGGTCATCTCTAAGTAATGCAATTACTCATTTGCATCTTACATCTAATTTTGAATTCAGCATTGACTGAAGTTAAATGGATTGCGTTGGTCCTTCATGCTTCAGAAATGAAAATTTGGACATATTGGGCTCGTTTGGGATGAGTGGAATAGGCCAATTTCTAGGAATAGCCAATTCCTGAATTTTTCATCCAAACGGTTTTGGAATAGCCAATTCCATTCCTAACACAATTTTCAATAACACTCTTCCCAACAACACTTTTCTCTCTACTTTTTCATACTTCCCAACGCTATTCCTAAACTCACCGTCTAAACAACATTTCTAATTCCCGAAATAGCCAATTCCTCCAATTCCTGTGAATAGTATTTTTCTCTAAATTTATGCTATTCCTACCCTATTCCTAACCATCCCAAACGACACCAAAGCACATAGAGTTATTTTAAGATGGGGACTATTATTTTTTTTAATTCCCACTTCGTGATTTGTCTAAACATCCATAAACATATATTAAGAGCAGATCAAACCAGTTTAGATTGAAAAGTAGATCCCCTCCAGCATAATAATTTTAAATATTTCCATGTTGTAGCATGTGCATTTCCAAGGATAAATACAAAAAGTCCATGGTTACCTCAAATTATTTAATAGTTTGGTTGGTACGTACCTCACGTTCTGGACTATTAACTAGATCAGCACCGAGAAAAACAAAGAAAAATCATAATCTTGGACAAAGGAAGAGATAAATGGAAGATACTCTTTAATCATGTGCATTCCCTGTTTCTTGAGCACTGTGCTAATTTCTGTTCTTTTCTTCTAAATTTTTGTTTATAACCATTTTATTTATTCAGTAGTATCATTGAACCTTTTTTTTTACCAGTAAAATTCAACCTATCAGCAATTTTATAGCTACCAGCAACAACATCCCTAGTACCTACTTTAGTTAGGAAATAATAAATATAAATTCAGAACAAGTAGCAGTAAGAGGTCGGCAGAAGGCAGATATTGTATGCAGTATGCACAGATAAGTGAGGGCTCGTTTGGATTGCCTAGGAATAGCCAATTCCATTCCTAAGTTTTTCATCCAAACGATTTTGGAATAGCCAATTACATTCCTAACACAATTTTCAATAACACTCTTCCCAATAACATTTTTCTCTCTACTTTTCACGCTTCCCAACGTTATTCCTAAATAGCCAATTCCAAACAACATTTTCAATTCCTAACTCACCATCCAAACAACATTTTCAATTCCCGAAATAGCCAATTCCCACAATTCCTGCGAATAATATTTTTTCCTAAATTTATGCTATTCATACTCTATTCCTAACCATCCCAAACTACACCAGAGAACTTAGAGAGGGAACACTTTTTTTTGTCTCTCTGTTTTTTTTTTTTTTTTTTTTTTTTAAAAAAAAAACAAACCTAGGGGTTAGAATGGTAAAGTTTGCAAGTCATTAATTGATCCAACAAAATGCACAATTCACTAGGATTGTATTAATTGCAGCCGTGCAAAGATGTACAATTTTTTAATACAACATGAGCATGATGTCCCATTCCAAATGCACTACATATCTCCATAAAAGAACAAAAAAATATTTTAATTATAGTTCCCAAAACTCTTAATTGGGGACTGCTTAACAAGATTCTAACTAGTTCAAAACAGAATGGTAAACATAACTTAATCTAACTATTTTCTTCCCTGCCAAGAATATAAAACCCTACTCTACCCCTTCTTGCCCTAGATTAACATCATAATTCTTTATGGTTTCCATGATTATTTTTATTCCCCTTAAATTTTTCACAGTATTCAGTACAGTTTTTTTTCTTTTTAAATTACCATGCAATAATGTAGGTCAGTACACTTTCCTTTTTCTTTTTTTTTTTTTTTGAGTTCTTCTACTCGGAGCTTTCTTCAAGTCCTTTACAGACCAAGAAGTACATAATACAGAATTGTGATTGGTAACGCAATAAGCATCCCGAATATAACCCTGAAAAAAAAAAAAAGAACTATCGATAAATCGAAATGTTCCGAGTTGTGCATTTACCAAGTTAGGAAATTTGACGGAATTAAATTGAAATTTGCTTACGCTGTGCTAAGAATTTGTGGATGGCAATTGTACTCCTTGGCAAAAACAAACGGTACGATTCCTTGGGGAAGAGCAGCCTGCTCCAATGACATATATAATTAGCTGTCTGTCCTTATAAAAATATTTGTTAACGTCTCTTGGCATAACAGTAAAAGAATAATTCGTAATAAATTGTATTTTTACATGGTTTATATATATATATTCTTTGTTCAAATCTTTCTACCACTTGAAAATGTATTTGAAATTATTGAGAAAAATTAGCTATGGTGTATATATCTAATTTATATGACACATGCATTTGATACCTTCGAAAGTTTTTTTTTTTTTTTTTTAACTAAACTTATTCTAATGGTTGCATTTAAAACAATAAGTTCTTTGGCTTGCATCAATATTGTTTCCAGAATATTATCTATTTTTTTTTTCATCGGCAATTGTTTTATTGAACCGATTTAAAACATACCTGAACAATAGCAACATGGAGGAGCACTCCACGAAGGCCAATGGCGATAGAAGTTGCTGTTATCACAGCCGGACCTGTGAGAAACCTAACTGCCATTGAAAATGCCGCGACAGATTTACCACATGAGATGATCTTTGGTTGCAATGCCATGAAGAGACCTAAGAAATCACATAAAAATTTAGAATAATATATGCTTCTTGCGTTGTTTTATTTTGCTCATATATATATGCATGTGAATTATGTGACCTTATTCTGCATAATGACATATTATATACTGCGAAATATTAAAAGTAGAAATAAATGTCCTCTGCTCTACTTATTGTAATAATTTTATGCCTTTTTCAAGAAAGAAAAAACTATCTTGTTTGGACATTTGTGAAAAAAAAAGGATCATGTACCTAAGCTAAACATAGCCATCCCAAGACCTGCGTCTGAGAGAATTGAAATGGAGCCCTTGATTATTGTTGGCATCTCGATGTTCCACCTGAACATCAAATTTTATAGTTAATTTGCATTTTCACAACAGGAAGCAACGTTGTTGATATATTATATATTGTATTTAACTACTTTGGTCGGCATGCAAATATACAAAAGAATATATATTTTGATGGATAATGAACGAATTTGAGAACAAGCAAGCTCAGGCACAGAGCATTGTAACATGTTATAGACAGGCTTCTAACTTTGCATGTGAACACATGCACTTCTCCAAATAACTCGGTTCGTACCTACTCCTAATATAACAAAAAGAAGTCATTTAAACCACAAGCAATCTAACATATACAGAATGAAAAACTAGATTTGGATCTAAACACAGCTAGCCCAAGTGGGGAAAAAAAATTGTTTAAAGGGTTGCACATGTGGTCTCATGACCGAATGTTGTTATTTGTATAAGAATGTCCTTAACTACTACCCTAATGAGCCAATCCAGTCGCACATCAGATAATTATAAATATATGATAAAGAGAGTACATTTTTTTTTTCTCAAATTATTGAAACAAGAGGACAATGGTACGATCTTATTTAGATTTGGGAACTTTTAGTTACTAATAGACTAGCTGATATAAAAAAAAAAAAAAAAAAAATTACACAGAGAAAATTAAGAAGAGAAGTAGGAAAAAAGAGGATTCAAGATTAATTTCATTGGAAAAGGAAATACTTCAAAGAAAACCAATCGAGACACAGGTAACATGTACTGTTTATAATTGAATAATCACTTATTAAGTTATAAAACTAAGTGTGGTTAAACTTACTGACGAAAACCTTATACGTACCTGAATGATACTAATGACCATATTAGACCCAAGAGGCTTGAGTAAGTGTTAGGGTTTCTAATGAGCTTTCTCCAAACCATGATTAATATAAGTCTAGTCATGACACTAGTCGGCGGCATCTGGTGGTTGGTCTCCACCAGACCTGGCTGTGCAGCCATTCCCTTGTCTAGTCCCTTTTTTGGAGCCATGTATGGTGATCCATTTGTCGGAAACTTTGCAGTAGGGCTTCTAGATCCATCCTCGATATCTACCTCCGCATTCATGCCCGTCTTCTTTGTCGGGCTATTGTTTCCACTTGATGCATTCACGCCTGACGGTTAGCTCAAAAGAATTTATACAGAGATCAGACCATGCAACAAAATCATAGTTAAGAAGGAAAAGTATTAGCGAGATTCTTATTCGCCCTATGTATGTATAGGTAAGAAGGAAAAGTATTAGCGAGATCAGACCATGCAACAAAATCATTAGGTAAGAAGGAAAAGTATTAGCGAGATTCTTATTCGCGCTATGTATGTATAGGAACATGCATGAATGATGTAAATTTTTTTAAGGTTGAATGATGTTAAACTTTTAATTTTCAAAGGTACACACAGAAATGTTTTCTGAATAATTTTATGTCATACCTTTTGGGGTTGGGATATTATCGATAGCACCAAAATCAGTCGAAGCTGCTCTATTGACAGCATTCCTCATGTTAGCCTCAGATACAGGAGAGGCACTTGAGCTCCAAACAAACATATGCAACTCCTTGTTTGAATTTGAGTTAGACCCACCCAATTCTTTCTTCTTTGTGGACCCCGTCGACAAGCCAGATAGTACCGGGTTTGGTGCTGGATACGATGATGTTATTGTGGTGGTATATAATTCGCTGCTTTTGCTATTATTTTTATTTTTCATCTTTTCATCATCCTGTCCTGGTGCAGCCACTGGGTTTGGGCTTGCAAGTTTGCTAGAGAACATGGCATAGAAGTCAGTCTGGTTGAAGCTTGAGGCACGAGGGGTCGGTTCACGAGAGGTCTGGAGAGAGTAGATCTCAACACCTGTCAGGTTAGAGGCCCGGGGAGTCATAGACATGGCAGAGCTCATGCCATGCAACTTGTTGTTGTATGAGGCGACTGATCGTCCCACTGTTGAGTTGGAGGCTGACTTCCGGATTACCACATGAACCTTAATTTGAAGGATCCAAAGCCTTTATAGATAATTGTTTAATTCCTTGTAACAATGAAAAATGAGCAAACTTTTTCAAAGTATTATATATGCAGCTTCAAGACAAGATCAAGTGTCCTGAAAGGCTGCATATATATATGCTTACAAAACAAGGAAACTTCAATATATTATTTTTCTAGTAGGATACTAAAATTAACAATATTTCATTTGAAATATTACGTAGTACTTGTCTACATCTATTTTTAATTCTGACAAGTGACTATAAATCAGTGAGCTTCTTTATCAAACCGTTAGCACCTATGTATTTCTAATGAACGTCCTATCTAGCAGAATTTATATTTTGCATAAGAAAAATTTACCTTGCCATCTCGGCCGACCTCAGCATCAGCCTGAAGTGCTTCCCTTCCGTTGAGAGAAACAACATCTGAGTCGACACGGAAGGAGGATATAGCAGCACCAATATCAGGTGGGAATTGCTCAGAGATAAGTGACTTTGCCCCACGATACTCAAACAAAAACAGCATCAGTGTGTACCTATTTTGTTTATAAAAATATATAATTATTTCTTCTCCCATATATCAGTTTGTACAAAGAAGACCATTTTCTGAATTTTAACTTCAGGAATCACTGCGCACTTAGTTATGTTGTTATATATTTGGTTATGTTGGATCAAATCATAATTCATAACACTAAAGCACTGATGAAAATATCTTAAACAATATTTTTCTAAAAAGTAATCAGAAGATCGACAATTATAAAGATGCAACTAGTCGGTTTGAAAATTCAAAATTACCAGATCACACTCTGAAGAACAACGATCTGGACCATCAGTGATCCTGAAAAATCACCATACATTGCACGAAGCAACGGGATTCCCATCACAAGTGTGTTCGGCAGCGTCGATAGCGAGAATAGAGTGATCACCCAGTCCAAACTGTATCCATAGAGAGAACACATAAAAGAATTAATAAAATATATGATATATCCAAACCTATATGTAAAATTGTTTAATTTCTTAGAAAAAAGTTTAGTTAGGATGGAAATGCAAGAGAAAAAATTTTCAAGGGTCTTTCTCAAATTATGCAAGTTGAGCTCCTTTCTGTAAGTAATCTAAAAATATGAAGATTTTCTATGAGGAGAGATCTTTCTTGTAATAGGTGAGTTCGTATGTGCAATTGCATAAAAAGACGGACTATCAATTAGTGCAAGCAATAACTTGATACGTCTACTATAAGTACAGAGTACCCTTCAAAACGCGCCTTCCATTATTGTACTTGTCCACGAGAAAGTTTACTTTCCGTGAGTAATGAACAATAAATGGTTGAAGTTGAACAAAAAAGCTGAAAGGATCTTAAAAAGTAGTACTAAATATTTATAACTTACCGATGCTGCATTCTAATAAAGTACGAGAATAATGGATTAGTTTCCAAAAGCGCACCCCCGTGGCCGTGATCAAATTTAGTAGAAGCTAAATTTGAGTTTTATTTTATTTGAGGGTTGTGATATTGGTGTATGTTCTGACAAGCTTCTACTTTAAAAAATAAATTATTCAAAACTTGTAAATTCAACATCATGAAAAAATTATTTCTCCTTGCAGTTTAATTACATTAACATGCAAAAGCTATAGCTAGATTGTTTGCACACATGCTTGGTTTGCATACCTGCTTCCTTTGCGAGGTGAGAAGTTATGCCAGAGAAATAGCGCTGTCAGTATGACGACCTTTTGGAGCGAGTCAGCCGCAAGAAACCGGTAGCTCATGGTATAAGGGTTATTCATCGAAATAAAATGGAAGGATAGAAGTGGTACAGCAAATACAGCAACAAACCGGTTGATGCCTGCACACTGCTGAGGTGTGAAAATTCCCCACCATCGCACTGACCCAAATGCAAGAAACATCGCCACGTAAAGCGGCACCATTGCGGCCAACACGTCATATATGTCTTTCCCTGTGATCATTTTGTAATTCTTTTACTTTCACTCTTTTGCTATTGTTCAATTCAGTTGTGAGAGAAGTGGAGCCTTAGAGAGAAAGAGAGAGGATATGAGAGCGGTCTTCTTAGTTTGTGGAGTTTCTATCCATTTGGTCTGAAGGGGATTCAATGTGGAGAAGGGGCATAGAGAGGGAGGGAGACAGAAATGTGGCTAGAGTGGCAAGGTATAACAAGACAGAAGAGTATTTAGAACAGACGACTGAGAGAGGGAGGGATCAAGGTTAAGGGTCTGAAATGAGTTTAAATTAGATTAAGCGCAAGGGAATCCAAGGAAGCAAGTTGAAGTTTTATTTTTGTGCAGATCACTGATAAATTTCAAGCTGCTTGAGTTAAAACTTAAAACACTTCCTCAGCTAGACCTAGACAGCTTAGGCGACACATGCTGACCGGCCTAATAACTTAAAGGTGATAAAAGAGATGTATTTAATTAATCTGACAGATAAAGATAGTTGATCGGAGTTTATATTACCGTTGTAAATTATAAAATGGTTTTATTTTAAGATCAACAGTTGACTTTCAGTTTACCGAGAAAAACCGCACGGTTAACAAATTATGTAATTGCTGATTCAATTAATGCATAACATGTATCCTGCAAAATGCCTCTCTGCTTCTAATTACTAATAAAAAAAAAACACTTACTTCGATAACTCTCCTAAAAGAAACATTATATTCCCAAAAGACCTTTAACTATTAAGAATGTATTTTTTTTTTAGGGTCTATTAAGAATGTATTTGAATGCATAACAATTGAGAATTGAGAAAACTCAAATATGAATTTGGTAAATTAGTCTATGTTTGAATAGGGAATAACGTTTAAGCGGCATGTTGAAAATATAGCATATTCACGATAACCAATCCACTCAGTTATAAAGTATAGCAGGAAAAGATAATGTGGATCTATTTGCGAATACGAAGTATGTTTAAATGCTATATATCGAAACAGAAAACAGAGTATTTATTTGTTATTCATTTCATTCTCACATCATCATAGGATAAAATAAAAATGTACAATACCCCAATCCCTTCTTCTTTCTTTTTTTTAAAAAAAAAAAATCTTGGCAAGCATGCTATTATTTAAATGACATTTGGAGGCTTAGTAACTAAAATATACTCAAATATTAAAGAATAATTAGTATTTAAATTATTTTCTTAGTTAGGGCGGGTTCTAGTATTTAGAAAATAATATATAAAAGTATATCACAAGACGAGATGTAAACAGTGTTTTGTTAGAGTCGGACTCATTAAAGCTGGTCAGCATATAGCGTGTATATAAAATTAACATTAAAAAAGATTTTGCGCCACCTTTTACCCTGCCTTCAATTATCTTATTCCACTAAAATTAATTAATACGATTGCAATCACATATAAACATTTTCGAATAAATAATCATTATGTTATCAAAATAGAGTTATTGTCCTTTTAAGTAGTTAAATCTGGGTGTTAAATCGATTCCATTTAATTTCTATTTTTGAAATTCCAAATCGTACAGAACAAACGAATTCAGCTCTATATTGTATCTGTATCAGAGAAGTTATTAATAAAGCAAAAAAGACCTTCAAAGTTTTGAAAAAAAAAAAAAAATGAACTGCATCTCTCCCCAGTTTAATACAGAAAAATCTAATTGAATGCATTAAATTGGAAAAAAGGAGATCTTCGCTGAGCTTTTGCAAACTGTGTTAGGAAAACTGAAAGAAAATTCAGTACTACGTTGCTGGATTCATTTCCGGCATGTCATATCTTCCTATATGTATTTTAACCAATATTGTGTACAATATTATTGCAAATCCAAACACTAGTTTAGTGTTTGTAGTAAACATTCAATTAATTCATTGGTTGCTGACGGTTGTAAAGTGCTGCGAACCACAACATGTCATGACAGATCGCGATTAATTATGCAAAAATAGTTGCCGACCATAAAATTACGATTGGACTGAACTAAAAAATGATGTGATCTTAGTTCTTTGATTATATCTATTGGTTTTGCACCCTTTAATAATATAAACTAGTATATTATACTTGCTATTATTTTGACATAATTACATAGTTATTCATTCATCTCTATTTTCACATAAAGTTTCTGCTAGCTAGGAGGAGAAAGAGAAAAGAATAGAGGCATGGTTAATTAGACCGATATTCTGAAGATTACCATGAAAGCATAGGAAGAAGATTGATTTAGTAGTGTCATTTTAGCTACAATTAGGCACTAACAATGGCTGGTGATAACATTAAGATATCAAAATTTTCGTATTATTCTAATTAAAATTTACTTAATTTCACATAATTTACTTGTGTCCCACTAATTAATTAATGATGGCCGTCAGAAAAAATATCATTTACATTATTACATATAAGAAATTAGTATATCAAGCCAAACTAAGAAAATACCGACATTCCCATATATAAAATTTAATATATCATGCCAAACTAAGAAAGACTTGCTTTCTAAAACCAAACGCAGATGGCTTATCTTAAACAGTATCAAAGCAGAGAATGTCTTTAGTCCCCACAAAAATAGAAGAAGAGAAGAATATTTCAAAGGAAGTACAACAACCTCCTTGGCAATTATCGTACAAAAGTTTAATGGGGTCAGAAGGAAAAAGTGCAAGAAGACATGAGAAGTGAATGATGAATGAACGGAAGTGGGCCTAAATCTAGAGACTATATACAATAATATGTGGGCCTCAACCTGATGCAAGGTGAAGCTTTTTGCTTGCTGTTGGCAGTGCATTAAGATAGTATCAAGAACATGGAATGAGATCCTCTGGACGTTTTTACCGTGGACGTTTGGTGGACGGCTCAAGATCTGGACCGTCTGATTTAATCTCAATGGCTGTAAGGGAGCCCCGTGAATTCCACCACACCCGAAAAAAATATTGGCTCGAAAAAAATCAACCGTCTGATCTAAATCGAACGGCTCCGATCAAGACGTCCACTGGACGTTTCAAAAAAAACGTCCAGAGGATCCTGGTCCTCAAGAACATAGGTTACATACATGCTACGATGTTGAAATGTGTTAGGCTGCCAGGATACGATAGATACAGAGGCCTCAAGTCTATTGTTTTTTTTCGATAAACAGGCACTTAGCCAGCCTCAAGTCTATTGTAAAAACAAACAATAGAAAGAAAACAACAATTGAAGAATTTCAGAACAAAATTTTTATGATCACAATATATATTTATTAAAAGATAATTCTATTGTTGGATTTTTTTTTTTTTTTTTTTGTTTCCACCTCGTTTATATAAAATTTTTTTGAAAACCAATAGTTTGAATATATGTTTATAAGAACATATTTAGATTCAGAGAGGAACTTAGAAATTTATAAAAGGCAGTAGTAATTTTGACAATGAACAAAAAATTAGTTGAAAATATATAGAATAAAAGAAAAGTTTATAAAGAAGCATTTTTTCTTATCGAATAAATTCTCATTTCATTTTTGGACGACAGAAATGGGTACCCCGTCTCCTTCCCTAAATCCGCCGTTGTTTAATTTTTCAAATAGTTACTTGTTAGTTTTCCGCTTCGAATGTACATTCAGAAGGGACTTGATTTAAGTTAAAAAATACTAGTGATTGCATTCATTTACATTGTCCTACTGAACCTTTCGATATATATCTTTAGTTTTAGATGTCCTATTCCTAGCTACATTTTAGTATGTATTATAAGCGTTCAAAGCCTAGACAAGGGCGTTGCTTGAGTTTAAACAAATTAGTTAAAGTAATTTATTTTTTATGTATAAAAATAGTGGTCCAAAATTATATTTGTGTCTGAATTTGACTATAATATTAAATTTGATTGGAACTTGGTTTTGATATTGTGCTCATAACTTATTCAGCACTCCGGACAATAGGTGTTTAATCTGAACAGTTGCATACACATTATTATAGTATCCAATTTTATAAAATACGGAATATTGTTGCTATATCGACAAAAGAATTTAGAGGTCACCCCCACCTGACAGCTGCATCAAACGCAATAAAACAGAGCTCCTGAAAATAAGGCACTAGCTGGATCAATCCTATTCTTTGTGGCGTACTATATGGAACATGGCACGTTGTTAGTTACTTCAAGTGTGCAGCAGAGGATTTGAAGTTAATTAGAACTTCCAAGGATATGCTCTTTCCTCTTCCCGTGCTGATTTCAGTTACAGATTGCCTTTGAAGTCGCTTAAAAAAGCAATAATGCATCATACATGCTGCATGGAACAACAACGATAAAATAGAAGATGTTCGGTAAAGCACCACCAAAGTTGTTACTAAGTCAAGAAAGCATTAGTTAAAAAACAGTACGATAATGATAGCTTATTGAATGTTTTTCTTATTGTCCTAAAATATTGCATAATGTATAAATAATAGAAGATAATACGGAGGTAATAAACTTTAAGCACCTAACAGAGGATTAAACAATACTTGAGAAATTGGAATTATCTCAATTGTCAAATTGCGTCTTTCAGTAAAACTCTTTGAACATATTTTTTAAGATTTAGCGACAAAATTAACCATTTTTTCCTTTGGAATAGCCGCACTTTTGACCGGCTTACCATCAGCAATTGTTGACTTTATTTCTCGCAAGACAAACATGTTTAAGAGAAAGTATTATTTATGTTCTCTGTCTTTACGTTTTTCTTTTGAACAGTAAAAGTTGGGTTCTCCACCTTACCATCTCCAACGAATAACAGGGGCCAGATTGGTCGGCCAAGTTGAGCAACTGTCATTTTATTTTTTATTTTTTCTAATTTAACTAATGGCTTAAAAGAGGAAAATATTTTTCTCCCCTCTTTTGTTATATATTTTTACGAATATTGATCCTGTATATTTTATTGAAAAATGATATGGGATGTATTGAGAGTTTTGTAAATCAGAAATTGGTCTCTTGTTCCAACCCAGAACGGAAATTGGTCTTGTTCCAACGTCTCATCTTTTCCATACTCTGGACATTGGTCTTTCTATATTCTCTCGTGAACACCTTATTCTTTCATGCGAGAAAAACTCCCTCTAAAAAAATGAGATACAAAAAAATAACAATAAGAGTGAAAAAGGAAGCTTCTAATCAAACTAGCCATGTATGAGCCCCAAAGAAGTTTACACCCTAAAAGTGTTTTACTGGGCTGATTTAGGCCTTGAACTCCGACTCTACGAAGTTAACACATGTGCATGATGGGAGCCTTTGCCATCCCAACTCAGCATCCTCGGCAGTAAAAAAAAAACTATCGGGAGCGGTCATTTCTTTTTTTTATATTTAAAAATTTTAAAATTCAAATATCGAATCCAAACTGTTGATCTTGTTCAATTTAATGGACGATGCGTTTTCATATAAATTTTATAAAATTTGGAGTTGATTTGATACTTGATTAAGTACTCAACAAATGAACGTATTAGAATTAATTAAACCAGGTTCGTTCATTTGTTGAGCACTTAATCAAGTATCAAATCAACCCCAAATAATATAAAACTTATATGAAAACGCATTGCCCGTTAAATTGAACAAGATCAACGGTTTGGATTCGACATTTGAATTTTAAAATTTTTAAATATAAAAAAAGAAAACGACTGCTCCTGGCAGTCCTTTTTTTGACCGCCGAGAATGCGAGTCCCTTGCCACCCCCATTGCCTCACCTTCCATGTTTGATGGGACCCACTTTGTGGTGGGATCGACAGTCGCCGGGAGCGGGAAGGGGGAATTAGAAGTTACTGATTTTTTTTAAAAAAAAATGGGGATTTTTATTTATTTATTTATTTTGATAATAAGGTAATGAGAAATTTCCTTTTATAATATTTTCAACTAAAAATTATTAATAAATTATATTTTTCAATTTGATCTAGTTGAATCGGAATTCGGAACATATCAGTGCGGATCACGTATAAATATTTTTATTTCAAAATAATTTAATCTGTATTGTCGAACCACAGCTAAGAGCTCTTGTTCCAAACCAGAACGGACATGCTTAGCTAATTGATCAATTTTAAAATGACTTCAGTCTAAATTGAAGTACATGTCTAGATGTCATGTCGTCCTTCTCGAGTTGGTCTTTCCCCTAAGTTTTATTATTATTAAATGATTTAAGAAATTATTTGTCAGTGCGAACTAATTTTTGCTGTTTTAACAATGAAAAAATGATTATTTAATAATGAATTACATATTTTTTATAACAAAGAAATAAATAATATGTAGCAAAACAACAATTTTTGCATCGTTGAAAATGGAAATAAAAAAAACTTTTTTTTAGAACAAATAGTCAATAGATAATATACATATATATATATAGAGAGAGAGAGGGGTATGCTATGGTGCATTGCGATGTATTTAGGCTTTTGTACATCGCGATCATTATCCGTCAATCGTTTTACAATTTGAAAAATCTAATTAAACCAATCCAATCTACATGTTGAAATCTCATAGCAAACCAAATTTTATATTTTTTGAAATTTTTTTACTATTTTTTTCGAATTTCCTAAAACTTTCCTTTTTTGGGAACCAACTAGTAATATGGAAATTCAAAAAATGGCAGGATTTAAGAAAAACGAAAAAGTAGTAAAAAAAATTCAAAAAATATAAAATTTGGTTTTCTATTAGATTTCAATATATAGATTGGATTTGTTTAATTAGATTTCTCAATTTGTAAAACTACGGCATATATGATCGCGATGTACAAAAGCCTCAATACATCGCGATGCACCATAGCATTTCTCTCTCTCTCTCTCTCTCTATATATATATATATATATATATATATATATATATATATATATATATATATATATATATAGTTTAGCTACGGTGAGTCGCGATCAAAATTCCTAGATCTAGTTCAAAATGACCAATCCAAACTGTCTAATATGATCTCCCTATTGAAATCTCCATGCAGACCAAATTTTTCATTTTTTCGAAATTTTTAAGTATTTTTTTCGGATTTAAAAAAAATTGTTAATCTAATTAGTTCTGAACCATTCAAAAACAGCCATTTTTTAAAATCCGAAAAAAATACTTAAAAGTTTCGAAAAAATGAAAAATTTGGTCTGCTTGGAGATTTCAATAGGGAGATCATATTGGCCAGTTTGGATCGGTCATTTTGAACTAGATCTAGGAGTTTTGATCGCGACTCACCGTAGCTAAACTCTATATATATATATATCTATCGAGAATGGATATAGAACACTAATGTGCATATGGACCTATTGCACAGGATTTCTGAGCCGTCTGATCGACTTTAAAATTCGCGCAGCGATTTAGATCAAGGGATCAGATTAAGTCGCTGATCAGTAGAGATCCCTTCAGCTTTCCGTTTGCTCTCTCCGTTTGCTCTCTCCGTTTGCAAAACTGAAGCGCCAAAAATAGAAACTCGCACCTCTCCTTTCTCTCATACGCAACACTTTCCTCTCTTGTTGACTGGGCGTATCTCTCTCCTAGGGTTCGCCTATTCTCTTCTCTCTCGCATCACTCAGCAAAGTCTCGTCTGGTTTCGGTCACACATCAGATCCGCGTAAGAAACCCTAGATTGTACGGACAACTCTGCGCATATCTCTATGTGTGTTTGCACAGGTCAGTTTTGATCAGTATCGTTTCATGGTTTCTTACGAAGGTTTAGTTACTTTTTGTGTGCTCTGGTTTTGATCGCACATCAATCTCTTTTCATGTCCTCTTTTGTTCATAATCATGGTTCAAAATCGGTACTAATGAGTTTAAAATTCTGGTGCTTGAGAAATCGTGGTGGGCCTTGGGATCATGAGCTTAGTTAAATTAACCAATGGCACATCAATCCAGGGCTTAGTTAAATTAACCAAAAAAATCATGTTGCGTTAGAAATCATGGTACTTGAGAAATTAACACAAGTATGTGTTTCCAGGGTAACGTGCTTTAATTGGAACCTTTTGTGCTTTAATTAGGACCAATAATTCACCATTTTCTTGAGAAAATCATGGTGCCTTAATTCCAGCGCTTAGTTGAATTAGCACCATATGTTTTTCATATAAAATGACTTTCAAATTGAGAATAATAAAGTTTTTCTTTTATGTAGGCTTCTACTTTTGAGAACATAATGTTAAATGAAGGAGCATCTTCATCAATTCCCGATAATAACAACAATGGAGAACATCTAGATGATTCTGACCCAGATGAACATTTAGAGTTTGCCCCTTTTATTGGAAAACAATTTAGCACAGATGAGGATGCAAAAAGTTTCTACAATAATTTTGCTTACCATAGGGGGTTCAGTATTCGCAAAGCAAACCATTATGTATCTTCAAAGCAAACCAACCACGCGGACCGGTTGTAAGGCACATCTTACTATCAGATTGGCCGATGGTGTTTGGAAAGTTAGTGCTTTTGAAGATTTCCATAACCATCCATTGATCACTTCTCCGGCTAAGAAACGAGGCCTACGCTCCCATAGAAAATTAACTTTTGAAGATAGAGAATACATACTTGAAATGCATGCTCAAAATATTGAGACTGCAAAAATACACGAGTTATTGGGGGCTAGACATGGAGGTACTAAGAATCTCAAGTTCAAAAGGAAGGATGTGAGTAATGTTATAGCGTCATATAATCGCGAACTTGTTGGTATGGATGTCGAGACAAGTTTGGTGTATTTTCAAAAGAAGCGAGAAGAAGATCCTGAATTCTTTTATGATGTAGAGGTGGATGAAGATGGACGTTTGAAGAACATATTTTGGGTTGATGGCAGAGCAAGGAGAGCATTTCAAGACTTTGGCGATGTTGTGACCTTCGACACGACCTATCAAACAAACAAGTATTGTGCAAATTTGTCATTCTTTTATTACATTTGTCATTTAAATTTTATTTTTACTCTATCAATGAAATGATTAAATTCTGTTTTTTTTATTAAATTTTTCATTTAAATTCGGCACTTTGCTGAAAATTTCAGATCTGTACAATGCGTATGAAATAGTGGAGAGCATGATTAAATTCTTTTTTTATTAGATTTGTTATTTAAATTATGCACTTTGCTGAAAATTTCAACTCAGTATATTGCGTATGAAATAGTATGCCTCTTAAATTTGCCTCTGTACGATGGTAAGAAAAAAAAATTCGATACTCACATTATTTTTTTTAATTTAACTTTAGATATAGTATGCCTCTTGCTCCATTCATTGGCGTTAATCACCATCGCATGAATATTTATTTTGGATTTGCAATGTTAAGATCGGAGGCGACAATTAGTTTTGTATGGTTGTTCCAAACTTGGGTGAAAGCCATGTATGGTAAGGAACCGAAGGCTATTATCACCGACCAAGATCCCGCTATGAGAATTGCTATCAAAGAGGTGTTGCCTAATACCGTTCACCGATGTTGTCAATGGCACGTGATGAGGAAGGCAAGTGAGCATTTAGGTGCCATTTATAACATGAAGGAGGGTTTTGAAGATGACTTAAAGTGGGTTATAAATCGTAGCTATTCGGTTTCTGAATTTGAAGAGGGTTGGAGAGACATGCTTCAAAAGCATGGTTTAAGGAAGAACCGGCACCTCAAGAATATGTATGCTTCAAGATCCGAGTGGGTTCCGACATACTTTAGAGATATTTTCTTTGCCAATATGTCGACCTCACAAAGAAGTGAAAGTGCTAATTCCTCCTTGAAAATATGGATCAACAATCATTCTTCGATGTATAAAGTAGTCTTACATGTTGAGAAGAGAGTGGAGAGCATTTGGGCACAAGAAAGCGATGAGGATATTGCAACCATGAAGGTCGTGCCCAAATTGTCCTCATTTTATCTCATTGAAAAGGATGCATGTGAAGTTTACACTAAGAAAGTAATGTCGGAATTTAAGAAAAGAATAAAGAGATCCCAACTTGGTGAAGTTAATGAGGTTGAGAAGAATGCCTTATACGAGGTAACTATTAAGGAACATCCAACAATTACAAATTGGATCCCGGAAACCTACATGGTAAAGATTGACAAGTTGGAGGAACTAGTTTCTTGTAGTTGCAAAGGGTACGAGTTTGAGGGTTTACTTTGTTCGCATTCCATCAAAGTTATGCATCACGTGAAAATGTTTCATTTACCTAATCGGTACATAATGAAACGGTGGTGCAAAGATGCTAATGCGCGTTCAAAAAGATCAAACATTGAGAGGAGCATGGAGTTTGGGAGTACTAAAGAACAAGAGACAATTAGGTATGCTACACTCAAGCTTGAAGTTGAGAGTTTATTGAAGATGGCATCAAGGTCAAGTGATGCTTTTAGCCAATTTCAAGAAATATTGAATGCGGCAAAAAGACAATTGCAAGAGGTTAGCGGCGAGCAAGAGATTACATGTGAGACTAATGCATCGGCAATGACACCCTCTCAAGTGATATTAGATCCACCAATATCTCAATGCAAGGGAAAGAGAAAAAAACCATCAAGATTTAAACCACCATCGGAGGCAAAGAAACCGCGAAAATGTGGCATATGCGGTAGCAAAAAGGGCGGCCACAATGCGAGAACATGCCCGGTACAAATAAATTGAACATTGTATTTATTAATTCTTTATATTAAAGTGATTATTTATGTAATATCTTAATTTTATTTTCAGCTGAAGAAATTGCAAGGGAAGAAAGTGCAAGGGAAGGCTAGATAGAAAGCAAGGGATGATGATGAGGATAGTGAACAAGAATTTGAAGATGTCGAATCGGATAGTGCAAAGAACTTGAAGATGTGGAATCGGATAGTGCATATGATTATGACGACTCGTCAAGTTGAAGATATGAGAATGGATGTTGTGATCATTTTGTTATAGTTTTAGGAGTGTATACCTAAATTAGAGTTATATTTTTTGTGATAGCTTGATGATATAACTTGATGATTTGGATATTACAACATATGATGGCTGCTTTTTGATATGACCATTTTGTATAGAACAATGATATGTTGGATGGATATGTTTTAGTAATGAATTTAACTTGTTAGCTACTATGTGGTGTTAGTATTCAAATGAAAACATGTTTTAGCTGCGCATGTTACTGGGTGGTATTCAAATGAAAACAACATGATTCAACTTACTAGTGGTGTTAGCATTTAAAAAAGAAGGGAGACGTGATTTGCCCTCTGGTGGTACCCATGGTACAGGGGTACTAGGTACCAACGTGATTTAGAACTTTATGGTGGTACCCATGGTACAGGGGTACTAGATACCAACGTGAATAGCAACCATGTACACATTGCACAAATACCAACCACATAGGAAACAAATATAGCATTATAATTATAAGCATAAATACCATCCAATAATAAGCATTCAGTAAATAGCAACCATGTACACATTGCACAAGCATTATAAGTTGTACCCAAAATAGAGCATAGAGCAAAATCGGAATTGTGCATAGAGCAAAATTAAAATATATAGAAATACAAAATCAGAACTGTATCTATCCCCCCATAAAGTTGTACACAAAAGAGCTCATGTTTATGCATAAGCATTTGTTGCTTCTTGTCTACTGGCCAGGGGATTGACTCTTTGAACTCAGGGGTTTAGTACCTCAACATCAATCACCTCCATAGCTTGTTGCCTACTGGCCATCAATTCATCAAAAATTACTGTTAACCAATTATGGATACACAAGAAAAAACACAAAATCAGTTTCTCAGGGCCATTTATTATCATAATTTTTGCTTAAAGTTCATGCGCTAGTTACTTTAACAAGAACTAACCAGCAATTAAACCCAAATTAACTCCATATGTGCATGAAATTAGACATAAATTACCAGAAATTAAACCCAAATTAACAACCAGCTATTTTATAGAAGAGCTAATATGCGGATACCAAAATTGAACAAATTAAACCGAAAATTGAAATAAATGATAACAGAAAGGAAGAGATCCAGAGAGTTCAGCCTACCTAGGGTTTACTTGGCAAGAAGTAGAGGAAGGCTAGATTTGCTTCGCGGAAGCGCCGCTGGTTGGCTTGCTTTGCGAGGAGACGGAGGTCCCGGTCTGGATGCTTCAACAGGAGGTGGAGGCGCTGGTTGGTTGCTTCGAGGAGAGGCGGAGGAGGAGCTTCGTGAGGAGGCGGAGGAGATGCTTCGAGAGGAGGCTGAACCGCTGATTGGGATTTCCCGAGAGTATGCGAAGACGTTGATGGGTTGCTTCAAGAGGAGCTCCAGAGGCGGAGGAGGAGCTTTCGAGAGGCGGCGGACGGGTTCAACAAAAAATGGTGTGAGCAGGCCTGTGCGTGTAGAGAGGAGAGGATAAATTTTGAAGTAACGGAGGAGGGTCTAAGTAAGGGGAAACGGAGCTAAATTTAAAATTAACGGAGATCGGACAACACCAGCGACTTAATCTGATCCCTTGATCTAAATAGCTGCGCGAATTTTAAAGTCGATCAGACGGCTCAGAAATCCTGTGCAATAGGTCCATATGCACATTAGTGTTCTATATCCATTCTCTATATATATACATAAATTATATGATATATCACCACCAAGCACGCAGGCTTTGACATGTGCAGAGTACTTCTGGTCGGAACCAACATGAGACTCGCTCTAGTTGTATATAATTGTATATAAGATGGCAATCTTGTTTGTACCAATATTATCTACGAAATTGGGTATGAAAGGGACACGTAACGCCGAATGGGGATCTAAGTTTGATAGAAGTGGTTAGACAAAGGCTGTTTCAAAATTCAAACCGAACAATTAGCACAAGGAAACGAAGAAGCAAAGAAACATAATTAATCCCCTACATTTAATTAGAGCCTTGAAAATATTTATCATCGTCAAAAAGTCAACTTATTTCCTCACTCGGTGCCAGCGAGTTCTGATGACTGAAGGTAAGGCAGATGGTAGTCAAAAAGTACATTTTTTTTAATAAACCCCAAGTATTCTTATATTTTGAATTTCAGTGCACTATGTTTTAATAAGAAGAAAATTAATTGTGTTTTGTTAGTATGATTAATTAGCACTATGGAAAATGAAATATATTTAGCTTTATGTGACTCGTAGCAAACGTTACTAAGCTTTTTTTTTTCTTTAATTGGATATGAAAGATCCTATATTCTCTCCACTGATTTCATATATAGTAGATATTCAAAAATATATCTTTATGATATTTTAATTTCTTCAAGTAAGATAAAAACAAACCAAATACATAAGTTATTGATTTTGTTTACAGTAGTTATTATAATGCAAAGATTTTAATTTACATTATAGCATTGATTTCATTTCGCATATGGAACTTTCTTCGTTCTCCCGCCCCCCCCCCCCCCCCCCCCCCCCCCCCAAAAAAAAAAAAAAAAAAAAAAAAGAAAAAAAGAAAAAAGGGAAGTGGCTACATCTACCGGTTTTATTAAACGAAACACAAAAAGCAAGTACACAGCATCTCAGAATTTGCAATCTATCTCATACCAGCTACACGGTTTTATAAATTGAGCATCATGAGCTCCTCCCAAACGAAAACATGAAATTTATTTGGCTCTCACGCTCAATTCTTAATTATTTATGTAAATTCCCATAGATATATATATTTTTTAAAATCTAACGAGCCTACTCTCTTTTCTGTTTATATTCAACACATTTAGTTAAGAGGACTCTTCTGACAATATAAAAGTAGAAAATTGTCAGCAAAGTTGTTTCTTTTTTGACTTTTTGTTAATACTTAGTTTTTCTTTATTTCTTGTGCTAGTAGTATCTAGTGGTATCTATTCTGCATCGTAGGTCTTCATATAAACACAAAATCAGACAAAATAAATGGTAACAATTTTGGGGTGGTACTATGAATTTTGTCCAACCTTTTGTTACACAGTATAACAAGCATACATCGACATAACTTCTTACAGAACAAGCATATGTAACTTTTCTAGTTTGGTGTTGGTAATTTATTATTACATATGCAATAGTGAGTTCTTATATAAATTATTATATCCATGTAGAATAATCACGAAGTTCGGTGTCTGACAACTTTTTCTCAAACCTGACGGGCTGACGGCTCACTTAGGAACACAGAATGAGTGAACTATATTTTCGGACAAGGTCTCATTTAAATTTGAAATCCATACAGCAGACAACAGTAATCCATACATATATTCTTCCCAGCCTAACTTAAGCCCAATAGCCCATCTTGAACCACAATGGGTCATGTAATATTGGATTTCGCTTTAAAATTTAAATGGGTCATTAATAGGACCAGGATCCTCTGGACGTTTTTTTTGAAACGTCCAGTGGACGTCTTGATCGGAGCCGTTCGATTTAGATCAGACGGTTGATTTTTTTCGAGCCAATATTTTTTTCGGGTGTGGTGGAATTCACGGGGCTCCCTTACAGCCATTGAGATTAAATCAGACGGTCCAGATCTTGAGCCGTCCACCAAACGTCCACGGTAAAAACGTCCAGAGGATCTCATTCCGTCATTAATAGGCCACTTTGCTTTACAGACCCACTGAAAGCACTCAAATGGGGCTCTACATTAGACCTGTCAAACGTTCCAAACGGAACGGAAATAAGCATTTCGTTTAACGTTCCGTTTCGGTAATGAAACGAAATTATTCTTTCATTTTCGTTTCGTTTTGGTAAACGTAATAGATTTTCGTTCCGTTTCAGATTTACCATTATAATTTCGCATTTCCGTTTTCCGTTTAACGTTTCATCTCCAAAAACCATTTACGTTTCCATTCCGTTTCTGAAAACGAAACCCATTTCATGTTTCGTTTAACGTTCCGTTCCGACGAAACGGAAACGGAAACGTTAAAACGGCGAAACACTGACAGGTCTACTCTACATCAATGAATACCTGTTGCTTAATTATTACCCGTGTTACCATGTATACAGAAACTGTTCTCTACATAAACACAAGATTGGGAGGGGAAAAAAAAAGAAAAGAATGGTCATAATGTAAAAGAAACTACATCAACAGTATGTCTGTAAGAAATAATAAATAGGAAATTTAAACAAAATATATGATGTGTATAAAGGGTTATACATTTTATCTAAGAAAGCAGAGATGTGCTTTTGCGCTTGTTCTCGTATAAGGGAAAATTATTATTATGCAAAACACAAATATCATCACCAACTAGATTGCGTGGCAGAAGTTTCCACATTGGAAGATAGGAGAGAGAACTTTTTGAGTTTTGACATGATGACTGATATGCGGATGCCTGTTTGGTTATCCAATTTGCTCTAGTTTATGATAAAGCTAATAGAATAATTCTACTTTTGCCGAGGTTTGGAGAGTGGTAATATCATATTTCATTTAAGAAGAATGGGAACGAGTGCTTTTAAGTATTGCATTTTTTCTGAATTTATTCTGTAATACTATGCATGATGGGGCTCACTTGTATTGGGAATCTAAGCACACATATACCGTGAAATCTGTATGGTATATCAGTTTCTTAATTGTAGGGGAATCAAATGCACACTCACTGAAACTATTTGACTTTCAAAATTTTTCTCGAAGTCTTCCTTTCGTTCGACGCTTATTAACAGCAAAACAACCTTACAATGGGAAACTGTAAATCATTTTTTTTTCTCCATAGCCTTTTCATTTCTATGTTTGGGCTAGATTGTCTTTAATCATAGAAGCCTTTTCTCAAAACCAAACAGTTTTACTGATGTTTGAACCAAATTATATTTTATTTACCGAAATTGGTTACTAGCTTTTGCTTTGTGTTTATTGAGAGAACAGAATAGATGTATTTTCAAAATATGGAGGGGAATTTTGCAAATTCACTATTGATGTCTGTACTATGGTTGTGACATTTTGCAAACTCACTATTCATGTCTGCCTAGCAATATGGAGCACCTCTCCTGTTCAGAAGTTATGAATGGAAATAATGATTATGTGGAGAGCCGAGTAGGGTCTGTGATGAAGACTCTGTCTCAACTGTTTGATTGTTATTTTGTGTGAATGTTTTAACGACTATCTACAATTAATATTGGCTACATTTGTAACCTTTACTTCCAGTCTGGTAAACTTGGAATTTTTTTTTTTTTTTTTTTTTTGTTGGGGGGGGAGGGGGGAATTTGATTTAGACTAATTCTGCTTTTGTTTCCAAGTATGTATATATAGCAGCTACTACACTATCCTTGTTTGAACTGCTTTCACAAAGAAATGAAAACTAGTGTTCTGTCTTGGAGTCACCTTTTAAAAAAAAAATAAATGAAAAGAACAAAGCAGTTGGATATGAAATTAAGTGCCTGGTCTGACAAAAAGTTAACAATAGTAGTTTTTAAATCGAGCTAGAAGGTTTGATTTGAAGAATGTCTGGGTTAAAACATGTCAAAACGGTGCCTTAAGACTGGACACATGAATTAGTTATGTGTCAAATCATAAAAAGCATTATAATTATGCTGACACATGATTAGAATCTAGCGTTTATATTTTTCTGGATTAAGTAGTGGGAGCAGGAGTGCTTCCATTGATTAAATTGGACGAGGCGTGATTTGGTGAGATTCAAGGAAAGGGAATCCAAAAAAGCGTACATATTTGCGTTAGAATAGTGCATTGGGATCTTAAACCATTGCATCTTTGCCTCCTTGCATCAAGGCATCAAAGCATGCTTATCCAGTAGCTACAGGACTAATACAAGTTGTATTAGAATGCCACCCAAAATAATTAATCCACGGAGCTTAAACTACTCGTTTTAATTAAATATTAGCAAAGATGTTATTTTTTAAAACTCCTTAAAATGTAATACTTGTTTTTAAAAATATAAATACGAATTTTGTTGAATGCGGAAGCCCAACCAGTGACGTATTAATTTGTTTTAATATGACACTCAAGTCCAATAACACTGTGAGGTCTAGACACACAGAAAATGTATACTACTATATTTTTTTCAAGGCTTACAAGAAAATATACTATTTTATTATCAACATTTTTTGAAAATGAAGCCTTCGGTAAGGGCCGAGGCTTGGGGGGATGATATCCTCTGCAAAGATTTGCAGAGTGCAAGTCTTCTCTAGACCGTCCGATTAATAATGAATGTTCCGTGATTAACACCGGATCTGTATGGCCCGTAAATCCTAATCGTCAAGATTAGATCGGAAGTTCGGAGAAGATTTGCAGAGAGCAAGCTATCTCCAGAGGATACTGGTCAAGCTTGGGAGGTCAGGATCCGTCTCTGAGCCCAACGTCAAGCTAACTGAGCTATTTGTCAGAGGTATCACAGCTGGTACTAAATAAGTGATACGTTATTATGTAAATGCTAAAATTAGTCAAGTATTTATCTATCAGTAAAAATGTGAATGCAGAATATAATTATGTGTCGAATCAATATAAAAATATAAACCTTTTAAAAGGACTATTTAAAAAACTTGTTGATTAGACAGTGAATAATTTGATATGTACTAATTTTGATAACCAAGCAATTGAACGGCGACAGCTCATTAGACAATAAAATATATTTTAATATTGATACCACAGTACATTACCAAATCCGCATCCAAACAGAAGGCAATTCAATTTTTTTTGGTTTTCACCCAGATTCCTGGACTCTGGAACTGGAAGGGTTAACTCTTTTTGATGTTACCCAAACAAAATTACCTTCGAGTTTTGAGAATTTTATATTTTTACAAATGGTTTGCCCCGCCGGTCAATAAAAACACCTAAAAGTAACTATAAGTTTGAAAATATAAATCTGCATAAATTTAAATTTATATAAAATTCACTACAATCAGAATAATTTATTCATAACTCCATCCTGATGAGTTCGAAGCGAAATTTCTTATGATGATAGTTAGAAAGGCTTGCTACTATTTATCTTTTTTTTTTTTGTCAAAATAGTCCAAGTATTCAGCTTTTTTTTTGTTTCAAATTTGTGCGAAAATTTTTGGAATTTTTTGTCTGTACTTTAAATTTAATAATTAATAATGAATCAAAGATGATTAGTTTTAACTTATAAGAATAAGTTGAATCATTATTTATATTGTGGTTTTGATTTAGTCTTTCTGCTTCAGTCCGTACTTTTGCACAAAATGAAATGTAAAGTCTCTCTATATCACTACCTTTTACAGCTTCAAGCCTTTATGGTAGGTACCAGGAAAAATTCCACAAAGAGACGAGAAAAGCAACATTGAGTACTTGTGGGCTTTTTCTTCAGCTGCAGTTCAAGTTAGGGCAGAGCCTAAATACACTGTAGTGGGCTAAAAGCTAAAAACGCTATACATTTTTATAGTTATTTTTAATTATAAGCATAGTATTATAATTACTATAATTGCTAGACATGAAAGTCGCAGCGCTATATAAAATATAAAAATTTCTAATGTGAAATATAAAAAATATGTCATAAAAAACTTGTTAAAATTTATAGACAAAAATTTGTAAGTTCAAAATTAGTACTTTCTTCCATAAAAAGTCGCTATATAGATTTGACATAAATTTACTGCCCAAAAATATCTTACTAATATTAATGATTTGAACAAATATATTTAATTGGTACGACTATTTTTCATTTATTTTAAACAAACTATAAAAAATAAAAATATATATAAAAAAGAAAAAAACTATTTGTGGCTGCTTTTCATAGCGGCCACGGGATTTAATTTATATATCTTAGATTTAAAAAATAGGCATATTTTACAAATCATTTGGAAAAAAAATTTCTCGATCTGGATCCAATGAAAATTGCAAAAAAAAAAAAAAAAAAAAACAAAATCTACGGTTTTGATCCATAAAACTCAAATTAACTTTTACCGTATATATTTATGTAGTCTGCGTTGAATACAAATTTGATTATTTTTCTTGTTATTTCAAATTTGATTATTGACTAACCCGATCCATATTCAATATTATGTAGTATAGATATATTGTCTAAATATATATAGAGAGGAATGCTTACGCGCGTGCCATCGATTTTTTATTGAGTCGTTTTTCAAGATCCAAAATTCAAACGGCCAATCCGAACCGTTTAAATTGATCATCATATTGAAATATTCTTGGAGACCAAATTATATATTTTTTCGAATTTTTTTGCTATTTATTATGATATTTTCAAATTAGAGGGCCTGAAATACTACGATTATAATGTTTTTGAAAATATCATAATAAATAGCAAAAAAATTCGAAAAAATGTAAAATTTGGTCTCCAATGGTATTTCAATATGGTGATCAACTTGAACGGTTCGGATTGAGTGTTTGAATTTTGAATCTCGAAAAACGACTCGATGGCACGGGACCCTCCGTGCCATCGATGGCGCATTAGCATTCTTCTATATATATGTATATATACATGTATATATCCCATTAATCACTACTATATAATGTATTATTATATAAGATAATAAATCAATAACTGGATATTATATTCACTACGTGTGTAAATATTTCTTCCTATACAGTATATATTATTTATTTCAGATTACAAATTTTTTTTTTGAAACAAGTGGGTTTTGACCATTTCAGATTACAATTATATAGCATTGCTATTTAATTAATCAAATAAAAGTTAATAACCCTAAACTAATCGATTTATTCCATCAGAAACCTAGATTAGCAGATTTTACTAAAAAGGAGTATGATTGATCAAAATTCAACCTGTAATTGATTGTACTATTGTACAATATCTAAATCCACAAATTATTGGATCAAGTCATTCGGGTCGGTCAAAAAATTTACCGGATAGAACTTACATCCGTAATTAGAGGATGACGACTGAAAAAAGAGAGATAAATTGTTATCAATTTTCTACCACAAAATCGTAAATTCTTGCAAATAAAGCTAATACGATAAACAGAAGTTAATAATGCTCCTTATCCTAAACCCCTATTTTGTTCAGTACGATAAATCTATTATTTTTATTCTGTTGCAACTTTTTATTTCTTAAAAGAACAATCACTCAGCATGTTCTACACATTTAAATTAATTTTACTTTCAACTCATGTGCATGATGTCCTTGCAGACAGCATACATGTGGAATGTTTTAGATATAATAATCCCAACAAATTTCTCCTATCTTGCTTGTCAAAAAAAGGATCACTAGTTCCGTGAGCGATAGCGCTCAAGCAGTGCATTTTTTATTTTATTTATTTATTCATTATTTTTAAATCTCAACTCACCAATGGTGGGGCAGAACTTGGGACAAGATCGGAGGTAGCAGATCATTTTTTTTTTAAAAAAAAAATTTGTGGTAAGGCAATGACTAGAGTCTGCTCTTCTTAATTCCAATTTTGTCAGCATGATTGCTAGGGCTGTACATGAAAAACAAAAACCCGCCCGACCCGTATTATAACGGGTTCAAGCATTATTCGGGTTGGGTCGGGTTCTAATTTTATAAACCCGGATATACTGGGTCGGGTTATGTTTTTATTATGATTATCCAGTTTGTAACCCGACCCGTTTAGTATTTACTGATGTCGTCTGTATCGCTATCGCATTTACTGCTTTGCTTGATCCCGATATCCATTTACTACTTTTTCTTTCCCAATTTCCACAAAACGCGCCGAGTCTGCGAGGGACTCGACACAACCCTAGCAGAGACGCCTCGGCTTCTCCCCCCGGCACGATGCCTCGACTTCTCATCTGCCAACCTCGATCTCCATCCCTCTTGGCTCAGGCCATGCCACTTATCTTTTTAACCTTTCCACTATAAATAGAAATTTAGGAGCTTGGAGGGACTGTTCGGTGAAGGTCTAAGGGGTCAAACTCCAGACGAAGTCCCACGAGGTTTAATCTGAAACTTTTGCGAGGATAAAATATAAAATTTTATCAAATTTCTTCTACTCTGTCTAAAATCTGCAACTTTGTTTTCTTGTATAGCCCTACCTCTGGCTATCAACACAAGTTTCTAAATGCGCGCAGAGCAGAAGAGCATGAGAGTTGAAGTTAACTTCGGTAATGCCTGTTTCTTTAGCAATCTCTAAATTTCTTTAGTTAATTTTGTTAATTACTTTGAAATCAGTTTTGATCGAAGTTCTGTGATCAACTAAATGAAAGCGAGGGTGCTTGGTTTATTTATGTATTTTGAAATCAGATTTTGTTAATTTACTCTGAAATAATTTAGTGCTCAGCAGATGCGATTTATTTTGTATAGTCATGTATATATTAATCCCAACGTGAAATGATTGTAAGTATGTTTGAATTGATACATGGGGGTACAAACCTTGTATTGATCAATTGTGCTTCTCAAATCTGTTGCAAATACATTCTTGATTAATTGTGTATTAAGTTTATTAATCAACTACTGTCTAATATATGCTTGATCAATTGTGTGACCCAGTAATGAACTAATAGGTCAGGGTTTTTGTTTTTTGTCTATCAAGTGCGAACATGAAATTAATTTTGATTAATTCATGCTGTTAATCCTTACTAGATTGAGAAGCCTGAACCTGAATGCTGAATATTAGTATTCTAAATAGACTAACAAGTTGCAACTTATTAGGAATTAGCTAAACTGGTAACATTTATTTTCTTAATTGCTAATAGGCACCTAAACTGAAATTGGACGCATACTCAGGAATACAATCAGAAAACACTTCAAACCATCCAGTTTTGACAAATATATAGACACAGGTAATATTTGTGTTGATACAACAGTGAAAGTAAATTCTTTGGAATTTCACTATGGTATATTCATATTGTGTGTTAATGTGTTTATTTATTTTTCTGTACTTCAAAATTTCACATTCGCTTTTTTCTTTTCAGAAGTCGCAAACAGTGAAGGCATCAAATGTTGGGTCCATCATGTACGAATTCAAGACTAGAAGTTATTAATCTCATAATTTGAATTTTATTTATCGTTAAGAATTATTTGTCATGTTTTTAGACTTTTATCATAAAATTTGTATGCCGGTCGTTTGTTTATGACTTGTGTTTTTGTCGAGAATAAAATCTGTTGAGTTTTTTTTTAATTAATACTGTTAGTTTTATTTATGTATCATATAAGTCATAACCCGTGTAACCCGGAAACCCGTAAAAACCCGTACAAACCCGTAGATAAAAAATTATATGGGTTGGGTTGGATTACGGGTGGGTCAACTAAAAATTTTTTAACCCGGTATAATTGGGTTGGGTTGAAATATTGATAAAAATTTGCAAACCCGTCCGTTGTACAGCCCTAATGATTGCGATAGACAAAAAAAATGTATAATATTTAAAATAACATATGACATTAATGAAGAATGGAAACAAAGCCGTGAGAAATTCAGAATTCTATACATCAATTATTTATTAGTTCGATCTACTAGCTAGCTAAGCTTATTCTTTTCAAACCTCTTCTTTGAAAAGAAAAAAAAAATAATATGTACTAGAGATCACACATAAAATTTTAAATAAAATAGTTCTAAAAATATAATGAAAAATAATGAGACTGACCCATGGATCCAAGAAACAATAAAAAAAAATTATCACTTTAAGTGTTTCATTTACCTTAATTACACATATCAAGCATAGACGCCTTTATAACGAGAGGAAAGGCAATAAAGATACAGAAGATCTCTGATCTAATTAAATGAGAAGAGAAAACGTATCAGACTGAACAATAGATGAGTAAGCACTGCTTTTGAGTACAATCAAAATATCAAAATGTAACGATTTTTATTTTATTAATATTTTAAATTTAAAGTTCAAACGTCCCATCTAAATTATTAAATTATTATTGATCTCACTCAATTTAACAAGCAATGTATTTTAATATTTTTTTTAAAAATTGTGGAGTTTATTACTCAATCAAGTGGCTAAAAAAAATAAAAGAATAAGAAATTTTGTTAGATTATGAAATATTAATTCTAATAAGTTTATGTTTGACATTTTAACCAAGTATCAAATAAAATATAATTTATAAAATTTATATGAAAATTATTTATGGTTAAATTAAATAAAATCAACGGTTTGAATGGTAATTTTGTTAAATTATGAAATATTAATTCTAATAAGTTTATGTTTGAAAATTATTTATGGTTAAATTAAATAAAATCAATGGTTTGAATGGTAATAAAAAATAAAATTATAATATTTGACGGCAGCCAATAGTGGTGGCGTTGATTAATTTGAACCTCTTCCGAACGATAACTTGGTTCGTGACATGGTTTAACTAAAAGGTCAGAAAACTTCTCCTCTTTAATGCACAGTATTAATACATTTGATTTTTTTTTTAACCCATTTCATTTTCACCTGTGTATATCTTATTTTCTATCCCCCCCCCCCCCCCCCCCCCCCCTAAAACATAGGACTAGTACAGTACTTTGACAGCATTAATTTGGATAATTTACCAACAAATTGATTGTGTAATCTATTCGGATATGGTAAAATAACAGAACATGGCATGCATAAATTAATTAGTAACACCGTAAAAAATAAATGTCTACTTGGGGACGTAATTGCTGATGGAAACCGTTGCTTCGTTCCAACATTAAACTGACGTACGTAGAGAAAATTTATTGTCTTTAAATTCTCGATCCTGATCATTCCTTCTCCTTTGGTAAAATCTCTGCAATTATTTCAATAGTTAACAAAGTTACCTTCAATTATTATAACTCTGGACGTTTGTAATTAACTACGACACGAGGTGCTATAAATTCAGAATGATTTAGTCATGACTTCACTCTCCAGTGTGTCTCCAAAATGAAAAAAAAAATAATAATAATAATAATAATAAAATAATGTAGAGCTAATTCATGACGTAGTTGAAACTCAGAAGCTTGCATCGGTTATGCAGTGTCTAAATCGCATACATTATCTGCTGTTATTTCGGATTTTTAATTACATGACTCTACCTTTTCAATTCGGATCATTTAATTTAAAACGAATTTATTAGATTAACTATTTGTAAAAACGAGAGCGCCAGAACATTTTGAAATGGATCAAGTACCGTTTAAACATTTATATCACTTCTAATAATTACTGTTCAAAAATAAAATTATTACAACTATAGAGTCAACAAAAAAACACTTTTCATATTTTTATGGATTTTTTATATATAAATATATAGTGAATGGATAAAATACACTCATGTGTACGAATCGTCCCCGTACACATGAGTCATTTTTCAAGATCTAAAATTCAAACAGTCAATCCGAACTGTTCAAGTTATTCTCCATATTGAAAAACCCTTGGAGAACAAATTTTAGATTTTTTCGAATTTTTTTATTATATATTATGATATTTTCAAATTGGAGGGTTTGAAATAATCCAATTGTAGTGTTTTTTTTTTTAAATATCATAGTATATAGTAAAAAAATTTGAAAAAATGTAAAATTTGTTATCCAAGGTTTTTTCAAATATGGAGAACAACTTGAACGGTTCGGATTGACCGTTTGAATTTTGGATCTCGAAAACGACTCATGTGTATGGAAACGATTCGTACACATGAGTGTTTTATATCCATTCTCTCTCTCTCTCTCTCTCTCTATATATATATATAGTGAATGGATAAAATACACTCATGTGTACGGATCGTCCCCATACACATGAGTCATTTTTCAAGATCTAAAATTCATACGGTCAATCCCAACCGTTCAAGTTGTTCTCCATATTGAAAAACGCTTGGAGACCAAATTTTATATTTTTTCGAATTTTTTTACTATATATTATGATATTTTCAAATTGGAGAGCCTGAAATACTCCAATTGTAGTGTTTTTTTTAAATATCATAGTATATAGTAAAAAATTTTGAAAAAAATGTAAAATTTGGTATCCAAGGTTTTTTCAATATGGAGAACAACTTGAACAGTTCAGATTGACCGTTTGAATTTTGGATCTCGAAAAACGACTCATGTGTACGGAGACGATCCGTACACATTAGTGTTCTATATCCACTCTCTCTCTCTCTCTCTATATATATATATATATATTATTTTGAGAATGGATTCAATCAAATGCATTTAACTAGACTTCCAGTTAAATTCCATCGAATTTCAATTTGGAAAATTTAAATAGACGAATCAAACCATTCAATATGAGTTTTATATTGAAATCTTCTTGGAGTCCAAATTTTATATTTTTTTTCAAATTTTTAATTTATTTTCTCGTATTTTTAACAAACTATTATTTTTGGAGATCCCAGAGCGTAATTAGATTGAAAATTTTATAATTTTTTTTTAAAAAGTAAAATATTTCAAAAAATGTAAATTTTTTATTGCATGGAGTTTTCAACATGAAAATTATATTATATGGTTTGGACGGTCATTTAAACTTTTAAAATTAAGATCTAACGGAATTTTACTGGAAGTCCGGTCAAATGCATGCATTTGAATCCATTCTCTTTTGTTTCCAAAAAGTAATCAACATCACGAGTATATGATAGGAAAAAATAGTTAACACATTATTAAACTTCGTTCCTCGAATTTGGATTTGCCTATGCCTTTAATGCTCATACGGATGAGCATATAATGATACTAATAAATCGATATCTGATACGTTCATTTTAGATCTGACGATCTAAACAGAAAAAAGAGACCATGTAACTGGATTGCATATAACAATGTATAGTTACACAGGTATGTTACATTAATTAGGTTCTTACAGTCATCGAATCGACTAGTTTAAAACTAGAATAATATCAAAATGATTATCAAGATTTCTGGTCAAAACTGATATAGATTATTTCAGCAAATCTATAGCTCTTTTTGGGCTATAACTGCTTGTGCGACATATGTTTAAATTTGAACTCAACCTTCCCATGCATTTTCCTTCCATTGCACTCAAAATATGCTCTTCTAGCTTCCTCTTTGGTCGAGTAACTCTTTTTCATGTACATATAGATTGATCGACTATTAATTACCATGCGCAGATCTCAAGTTATAGGGAATAACAACAAATAAATAAAAAAACAAATAAAATAAAACTTCATTTATGCAATACCTTCGGATCGGATATAACAAAGATGCGTATAGAAAGTCTCATTAATTATCTAGCCTTTAGTATTGTTAAGGGATTGATTTGAATGGTATAAGGCTCTAGACTTTTATTATGTTATTATGGAAGCTGCAACAGTCTCATCAAAAAGTGATAAACCAAATCATAAGAATTATATATGGAATTTTTAGACTTTAGAATTATGAATAAAGGCCTTATAATATTCTAATGCTCTCTTCTAATCACGGACTTATAATATTCTGTTTTGTTTGAACATTTAATTTTAAAATTTTAAATATTAATAAAAATGTGTGGTTTGTCATATCATGACATAAAAACTTCATGGCAATGGAAACCGGCCCTCATCTTCTTCTTTTTTTTATATATTCTAATGCTCTCTTCTAATCATTAAATTATGCAACAAATTACCCAAAAGGACCGGCAGAAAATAAAAGTAAAATTGATATTTAAATTGTATTTCTAGACAGCAATACTGTGTTGGATGCTAAAGTTTAACGCTAGTGCTGTAATTGCACTAAGTAATTTCAGTTTAAATTTTAAATTTAATTTAATATATGTTGGTCTTAAATCCTAAACCCAAACACTAAACTCTTTTTAGTTTTCCACTATAATTTGCTAGAGTGGCAATTGCCACCTAGCCTTCAGGAAAAAAAAAAAAATTTATAAAAACCTTAAGGCGTGTAATTAAGATACAGCTTAAAAATATTCTGATTTAGAATTACGAATCGTTGTATATATATTTTTTTACTTTTTCTTCTAACTAAATATGGAAAACAAAATGAGTTGTTATGCATTATAAGGTTTTCCAATATTTTTAAAAACTAAAAACAAACGACGGCAGAGGTAAATAAAATTTTATTGCGACATTTTGGCAACGCAGCTTCTCCAATCCCAAAGCCTCCTTGATTTCACTGCCACCTCTGGAACTCCTAAACTCTTATGACTAGTGAGCAATCTATCTTGGGTTTTGATATCTATGGTAAGTCAACTGGCAGTAAATTAAATGCCAAGTAACTGACAAGACAACCCATGATGAAAGCTTAAATTCCTTTTGGCACACCATATAGCCATGTTCCATTTCTTCAGTTATACTCATTCTATTCGATTGGTGGTAGATCACCCTATGATACCTTTTTGCCCAAAAAACCAAAAAAGAAAAGAGTTAGAAAAACCACTTTAGTGATGGCACTCAATTTCGCCAACATATAATTAATGCATTACTTCTTTTCTAAGGTAATATAAAGAATATAAAAATTATATATGGGTATCCAATCATTCCCTCTTGCTTATCATAGCAAAATGCATATTCAATTTCACTTTCTACGAACCGTTTTTTTTTTTTTCAAATGAGGGATTTCTCATTTTAAGAATTTAATGAGTTCGACGTAAAATGAAACATTGAAGTCTTCCGATATATTTGGAGAAATTCGTCAACAAATTGCTGTAATGCATGTACCAAAGAGACCAAATATATACAAATATTAATATTATAAGCTTAAATTTTGAGACCTTATCATTTAACTTGTAATATGCCTGCAAAGAGTTGTTAGATAAATATATATACGAATAAGCTTAAATTTTGAAATTTATCTTTTAACTTGTTATATTCCTGCAAAGTAGTTAGAGATGAAAGTTCTCATGAAAAGAAAAAAGTGGTCCTTAGTCAGATAACGCAAATCTGGTGGGAGAACATGCAACATTTAGTATGTTAGGTGCGCTATTTATTTTGGATCCAGTTGGTATTTATATTTGTTATTATAAGGGCTAAGATACCCCTAAATATACTGGTAACTCCGTAACAGTAAACAGTTATTATGGGAGGTATATCCTAGGTAAACTCATATATATATCAAGGACACGTCAGAGAATGGAGCAGTTACGCACAGCCTCCTTCGAATAGGGATTGCTGAAGTTTAATTTCCCTTAACGCAGTAGAATCTTTTTTTTTATTTTATTTGAAATGATAACACAGTTTAGAATCTCTTCTCAGAAATTCCAACTCCTGCATGCAGTTAGTACTGCAATGTGATATTTTGGTTCATTTGATCTTTTATAAATGTATGCATGGCAGTATGCTTGCATGTTTATAATATTGATTATCATTGAATCAGTGTAATCTGCAAGAATTAATTTTTTATCCACAAAATTATACATTTATACTTGTCGCTAAATAAACACAAACAAATTTGGTCTGACGTCATATAATAATTGCATCATTTAGTAAAGAATTGGAGTATTGGACGCTGCGCATGCAGTGACATAAAAAAACAAAAAAAATTGCATTACTGCATGTATATTATATCTGACATGTTCGAATTATAATAGGCCCATTAGTTTCTTTCTAAGAACCATTTCTCTATTTTCATGGCAGCTTTTGTGTAATTATGCTATATTGCCTAAATGCTTTCTAGATTCAATAGATTGGTTGGTATGATTAAGAATGATGCCTTTAAAAATGGAAAGTTAACCCCTATTAGCCCAACAAGTGCCATGTGATCCCAAACAGCTTTTGTCTAAGCAACTAGGATCTTGGAAGTTTTGCATACAGATGCCTTACTTTGTAACAAAAACAGAACTACCCCTGAAAATTTTTATTTGAAGCTCTGCACCTGCAATTTATTTTTTTCTTCTCTCTATATATAGAACTACAAGACTTTCAATGTAGCATACTATTTAAAAAATTAAGTATAAAATTAATATTATGCTTACATATTATAAGGATGAATGGGATATTAAGCGTGAAATCCAATGAGATAGATATGGTAAATCAGATTCAGTTGCATGCACGTATGAAATGGCATTGACCATTGACACCTGGTTAATTTAATGCACGTTCGACACCAATTCTGAAATATTTAAGTCACATTATATCCTATACATTTATAAGAAGGGATCTCGAAGATTTATCTTGTTATCATATTTTATGAGCTTACAAGTTGAGTAGAGGAACAAACGTGGGTAACCATAGTAATGCTCCATTTATTGCTGTCCCGTTTCTTATTTAATGCAATTATGCAATTATTTGCACCATAATTCATTAGTCGACAAACAACATTAATTCTGTATCCCGGCAAGAAAATGACACCCGATCTTTGCATCTGAATGGTTAACTGTCATGAAGAAAAGTTACATGTTTAAGTTCAGTAAATCATACAGTACCTAGAATCAATTATCATTTTTCAGCAAGTAACACGCTATTTTTGTCTAGTACACTGTTACATAAGAGGGCCACGAATTCACAAAAGGACAATAGTAAATGATATTAATTCAATATTAATGGAAGAATGTTTTGCATGCACAAAATACTTTTTTTCTGTTTTGAATCAGTGGGCGAAAAGCCTATACTAATGTTAAAAGTTAAAAGAGCGCGCGCCTACTCTATGTTTCATGCATGTAATGCCATGCATATTTCAAATTATGAGCATCATACTTCTTAAATAAAAATAGCCTCCAACAGCCAATAATGTCAGCACTAATCATAGTACTAGATATTCTTTTTTCATAAAATTAATGTTAGGCTTTTGTGTAGTTGCATCATTATGGAGCTTTGCTTCTTGTGTAGTTTTTATATCATGACGTACGTAATTCCTAAAATTATGTGCAAAGTTGGAGAGAAGCAGAGTTTATGTATAATAAAAGAATCAAATAAAGAAAATATTTACTTGAAAATGAACCGAACCCGGCTTAAAAAAATATCCCACCAGCGATGCTTTCAACTTGTAATTTTATAATTCGCCGACTCGTAATTTTTTTTTCCATAACGTCCGAACGCTAATATATAATTGTTTAACATCTAAGCATTATATATCTTTGACGAATAAAATATTACTGTTGACAGAAATAAAAAATAAAACAGTAAAAAAAATAATAATTAATTATTATTAACAAACTTTTCGAGAATGCAATGACATAATTTCGAGAATCTGTACTCTATTTATGAGAAGTAATTAATCAGACTAAAAGAAGTGATGAGATTCGTATAACCATGTCTTCGGTATGTTCGTCATATATCTGTTAATATTTAATAATAAATGACGAAGTGTTTGCAATACTATTTGTGCGCGATAATAATTGTTTCGATAAGACGATTAAGCATTAGAAAAGGAAAAAAAAAAAAAAAAAAAAAGAAAACTACAGTCTACATTCGTCCAAAATTTAACGCCGATGGAACCTTTTTTATTAGAAATCTCTAATTATTTTACTGCTTATACTGTAATGTACTTTGGGAAAGCCATATAGCAAACATGACTGCATGAAATAAATCCACCCGTTCAATGAGATCAGAGGAAGAAATACATCACCAATATTATTTCATGGTATTACTACAGTGGGTCCCAAGGAAATGGCTCAGTAAGCAATTATGCTTTCTACTAGGCCTATCATGTGGGGCCATGCGTTTTCTCTCTAATCACAAACAGAGAAGATCTTATGCAGCGTTTTAATTTCCCTCGCTGGGTTTGTGCTCAAATTTCTTATGTTGTCATCATACATGTTTTATTGTAGTAATTTTTTTTTTTTCATAACAGAAACTGCTTTTAGAATTATATATATTAACTTCACTAATAATTAACTATACCTAATGATATGTCAATCTCTCTCGAGAGAGAATTCTTAATGTTGTCAAATTACAATCAATTAAATTTCAGTGACAAAAAATAATGCATCTGGAGGATTTATATTTAAGAACTTTATCTCATATTATCTTAAGAAAAATTGCGTTCAATTAAATTTTATTACTTCAGATTTAGTCAATAAATTATATGATACTGGGTATTATTATTTTTTTTTACAATAATCTAAGTAAATCAGATTACAGTACCGTTTATTCATTACTAGTAGATCTTTTGTATAAAATCTTACATATAGTTAGTATTCATACAGAAATTTCAAATAAGTTAAATATTAATATTATGATTTAATTTACTACTTTGTCTGGAAGAAGCCTACTATCCACATAAATACAATACTATACCTGCTGTATGCGAAATAAGATCGTGAAAGAAAAAACAATAAAACTAAATTTTTAATTAAAAGTACCCTCAAATGAAAGGACTAGAGTAGATCTAACCAAAAGATAAGACTACCTTGACACAGCACATGCAACAGCTAAGCCTTAGTTAAAGCTATTCCTTAGTTAAAGTTTTTATTTAAGACGTATACAACAATCTGCGGCGAGTGACTCTGGAGCAGACCTGTGACAATTTAATAGTCTATGTATCAGTGACTCATCACACTTTAACATATTATGAATGTCACAAAGGATCCATAATCTTCTCTCTCATACGACTATTTAACATATCTACTTGCAGTCTTGCACTGCCTCACCATATGATATAATTCTGTTCACCTTTTCCCCTCTCAACGCTTGCTCACTTCCATCATCACCTCCATCTCTTGCTTCTCCACGCCAACACCAAAAGAAAAAGAGAGAAATAAGGAAATAATTAAAGATCTTCTTCTGCTCTCCATCTCTTCCTTTCTCCATATATATTTATCTGCTCTCTATCTTCTCATATAATTATACCCTCTGTGTGTCTCTGTCCCTCTCCATATCTATTACCTCACACTGTCTTATATCAACAGACACACCCATAAAAAACCTACATTCATATTCTTTTTGCATTATGGGATTGGAGCTTGTTGCCTCCACCATTGAATTGCCGTTGCTACCCCCGATAAAAACCTCGACAGATAAACCCGCACAAGAAAATTCTGGGGAAGGTCATGAAGAACAATGTAGTACACCGAAGTTGGAAGACAATGCGGTAAAACCGGCATTAGTTTGCCCTCCTACACCTAGGAAAAGGCGGCTTGAGGCCGTGAAAAGGAAAATTCCACAAGAATTGTTTTTCTGTGTCCCGGCCGACCTTGCGTCAATTTTCGTGCCACGCCAACCGACAAAGAGGATTCGTGTAGGTTGAGAATTCAAAATTGTAATGTTAATTCATCCATAAATCCTTTTTTATCTTTTTTTTTTCCATTTTTTAGCATTGTAGTATTTGCTGTATCCTGGAATTAATGAGAAATGAATATATGTATAGGCAGTGATTTGGCGAATTCCATAAATCTATTGACTTTTCTATGTTCTATACTTGTTTTATTTATTTATTTTTTTTTATGTTTTTATTTTATTTTTTTTAGCAACCGCGCTGGGCAGTTGGCTCTTTAATTTTGTTTGCTTTTTTAATTATTTTATTAAAAAAAATGAAATTTGTCCATGGGAATGCTTGATTTTCCAAAGACGAGATCTTTCATTTTGATTCGGTACACATATTCTGTGATAAACGGAAGTTTCAAAATTCTGATGTGGTTTCGAGTACATATTTGAATCTTGAATCTAGCTTCGCAAAGAGAGAAAAAGGAAAAAAGAAAGGTATCTTTTGAAGTGTAAAATCGACAAACATAGCTATAAGTTTTGCTTTTGGGTCCCTCAATATGCGTGTGTGCTACACAATTTCCTTTTTCCTGAAGCAATGCTCATTTGAGATCGTCTATGCCAGAGCCCAGAGAAGGTTCCAACTTCCAACCGTATGCATGTGCAACAGAAACAGGAACCTCTGCATATATATATAACCCTACAAAATTACGATTTGCAGGAGTAGACACCTTCTTAATTTTGGTCATTGGGTGTCAGGAGGTTGTCATATATGGAGGTATGGCCGTATAGGTTTTTTTTTTTTTTTTTTCTGGTTTTATTGTGATTGTTAGTTTAAAAGGGATATCTTGTTTGGGTTTTCTTGGAGCCAGTGGTACCAGTTAGCAAATATCAATTAAAGCTTAATTTCTACTCGGCACTAGTAGAAGAATAAAAGAAGCAAAAAACTGATATCGATGCAAAAAGTTGAAAACTTGATATATAGCAATTTAGTTTGGAGAAATTTAAGCAAAAGACAGCTGCAATGCAGCTGATTAGCTATGACGCATATGATATATATATATATACAGAGAATGGATATAGAACACTGATGTGTACGGATCGTCCCCGTACACATGAGTCGTTTTCGAGATCCAAAATTCAAACGGCCGATCCGAACCGTTCAAGTTGTTCTCCATATTGAAAAATTCTTGGAGACCAAATTTTACATTTTTTCGAATTCTTTTACTATATATTATGATATTTTCAAAAAACACTACAATTGGAGTATTTCAGGCCCTCCAATTTGAAAATATCATAATATATAGTAAAAAAATTCGAAAAAAATGTAAAATTTGGTCTCCGATGGTTTTTCAATATGGAGAACAACTTGAACGGTTCGGATCGGCCGTTTGAATTTTGGATCTCGAAAAACGACTCATGTGTACGAGGACGATCCGTACACATCAGTGTATGTTATCCACTCACTATATATATATATATATATATAAACTATATATATATATATATATATATACACACACACACACTATATATATATACACACGCACACTATATATATATATACACACACTATATATATATATGCACACTATATATATATATATATATATATACACACACACACTATATATATATATAGTGTATGTTATCCATTCACTATATATATATATATATATATATTTTTTTTTATATTTTCTTAATGAGCTGCCCGTTGGCTACACATTAACCAAAATAACAGAAACAAACTACAATTTTTAGTCCCTGAACAACATATATAAAAGCTATCTAGAACCCCAAATTTAACCTAAGAGCCCTCAAAATAAAGAAATAACATAAAATAAAAAGCAAAGGATACAAAAAAAGGAACAACGTAACATTCAACAGCTACTAAAAAGGCAAAGAATTGGGGTTACAAATTAAAAAACTAAAATACACTACGGTGGTCCCTCTTAAACTTGCTGGTAGAACCTCACATCAATGCTCAGCCATGATTGAAGCCTTGGAATTCCTTGGTAGCTAAACCCTCTCCTTCTAGCCTAATTAGCCAGGTCATGGGCTGGCTTAGTGGCTTAACCGTTTCCCTTCTCACATGTCGCAAGAAAATATTGTTCCCCAACTGCTGCATATGAATATTGCTTAAATTTGCAAACGCATTAACTTGTATTAGCATTTTGTGTGAAATTAATTTCAAGATGCAGAGACTTTTCTTGGTAGAACTCTGAAATTGTTAGATACTTAGATGTGATGCCTTTTTCTTCGCATAATCTTGGTAGAACTCTGAAATTTAATTCACAAGATCTCACTCTCTTCTTCATTCTTAATATAGAATTTGCATAAATTTCTACATCTGAAAGATTACTGTTAAGAATTAGTCATAGTTTGTAAGTTCAAGTGAACAAAAAATAAAAATAAAAATAAAAAATTCTTTCAATTATCTTGCAAAAATATAAAAGCTCCTGAAATTTTCGAAAACTTATTTGTGCACAAATAGGAGAGTAGAACTTCGCCTTAGGTAGGCATGAAATGGATAAATTAGGCCCAAAATTAAGCAAAGATAAACGAGCCTGCTTCGGGAAAGAGATGATAATCGGACTAATTAAGATCTAAATAATCCACTGAAAATTTTACAAAAAAATTGTTTTCTTCCCATATTCTTTTTCTTTTCCCTGTTGTTTGGCGTAATTTCTGTTACAACTTACAAATTAATTTACATTTTTCTCATGGATAAGTTCAACCAACACCTACAACAGGTCCCCACAAGTAATAAAACCTCATAATATCTATTTAGCTGTGAAAATTTGGAACTGAGAAGTTGACTTCCTAAAAACCGCCAAAATCAAGTTTCCATTTTTAATAGAATATATCTAATTACCTATGATTAAAAATACAAATAAATAAATTTAAATATCATTTATATTCAGCGAGACATAATTAATTTTATTTTTTTTCTGTATTAAAGTATAAAACATTTAAAAATGTTCCTCAAATTTATTGCCGGAATAGAGAAGCTTCAAGTTCTTGATATAGTAAAAAAAAAAAAAAGGTCTGTTAAATTATATATATTATAATTTATAACCAATTAAATACTATTGGGTAAATCAATACAATAAATTGGTATTGGGAAAAAAAAAATCAATTCGTGAGAAATTGAGTTTCGATGACAAGTTTTCATTGCATTAACAATAAAAAGTTTATCATACAAGAGTGTGAGTTGTGGTGTACCTGATGTCAGGTATATTTTTTGTCGTCAAGTCTTGATGAATCACAGTTTGGCACAGGAGCTACCAACTTGATGTATCAGTATATCTTCCCGGGGGAGTGGGGACCCAAGTACCCAACAAAAACACAAGTATTAGCCTATTAGTCAACAGTCAACACACTGTTTGAGAAAAGGTTAAATGCATTAACAATTTATGATTCATATATTGTTTGACTCAAATCTTCCATAGAGCGGTCATGATGGGTCAACGCTGCGTGAGTGGAGTTCCGAAAGACAAAATATTAACAATAATACAGATTGAATATTTCTGATTTGTGATTATAGTTTCATGAAGAGCCAAAAATCAACGAAAATATACAAATATTGGGTTCATCATGGGGCCTGGTTTTCTCGCCATGTAGCGATCGGGGCATGCCTAATTTAATTTGACCTTTTGTGTGTGTGTGGATGCCGGTCACAGGCATGAGCCATGACTAGATTTGACAATTTCAAATTCTTAAGTTGGCAAAATGCATTTCAACCGTCTCCGCGCACTCAAATAGAATGAAATTCCAAATAGAAATAGCTCGATGTATAATTATGTTATTTAATTTTAGGTATGTAGTCTTTAAGGCTGTGTTTGGATGCAACGGAATAAGGCTTCTTCCTGGAAGAAGCTTCTTCCGGAAGAATTTTGTGATACAAACAAAGTAGGAAGAAGCTGGAAGAAGGTTGTATTCTCGGAAGAAGCTCTTCCGACTAATTGCTGGAAGAAGGGGAAGAAAGAAAATTGGGAAGAGTGGAAATCAATATATAATGAGGAGAGAGAAAAGTTGCAAATATATATTTATTCTTTTGGGTGTCGTTTGGGATGCATGAGAATTAGCCAATTCCCAGAATTGGCAATTCCATTCCCCAATTTTTCATCCAAACGATTTTGGAATAGCCAATTCCATTCCTAACACAATTTTCAATAACACTCTTCCCACTAACACTTTTCTCTCTACTTTTCACACTTCCCAACGCTATTCCTAAACTCACCATCCAAACAACATTTCCAATTCCCGAAATATCCAATTCCCACAATTCCTGTGAATAGTATTTTTCCCTAAATTTATGATATTCTTACCCTATTCCTAACCATCCCAAAAGACACCTTGGTTCGCACATGCAATCCCCACAAGTAACCATACTCAAATAAAATATTTCAATATCTTATGGCTGGGTCATTTATATGTTTTTCATGTACGTACACGTACATGCAATTGTATTAACAATAATTAATTACATTTAACATTGATATTATATTATTATATTATTACAATATTAATTTTTTATAATATTTTATTATTATTATTATTATTTATATTATTTAGATTTATTGACACTATCAATTAACTTACTATAATAATGTTATTATTTTATTATATTATAATTATTAAAATATTAATTATTTATAAAATTATTATAATATTATAATTACGATATTAATTATTTTTACAATTTATTTTAATATTCTTGTTTTATTACTTATTTCATTTTTCTAATTATTAGTATTAAATAAAAATAATTACTTTATTTTATAATATAAATATTAAAATAAAGAAAGAATAAACTACAACTAAATAAAAATGACAAATGATTATTATTTATCAACAATTTTATAAACATTATAGTTACAGTTAAATATTACTATCATCAACAAGTACAACGTTAGTTGGAAAAAGTAAATTATTATTTTATTTGTTAATTTTTAATATAATAATATTATTTTTATAATAATTATTATAATATATTTTTTATTATCTATTTGTTATTTAGATTATTAATAGTAAATAATAATAATTATGTAATAATACTATATCACATTATATAACAATATTATTATAATATTGTTATATTATTATAACATTTTATTATAATATTTTTATTTTGTATTATCTACTTATTATTCAGATTTTTAATATTAAATAATAATAATAATTATATAACAATATTATTACATTATAATAATTATTATTATTTAATAATATTATTATTTTATTTTTTATTTTTTAGTATTAGATAATAATAATTATTTTATTTTACAATATCAATAAAAAACAAATGAATAAATTACAAATAGATAAAAAGACAAATGATTATTTAATTCAACTCATTCCTTCCTTATTTCTAACTCACCATCCAAACAATATTTCTTCTTCCCGGAATCCCACTCTTCCTGGAATACCACTCTTCCTAATTTTTCCGTCCGGAATCCTTCTTCCTTCTTTATTCCTAACTCATCCAAACACACCCTAACATAACATGACATGCTTAAGTTTTGCAGTAATACTTAGTGAATATTTTTCCAAATAACTTAAACAAAATAACAAAGTGCTGATAACTAAATATATTGTATCCAAAACAAGAAAATTTTCAATTTTTTCAACGTTATAAGATAATTTGAAAATAAATTTAAAAGAAAATAATGATTGAGCTTAAATTCGGTTGGAGTTTGAATTAATTCAAGTTGAACAGTTTGATTAAGTTTTAATCATATACTAACTTGATTTGATTTACAATTAATTTAATTAGAATGAAAACCAGGTTGCTCAAACTTAAATGTACTTTTCTCTCTCTATATATATTTTTTGTGTATATATCAACGATTCCGAATCATACGTGCGATACGTTCTATATTTGACAAATTCCTCTATATATTTTTTGTGTATATATCAACGATTCCGAATCATACGTGCGATACGTTCTATATTTGACAAATTCCTCATGCGTCAGAATTGGGATTTGAATATGGTTGCACACAGTTCCATTCAATACTAACATTATCAATTATCCAACGACGCGGCGTACAAGGTTTTTCTCGGATAAAATTGACTCGGCATTAAATTTGCATTACATTAATACCTTCCCTTAATTGACTTCCTGATTCCTAAAAGTTCCCTCAAAATAAATTCAATAGACCAGGTCTACACAAAAAAATGCTTAAAATCTACTCGAGCTCCGTTTACGCAAAAACCTCTACTTTTCTTTCCTTGGGTTACCTCTAAAATCGCCATTAACTATTTCTCTCTCTCTCTCTCTCTTCACCAAACCCTAGCAAGCTAGACTCTTCTCGCCTTATCCATGGCGTACGTCGACCACGCCTTTTCGATCTCCGACGAGGACGACTTTCTCGGTGGTGGGTCGCGCGCGATCGAGAACCGACCGCCCGTGAAGGAGATCGCCTTCGCCTTGGCGCTTCTCGTTTTTGGTTTCATCTCTGTCGTCGCTGGTTTCGTCATGGCTGTCAATCGGGTCGGAGGTGACCGTGCTCATGGTAATTTTTCAATTTCGACCCGTAATTTTTATTTCAGCTGAGTAGATTGAGGTTTAGCTGAACAAATTGGGTAGAACAATTCATCACACCTAAGTGTAAATTGTTATTAAATTGGTTAATCAAACTATGTCCTTGAGTATTTTTTTTTTATATGGATTTGATTGTTACCTACATGCCCTTTGAAAGGATAAGAGTTGTTCTAATGCAAAAGGGGATTTTTGACCAAATTTGTGTAATTAAACATTTGATGACCTATTATAGGAATTTCCAATAACCCAATCTAAGTTCAATTGTTCAATTGCGCCTTAATTTAACCCAAACGTGCTTCAGATAAACCATAATTTGTGCAATCATGCATCAGCTAAACCTCAGAGCACACCCAATTTAATCTCTTTGTAGCCACAGTTGTGCAATTTTATCGTGTGGTAATGTCTAATTGTTAACCTTATTTTATTTACTATGTTTGATTTGACAGGGTTTAATTTTCACATTTAATTTAAGTTTAATTGTCATCATTCTATATTTGATTTCATAATGTAGGTGTGTTCTTTGCAATTTTGGGAGGGATAATGTTCTTGCCAGGTTTCTACTACACAAGAATAGCATATTATGCTTATAAAGGCTACAAAGGATTCTCTTTCTCTAATATCCCTCCTGTTTAAATAAGTTAAACTTCATGATGATGGCTCATTCGTTTATAACTGTCCTTTTTTTTTTTGGCTTAAGTTCAAATATCGTACCACCTTCTTTTCTTCCTTGTGTATACATCCCTATTGTGAGATGAGAATGAGTAGTTTGGGTTGTGTAAATATTCTTACCCATTTCAATTTTCATAGGAGGTTGGTGGCATGTTGTCAAATTATGGTGGTTGTTATGAGATTGTGATGTTTAAATGTGCCCAGATTTTTCTTTTATCATGTTAAATCTTACCTGTTTGTTTGACACTAAGCATATGTAGTTTTAACTTCATTTGGTTCCTTCCTTAGGGATTTGGTCAAGTATTGCTTCTGACATACACAAAGAATTTGATACCCGTTCTGGTAAATGATGGTATTATTATAAGTGGCACATTGGTATTATTATACGTGTCATGTGCCGGTGAGTTTTTTCTCCGATTTTCATGTGGATAGGTTTTTCGTATTTACATGGTAGAGTATTCTAAGTGTCAAGAAGTTTTGGAGTGTGGATTCAATTTCCATTTAAATAATACTTCACACTTTACTAAAGTTTATACTTCAAAGAGGTACTCACTTTTTTTCTTTTTTTCTTTTTTCATAGAGGGCTAGATTTGCAAAGTGCTTATATTTATGTTATATATTTTTTTCAATGGATTGTTGTGATTTGAGGCATAACCAGAAAAATTGCACATGCTTCAGGCGTTTCTTAAGGTGCTATTCTCATATAAATGCCACTTGAACTTCAGTCATTACATAGATTTCACATTAAATTGTATGCTGTAGTGCTTGTCACCAGAAACATGATTTTTCTTTACCTGTTACTTGTATGAAAGTTTATGAGTCATATGAATTTAGTTGAGCCAATAGAGATGGAAACAAAATTTATGTCATTAAAAGCCTCCCTCTAGAGTCTAGACACGTCCTGATCGCATTTTTCTTTTTATTTTTTTTCTGTTTTCTATAAAAGTATTAAGTCAATGCCCCCTTTTTATTTTTCGGCGTTCCCAATCGCTTATTTCGGTCCGGTTTTGCCCTTTTTCTGATCAACGGAACCATTCAATGCGAACCAGCAAAGTTCCCGAGTCTATAGCATGCGACTCACATGACGTGATTGGACAAAATGTGAGTACTTTACGGTTTCAACAAACAATCTGGAGAATTTAGACCGTCTAGATAAAAACATGATAATATTTGTAGGATAGACGCAGCTTTGAATTTTTCAAATCTCAACTATAATTTGATTATTTATGAAATTGATTTGAGTTGAATTTGAGTTAATCGAGCTAAGAATTTCTATTGAACTTTAGCTCAACACAAGCTACTATTATCCTTTTATGCTTCTTTTATCACCTTGAAAACTAAATCACAAAGTACTTATCTCTTAGATAAAAATGATTGACCACTATGTTTTTGACCTACAATATTTTTTTCAAAAAATGTTTTATGTTAAATTAATAGCTAGATATTTTAAATTAAATTACACAATTATATAGACTAAAAGTTTTTCAAGTTAAATTTGAATAATCAATCTACATAATTTCACATTTTAAGTTGAACTTGGAGTAGTAAAATGGTTAACTAAACTAAGTTGAACTCGAATTTATTCGAAATAAAGTATAACTATAAGCGTAGGACACGTACAAGCTTAACTAGCAGCCCATTGAAGTCATAGGACCCGACCCATGCTATCGGACTATCGGAGATTCAGCCTATTTATTATAAACTCAAAACACACCAGTAAAACTTCAATTGGGCTTGAATTCAGCCCATCTACGACCCATAAATGAGGCTACCTAAATTCACGCATTCCAAGGGTTCAACTGCTACGGTCTCCTCCACCACCTCTCACACTCTCCTCTCTCTCTCTCGAGACGCGTGCTTCCATGTCTCTTCTTCCCTGTAATCCAGTTGGCGAGCTCTCGAGCCATGGCAACGGTTGCCAAGCTCGAATCCTCTCGAGAGCTAGGGTCTTTGCGATTGGACAGAAGGTTTCTATAGGGAAGAGAGGATTGCTTGCCAAGCGGTATGATTCAAGCTGTGCCTCTGCATTCCCTCATCAGGTGATTCTTTTGTTTTAATTGGTTGTTATTGTTGAATTTGGAAAATGTGGGTCAGTATTGGTGTTCAGACCGGTCATGGTAGTGGGTTTAGGTTTTAGGGTTTTGGGTATGGAAATATAGGTTCGGATTCATGGGGTGATATCATACCTTAGTGGGTTAGTTCGAGTTTAATTGAGATAATATTACATATCTCTGAGTTATATGAGCAGAACATTTTTCTTTTTGAAGGCCAGTAAAACTGACAATTTTTTCATTAATAAGAAAAAAAAAAAAGGATTGCAAAAGTGTAAGAAAAAGAAATCGCAATTATCTGTACCAGTATCTACTGGTACACCACACAGAAAACATTAAACTCCCCTTGAGGACATAATTGAGACAGAATTCATGGTTGGAATGATTCCTTAGTGGTTCAATGTGAATTTTAATTGAGACAGAAGTACATATTTCATTGTTAATTCATCAGAAGATTTTTTTTTAATTAAACCTTCGTTGATAGTCAGTTAAACAGCTGGCCTTGATTGCCATTTTGGGGAGACCTGCATTACTAATTTCAAAATTTACTTTGTTCTCTGTTATTTAATGCTCTGTAATTTCCAAAATGACTTTATTCTCAGTTAATTACCTTAGGATTAAATATTCTACTTTTGTAAGCATCTGAGAATTATACAGCAGCTGGCAGCTGGTATTGCTGCTTGTAGCAACTCATTTCTTCTAGATTTAAAAGTTAGAGAACAAAGATGCAAATTTGTGAGATTAGCGAACTACGAAGTTAATATTCAAAATATGTGTACCGTGAGTTCACTATTTTTTACTGCGAACCTTGAGAGAAGTAAAAACTCCAACGAGGAGAGGTCATGTGACCCAGGTAAGTGGGTAATCACGATCTGTTTAACCATACTAAGTGCTATTCCTTTCTTTTTGATGTTGTTTTGCATTGTTGAATATATTAGGCAGATATTGTGGGATGTGAGGCAGGGCTAGGTATTTGTTTTCTTTCTCAATTTCAAGTCGGGCCATGCTTGCTCATTATAGCTTTTTCGAGAAACAATTTGGACCCTGCGTGGTTTATATTATTCGAAGTATTTCCTTTTCTATTTTATTGGGAGTCTTCAGTTGCAAACTTTTGCAGAGAAGTCCATGTTCTTTTGACTCATAAATCAAGTAAATATTAAGCACTGTTGTCTTGTTGATACTATAATAATAAACATCTACAAACAATACTACCACAAGTGTTTTAGTTTTTAAGAAAAGTTAACATTAGTATGTTAAAATTTTATTTTCTTGCCTAATTGTCATGCTTTACTCATAGAATATGTGAGACATAAGAAAATAAAATAAAATAAAATAAAATAAAATAATAATAATAATAATAATAATAATAATAATAATAATAATAAAAAGAAGAATATCACATATAAATAGCCAAAGAAAATTTAAAGCGATGGATAAGACATTCACAATATTATCTGGTAGGTGTCCTTTAATCGTAGTACTCTTTTATAGGAATGGCACATGAGAAAAGAATTGGAAGGAATAAATCTTTCTTTAATTTTGTGGTACAATTAATGATGCCGCGCTGTCATTAGAAATTAGAATACACGTGTTTTCACTGGAAATACGGAAAAACATAGTAGACTATTAGGTTGCTTACACCTTACTTTAATTGTGATCCGTTTATTCTCTTTTCCATAAGTGGGTAACATAAGACATGACAGATTATGAATATTGTAAGCAAACAGAATTATTTCTTGGTTCGCAGATTTTGTTTGCGATCTTCTTAGATTTTTTTAAAAAATTATTTCCCCTGTAAATCAGATTTTAGTTTTGCTAACTAAATCAAAGTCGCTCATACTCCACCTGACCTGTATAATGCCAGCTGACATGTCAACATAAATAATCAGATCTTTTGTCTTCTGTTTTTTTATTGATGCTAATATTTAACCCTTAGGTTTATCCTAAATAATTTCCAAATTCCAAATATCGAAGAAAAGAAGCAAAATGATATTTTGGTCAGTTCTACTTTGTTTTTTATAACTTCAATTTTAATATTTTACTTCTTGCTTACTACAGGTGGTACAATATGGTGGTTTGATTTCCAGACCAGCTAATATTTTTACTTCCATGACCAAAAAGGAAGAGGCTCGCCCTATCCAAACCCAAGCATTTTCGCCAAAGAGCCTCTCTTCATACATAACTCCAGAAATAGTCAGTATGAATTTCTTCAACCGAGTTCTCCTTGCTTGGAACATAATATTCCCCAGGACTATCCTTAGCCGGGAGTCGAATGCAAAAATTGCAAGGCAGAGGCTGAAAATGGTATTGTTTTCTGATCGGTGTTCCGTCTCTGATCTGGCAAAAAAGAAGATTCTCGAGAATGTTGTCAAAACCCTGTCTGAGTTTGTAGAGATCGAGTCTAAGGATAAGGTGCAATTAAATATGAGTACTGACTCTGACCTTGGTACAGTTTACTCTGTCACAATACCAGTACGGAGGGTCAAGCCAGCATATCAGGAGTCAGATGAGAACTACAAAGGTCAGATTGTTGGTATTGAATATAAAGACACCGGAGACAAGAGTGGTGCAGTTGATGTGACTTTTGATTTCTATTTACCAAATGAGAAGTAATTTTGTTTCTTATTTTTTTTTTTCTCCCGTATGCTTTATTAGGATCTGATGTACATATTTGATGTTTGTAGTGCAGAAAACATGTAGGTAGTTGCAGAAGTTATGCTGCGGGAAGTTATTTCCTTTTCATAATTTCCAAATAGTTCTTTTTTTTGGAGTTCTGGATTTGAATTTTATGGAGCTCCATTCTTCTTTTTCTTATTTGCAGTTTTCAATAAAGTTCTTGTGAAATCTTCATGTTTTGCTTGCAATTTTTGGCGTTTGGTATGGTTGATTTTGTTGCTTTGCTGACGCCTTCGTCGAAAACTAGGGGACTGCTAACGGCATTCGAGAGGAAAATAAAAATAAAACATATGAAACTTCTGTAATACATCTTATGTGACTTTCGAGTATATAAGAAATTTTGATCTGAATTATGATCACAAGGTGAGTTTGAATCTGAAGTGGCTCTGATGAAGACCGTTCTCCACCTCAAAGAAAGTTCTCGTGGAATAACAATTCAGACCTGAAGAGACGTACTTCATGACATGTTATCACCACGGATATGAAATTCTTGAGGCAATGGTTCGATAATGATGTCTAATCGAACATGTCAGCTCAACTAGCAAAAGCATATGCCCCTTCACTCTTCGTTGAGTGATACATACTTTATAGTTCATACCAATATGTCACCTCGATCTTTTTCCCTAGGGATGAGCACTTATTCTCATCTCTACAAATCAATTGAACCGTACTAGTTTTCTCTTGATTCGGTGCAATTATGTATGGTTCTCCTCCTTAGTATAAAATAATTTCAATAGAAGTAGTAAATTCTACTATTAGCTAAATATACATCAATGTTTCTTAAAAGCGTGTATTAAGCACCCTAAACATAAAAGAAAAGATGGCGAACAATTACGTTTCTCATCAATCAAACATGGTGAACAGTTTTATCTCAAAAATAAAAAGAAAAGATATCCTAAAAACACAAGCAAAGCAAAGCAAACATGTTGATTGCAACCATATCAAATCCTAAAACAAGCATGATCAGGTATTCATAACAGTCATGCCAATATATTATTGTTGTACTCCTAACAAAATTGCTTCTGCCGAACAACAAACTGTTTCAATTATATTTCAGCAGATATGTAAGGCTGGTACGTGGTAGTATCAGCTATCAAATATCAAACAATTATCTCAAACGTCAATTTAGAAGGAAATATTCCTACAAATCCAACTCAATCATGAAAGCACATTCAGAGAAAAAGTATCAGTAGCTAGCTTACATGTTTTACCCTAGAATAGAAAGCATCAAACTGCAAGACAATCACCAAACAGGTACACCATACCAAGGACACAAATCAAACAGCGAACATAAAAGAAAAGAGTCACCTTACCAGCAGAACATTACCAGAAGAACAACCAGTACATCTCCAAAACCTAAAAACCATCATAAACTTCAAGACAACTTAACATACACCAACCACAGAAGTATTGAAAATAAGATGAACAATCAGAACCTCTTACTTCTTTTCGCACTTCTTTTTGCAGTCTTAATTGACGTAAAAATGTGATCTCTCTTGGCTCCTGGACAGCTCGACTCTCCTTGTTCATCCTCATCCAGCAACATGTACTTCATTTTGCCATCAGGTGGAGCAAACATGCCAGGGGCATCATGTTCACATGGGTCCTCTGGAGTAGTGCCAGGGAAAAATTGAAAGCAACGTCCCAATGCCCTCCCGCCGCCACCAAGCATTTCCCTGATCCTATCACGCTATAGTTAAAAGTTCACATTTAAGTTGGTAAAAAATATATATTGGCGGAGAAACAAAAAAAAAGTAACTTTGTTAAGTATATTACCATTACATATGTGTTGGGTTCACGGAGGTGCAATATTGTAGCACCAGAATACCATTGCATGTATGCATTATGCATAGCTATATCAAATGGTCTCTGGTCAGCCAAAAGAAGATTCCATCGATCACCCCATGCATTCACATAGGTGGCGTATTTAGTGAGCCAGCCATCACTATTTCCCCTTTTAATGCCATGTAGAGCTTCATCTGTACAGCGAAGAAATGGAGGAATGGTTTGGTAAAATCCAAATTGACGAGAGACTCTCTCTGGATTGTACATCTCGACAGTCCAGAAATGTAATAATGGAGCAGTGGTTCTCCACAATTGAGCACTCTCGTAGCAAATTTCTGGAAGTGAATACCTCAGGCCTACATAAGGCATCCAATTGACCATTGTTTCATCCAAAATGTTGATTTCATTCCGGTACGCTGCAAGTGGCTTGCCAGTCACAAGACATCCAGACCAGCGATAACCGAGTGGAGGTCTCTGGTCAATGTCTACACATCCGAGTACTGCTGCCCTGTAACTTTGGGCTCGCTCTGGCTGCCAAAAGGGAAACCTCTCCCAGGACCACATTTGGAGTAGAATTATTGGCCCACCGATCTGCCTTTTCTCGGTTTTGGTCGCTGAACACAGCTCCCTGTACAAGAATGCCAAGACACCACTTCCCCAACTGTAGCTACCAGATTTGTTGAAATCTTTGAACAGAGGAAGATATCTTGCTGAGATACTGTCTCCAAAATGATCTGGGAATAGAACAGTCCCAACCAACATCAGTAAATATGCTCGAGCATATTTCTGAACTGTACTCTCATCAGCATCTGGAGGACAATAAGAGAAACAATTACGCAACCAGGATATCCTGATTCGTGGTGATCTGCTTCCCTTTCGGAATGTCGTCAGATCAACATTCCCAAGCAACTCCTCCACCACACATGGCCAATCCAAGTCTCTAGGTGGGCAAAGTGCTTCACCATCAACTCGTAAGCCTAAGAGGACAGCAACATCCTCCAGTGTAATGGTCATTTCACCCACCGGTAAATGGAACGTGTGGGTTTCCTGCCTCCAGCGTTCCACAAGTGCATTAATGAGCGCATTATCGTGATAGACACGACCAATTCTGTTTACATGGTTCAGCCCGGCCATCGTGACATATGTCTTGTAGCGGTCATCCCAGGGTAGTCCCTCTATCTGACCACTAGTAACAAGAGGTCGCTGCAAATTGCCAGTAAGCACTCCCTGTGATCTGTGGGAGGCCTGCAAATAAAGAAGAGATCCCATTTCCAACACTGTGCCTGTAAATAAGCAAAAGAAGAAAAAAAAAAAGAAACCATAAGTTTAAACTGGCAAGTGCTGCTCCCAAAACAAATCAACAATTTTTACTATGTACTAACCTTAAATCTGCAATAGGCCAATAGTAATTTAAGTCTTTAAGACAATAATTCAGTAATAAGCTATATTACAAATCAATTGGACGAGTAATTTTCCATGCCTGATCTTTGGGACCATTATTAACAGGAGAGGTAAAGTTGCATCCAATCAGAAATCTTCTGTATGAAAGATTAGTCATACTATGTACTAGCTATTTAATCTTAATAATGTATATACGAAAGAAAAATGGGTCATGGCCTCCAAGGACCGGACATCATGTCCCTACCCTGGAGATGCACTGTAATAAGGAGATCCGTAATGCCGATCTAGCCTCCCATTAGTAGAGAAATTATTGGATGGCCTACACAGACAGAACAGTAATCCTAAATTCTCTGATTTAATTAAGATGGATTAGTGCCTAGAGAAGAGGATGGTAAATATTAATAATTGACTTATTACCAGAATAATCTTATTGCCTACACAAGAGAGAGAAAATCTACATGCATATTATCATGTCATGAAGATTTAAATGCATAATATAACCAACTCCTGGACAAATAGCTCTCCAAACATTTAAAATTTAGATAGCTTGTTAGCATATATCTGAAGAGTATGAAATGAAATGAACTGTCTATGCTCACATGGAACTATCATATACATTCTGTTGTGAATGACCATGCCATTTATTTGAGTCCTAGCCCTTGCCTATACCTGTTGTTAAATATGCATAGGCTTACCCGCGTATACAACTAGCTCCTGTTTCTACTCCGGCTAAAAGCAACTATACCTAACCTTATTACTTAATCCTTATAACATAGCCTCTCCCAACTAACTCCCTTACAATTACAGTACCATATGAAGCAAACAGAAACTCCACAACAAGAAAACTCTGCAGCACTTCAAGCTCCTCAACGAGTCCACTATATTTAGTTAGATATGTTACATATTTATTATTAAATAATCAAAACAAGAAGCAAGCTGATCAAAACCGAATAACTGAAGTGCATACATGGCACACAAAAAAAGTTTAAGAAAATATAAAATAGGTCATAAATTAATTAGATCGGAGTAATAATTGCAATCAAGGTTCCGATCACGGAAATCGAGGTGATATATGCAATATATATCGTCCTCATTAACAATCGTGATAATAAATGGTCTAAAGCTCAGTGATTGACTGCAGTATTGCAGAAATTCTTGATAGCACTAATCAATTTCCCCACAAAAAGAAGTTCAATCATTTAATAATTATATAGATGTACCTTAGAACCAATAGAAAATAAATATTGTATATGAAAGAAATTACCTTGGTGTAGGATTTGATCAATCTGAGAAGAAATAGCTCTCTCCTAGGAGAAGTTTCTCCGATCTGAAAATTAATAGACGAGAAAAGTGATAAATGGAATCGATTTGTGAATGTAGAGAAAGAAAGAGGCGGCGTCCAAGGGTGTAAGAGAAGGGTTCCTTCTCTTTTAGGGTTACCAAATGTAGACAGGTTTCGGTATGATAATTCACAATCATACCCGGTAAGCCTTGCTGAATCATCCAAACCCGCTAATGCATAGGCTGACCCATTAATGCTAATTGGTAATGTGTAAAATCATCAATTATTTGATAATTAGCTAACAAAGTAAGTAACTTTTAATAGGATATATAATGAATTTTGTACTACCAAGTTCTAAATGAGGTAGAATCCAAAATAAATTTACAAACAAAAATCATTAGAAATATCAATGTAACAGAGTTGAAAAGTTTTGTATATAGTAATAAAATAAGAGTCCTTCAAAAGAATAAATGTTTCAGTAATAGGTTAATTTACACATTCAGTGAGCTAACTGTAGGAAATGCTGAAGATATATTAAAGAATTTGAAGGTAAATTAGATTCATATAACCTTATTAAATTTTATCAGAAATCTTTCATTACGACAACATGTTGGTAAATCATCTAATAATATAATTCTTATCAGAAATCTATTACATTATAAATAAATGTTTATTTCTACAACCTTACATACATAATCGAATTAAATTACCAACTATTTATCAAAAGATAAAGAAATGAAAAAGGCATGTGCACCTCAGGAAGGAGTCCAATGAGTCCGAACTAGGGGTATATCCACAGGTAGGGTACCAGTCAGGTGGATGCATTTTTATACCCGTAAATGTTAAGATTTAGCCCGACTCCTTTTCATTAAGGTTAATAACCTAATGGGCCAAGAACAGGTAATTATTGAATAAAAGGATATAATATATAAAGTTACTCCTCGCAGCCAACATTTATAGAAATAATACTTTAAATACAACATGTATATGATATCACAATAAACAAATCTAATTTCCAACATCAAGTAATTAATGAAAAGAGCACTTATCTTTATCCTTGCCCGGTAAACTAACAATAAATTTTCCTTATCTGTACTATTGTACCCCCTATGAATTACTTAATGAAAAGAGAACCTTACGTCCTTACCCTTATCCATTGCCGTCTTATCGAATACAAACACATTACTTAATGAGAGAGAGAGAGGGGGGTCTTACAGATGACAAACAACTTCGAGTGAGAGAACAGTGGCTTCCATGAGGAGCATTGAAAAATTACAGAAATAGGAACTAGGAATGGAACCCTCTCCTTTTGCAGTATTGCATGATTAGCAGCCAGCAGAAGAAACTTGGAAGTCAATTCGCTCATTTTGAACATTAATAAAACCTTCCACCTTCGACCAAATCCAAACACAGTGATCCCATTTAGCGAGCAATAACTTCCAGATCATAATTGTCATTTCACAATTTCTTTTGAAATCTTCGAAAACAGATTTGCACACACCACCCCTCTCCCTTTCATTGTGTTTTGAACCTTTTCTAAATATTGTACTTCATTAGAAATATCACCTCTAACCATTTCTTTTCCGATCAGAGTACTAGGCGGTGGATTTGCCGTGAAATAGAAGATACAAGAATCAAAGAGAATGTGTGCGTCACAGTCAGAGAAGTCGCAATCATATAGAGAAATGAGTTCTATTGCTTGGGCTAATGGGCTGGTTTATCCTCTGGGCTTAAAATAAAGTTTGATTCGTTGGGCTTGTTTTTTATGGTTTTAGATTGCGTAAATTAAACCAGACTAGTAGTAGCAGCAATGCAGCATGTTATGCTACCAATACATCACCAAAATAGCTGCAAACTCGTACGAATAATTAAAAATAAAAAATAACTAAAGTTTGCGAGAAATGATAGTTTCCGATATTTTTTGAATATTTTTAAATATCCATATTATGAAAATTTATAGACCTTTAATAGAAATGATTTTTTTTAAAAAAATGAACAATATGTAAATTTTGATTTTTACAAATTTTCAATATGAAAAACATATTGAACAGTACAAATCGCTCATTCGAAATCTTAAAGACAAGACGACTGCGTGAAACCAACCTTGTATCTCTCATATATTTGACTTTTTATAGTTTGTAAACAAGTACATATATGTAAGGAAATTACACAGTTCAAGCTTCTCAATTAATGCATGATCGGGATTTGTCCCATCTAATGCTACTATTGCATTTCGGAATGTTGCATAACCCCCTTCAACAACATACTCCCAGAAAAATAATCTTAAATTAAAATCTGTTGACTGATAGATGCTGGAATTGAAAGCGATAAATTTGCGTGATGTAAAGATTTATGGGCGCACTAATTTTCTAAATCGCAACGATAGTAATGAATTATCGACATGCATTTTTTTTTTTTTTCCAAAACACATACAACAAAGACTTGATATAATTAAGTCTGAAATGCTAATAGAAGTTCAAGACAAATAAGTCTGAAATTTCTTATAAGATTACTTGATGAAAATTTAGATCTGAAATTACTTCAAAGAAAACGGACAGATATATGCAAATTAAAATTTACATCTTTAAAATGCAGTTCAGCCAAATATTTTGCAAAAAAAAAAAAAAAAAAAAAAAAAAAGTAGTGTCCTTATTAAAAATGTATAATTTTGAATTTATTTATTTTATTTTATAATAAAGATGGAAGTCAGTCTCCAAACCATTTTAATTGCCCACATGAAATCTTCAATCGAATTTTGACCATTGTCCTTTTGTCACTAAATCAAGGCCTTATTCTCGTATGGTGTGTTTGACACGCATGATGTTAGTAGGATTAGTGATGTAAGGTTAGTACTTTTTGATATTTTCGAGGTATCTTTTGGAATTTCGAGGTAGAATAGTAAGGGGATGAGATTTTCGAGGGAATCCAACTAAACCCGCTAAATTCGCTAAACCCGACGTGCTAAACATAATTTACAATTACCTATTTGTGACGTCGAATTTAAAATCTGAATAAAATTCAAATTAATTTATAAAGAAGTTAGAAAACAATTTTTTTTTTTTGACATTCGAGTTAGAAAACAACTTGCGAATGTGTTTTGGAAAACAACAAATGTCTCATGCTCTAATGAATGCACTTGTATAGAATTTCCTTGCCTGGTGCAGGCACGAGACGACACAACCCCTTGTAGCGTCCGGATCCTCAGCAGCCAATTTTTTGTTTTTTTAAAATTAAAAAATTATAAAATTCAAATACTTAATCCAAATCGTTGGACTTGTTCAATTTTACGGGCGATGCGTTTTCATATAAGTTTTATAAAATTTGGAGTCGATTTGATACTTGATTAAGTGGTCAACAAATGAACGGACCTGATTTGATTAATTCTAATACGTTCATAATTTAAGCACTTAATCAAGTATCAAATCGACTCCAAATTTTATAAAACTTATATGAAAACGCATCGCCCGTTAAATTGAACAAGTCCAACGGTTTGAATTCGATATTTGAATTTTAAAAAAATTTAATATTAAAAAAACAAAAAATGGGCTGCTCAACAGTCGTTTAAAACGACTGCTGAGGATCCGGACGCACCCCTTGTACGACTGGGATCCTCAGCAGTCGTTTTAATCGACTGCTGGGGCAGCCGTTGCATATTTTTGTTAATATTAAAATTTTTTAAAATTCAAATGACGAATCCAAACCGTTCATCTTGTTGAATTTTACGGGCGATGTGTTTTCATATAAGTTTTATAAAATTTGAAATTGATTTGATACTTGATTAAGTGCTTTAATTATGAACGTATTAGAATTAATCAAACCAGGTTCGTTCATTTGTTAATCATATAATCAAGTATCAAATTAATCCCAAATTTTATAAAACTTATATGAAAATGCATTGCCCGTAAAATTCAACAAGATGAACGGTTTGAATTCGTCATTTGAATTTTAAAAAAATTTAATATTAACAAAAATATGCAACGGCTGCCCCAGCAGTCGTTTAAAACTACTGCTGAGGATCTCAGCCCCCCCTTAAGGGAAGCAGATCCTCGGCAGTCATTTTTTGACTGCCGAGAGCAGCCGTTTCACTTTTTTTTTGATATTTAAAAAATTTAAAATTCAAATGTCGAATTTAAACCGTTGATCTTGTTCAATTTAACGGGCGATGCGTTTTCATATAAGTTTTATAAAATTTGGAGTTGATTTGATACTTGATTAAGCGCTCAACAAATGAACGTATTAGAATTAATTAAACCAGGTTCGTTCATTTGTTGAGCGCTTAATCAAGTATCAAATCAACTCCAAATTTTATAAAACTTATATGAAAACGCATCGCCCGTTAAATTGAACAAGATCAATGGTTTAAATTCGACATTTGAATTTTAAATTTTTTAAATATCAGAAAAAATGAAACGGCTGCTCTCGGCAGTCAAAAATGACTGCCGAGGATCTGCTTCCCCCCCTTAAGGGAAATGAAATCCTCTGCTCACCTTTTAAGGTGAGCAGGGTGCTTACCTTAGATCCGAACCGTCCGATCAATGATGGTGCCCCGTGAATAATACCAGATTGATAGGCCCGAAAAAAATCTAACCGTCGTGATTAAATCGAACGGCTCGGATTGAAAGTAGGCACCGTGCTCACCTTAAAAAGTGAGCAGAGGATACTCACCCCCCTTTAAGGCTTGTAGCTTAAAACCCTCCCTCCCTTATCGGATCGGGTTCGGGCTCTTAATTTACAACAAAGGGAGCGGTACGTACGTGGAGTCGGATCCTCTGGACGTTTCTTTAAAAACGTCCAATGGATGTTTCGATCGGAGCCGTTGAAACTAAATCAGACGGTTCATTTTTTTCGAGCCAATATTTTTTTCGGGTGTGGTGAAATGCACGGGGCTCTCTTTAGCTGTTGAGATTAAATCAGACGGTCCAGATCTCGAGCCGTCCACCAAACGTCCACGGTAAAAACGTCCAGAGGATCTGATTTCGTACGTACGTGGCAGCGTCTCTGGCGCCGCTCGTCTGTCGCATCCTCACCGCTTCAGGCGGTGCCACTTTCCTCACTTCCCTACAAACCAACCTCTCTCTCTCTCTCCATTCATGAGAGCAGACTGGAGAAGAAATGGCAACCATGCTGTCTAGGTTCCTCCGTCGATCCTTTCGCCCTTCCCCTTGCTTCGCCTCTACAATTCCTCTCCGGTTCCTTCCTTCCGATCGCCCCTCCTCTCCATTTACACATCGGTACACTATTCTGTTTCTCTTCTCCGTTCTGTCGGAGGTTGAAATATACGTGCGCATTAGATCATTTTACATCATTTTTTTCCAGCCTGCTGTAAACAAAACCAAAGATAAAGAAAAACAAAAAACAGTACCATGCTTAATTCAGAAAATGCGCATTGATGAAGCTAACTAAACATTTCAAATTTTAGTAGTGGGATATACTTTGTGTTTGATCTTTTTCAGGATATGATAGCCCCTAATTGCAAGGAACGCACAGAATCCTCAAATGTAGAAAAGAAACAAACACACACACACACACACACGTAAACACCCAAAAAGATGCTAAATACAATATTTCAAGTTGGTAGCGTGGAATGAGTGGCTATAACTTGTAACAAGTTTTGAATTTTGTTTCAGGTTTTATTACACTACGTCTGGTGGGTTTACCAGTGTCCATGGTGAGAGGTCATCGTCAGAGTATGCAAAACGAAGAAAAGAGTCGCTTGAGACCGAGTTCGGGAACATTTTGGGTGCACGGTCCAGGGCCCTATTTGCGTACTCCCGGTTTGGACCCTTTTTTGCTCTCTATCGGGCCACCATTGTTTCCTTCGAAGTTGCTAAGTTGACTGTCTGGCATGTTTTGCTCAAGGATATACATAAGCGTGCAGAGAAGGTAGTTCTTCAACTTTTTACTTTTTTAATTTGCAATATTTAACAATTTTGATACTGTATCTCCAAGTATTGGATTGTTGGACTTAGTTTGATTATTGCAGAGAGTCAAAAGAATTGTGTATGGTGAAATAAAATGATGCATTTTGTTTTTGCATAAATGGTCAATTACTTTGTCTATTTTTATGGAAAGGAAAAATAAAATTTGACAAGGCTTAGTTGATTGGTATACTGAGATGCAAATAAGTCAGTTTTCTTGTGGCTATAAAATCAAGCAGGCTAGTTCTTTTTGTGATGTGCTCTTTCGCGTAGGAATGTACTAGTTTTTGTTTTATTATTGTCATTATTATTACTTGTTTTTAGTTTTCTGATTTAAGGTTTGATGCCACCTACTTTGTTTCAGTTCAGAGAGACTCTCATTAGATTGGGCCCTTTCTATATCAAGGTAACCCTTGTTAATTTGATATTCAATTATAAATCAAAGGATTTTAATTGTTTTCGTTTTTGCTTTTTATTTAGTTTTGTTGTTCTAAAAATCTTTTTCTGGATTGATGCAGCTTGGCCAGGCACTTAGCACTAGGCCGGATATTTTACCAAGTGCCTATTGCAAAGAACTTTCCAAGCTACAGGTATGTAAGGGTTCTCTACTTTACTGGAGCACTGCTATTTGAACCGATATTGAAGTTCCTACTCAGTGAATGTCAATACCAGGCATCTCAGTTGGGAAGTTGGGTACCAATTAAGCGACAATGTAAAACAAAATCATCCTCAACCAAGCTTAAGCGAACTTATACTAATTTTAACTTCAGTTGTGCAACTCACCTTGTATCGGAAAACTGGTTTGCTAATTTTTTATGTTGCGTCTCTTCTAAATCAGGATCAAATACCCCCCTTTTCTACACGTGCTGCTATGAAATCCATTGAGTCTCAATTGGGGTCTCGAGTATCGGACATATTTGCTGATATCAGCCCAGAACCAATAGCAGCTGCTTCATTAGGACAAGTTTACAGAGGTAAATAAGTGATTTTCTTGGAGAAGTGATGAAAAATTCAAATTGATCATTGGTCTTGTTAATTGAAGGTTCTTTAAAGTCTTCATATAAATGAACAATTTTTGGTGAATTCATTTTGGGTCCTTGTGAGAACTCTATTGTGTTGATAAATTTGCATTGTTCCTACTTATTAAGTGCTTACATGGACTTATTTTTCTAAAAAATATTATTCAGTTAATTTGTATGATTTTCTACCTCTGGGCTCTTCCTGTCATTTTTATCTGGATTATGTGCCCTCTTGACTGAAAAAATGACTGATCCTAGTTTTCCCTCGAGTTTGTGGGTGTTAGAATTTGTCTGGTTTTGTTTGATTGACTCTAAGCATTTCATTACTTATTCTGTTTACTTTTCACTTTAAAATTTTGTGCGCAAATAACAATTTTTTTATCCAGATAGAAAGTCAATAAGGCTTTTGTTTTATGATTATTTTGGCATCAAAATGATAAATGACAATCTTCTGTTTATTTTCAACCTTTTAGGTTTACAGGTGCTAGGTCTTAATTTTTTTTCTTTATTTTTAATGGAAAGATGTACAATCATTATTTTCTTTCACGTCTTTTTGATAAATGAAGTGGTGCAGCTCATCTGCATAGCGGAGAGCTGGTTGCGGTGAAGGTGCAACGTCCTGGCATGCTGCCTTCTCTCACATTAGACGCTCTCTTATTTCACATGATTGGAGGACAGCTGAAGCGCTTTGCAAAAGCCCGGAAGGACTTATTGGTTGCCGTCAATGAAATGGTACTGCACCATTTTGTTTTCCTACATCTGCATTTACAAGTTCTGTAAAAATCTGAAAAATGTGGTTTTGTTTTCTTTGGAAGATGCTCCAAGTACCTCCTTCCTCCCTGTTGTTATACATAATTGAGGGAGGAAATAAAATCAGTAGGCTGCAATCATTAAAAGGCTTTGATCACAGTCAATTAGTTGGTAGTCCTGACCTCTTATTCTCTTTACCTCCTGTGTTTTTCTCCAATACTTTCTCTTTGTTCCAGTGATGCTGAAATGATATCCAGTTCGATACTATTTACCACGAGCTTGATGGGTAAATGTAAAGGATAATGTTTATTTTTGTAGTCAATTTCCAAATGGGAAAACCACCAATGAAACTGTGTTATGATAATTGTTTTCTCCATTCTGGGTGAATTGATAATGTTTCCAAACAATTGGGAAAGAAGGTGAAATAAATCTGTTATTCCCTTGTATGAATTACTGGATGCTTTCATTTAGATCATAACTGTACTTAGTTATCTATTGTTGTGAAATTAAACAGGTCAGGCACATGTTTAATGAGATTGATTATGTTCTAGAGGCTCAAAATTGCGAAAGATTTTCTTCTCTCTATTCTTCTTTCAATGGTAAATTGCTAAGGTCTGCTTATGTTGCATCAATTCCTTATCCTTGTATGAGGCTCATTTGATAATTGATTAGGTGTTTTTTAATAGGCTCTGTTGAGAGGCAGGAACCGCATGTAAAAGTGCCAAAAATATACTGGGACTACACTCGAAAAGCTGTACTTACAATGGAGTGGATAGATGGCATCAAGCTAACTGATGCCGATAGAATCAGCCGAGCACATCTTAACCGCAAGGAATTGATTGACCAGGTATAAATATAATAACCGTGCTATCAAGGGTGACTTACTTGATTTCTGTTATGGTACTGCTATTGGCTTGGCTTGAAGCCCTTTATAGCCCCTTGTGCTGTTTCTAAGGGTATCATTTGTTTACCTGACCAGTCCGGAAGGACTGCTTTTTGTTCTGGTCTAGGATAGAAGGTTTTACTTTCTGTCAGATCAAGGTGAACTCAACCTACTGACGATTTCTTGACCATTTAGACTTACTACTGTTCTTGTAGCTGGTGTAAAAATGCTGGTCTTCAAATTGGTCCATAATATAGGAAGTCAAACTGTTCATTTCCCAAAATCCAATTAATTTGGCAATTTGGCAATGCTGACTGAACAATTTAACTCGATAGAATCTGGACCAAATATTCGCAGTCTATTTGACCGTTAAATATGATTTAGAAATAAACTGAGTGACCTATTATGTGTTTTGTTATGTTTGTTAATTTGTTGGTGGTTTCATTTCACCATCGTGTGTTAACTGACTCAAGCCCATTAGATGTGCATATGCATTGGGCTTTTGATGACTTCATTACATCATTGATTTGTTTAATATATGAGTTCTAATTGAGAAAATATCAATGATTTGTTCATGTGACATTTTGCAGGGGGTATATTGTTCATTGAGGCAACTTCTAGAAGAGGGGTATTTTCATGCAGACCCACATCCAGGAAATCTTGTGGTCACAGAGCAGGGCAGTCTAGCTTACTTTGATTTTGGCATGATGGGAGATATACCGCGCCACTATCGCATTGGCCTCATTCAGATTGTTAAGCTCATAACTTATTTCAAATTATTTAGTATTTTATATCCTGCTAATTACGTCCTTTTCTGTTCCATTGTTTGGAAAAGCATTCATGAAATCGTAGAATGTACCTGCATTATCCTCCTTTGTTAACCTTTCTTGTGGAGAGAAAATGGTAACCGGTCCTTCCCCTGAAAGCTTGAATCGAGTGCTAGTTACTAATTTTCTGTGTATTAACATTCCAGATTTTAGTAACTGAGGCTCCATATTTTATTCTTTTTTATTTTGTCTGCCTGTTTACTTCTTTTGTATCAGCTGGTGCATTATGTGAACCGAGATTCCTTTGGGTTAGCAAATGATTTTCATTCACTTGGATTCATACCTGAGGGAACCGATTTGCACCAAGTTGGTGATGCATTGCGTGCTTCATTTGATGGAGCCACACGTCAGTCTAATGACTTCCAGGTTATGTTTGCAAACATATTGAAACGCTATGCTCTATTGTTTAATACCTTTTCTTTTCTTTGGAAAATTTTGTTGCTTTTCACTAGTTTGTTCCTAATCGAGGTAAGGTAATCCAGAGCCTTATTTATGCTTAGCCACCACCAGCTGGTAAAAAGATCTTATGAAGAGTTCTAAAATTATAGTTGACTTCTTTATTGGGAGTTAGTGCCATTAGAACCAACAAGGTTAGCAATCAAACACATTTATGTTAGCCAGCCGTTAGAACCAACAAGGTTAGCAATAAAAAATGTCAAATCTCTTTACTCATTTGGGTCCTTTCCGCTCACATCTAGAAACAACGGAGTGTAATTGGCGACATATGAAATGTCATGTCATATTCACAAACACCAAGACTGATCATAATTTTTAGAAAAACCTATCAAAACATTTCCTGACTTAATCCTGTGATTTGTATATTTATACCTCAGGGAATTATGAGTGAGCTATATGATGTAATGTACGACTTCAACTTCTCCCTACCCCCAGACTATGCGCTGGTGATACGGGCTCTAGGTTCCTTAGAAGGAACTGCCAAGGCTCTTGATCCAAGTTTCAAGGTGGTGGAGAGTGCATACCCATATGTTATTGGGCGGCTCTTAGCTGACCAAAACCCTGATATGAGAAGGATTCTGAGGGAACTTCTCATTCGTAATGACGGTTCAATTCGGTGGAACAGGCTGGAGAGATTGGTATGATTAATTTTATTTTTACTTGTTTTCTAATTTTGCAATATTTGAATTTGCTCGAGGCGTAGATGTAAGATTATGTTTAAAAACAGTTGGTACCTTGGACTAGAGGTTTGGTGTAATTTCTATGGTAAGGTTTCATTTAATGGTGGACATTGAAAAATATGTATTAACCCTACTTTATTTACAAATTGAGGGACAAAAAAAACAGCTTCTTACTGCTTATACATGTAATATGAATCATTTTTAGGATATTTTTGTTAAAATAGGGACTTAATGGAAAATGTAACGAATGTAGGTTGTTTTCCAACTTATTGATGATACAAGGACTTCAATTTTTTAAGTTACTTTTACTTTCCTTTGCTTCATCAGATAACTGCTATTTCTGAGCAATCGTCACAGCAAAGTATGGATGAAAAAGAGAAAGAAACAGAAAACTATAAGAGAAACGATTCAAATTTTGCGAGCCCTCCTGGATGGAAATCATTTGACATGAGATCAGTGGTTGCATCTACTGAAGAGCTTTTTCGTTTTATCTTGTCAGAGAAAGGGTGGAGGGTTAGGGTTTTTCTCACACAAGATATAATTAATGCTTCAGATGCGTTCTTGCAAGAAGCAGCCTACCCATGTTTTTTTGAGAAAGAACGTGTACAAGACTCTGATCCTGAGGTTTGTTGATCCACTTTCTTACTTTTTTGTACTCATCACATATAGAAGAGCTGCCAAACTGTCACGATAAGGTAATTAAATGGTTCGGAATTATTTATTTGGGTTAAACATGCTATATTAAATTTGATTTTTTTTTAACATATCCTAGACCAAAAACTGTCAAAAATATAACAATTAGACCAGCAAAGGAAGTTGTGCACTGGATTGCAGAATAATTGTCATTTTTTTTCCAAAGCCTCTCATGTATACATCCAAGGTGCGAAGCATAAAATTTTGTTATTTCTGATTTTCAGAGGAGTGCGATCATTTCAAGATTAAAAAATGGCATAAAATCACTGAGAGATGCGGTTAGGCTGGCACCGGAGGCGTGGACTGCTATGTTAATCCGCACCTCTGTTAAGCCTGAGATGCACCGATTTCTTTTTGATATTTGTTCGGCGCTGGTTACCCAATCGCAGCGAAGGCTGCCGGAGACATTCTGGCTTTGTTTATCTAGATTTTTGCATTACTTGGAGAAGCAACAGGGCACCGAGGGCTTTAGTTAGTCATTAGCTATGTTTTGTTAGTCTTTCTTAGCACCTGAGGTCATGGAGAAAGTGGTAATTCTTTTATTTGATTTTGTACAGATGTAAGAGAAAATAGAAATCGATACCTTTTTTGTTTCAATAATAATAGAGAAATTAATACTTCTATGCATCCTAGATTTTGGCGACTCTGAACAGTAATCAATAATAGAGAAATCAATACTTCTTTCAGTGGGAACTAATCTGTACCGTCCGATCTTCATCCAACGGACCGCTTTTTTTTTCTCTTTTTTGAGATTTTCCGATGGATCGCGCTAGCTGGATTCCCTGCTCTTTGGGTCCTCTGTGCTCCGGTGTTCCCACAAATGGTGCGCCATGTTTGTGAAAAATATTATGTACCTTTTTTAATACAAAAAAACATGTCTGGGACCTGTCGGGCTATTTCGTCGGGTGTTCTGTGTGTGCGCATGGTCTATAAAATCGTTGGAGGACCAAATCATAGTTCGGTGGGGTCCATTACAGTATGGTCCTGATGGAGTATGGTACAGGACGTGTGCTGTGCCGATCTCTCTCTGCCTGATCTCTTTCCGGTGTCCCTCGTTTCTCTCTCTCGCCTCTTCAACTTCCCTCTAGTTTTTGAATAGTAATAATTATGGACAGTCCATTTTACGGAATTCGAAGGATCGACGACGACCATATAAGATGTGTTGATTTCTCTCTCTCTCACTTCCTCTCTTTATTTATTGATTCCACTCTACTCCTATTTCTCACTCGCACTAGAAATTAACCCTAAAATTCCAACTCTGTTTTCTCAGTTTAGGGTCTGCTTCAGGAATCAAGTTTTAGGAGAAAAAAAAGAAAGGTAAAAAAAAATTTTACTCTTTATTTGTTTCAGCATATTAATGAAAATAGTTTATTCTATTTTCACAAAAATTTATACTATTTAAATTGAAGCGTAGGAATTTACTTTACTCTTCCAATCCTTCCATTCCCTTCTATTCCTTTACTAAAACGATATATAAAAATGATACATTACGTTTTTAACTCTATAGGGGTCAACCATATATTTTTGCAGTCCAAATGCACAACTTCCTTTGCTGGTCTAACTGTTAATATTTTTGACAGGTCTTGCTTAGAATAATTGTCAGAGGAAGTAATGTATCATTTGAAAACGGAAATCCTTAGAATCAACTTATAATCACCAACTTGCTTTTAGATTTGTAACAGGCTATAATGCACCTAAATATCCCTGGTCAATAAAATAATTAAAATACTATGCTTAGTTGTTTGATTGTTTACGGTCGCAAGTATGGCTGCTTGTAGTCGGAGTATGCGACTGCTGCGAGTTTGCGACCAACAGATGGAATCAAATGTGGTGGCACAAAATTCGTGATCACTGATCACACAGAGTTTACTACACATGGCAGGGCGAAGGAAAACAAACCAGCATATTGTACTCCTTTTTTAGAAATCAGGAGTAGCCATTTAAAAGCAAGCACATGGTTCCAAAATCATTCTTACTGTTTTTTTTTCCCAAAAAAAAAGTGCAATTTTAGCTATAGTAGCCGGAGCCAAAAAAATTTAAAATGGGCCACCAAAATAATTAAAAATTAAGTAGTTAAATTTTGTCAATATCAATAGAATTATCATATCAAAATTAAAATTTTTAACTCTAGGGGTCAACCATATAATTTGAAGGAACATTTTTTTGGAGTCAAATAGTGTTTTCTTTAGAAAATTTTCAATAAAAACAATATATAAAAATACTTGATTGGGAAAAACTTACGTGGGACATTTCACCCAATTGGCTTCATCTAATTTCGCGTCTGATTTTAGCATCTTTTGTTATGGTCTTGAAATTACACAATTTTACGTTATTCGCGTAATTACTTTACATAGCCTATATATACAAAAGCATGAGAAAAACTGAGATCTGTATCATGCTCTGTCATCCATGTCCTTCCAATCCTACTATCTAGCCTGTTGAGGCTTAACATAACACTAGTACGAATCAATTGACATTCATCTTACCAGTTGTCATCTTCTTAATGTTTCAACAACCAATTGATGTTTCAACAACCAATGAAACACCAATTGATGTTTCAACAACCAACGGTACCAAGTTGTCCCCTTATTCAGATTTAATCTACCTTATTCCTCGGCAGTCTCATATCAATTTGATTACATGAGTTAGACAATCAAGAAAACAATGAAAGTAGACACAAGATTTAACGAAATTCAAACATCAACTTGGTACCTACGTTCTCCACATGCACACACTATTTTTATTTATTTTCTATTAGAAATTGAGTTGATACAACATAAAAATAGAAAGCTAATAAATAGAAAAAAATTTCTTTAGCAGCAAGACAAGTTTTTCTCACACAAGTCAAACGTCACATCAGATCCATGACATAATCTTTTGTGAAACTACCCGTATAGATCTATGCCATGCATCCGATCTTGAAAACGATCTTCTGGGCATCATATTCAAATGCTGCACAAGTTACAAACAAGTGAACGGTTCTATATGATCATCTTGTGTTTTAATTAAGATTTGATGCTTACTTCTAAGTAATAGATTTCCAATGTTTATTACCGTGCAATCATTAAGTTATTTATTAATGGAAATTGATTACTGTCATCTGTAATTTTGTCATCTCTTGCTGTCGCTTGAACAAAGTGAACACATAAAATAAATAAGATGAACGTATAAGTGATCAAAGTGAACACTTACAAACAAATAAGTTCAATAAAAATAAGTTGAACATGCATATAAAAATCTGAACAAGAATGACAAAACTTATTTGTTTGTATGTGTTCACTTTAATTATCTATATGTTCAACTTGTCTTTTTCATATGTTCACTTTGTTTAAGCGATGGCAAATGATGGCAAAACTACAGATGACAGTTATCATTCATGTTTATTAATTAATGTGTGATGTGGCTTGACTCGCTGCCAATCTGAAAGTTTTTGTTGTTAATTATGCATCGTGTACATTTCTTGTTAATTATATTTTCTTGATCCAAAATAAATGAACCGTTGGTAATGGTGAATTGCTGAAAAAACTTGAATTGGAAAGGATATGAGGATGCAAAGTTTAACAATCAAATTGATCCAGAATAAATGCTAATATATAGTACATTTTTCTAGTTGATACATTATTGATAGTGTCCCATCAAATTTCTTTCATACTTAATACATCATTCTTTCATACTTAATGCTGATGTAGATTAAGTGATAATTGCGTATATGTTGCTGTTGGTCCCAAAACTCTTTAGTATATTCCACATCCAAACGGAGCCACAAGTTATAAGAGCATATCAAGTCAAGCCACAAGAAGGCACAAAACAATTGTTCATTCATCATCCCCCCCTTTTCATTTTCTTACCCTAATCCTCATGATGCAGGATTCCTTGCTTTCAGAGAAACGTGTTAGCTCCAAATCACAGCAAGAAAATGAAGAGGAATTAGATCCAACACTAAAACCAATGCACAGAGAGGAACGCATCTTTTTACCTATAGAAGAGACTGATTCACCATACAAAGACCGCATCCTTGCACTCCCTCAAGAGAAACGTTGGCTGCCATACAACCTAAGAAACTACCAAGGCTTTTGGGAACAAGAAGGCATTATTCCTTACATCATTGCCCTCCAAAACCAGTTCAAGCCTCGTTTCACTGATGTTTTTGTTGCAAGTTTTCCAAAATGTGGCACGACATGGCTGAAAGCCATAGCATTTTCTGTTATACACCGAAACAAGTACGACTTTGTCTCACATCCTTTACTGAGGCTCAACCCTCACGATTGTGTAAACTTTCTCGAGCTGCTGTTCTGTGAAAAAGACCAAACTTACCTCGAAAGCCTCACTTCACCGAGAGTTCTTGGCCTTCACTTGGCCTACAGTATGCTTCCAGATAGTATCAGATCCTCAGAATGCAAAATAATTTATATTTGCCGAGACCCGAAAGATGCGCTCGTTTCTCTATGGCACTGGATAAAGAATCTTCAAGATGACAGATCTTTTCTATTCTCAGAAGCCTTTGAAATATTTTGTGAAGGCCGATCACTAGCAGGACCAATATGGAAACATGTACTCGAATACTGGAACGAGAGCCTCAAAAGGCCTAACAAAATTTTGTTTCTGAGGTACGAAGATATGTTAGCAGATCCACTTGAAAGCGTTAAAAGGGTAGCAAATTTTGTGGGGCACCCATTCACGAAAGAGGAGGAAATTGAAGGGGTAATAGATAAAATTGTCGATATATGCAGCTTTAACAAATTAACGGGGTTAGATGTCAACAAGAAGAGAGAAGGCGGTGATAAATTAATTGATATAAACCACACTTTCTTTCGAAAAGGTTTGGCAGGGGATTGGAAGAACCATTTGACTATGGAGATGGCCGAGAGATTGGACAACATAACAAGGCTCAAGCTGGAAGGATCTGGGTTGAATTTATCCTAGTGCTGAAAGCTTTCACTGGCTCTAGTGTTTTGCACAATGTATAGTTTGATCATGTTACCAATCATATTCTCAGTATGTTTCTGTTATCTATGTTTATCATATTGGCTAAATCTCTGTTATTTCATGATAAAAGTTCGGTAAAAAAATGTTTGATGGAGGTATTAGTGAGAAAACATATGGTGCATATTAATGTACGTGCATACTAATTTAAATTTTTTGATCTGCTTTAAAATGATCGATTCAAACCGTCCAATATGATTTCGCTATTATAATATTCTTGCTGACCAAATTTTATATTCTTTTAAATTTTTTTACTATTTTTTTGGAATCTTTGAAAATCACTAATCTCACTTTCTGAACTGTTAAAAAATAGCAGTTTTAAAAATCCGAAAAAATACTTAAAATTTTCGAGAAAATATAAAATTTAGTCGGCAAGGAGATTTCAATAGGGAGATCATATTAAATGGTTTGGATCGGTCATTTTGAAGCAGATCGAAGAGTTCGAATCAGTATGCACTGAAGCTCCGGTACATTAGTATGCACCATATGTTTTTTCTTAGTATAAATGATATCTCATTGTAATACTAATACGATATATTTTTGTTTAATTTATGAACTATATTATATTTGTCTCGTGCATGCAACTGTATCATGTCTTGCATATTTTTCTTTTTTAAATAGCTTATGTCTTACATGTGACTGACACTTAAATTCTACTAAAAAAAAAATGCATTAATTCAATATTTTTTTTTTTCCAAACTATTCAATAGTTAGGAGGCATCCTAGATATGTTCACAAAACCCAGAGCTAGCTGGTCTGTTATATGACTCAGCTGAATTAGTTTTAATTTTTAGTTCAGCTAGCAGAGTAAATCAGTTAACAAAACATTTAAGCTTATTAATGGGATGGATGGAAAACTTAGACTCTGACTGGAACTGGATATTTAACACGAGAAATGGACACAAAAATCACTTTTCTCCAAATATGCTCATCAGAACCGACGAAGTAGACGCGGGAATTCTCTTCTGGTGGAAATCGGTTAGAAAATTTTGACTCTGTAAATTCCCGTCCAAAACTAAAAAAAAAATTGACGAGAATTCTTTCTTTTCTTTTCTTACTTGTCTCCGGTTCCGGCCGAGCCTTATCTGATGGGTATCAATTCTCTCTGCTCCTTTGAATCGTTGTTTAATGAAAATTTAATATTAACTTCTTAGTAACTGGCTCTTAAAAAATATTCTTGGTAACTACCAATGATATACACCCCCCCCCCCCCCCCCCCCAACCCCACCACACCAAATACACACACAAACACAACCTAACATTCATCTGGGGAATTTGTTTTACCATGCATTATGTAATCATCAAGTAGTTATTTATTATCAGCATATAGCTTACTGATTAATATTAAAGCAATTACAGTCTTATCAGCATCAGATCAGTCTTACTACATGTAGAATTTAGAGTAACGTCCTTGCATAAATCTAAAACAACGACTCAGATATTTGACAGAAAATAATTCACTGGAACTAATCGTCTTTCTTAAAAGCAACACTATGAAACTCTTGTGTCAATTATTTCTCCCCGCATTCCCCATTGCAGCTCTTTCAACGATCCACTTATTCAGCGAGTGGGCCGACTAGCCGAAAGCGTTTTAGGCTAAACAACACAACGCTTGAATAGGACCAAAAAAAAAAGGGAGGGGGGTGGGGGGTAAACCTTACCAGCTACCAGTTTACTGCTGATTCCTCCAACTCGCCATGGAGTTACGCAGATTCCCCTTCTAGTTTGTTTCTAATTGATTTACTTCGTATCAATACTTGGAAGGTGGAAGGTGGATGTGATCGACTGAGAGAATCGGAAGAGAGAGAGTTGTGTTCTGACTGATTGAATTCTCTGACTTTGTACTGATTCTTCCAAGGCGAAGGTAATGGGAAGAGAGATATGGGCGTCACCAGGGTCACATTAATCAACTTGTTGTTTTTGAGTTTACACCAAATATCTCCTTTAGAAAATTGGCAAATCCGTTGAACTTAGAAGGTGGAGCAGGTGCATATCTCACGAGCATGGGAGGCCAGTTACTTCTATTTTCTGGTAGGTTTTTTGTTTGGGATTTTGTGGGTCAAAGATGGATTGAGAGGAACAACTTTGATGGAGGGTCTATGTTCCTTTCATATTGGCAATGTCACGCTTGCATAGCTCCAGCACCGAATTCTAAGGTTAAACCAAATCGATGGTATCTCTATGATACAGATAACAGCGTGTTCATGGAGGCAGAACAAGGTAGCAAAGTTAAGGAAGCCTATGTTGATCTGCTAGAGTTGATTGATGGTGATGCAGATTCCATGCACATAGGGAGACCAGTTTGAATTTTCCCAAGCATGTGCGCTTGAGTCGTGATGGTTTGAAAGTATTGGTCTTTTTAACAATTCATTCATTTTTTTTGAGTAAAAATGGGGGTCATGACAATTCATTCATTTTGCAGATATCACATTTCATTTTGAAATATTTGCAAATCATGATCATTCTCTACATTAGTTCTTTTAATATGACCTGATTTTTTTTTATTTCTAATAATATTTAGAATAAAGTTCTAGGATCTAGTAGTGAGATTGTCAAGATTCGACGAAATGCAGTAAAGCTGCCGTATATTTGTATGAACGAAAGTAGACATTTTTGCATTACACAAATATATACTAGATCTATGTTGGTTAATTAACTCAAGCGGCAAGCTTAACTATATGTCAATTTTTTTTATTAAATGTTGAGCTACTTCATGTAAATTCTGCTGAATTAATCAATTCTTTTAAATTAAAATAAAAAGTGTTGTTCTTACTATACCACGCAATGGATCCGAAGTGGACAATCATGACCGTGTTAGATTTGGCTTTTTATTGCTAGCCATAATCTTAGTTTATACATGAACTGGGGTAGTGGTGTTAACTGGTAAAGTCTGTTAGCTTAACTAGATGTGCTCAGGATCATTTTGAATGATAGACTACATTAATTAATGTTTCTTTTGCTTGTAGGTTAAGTTTGGTGAAGTGATCAGCACCCATGGTGGAGGAGTTGGAAACATTTCACTGGTTCTGGACCAATAACTGCAAGTCTGCATGATTTAATTCAGTATTTAGAAGTGTCTGTTCTGTTTTTTTTTTTTAAGAAGTGTCTGTTTTTGTTATCTCTTGAAAGAGATGAAAAGTTGTGCTTGTGTTTATTATTTTATCAAGAGATCTTCAGACATAGTTTGTTTTGTCATTGAAGTTAGGGAAAAAATTAGTTTATGGCATTGCAAAACATCAAATATATATCTTAGATTGTCAATTTGACTTTATTATCGTATCCCCAACCATCAAATATCAAAGATTGCTAAAGATGTGCCATCTTTTCAGCCTATAATCATTAATATAATATGAAAATTTGCAGTCCTTGAGATGTGCCATCAACGTTGGTCTTGCTTCTGCCTACGTTAGACCAAGTATAAACAACGCGAAACTAAATAAAATAAATACATAAAGATATTATAAGCCAATCGGAAATGCATGTACTGATGTACATATCATTTTTATAAGATTTGTGACACGATCAAGATCAAGCATAACTAACGCTTTCCGTTACATGTTCCAGTGCATGATTATGAAGTAAGGACGTTAATCAAATTACCCAATTTTGAAAAATAAGAGATGTGCTAAAATCCTATGGATAGGACTGAGGCACCATCCTATTCAGTTTCTAACTGTTGGATCGTTTTAAGATCCGTGCGCAGATTTAATCATGTGGCTGAGATATTGACGCTAAGGAGAGGCGCTGAGTTAAAAAATCTCCGTTCTGTCCGTTTATTCCTTCTCCCTCCGTTATTTGCTCTCTTTTTTCCCAGATAAAATCGCGTCCAACTCCGTCGGTCACGCTCTCGACTCGCCCCCCCCTTTGTCTCTACCTCTCTCTCTTCTTAGCTTGCTAGCGTTTGAAATCGAAGAGAGAGGGACGACTGGAACAAATTTCCATCTTGCCTGACTGTCTTTATCTCTTGACTGAACCAAATCAAGGAGGGAGGACCGATTGAAACCCTAAATCGAAAGGAACCTAAATCAATTGTTCGCCTCTGATAGACTGAGCAAGAAATTCTCTCTGGATCGAACCCCTAAATGCTGTTACTTTCATTAATCATTCTCAATTTTTTCTTTGGATTCATTATTTCGTCAATTATATGTTTCTTTTTTTGTTTTTCCTTGCAAATTTGATGCTTTAGTAAAGGCTTGTTGAGACTTACTTAGTTAACATAATAAAAATTTGAAGGTAATTGAAAGGATTGGGTTGAATTGAGACCAGGACATAGCGGAGCTTAGTTAATTTGAGGTTACTTTTTGATATGCATGCACTTGTTCAGTTGTTCATTTACAATTAAGGAGCAGTAGTCACCAAAATAAATAAATAAATATATAAAACAGACCTGGTGTACTTAAATGCGATACAAATTGCAATATAGAATGCGAGAAGGAGTGGATAAGGTAAGAGGTGCCATGCGATTGGAGGGGAGAGTTTCGAAAGTTTTTCTTTGAGAGAGGAACAATGCTAACTGATCGGAGCGGACTCAGCGGAGTGGTTTAGGTGTGAGACCGTGGGATAGAGAGGAAATAGAAAGAGACGGAGTTAAACAATTAAAACGGAAAAAATTAAAGGTCTCATTCCTTCAGCGCCATAATCCAAGTCCGTTAGATTTCATCTGTACACGCATCTTAAAGAAATCTGACGTCCAGAAACTGAATAGGAAAATCTCTCCATCCTATCCATAGGACATTAGCATATCTCTGAAAAATAATTCGAATATGAATCAGATAATATTTATCAAATCAAATTCTTATATAAACATGGGCATTATCAAAAAAAAACCTGTGGGTCGGGAAAACTTTATAAAATTACCCAATTCAATTTATCTACTTAATTGTTTCAGGAGATCGTCACAAAATTTTATAAGGCTATGAAGAAACGTACATCATTCAACGGCGCCACAGAAAATCCAGAACTCAAAATATCCATATATGATATATTTACTTTGAAGAAAATCTAGACTAGAGTGATTGACTAAATCCAGACGACCCAAGAACCCAAACAAAACCAAAACTATGTACAGTAACCAACTGAAACTTCAACTCAGCCACAAACCTCCAATCAAAACCACAGATCTAATTCCATTTCCAAATCACACCACAAAACCCTCTCTCTCTCTCTCCATTCCGATCGCGCCTCGATTCAATCTCAGATACCCATCTCTGTGTCTCGCCTCGTTAAATCCGATCCAGAATCCTCCGATTGAAACCACAGAGTCCGAGATGGCTTTGTCACGGCGCCTTGGGATGGCCACTGTGGCTCTGTTCGCTGTTGCAGCGGCTGCGTTCGTGGTAGCTCCCGCCGACGCTGCCAAGGCTCAGCGAGCATTTATTAGGAGCACTGTCAAGGCCCACGACATTGTTATCTTCTCCAAGTCTTACTGTCCGTATGTCTCTCTCTCTCTCACACACACACACACGCGCGCGCACACAACTGAGCAATAGAAATACGGGATCTTGGGTTTGATTGTAGCTTAAGTTTGTGATTTGTGTTTATTTTGATATTTAATGTTGTTAAGTGTGATCATTGTTTACTTACCTAATAGTGTGAGTCATTTTACATTTCATTTAGAGATGGGTCGAAATTGAAAGCGATTGCTAATTTGTCACGTGTTATGTTGTAGGTATTGCAAGAAAGCAAAGGGTGTTTTTAAGGATCTAAATGAGGAGCCTTTCGTTGTGGAGCTTGATCAGAGGGGTATGTTATTTTCTATTTGATGTATTATTTTTGTCATATTTTTTTTCAAATTTATTGGGATTCAATCTGCCCTAAATTTGCCTTTTCAAAATGTTACTTTTGATCAATTGAACACGTATTAGCCTTAATAGAATGGACAGGACAAATAATTAGAAGAAGGGCTGTGATTGCATACCTTTCTGTAACTCATTTTTCAGCGGATATGGTATTTCATTGAATTTAATGAGTTTGTGATTCTTTTTATTCAGAGGATGGTAGTGAAATTCAGGATGCTCTCCTTGAAATTTATGGCAAGCGAACTGTTCCTCAAGTATTTATTAAAGGAAAGCGCTTGGGTGGCTCTGATGGTAATTTTTCTCCTCTTTTTTTGTTAATTATCTCTACTACTTATAAATGCACCTAGAGAAAGGTCGCAACAATTTTTGTTAACAATTTTTATACCGTTGATCTGTAAATGTATGGTTAGATCTGTCTCAATACATCCCTATGCGCACACAAGGAAAGAATTATCTCGGTTTTGAATTGCTGCACAAAAGGAAAAAATTTTCCTTGGATTCGATTGGTTTTCCATCTAATATAGAAACAAATTGAATAACATATGTATTAGTATCGGCTGTAAATTAAGAAACATATTTTTATTGTCTAACATTATTTTATTTTTTTATTTGCCCACACATGAGGGCATCTTATGCTATTTAACAAATGTATATGCGTTAGTGATATGAGAGGTTTACAGTGTGCCCTTTAATTTCTTTCTTTCTCGTTACTGATTTGGGTATATGTGAAAGAAAATGAGAGGTGGATGATTTGTGTTTTTTTGGGTATCTGCTGACTAGAGGATTTGTCAGAATGCCATTAATTGTTTGCTCAAATTTTCTCCCTTATTTACTATAATCAAAGCAGTGATTTTATTTTTTCTCCTATGTACTTCAGACACAGTTGAAGCATATGAAAGCGGCAAGCTGAAGGAACTTCTCGGCTCGAAAGAAGATCTCTGAATCTTAGGTCTCCTACATGTGGTCAAATATTGCTTTTGAGTTTTAACATGTTTCAGGGGGGTCAAATATTGATTTTGAGTTTTAACATGTTTTAGGGGGGAAAAAATAGAACAATGAATTTTCTGTGACTTTTGCATTCCAAAAAGTTGAGTTTATCTTAGACAGTTTATATCTGACATGGTGTGATATTGATAAATTTTATCTGGATTTTCATCAATTTATCTCCAAGCCAGTATAGTTGGTTACCATCTGGTACAAATTCTGACTGGATTGTTAACTGCATTCAAGGTATTGTGCAATCTATGGACCCACAAAACTGCATATCATTTGTTCTTGTGAGTTGTGAATGAGAACAAAAGTATACACGTTCCCTTCTTTGATTGAGAAATGCTGACTACAGTGATCTGGTCCCAGAACTGAATTATCTCAAAGTAAACTTATCAGGTAAAATCCTACAAAAGCCTCAAATGGCATATGCACGGTGTAGATTTGAAGTTTCTGTTTCGATCAATCATGGGTTTGTGTCTCCATGGTCAATTTAGATCCTGTAGGGTCAAGGATTATTCATGAAATCCACTTTGGTAGTAGTTACTAAAGTTCAGACTTCAGATGGCCTTTGCAAGTAGCTCTTAGATTTACTTGGGCTTCTTTTCTTGATCACTTTATCGGCTGGATTTAAATTAAGTAGATGAAACATGCAAAGTTCATTTTACTAGATGCTGGCTAGTAAAACTGTGTCAAAATCCGTAGAGGCTGCCAGGTACATAAGTCAGAAAACGTAAAATTAAACATTAAACAGGACTACAGGAGGCGACATCTACCAGCACAACATCACAGCTAGTACAACATCGCATCTATCCAATGCATTTTAATGCACAGCAGATAGCATGAAGTGTCATGCAAGATGCAACAAACCTCTACTGCTCTAGTTCCTACTCTACAGACTCGATAGTTGCTCATCCAAAACCTCCCTTCACTAAATGAACCATATTGGATGTTTTGGATTTCAGTACAAAAGATTCCAATGATGGTGTAACTGAAAATAAATAAACCCCTTTTCTATCCTTGTAGTTTCTTCATTCTCAAAAAGTCGATGTAACTCTTGCATCAAAAAATAAATGATTAGGATCAAAAGATATATTTTGGTTTTATCATAAATAAGGTTTTGCAAGTATAATGTATGAAAGATGTAAATGATGATCTATGCATGTTACATTGAAAAAGGACCATATATTGAGGCTTAAGCATATTTTCTATTGCTCTATTTTGATGTAAATATGTTTAAAAGATAAATTAATTATAGTTTGTAGAAAGTTATTATTTAAAAAAAAATTCTTATCTCATGGATAGTGACAAGATTGTCCAAAATAATTTTAGTAATTTTACTAAAAATTACAGTCTCTCGATTAATTGACATTTAAGTATTAACTATTAAGTAACTATTTGGACTCGAGCATTTGAACTATAGAAAGGGCCACACTATCTAATTTTCAGTAAATATCATTTGAACACGCAATTACATTTGAAATTGAACTTTAAACCTTGTGCTTGATCACTCTTTTTTTGTGATGGTTCACACAACTATGGTTGATCCAAGAACATACATGTGGTCTGATAGAATAGTTTATTGTCCAATGAAGTTGAAACTACACATGACAAAGAAATTTCACATTGCAGTAAAAAAAAAACAACAATAACAATAATTATTATGCACATGCATTAATTTATGCAGCGAATATACCATTAATTGTGAGATATTGGTGGATGACTAAAGTTGAAATTGCACCGCCAACTAATTTGGTGGGGGTGGTGTACGCGTCGGTCTGACCATTCCGTCGACCCACCACCCCAATAAGATGGACTTACGAATCGATGGCCCTAAAATTACCCTCACCTTTCGAAATCGAGGTGACTTAGTTTGTCTGGTTGATGATTCTTCCTTCATTTCCATTCCTCATTGCATTACTGTCAGGTTTAAATCAGGCCAACTAGGACTTGTGCAATCACCGAGCTGCACCGACTCACAAGAGAGAAAAAGAGAACGGATTTTCTAGTGCTAAGAGATGAGAGAGAGTCGGGGGATTTAGGATGTTTTAGATTTTTTTTTAAAAAAAAAAATCTTGAGGTATTCAAATAAGCTAAAGTGATTACAAATAATGTTTATAATGGGTGCAGCCTCCTCAAAATTAAGGAGAACAGTAAAATAAATAAATAAAAAGAAGATGAAAGAATAACAAATTGGGTTTTTTAAATTGTTAGGGTGCTCCAGCATAAGAGAATAGAGTTTTATAGATTTTTTATATTTTTTATATATATACTGACGAAAGATGTTTTTTTATAGAGTTTTATTGATTTTTATATTTTTTATATTGTTTTATATTTTTTTAGGGTAATTTTATGGTGGACTGAAATTTTAAACCGGGCTTAAATCTGGATCGTTTATTTAAAATTATGAAGAGATTTGGTTGATCATGATTCAAGTCCGGTTTAAAATTTCAGTCTTTTTTTTATATACTTGATTGAATTTTGGTTGTTTTTCGCTAAAAGAAGCTTAAGATAAGATTAATTTTCATTAAAAAATGATAGCGATTTGTTGCTCATGTTACATTTATCTAAAGGTTTGCATAAAGACAAAATAAAATAATAGAAGTCTAGATGAATACAGCTAGGAGTGTATAACGTGGAAAACGATTACGGAAATTCAATCTTGCATTAGATCTTATGATCGATAGAGAAAAATAAAGAGATTTCTCGGAACAAATCCATGGAAGCTTTTTCATAATTTTATCAGGAAAAAAATGAAAAGCGACTCGCTCAGTTGAAGAAGTCACGTCAGTAGTATCTCTTTCTATTGTTTTCTGCCAGTGTCCAAATTCAAAACATACAGATGGTCCAATTTGACTATCCGTTGGAATAGTTCGTAAAAATGTTAAATTATTTTACTGCTATCGACATGTTAACAGTTTAAATCATAAAATATAATCTTATTACCAAATATCGTGAATTACACTAGAATACGGACTCTTATTCAATATATAAAACTCAGCACGGCCTAAAATTTTCTGAATTAGCGTCGAGTGCTAGTCAAACAAATCGCAATATACAACAATAATGCATATCAATAAACAACCAATAATCAACTTGACAATGAATAAGTAATATTACTCGAAAAGTATCGATTCCTAACCATCTCTTCATTCAACAGCTTGACTAGTACCTCTTCAAAATATATTAAGCCAGAACATGATCCCTATCACATCACTCTCTCACAAACACCAACACCTCAAAAGTTGCATTAAATCTTGGCTATGCATCTAAGTAAATCAAAATTAGTCAAGTCATGGAGTTGCATTTACAATCAATGTGCCAGTAGGACAGATCGAACCCCGCCCTCCATGTGAAAAAAAGTTAAAAGTTACATCCACGCTAATATCTAAAGAGTAAAGTTCCAATTCCAAGTTTAAAGTTTTTTTTGGCATCATATGCGCTCTCTCTCTTTTACATTTACATTTCAAATGCTAAACTTACCATTAATTTTCTGTTTTCTCGAGGGTTCCGTCGCCACAAATTTCTGTGCTTTGTTTCAATAAACCTTCTCATGTACAAATGAACTTCAAAATTATAAGAATTTAATTAGACGAATCCCTCATAATAAAAAAAAAAAAATTAATAAAAAAACACAAGACTAACATCTAAAATTTTGAAATACAAGGCATTTCATGGCACTGAAGTGTATTAAGCTAATTTTATGCAATCTTTCTATTTTGCCCTTGCAAAACAAGTGTCGCATATATCAGCTCATTCCAGGTATCAGGCACGCCAGGTAAACACCAATGACTACAATCCTGTTTTCTTTTAGAAACCTTCTTTTGCCCTTTTTTCAGAATCTTTCCATAAATGGAAGGATGACCATCTTTTCTATAATTTGTTAGTTTAGTGACATTTAATAGAATTACCGGGAATCTCATTTGATTGATGACTTCTTCAACTATTCTCATTTTTATGGGATAATTGTTGATTATAGGTCCCGAAAGAGCAGGGCTTTGCTCACCGTTGCATGAGCCACCTGAATCCCAGTCTCCACCCCTGGGTAAATTAGAAAAGACTTGCATTTAATATATGTTGATTTACAAGAATTTTAGAAATGCACAAGAAATTTTTTTTACTGAGTTTAAAGCAAAGTTGTTCTCAGAAGAGAGAAAACTAAGCCATAATTCTATATGTGAATTTCAATTTTATTTTTGGGCGTTATATATAAGTATTGGATTTCTAAAGAGAAGATTATTTGAAAGGAAGAAGGAAGAAGGAAGAAAAGAAAGCAATAGAGAACCAGAGGAACTGCTTTAGTGTGCATCATGCCTTTCTTTATGGGCTTCTATTGACCAGTAGACAGATTTTTGTCTTCCTTAGAAATGCGAAATGAAAATTGATCAAAAGAAGAAAAAATGATAGAAGAACCTGAAATGAGCAGTAGAGTAACCCCGGTAAAAGACAGTGGTTTTTTTGGGGTTCATATTTCTATCGATCCATTTTCCCCAAGTTCTGATAGCTCTTCTATAAGCTTCTACTGCATCGAATGTTGGATATAGCACACCTCCCTCCTGGTAATAGTTCTTCCTGAAAATTCATGTTATTATTATATTTTATTTTATGCTCAAACCATAATTAAATTTATTTAAAGTTAGAAAACATATTAGAGATAAAACTTAAAGATCCATGGACTTCTATTAAAATCTTAATTTAAAGCCCCAAAAATTAACTCAAATATAAGATATAAATCCTAAAGCCCTTCAGATATATGAGAAATAGAACAAATTCTATGGACACTGTAAGTGGATATTTGACTGCTGGCAGACACTGGCAGAACAACGGAATACCCTAGACCCTAGTCCTACAATTTTGCCATATCTCAGACTTATTTGTTATAAATTAATGTCACTTGACAAATTCAAGAACCTGAAGGCCCATTTGGAATGGGGGGTGATTTTGCTTGTCCAAAGAAATTTTGCAGGCGCTTACCCATCAATAACCCTGTGTAATTTTGTCAAGTGCGAACACTAAAGAAATTAAATTTTGTATGTGATTTACATGACAGACGGCTTGATGTGGTGAGAAAGAGTTGGCAGACGAGCCCAGGGCAATTTTCCTAATTGTCAGCAGAATGATAGCTTTTTTAGAAATAAGGAAAAGTTCTAAAAGTTCTAACTGCAATTACCCCCTTGCCGTCTTCCCATGTGTCCACCAATGGCCAGTATTAAAAATTAAAATATCAGCCTTTTTCCATCTTTTAGCAGACTTGTCAATTCGGTCTATTGAGAGGGTCGGATTGGAGTTACCAAGCCGGTTGGTTCGTGTTCCTTCTTTGACAAGAAAATGGGAACGTATAAACTCCACTGTGCAGTCATAATCCTGCTCATATGCATGAAAAAGAAAAGAACGTAATATATTAAACTGCACAATAAAAATTATAAAAAGTATAATGTTTCTTCCTACAAAGCTTCAAAATATAATTTACATATGTGGAGCACATAAGTATCACATAGCTTCACTGTAGTTAAATTTGGGAGGAAAGAAGGGATGTTTTAATGTGTTAGAAGCTAGAAAAGGAGGCTTATGCTAATACTGCCCATTTCCATGGTTTTTTGAGTGCCATGCATGAAATTTCGCATTTTGCAGGTAAAAATTTTGTATTTGGAGATTTTGCAGGCAGATGTTAATTCTTCAAGTGGTACATACAAGGTTTTATGCACATTGTTTTCAAAAATTACAGAGGTACATATCCATTTAAAAGGAGTGATATATATCCATTAAAGCCTATAGAGTATACACTATTAAAATGTGTTCTAAATCAACAAATGTCAGAAACTGCTGTTTTTGCATTGTATACACAGTGAAAAAGTAATTATATAATATTGTTAGGCCTGTAGGCGCATAACAAGGAAAATATCTCAAAAGAGAACTTAGATGAGTTACCTTAAATTTGAATATAAAGTATCCTCTGCCTTTTGATATCCTATAGCCTCTTGTCTCATACATCCTAGACTTGTCAGGCAAAGCCTCACGTAAAACACAAAGCAATGACTCAAACTGATTTCTATTCATAGAATCCCCTACTAGCATCAATTTCTTGCCTCTTAGCCTCACCAGAAAATCTGTTGCATTAAACCTATCAATCAAGTCATACTCATGCCATACAAATTGGGATTGTATTCATGTTAGCCTCTATGAAACAGTGTCATGCACAAACTGGTAGACAGAGATATCTCAGATGCTCCTATACGTAGAAAGTTTCCATGTTGACATCCTTTCTTAATCATTTAAAGTTCCTAAATGACCATATTCCTTGTTCCTCATTTGTATAAGGGCACATTGGGTTTCTGAAACAAAAGAAGAGAAGGGCCCACGAGGGTACCTTTATGTACTTTGTAATCAAATGTATATGTGGCATTTCCTATGTTCTGTGAAGATATGAAATTATCCTGCTGCTGTGCAACAGTTTCAGTCCAACACAATTTCAAGTTTGATCCTCAACTTAAATGGCAATCACTATCTTATAAATAATAATTAATACTTGAGAATGAGAAGAACTAATGCTCACATGGAGAAAAATTGAATTAGGACCAGAAATAAGCTTGTTGTTTAGTATCACAGCAGTATGTCCCTTATGAACTGAGTCGATGATTGATCTTACTGGTACAGTACCAACTAGTTACTAGTCATGAGATATTGACTAATAAAAAATAATAATAATTGAAAGATGTAAGACAAGAAAATTCATGTGCAGTTATTATTTGAAATTTTCATGTTAATATTCATGATCCAGGTTTGCCTTGCTTAGTTGAGACCAATTTTACAACATTGTTGATAGGTATACTCAACTAAGCCCTGACTTGTGATCCAATAAGTATAACCCAGGCTTCTGGGTCTGAATTCTGAAAGGCTATAATAACTTTTCAGTTTTCACAAGTCAACAACAGAGTGTGTAAGTGTGTATTTGCATGTTGTTTATTAGTTTATATACTTCTCATTTCCCAAAACCACGTTTGGAATACTCTTTACATTAAACAAATGTTCATGCGTACTAATAGATTATTATCTAGGTAAGGCATCCAAATGTTAAAAATAATAGAGTTGAAATTCAGCATGCCTTGTTTAACTTATAAACCTCTCATAAGTCGTAAGCTTGTAAGATTTGCGCTCCTAGTTGGCAAATCCCACAATTCTGAAATCTTCAACTTTACATCTCTTATAAGATATCCAAAAAGGTACAAGTGATGTATTAGTGGTTTATGGTTACCTGGGTAAGAGGCAACCAGAAGGTTCCCATCGCCATTTCAAGAAGTCATCATCCGGCCGTCCATTTTCCATGCACGCAAAGGCCTCGTCGACGTACGGACAGGATTTAGGCGCGTAATGAGGCGTCCGATTCGTGTCGTCTCTCACCCACCTTCCTTCGTATATGTTGCACTTTTTGCTCGGGGTGAAGGGAGGAGGAGGAGAGATAGAAGGTGGAGAAGGAGAGGAAGAGAGAGATGGAGGAGGAGAGGAAGGGACTAGAGAGGAGGGATCGGGTGTGGGGATGGAAACGGAGGAGTGGGAGGAGGTTCGTACGGGGTAGAGATCAGAAGGGATGTAATGAGAGGAGAAGAGGAGGATTAGGGGAAGTGAGAGTAGGAATAGGAGAGAAAGGGAGGAGCGGAGGGATATGAAGGGAGGGAAGGAGAAGGAAGCCATGGCCGTGGCTTTTTTTGGGAAGAGGGAGAAGAAAGGAAGGTGATGGTCTGATGGAACAATAGAGGGAATTGATGGCTGGCTAATGGCTATTTCGTACGAGAGTGCAGAAATTCAGGTTCTATGTGGCGGGTGAATGTGTTGTAGAATGTGTAGTGTGTTGCTGACTTGCTGTCCGAACGGGTTCATACGCAGATTTATTGGGATTTACATTTGTTACATATTAACCCTCGTTCAGACGAAATTGGACAAACCATTCTTGTTGTTATAATTATGGTTGTATGATGATTGTGACAAAACATATCTATTTTATTTTGAGTAGAATACATTAACACCAGATTGATTTAACTTTGACAATATTGTTAACAAAAAGTAAATTGGTCTTCGTAGCTTATTGTCGGTTTTCATACATCAATATCAATGCCACCCGAACAATTTTTTGTTTCATTTTTGTTCAAATATATGGTTTCTTTTAAATTTCAAACCCGAAATTGAAATATGATCTGATTTGTATATACCATATACATAAAAATGGTGAAATTTAATGCGAATAACACTTTTACTGATATATTGAAAAACAACATTTCCACTTTTTCTAATAAACATTCTCACATGTACTATTTAGATAACATTTGTTCTATCACTTTTTCCCATATTTAAATGTAACAGACATTCTTCTATTTTTGAAGGCGCCAAATTAACAGGCTCTTTTACTATTCACATAACACTATTTATTAATTTGTCACGTGACAGGTGGATACTTAGCAACACTCTTCAATATCTTTTAAAAAGAAATTTCTTCAACCCCAACTGGCCAAACACCCCCCCCCCCCCCCCCCCCCAACCCCAACAAAAGAAAAAAAAAAAAAATTCTTCCACCGTTATTTTAATTTAACTTAACATTTCGAATAGTAGAACACTTGCTTTACCATGATTTGTCAAACAAAACTCAAGTATGATGCAGCTTGCGTACTTATTCCTAAATAGAACTCCAGTGACATGTTACATCATGGTCGTGCGGTTTATCCTGCCACATAGATTCATGGGATAGAATTGGTTGGTGTTCACTGCTCAGTGTTCTTTCCGGCGTATTGTTTAAAGAATTGAACCGGTACAGGAAAAAAAAAAATATTATGCTTGTCCATGGGAATAAAATTGCATATTTTTCAAAATTAAAAAAAATTCACACATGAAAAGCGGTTTAGACACTTTAGACGTTCAAACTTAATTGAGCGGCCTTTTTTTTTTTTCGAGGAAGCGGTTCACATGAATTATACTATTTGTAGACCTTATATTGTTATAAACTTATTTAGACTTTGATTTAAGCTGCACTAGTAATTGTAGAATAATCGTAGGAGACTTAATAATGACTTTTATCTAAGTCAAATTGGTCAATATTAGTGTTTAACCAACTAAATCGAGAAAAGAGAAAAAGAAAAAAATAATTTTACAATTTAGATCTTTCACAATTTTGTTACAAGTTGTATGGTATTTTCTGAAGATGCAAGTTATCATGAAAAAAGTGACATTTTCAAATTGATTTATATACACATTTTTTTTTTCGAGAACTTGATTTATATACATGTTGCAGACTCTAACGTCTTAAATTCTTTTAGAATCTAATTCACATTTTTACTAGCTCAAGGGGTGGTATAATCAGTGATCCTCCGATATAACAGATATCCATTTGTTTTGCTTCCGATCAACAAGATAAACAACTCGTTAAAAGCTTACACCGTGACCAGATACCAATTTTTCACGAGCCGAGATGGCGGGAAACAGAGATACAATGGGCCGGGATGGTAGGCCCGTAAACAGGCCCAATAATGATCCAAGATTTACTAAATCGTGAATTTAATGGACCTAACAACCCAAAATGACTTGCCTCGTCGAGAACAATTAATATGATGTGTTTCTCTCACTAATATTTTCCAGAAATTATATACACCATCCAACAAAAAATCATCCAATACCATCCAATTGAACTAGCGCCATCCAACAGGCGAAAAAAGTTTTTTTTCCGCGTGCTGACGTCAGCAAAATTTTTTGACCAATTTCTGAAAAATTTTTGTGTTGACGTCATCAAATATGCTGATTTAAGGGTTGAATTAAAGTGTATAAGTGTTCAGTTAGATGCACCAATAATTTGAAATTTTAGTGTTTTGTGTTCAGTTAAATAGGTTAAGGGATTATTTAAAAGTATGTATGTGTTCAGTTAGATCCAGCAATAATTTAGAATTTTAGTGTTTTGTGTTCAGTTAAATACGTTAAGGATGAACTTAAAGTGTCCATGTGTTCAGTTAGTTGCAGCAGAAATTTAATTTCGTAGTTTTTGTGTTCAATTAAATTAGTTAAATAAAAAAATAAAATGAACAGATACAACAAACATAGCAAAACATTTACAATAACAATATGAACATTTACAACAATAAACTGAACATATATACAAATTTCGTAAGTAAGAAATAAATGATCATATTCAACATACAAAGTGAAATAAATTATTGTTGCATCTAATGAACACTTACACACTTTAATTCAACCCTTAAAACATTTAACAGAACCCTTAAATCAGCATATTTGATGACGTCAGCACAAAAAAAATTTTCTAAAATTGGTCAAAAAATTATTGGTGCATCTAACTGAACACTTATACACTTTAATTCAACCCTTAAAATATTTAACTGAACCCTTAAAACATTTAACAGACCCTTAAGTCGGCATATTTGATGACGTCAGCACAAAAAATTTTCGAAAATTGGTCAAAATTTTTTTGCTGACGTCAGCACGCTGAAAATTGGATGGCGTTAGATGGTAATTCGGTGGATGGTAGATAGTAATTACCAATATTTTCTAAGGAATTTGGATTAATAAAGATGGGTCACGTCACGTCTACCTCCTTTGATGCCCAAAAAATTGCAAAATCTTGCTTTTTATGACCAGTTGGTCCAAATCAACAGATAGAATCCACACAACTGAATAGAGTGAAATGTTAGCTTACATTGTGAATTTGTGATCCGTCATTTTTCGGATGTTAGAAGCTGCATTTTGCTTTTTCAGCTTGGGGAATGGATTAATGAAACCTGACATTGTTGTTGGACCCGTGACCTATCGTTCCTTGTAAGCACAAAAATGACTTTTCATGTACGAATGCTCAAATGCAGATGGACAATCTGATTTAATGCATGCCAATTTAAATGTTCTCTTTATTGCCTGTAGGCCCAAAATTTAATGCTTCCAAAAACCTGGTGGGGACATAAATTGCGCCTTTTCAGTTACTGAGTTCTGAAGTCTGCAGTGATAATAAGTTAATAACCCATAAGGCCATAAAAGCAAAATAAATAGTAACGTTAGTTGCCTATTACGAGCTGTCCATTTCTGATTTCACCACTGGCATGGCATTGTTTTTTATTTTGTACTTTGAATAATTTACTCAACGATTACTAAGAGTTGTGCTCGTGATTAATCCTACCTGGAGCTCAACCTCTGCTCATTAATTTAATCGTGCAAATTTGTTCCCTGCCACATTATAAATCAATCTATGTGAGTAGACAAAGCAACTTTGAGGAATTGAGTGCAATTTTTGCGTGCACTGAGAAGAAGTGTATTATGCAACCACTGAACTACTAAGGATTTTTGCCCCCTTTTTCTTTGGGTTACTAAAAACTAATTTGTGAAGTTGGTTATTACAGCTATTTTAGATGATATTTTCAGTATAAAATATTTATAATTATTGAAACTTTTAAATAATACAAATATTATTAAGTTATCAATTTTTGTAGATATGTTGCGTAATTATTTTTATTTGTCCGATTTATTTTTATCTTGATTGAATGACTAACGTGCTATGCTTCTCTTTTCTCATTTGTTAAACAAACTAAAAATCAAGTGTTATTTTGCCATCAACTAATTTAATTTAGTTAGCATAACATCCACGTCTAACCGCTACATGGCTGATTAGGCGTATAGGAATTATACTATACTTAATAAATCTTAAACACACGTCTTGTAAAACATTTTTAATAGCAGTTGGATCTACAAAATAAGCGAGAATTTCATCGAGGGTTGGAGGCACCTGCTCCAAACAGCTCTGATCTCAGCCTTACATTTTGATCTCGAGCTCGTCCCCGAAATCAAACATTCTAAGCTTTTGTTATTGATTCCTTTTCGACTTAAACTTTTGTCTGTATAGCATTTATTTTGCATCATCAGATTCTCCAATTGCACATGATGTGCATGTCAGATATTTATAACTGGATTTTTTTTCAAAAAAAAAAAAAACAAAGGAAGAAGAAAAGGAGAACTCTCCGCATGAGTTATTTTGCTTTTTAAATTAACCATTTGACTGTACTTGATATTAAATGTTTCACTAATCATTGCCAAAAAAAATGTTTCGCTAAATCGTATTTATCTCTGATTTCATTAGGCCGGAATTGTATGTGACCGCATATTCAATCCCTTTTCATCTCAGAAATCAAGAGAAGCAATTAAATACAATCTCACTCAATTAGTTTCCCATACGATCTGTGATCCAAAAACATATATATTTTTTTAAAAGCCTTAGATACTATAAATATTGGAATATTTTTTGAAAAGGGAGGATAAAAATTCGTAAACTTAAATTGTTTTTAAGAAAAATATACCAGGTACAAATTCTTGCATGTTAATATAATTACCTTAAAATTTGATATACTACAAAAAATTAATATATACATTCAATTGTTAGGTTTTTGAATCGACTGTTGACAGAAAAAAAATATTTAGACTCTTTTTTCAGCAGGATATAAATATTTCCACATTAAATCTAATTTTAAGAAAAATTGTATGGATTTTTACACATCAAAACGTGTTTTGGAAAAAAAAAAAAAGTTACATGAAATGACAGTAATCTTGTGACAAGTGGAAATTTTATAAGGGTACGATATAGTGATTTCACATCACCATTGCAGCATCCAAACAAATTGAGTGCGATTTTTAAAATTAAAGAGAGACAACTTCACAATTATTTACTTTGACAGTGGTGAATGGTGATAGCTATAAACATAAAGATTTTTTTTTTTTTTGAAATAAGAGACTATTTATTTATAGAGGCTTTAGTCCACTCTGTAAATTAGAGTTTATTCTTCTTCTATATATTTATCTACTTATTTATAGCTACTTATTCTGCATCGAGCGGAAATTGAACTTGTTACCTCTAGGATAACAGCGGAGCCACCGACCATCTGTGTTAGATTCCACGTTCAAAAATTAATGGTCCTGGCGGGGCTTGAACCCCGCGACCTTCGGCTCATAAGACTGATGCTCTAACCAACTGAGCTACAGGACCGAAGTTACTATCAACGTAAAGATTAACTTAGAAATCTAATACTACATGGTTATAAAAAAAAAATTATGAGATTTGGTGCATATTTTACTATTTAACGACTCTTGATGAAGAACCGTCGAACAATACTTAAATTACATGGAATTTAATTAATACTGCATTCATATATTCATATTTATATATATATTTTTTTTTTCTAATTTTGAATGATTTAAAAATATAATCAGGATTATGAAATAAATAAATTATTACGAAATATTTTTCCCCCTTTAAAATTATTCCCATAAATTTGTCCGTGATTCCAGCCGGACGAACCATGCCATTCCACAGTTCACTTGCGGGTGGACGATGGATTCTAAAGAACATTCACAACTTTGTTAGCATTTGCATTTTTTTTTTTTTGAAAGACAAGCATTTGTATTTATAGTTTGTACTTTGTAGAAATCCCATATAGATGCAAGCCGGCGAGCAATTAGTTTATGCAGCATGCCAACATGGCAACATTATTCAAACATAGCCAGCGTCACCTCCCTGTACTTTCCAGCCTAGCAAGCACCGGACTCGGAGGTCAGGAGGAGTCGGGATACCTGACCCAAATAAACTTCCATGCACCTGGAGCACCACCTACTACTGTTGGCAAACTTTTGATCCACATTCCGTAATGAGGTGACCCACAAGGCCACAACCAAAATTGCGCACAGCACGATTTTTTATTTTTTATTTTCATGGCATATTTTAAAACTGCTTATCTTCAGTTATTTATTTTTATATTTTTATCGGTGTTTCATCGATTATCATTGTTATCATGAAAAATATAATAAATAAATAAAAATTTATCTCCCACAAATTCAAATGCTAACCGAAATAATCTATATATTTTTTTTTTCCAGAATTCCAGGCGAGTTAAATTTGTTAGGCCCCAGTTTGTTTAATCAAACGCCTGCATTTGTTAATCAGACAATTCAGAGTACACCAAATTATGTCTTTAACCTACGGCTATCGGATGCCTCTGCTTCTTCTTTGTGACAAAAAGTTAAATCGTCGTGGTACGAGCAGAGAATTAGCCTATAACAAAACAAAAGAATAAAGAAGAATGAATTCGGTACAATTTATTTTTGTGCAAAGCTTCTGGAATTTTCTTTTGCTAATTCGCCTAACAACGGCGTCTTTTTCTTTTTTTCTTTTTTAGTAGGATAGGACGGTGGCCGACCAGCCCCTTTTTTTCTGTCTCGCCTCACCAATTCTTATTTGCTCACACCTACCTATTTAAAATTAATTTTCTTTTGTCGTAATCAACACCCAAAAAAATATTAATAAATGGGTTAATTAAATGCGGAAAATACTTTTCTTGGGAAAAAGAAGAAGAAAGATATTATCTGATTTATTGTTAAAGCTGAATTATTTTTCTAGAAGACAATTGCTATATCTATGAAATAAGCTGTCATTTTCTTTCTTACATTTAATCTGAATTGTTCAAAAGAAAATTATTTGTTGACATTTTCCTTATAAAATTTTTTGGGTCTTATATAAATTGACATTTTCGTTCTCAATCAAACTCTATAAAAATATAAGCATTTGTCTGCGCCCAACAAATTTACTACAAACGGACCAGTTAACAAGAATTTTAATATCAGTATATTTTTGGCCCTTGTAGACGTTTTCGTTTAAAAATGTCTGCTTTATTGTGAAAAAATAGAACAACATCTACTTTTTATTTATAATGTAGATCACATTTGAAATGTGATCTCATCTCACGTGCTCGGAAGTGTTTAACAAACATGTCAGGTTATAGTAAATCTTAATAATTTTTGAAATCGAATCATGTATTAATTAAGAACGCATGAATTTAAATTACATACATAATTTTTACTATTCTTTTAAATTTCACATGTATTCAGAAAAATGCTAACCTGCTCTACCTGCAAAGCTGTAACTGCAAACTGCAACGGGTTAAGAAAAGAAATAGTAACAGTGATGCGTGCGCAACATTAAATGCTTGAGCATCACTCTCTGCATTGCATGAACAAAGGTCATATTCAGAACATCTTTTGTTTTTGTATGTATATAAATGTCTTCTCATCGCTTGCATGATAAGGACCCTTTAAGTAAAACAAATTTTATATTTAATATTACATCTTTAGTATTTTAAAGTTCGCTTCTTACGAAACAAAAAGAAAAGCTAGTTTCTAACAAAAACTTGTTCAATGATGTATTGTTCCTAATAACGTCCTTTGGACATAGACTAAAATCTTAAATTGGATAAATCATATTTGTGCTTAATTTCAGTCCTTGACGGTTTGTGACTAACCTATAAAAATCAAAATTCAGAAGTTCAAATGGAATACATTCAAGTTGAGTCGCTAAAAATTAATTGCAGTCTGATAAAGTTGAGCAACCCCGCACAAAATTTACCCAAGAAATAACGTTGAACTCATTCATTTAATGGTACACCAAGAGCAACCAACTAGTACTTGCCTTTTTGGCAACTCCAGACTGCTGTACCTGACATTCTCTAACCAAAATAAAGAAAAAAAAAGAAAAAGGAAGCTCTCACTCTCTCTCTCTCTCTCTCCTCTCACAACCATGAGGAAGCAAGCTAGTTAGTTACCATTACATCTACTCCACTACCTCTCCAATTTTCATCTAACCACTGATTCCATATACTAAGGTTAGACTACATCTTTCATTTATTTTTTTATTTAAATTATGTTTACCGCGATTTTTTATGGCGTTTTGGTCATAGGGACGTGGTATTGTTTAATGGGTAAAAGAACATTAATTAATACACACAGTAGTAATTCAACCAAATCGAGATCAGTTTAGTTATACCTTGGTCGTCTCTTAGTTCGAGAAAGAGAGAGAAAGGGAGAGACAGAGACAGACCTGATCTGAGTTGCTTAGATCGAGATGGCCTCCATCAAGGTATGTCAAAAAAAAAAAAAAACCCAAGAATTTTCCCGAGGAATTGAAAATTATTCTTTGTTTTGGTGTTTAAAAGTTGCATCTCTGTGCATTACTATGTTCTTCTGATGTTGGGTTGGATGGTTTTTTTTTGATCTATTTAGTTTGGATACTCTGTTGAATTTAAGCTTTTCTGGAATGTTTTTTTTGGTAGAATTAGAGATTTGTTAGATTGGTAGTATTGTTAATGTGGTACCCTCTTTTCATACTTTTGTTTTATGTATGAAGGTGACATTTTTGTTTGCAAATGCTCTTTTGTACTTTTTTGAGATCCCTCTGAATTTATCTACTTCTACATAGTTCGTTGTCTTTTTGGGTCTATAATTTATTATAATTTTGTATATGACATTTTATTAGCTGATTTCACTGTTTGTAAGGTAATTTCTGAAATTAGGCTTTAACATATTCAATAAAATTCTTTTGTAATGAAGAATCTATTAGCACTCTTGTCACAGTGGTATGGTACCGTATACCAGTGTAGGATTTGAGACTGGTACTACTAGACCTTCTAGTGCCATCAGGCCCATCAGCACCTTGTGCCCCAAAAAAAAAAAAGGCATCAACAATAGGGGTACCATGCATTGTGTTATTGTGTACTGGTATGATGCAGATAAAAAGTCCTGAACATGTTACGTCTCTGGTACCATCCGGTGTATGCCATTTTATTCATGTTCCATAGTGTTCATGAATCTGGATCATCATTATTGTTATTACAGTTTTTCATCTTTTTTTTCCCCAGCACACCTATTCTTCCCTCATAAAACAAAAATCTCAAAAAAATACAAGACAGACGAAGGCAAATATGGCTGTTTCCATGCGGGACCTGGATCCTGCTTTTCAAGGAGCTGGCCAAAAGGCGTATCCTTTAAATTTTATTCTTGAGATTTTTATCTCTGTAACTTGATAAAATTTCAATTTTCATGTTATCGGGTTTTCCACAGTTAAATATGCTTGAAATTTAATTCTGTAATGTAATTATCTTGTAACCTTAATGGCTCGTAGTGGATTAGAAATATGGCGAATTGAAAATTCGCGGCCAGTACTTGTGCCCAAATCTTCTCATGGAAAATTCTTCATGGGGGATGCATATATCATTCTAAAGGTAAAACCCTGCGCCACACACAAAGTTCAAGAAATTGAATTTTGGTTCAATTCTTAATTTGTGCAGAACTATTACGTACTGAAACTTTCATTATTTCAAACAGACTACTGCCTTGAAAAATGGGTCTTTGCGGCATGACATCCACTATTGGCTCGGTAAAGATACCACTCAGGTCAGATCTGCAACCAAGGATTAAGTAGTATGTTTAATTGCTGGGTACCTTAATTGTTTAATTTGACCATATATGAATTGCACACATTGCAATCCATTGGCTAATTTGTATTAAGTTTGAACTTAGTTTTGCAATTAGATAAAAGAATGTCATACTGGTTACATAGTGTAATAATGCTGGTATAATAATGTATGAAATCAAAAAGTTTCAGTCGCAACTCACAGAACTTTATTTTAGTCTTGATGACAGCAGCAGTGTTTACATCAGAGTTAGAAGCCTCAGACCATAGCATTAAAGTACAACACTAAATTTGGGTTAGTTATACAGCTGATGGTAAATTGCATGATACAGGCTTAATTGGGTAATCACACAATCTAGGATTCCGTGGTTCCACAATTTATGGATAATTGAAGCGAAATTGGGTTAAAAGAAAAATTGGAAAGTTAAGGAGCTAATCAAGGCATGATAAATATTTGGAAATTAGCTGCCCAATTTAATCAATTCGAGACTAACTTATAGTCTTACATAATTTAGGATTGATTTAAGATAAATAAATCTAAGCTGGGGCTCTATTTATAGTTGGGTCATCGAGTTAGCGTGATGTAAAACTGCTTATTAGTTCCTTGGTTGTGTTAGCATGATGCGAAAAAGTGTAAAGCTTTAGAATTGTGTATAGGACTCTATTTTTCTTTCTGCTTTTATTATTTTCCTTTTTCTTCTTTTTACCTTGTAAGAAATTTCTTCGTGCAATGAAATTGTAGGATGAGAAATTCGTCTCCCTAACTTCAAAAAAAAAAAAAAAAAATTGGCCATCGAGTGAAACAATCTAAAATGCTCCTATCTTAATTTTTAATGTAGGATGATGCAGGAACTGCAGCAGTTATAACTGTAGAGCTAGACGCAGCACTAGGGGGCCGAGCAGTACAGTACAGGGAAGTGCAAGGAAACGAGACTGAGAAATTTCTTTCTTATTTCAAGCCGTGTATTATTCCCCAGAAAGGTGGTGCCGCATCAGGTTCTAGGCATGCCGACATAAGTGAGCGGGACCATGTTACACGTTTGTTCATTTGCAGAGGGAAACATGTAGTTCATGTAAAAGAGGTAAATGCATTTTCTTGCAGAAAATTACTTGTGTACCCTGCAAAGCATAACAATAACACAATGTGTAAATCTGAACCATGCTGGCTGTTACCCAAGGGCAAAAAAGACAGAAAGGAGGGGTGGTTTTGGCAATGAAACTTAATTTATTTCAAAATCATCTATTATTGCTAAAAAAAAAGTGGGACTTCTCTGGGTGTTGGACTAGATTAGAGTGACATAAATATATTGCCTATGCTGGAGAGCTATAAGAAAATTTAATGTGTTACCGTTACAGTTTTCAGCAGACTGCGCTCGTAGGGACATCTCTTGCAAAATTAATTTCTTTTCTTTGAACTAGGTCCCTTTTGCAAGATCATCCCTGAATCATGACGATATATTCATTCTAGACACCAAGTCAAAGATATTTCAGTTTAATGGGTCAAATACATCTATTCAAGAGCGGGCTAAAGCTCTTGAGGTGGTGCAATACATCAAAGACACATACCATGATGGCAAGTGTGGGGTGGCCGCTGTAGGTAAGATTTTCCTCCTACCCAGAAATGTAAATTAAGCAAAAGTTATCATTGGAAAATCTAATCCATAAATAAGTCAAAACATATTGATACTGAATTACTGATACAATAACCGGCAAACTCTTTGAAATCATTAAGTCAGTATTTTGTGAAACAATGCTCCTACTATAAATTTATGCACTCTCATATCAAACATTTTCAGAAAAGTGTGGGTTGGCTGCTTGAGAATGGTGGATGGTTATGATGAATGATTAATCTTGACAATGAAATTTTATCATGAAAAAAAGGATTTATCTAGGCAATAAAATTTTATCATGAGAAAGAAAAATTCTCTAATAAATGTTGGTTTCATATAGTTTAAAGATAAGGTGGTCACCTATCTGATACTAGTTGCAAAACTCATTTGTTTAATTATTAACTAATTGTTTGTTTCTTTTGTTTTGAAAAAAAAAAGAGGATGGGAAACTGATGGCAGATGCAGATGCTGGTGAATTTTGGGGATTTTTTGGAGGCTTTGCTCCTCTTCCCAGAAAAGCTGCTTCATCTGACGACAATGGCAAAATTGATGATGTCTTATCCACCAAATTGCTTCGGTATATCAAATCTACAACCCTTCATTTTATCTATACATATTTTGTTTACTTTTCTTACATATGCACATGTGCTAGTGTCCCCTAAATAGGAAGCCTAGCCAAAATAAAAAGATAAAAAATGATTTTTTTTTTATTACAGCAGTTTTATAATTATTCTTATTACTTTTGTAGTGTAAGTAAAGGACAAATGGTTCCTCTCGGTGGTGAAAATTTGACAAGGGAGATGCTAGAAACAAACAAGTGTTATTTGTTAGATTGTGGCTCTGACATTTTTGTTTGGATGGGAAGAGATACCTCATTGGAAGCTAGAAAGAGTGCTAGTGCAGCTGCTGAGGTAAATATCTTGTCATAGCTTTTCTTTGGTTATTTCTTCAATCCGTATCATCTAGAAAAATTGCAAACCATTCCCATCTCAATGAACTCCCAAATCCCAATCCATGTTTTGCAGTGGGGTGAAGTGGAGGGATAAGGGAATAGCTTTTAGTCCCACGTCAACCCATTAGAGTTATTCCTTTCCCTCCTCGTTAAAAGCCCAATAATCTAACAAAGCCTCAGTTGAACCCACCACGAGTGACCACAATTATAAGCCTACTTCAACCCATTAACATCTAAATGTGCTATCAAGCATCAATTTAACAATATATAATCTTATATCTGGAATTGTGTATAAGCCAAATTAACCTCAATTTGCCCTCATGATGCAATATCACTACTGATAACCAAACAACCGACACAAATATAAGAAAAAGTTAGTGTGCCTTTTGCAAATAGAATTGCCATCTCCAAATGACATTCATGCATAACACAATAACCTTTGAGTAATTTTGTCGACCTCTGTCAATTCTTTTTTTTTTTTTAAAAAAAAAGAATCACCTTTTGAGAGGGCTTTTTTTAATAGAATATTCTATATATGTGTAGGAATTGCTTCGTGAACCAGGCCGACCCAAAGCCAATGTGATACGAATAATAGAGGGATTTGAGACGGCAGTTTTTAAGTCAAAGTTCGATAGATGGCCCCAAGCTGCTGACTTGGCAGTCTCTGAGGAGGGTAGAGGGAAAGTTGCTGGTTTGTACTCAACCCTCTTTACCACTGCAATGTCGGCACTATAAAATATCAGTTTCCCAACTTTGTGTTTAGCCCAGTTGATACTTTTGTTGCACTAAGCCTAAATTAACCTAATCAAGTTTTAATTTAACTCTGGTTTACATCTATTAACCATTAATCTTGCAACTGGGCCTTAATCATACCTCAATTAGACCCAATTCCACATCAATTAAGTCTTGGTTCTGCAACTATGCCACAATATTGCTAGGAGATCTTAAATAAAGCCAAGGAAAAGGGTGCAAGATGCAGCTATGTCATAAAAGTTAAAATTATATTGGTTCAGTTTGCTATTGAATTTAACTATAATGACATTTAATAAAAGTTAAATTACATTGGTTGAGTTTGTTATTGAATCTAACTAAATGGCTTTTAAACCTGATATTCTGCTATTTGAACTAGAACATAATGTGATGAGTTAATGCCTAATCAAAACAGTATATGGCAATTGTCTTTTGAATAAATATTATAGAAGTTTCTTTATTTTTTTGCATAGAGAAAATAAATAATTCTTTATTGAACTTTTATCTTTGACAGCACTTTTAAGGAGGCAAGGATTAAATGTTAAAGGCCTATTGAAGGCTACTCCTATCAAAGAGGAACCTCAACCTTTTATCGATTGTACTGGCAACTTACAGGTGCTTTTCTCTATGGTATTCATTTTACCCTTTAGTCCCTCTTCTAGGTTTCGTGTCAACAACTTCCCTAAATGAAAATTTTCTGAAACTTACAGGTGTGGAGAGTGAATGGGAAAGAGAAGTCACTTCTATCAGCAAATGATCAATTTAAATTTTACCAAGGCGATTGCTATATTTTCCAATATACATATCCTGGAGAAGAAAAAGATGAGTACATCATTGGTACATGGTTTGGCAAAAAAAGTACCGAGGTACATCTTTATCTGTTTTTTTTTTTTTTTTTTTGAAAAAGATTTATATTATCCCCTCAAAGTTGTTTTCTATGTGCCTGTCTAATTTTTGCTATCTTATTCTTTTGAGGATTGCCCTGTTGTAAGAGTTAAACTATTTCAGGGGGAAATAAGAAAAAGAGACTGAGGATCATAGGGCTTGAGACATATAGATGAAATTTATCTAACAGAATTATTTGATTTGCAGGAAGAGAGAAATGCAGCAATATCAGCTGCGTACAAAATGGTAGAATCTGTTAAATTTCAGGCTACTCAGGTCAGTAGAGCTAAAATTGAAATAATTTAGATGGGATAAATATGTTGTGGTCCAGTTGTCCAGTAACATTTTCATGTTGCATTTTCAGGCACGTCTTTATGATGGGAAGGAGCCCATTCAATTCTTTCACATCTTCCAAACTTTTATAGTTTATAAGGTGTGCATTTGTTTCAAACATATTTTTCTTTAATTCACAACTAGCAATTAAATATTCTTTCATGTTTTCTTACAGGGAGGTATTAGTTCTGGGTATAAGAGTTTTATTTCCGAAAATGCCCCTAGTGATGAGACATATTTAGAAAATGGGCTAGCATTATTTCGGATTCAAGGCACTGGACCAGAGAATATGCAAGCTATTCAAGTTGATCCGGTATTATTTCAAGTCTTTTCTGTTATTTTTTATTTTACTGCAGTAGTTCTGAAGATGCAATTGAAATAAATTGCAGTTGCATTTATCATTGTTATCATTGGCACCAAAAAACTAAGAAAAGACAAAAAAATGCCAAAAGAAATTAAATGATACAATATATCACACACGTCCATAACCCATTTGTTATTTGATTAAACATTTAGTAAGTGCCAGCAGTTTCAATGAAACCCAATATTGCTTCGGCTGACGGTCATCATTGCAGAAGTTTCATTTTATATTAAAAAATTTTCAAATGAACATATGGGTTAATGACATTTTCCTGTCCTGACAGTAGCAGTATTAAAAAAACCTGATACCATTCTCGAATGTAATATTTTTCAATTTTTGTCTACTTCTCACTTTATCTTTTGTTGTGTTTGTCTTATCAGGTGGCATCGTCTCTTAATTCGTCTTACTGTTACATATTACATAATGGCAATGCAGTTTTCACTTGGACTGGAAGTCTCACCACTACCGTGGACCAAGAGCTGGCAGAAAGGATGCTAGATCTTATTAAGGTCAGAAATAAAAAATACCATCTTTTTGTTAGTATTAAACTTTCTAGACTTTGGCTTTTGCTACTTTATCAGTGCATCTGTTTTGGGTAGTACCATGAACAAGCCTCAAGTTCTTTCATTTTGCTCCTCATTCTATCCAGATATTTTTGCTGTATACCCAATTGCTTCATTTCATAATATCTGTACATTATATTTTAGGTCAAACCTTGGGTTCAGTAAACAAATACAAACTTAAAAGAACTGTTTGGAAACCAATGCTAAAGATATTGAACTTATGAAAATCAATTGTCAAGTACTTCAGGGTAACTTATAAAATGACCAGTTTCACACCTCATTATATCTCTAGTACAAATTTAAAAGAACTTCTGTTTGGATTTTTGTTAAAGCTTCTGAACTGATGGAAATACTGGATTATATAAAGTCCATAGTTTACAACACAGACATATATCAGGTTACCTTCTTAATAAGTACAATAATCCAGTATATATTCCTTGAAAAAAATATATTTCCTTTTCCTATTTACCTCCATGTTTCCTGCTACCTTTTCTGGATGCTGAATGTGTAACTGTAGTGTACTAATATCCTCCTCCCTTGAGGATGTCAAAATCAACATGACATACCAGTGTAGAAGCCATCACATTGTACCAATCTGTCCTGGTAAAGATAAAGTCTTCTTACGTTTAATCACCCTGTCCATACCGAATTGTCAAAATACCCCTACATTTCAAATTTTTTTAGTTTCAATTGACTCTTAGTGGATATATTTGTAAGGAATATTTATGTTTATACAGCCCAATATGCAATCAAAAGTGCAAAGAGAAGGATCAGAAACAGAACAGTTTTGGTACTTACTGGGCGGCAAATCAGAATATCCAGGCCAAAAGCTCGTCAGGGAACCTGAAACTGATCCCCATCTTTTCTCTTGTTCTTTCTCTAAAGGTATATATCAGATATGCTTCATTTCTCTTTGTTTCATTCCAAATTTGGCATCAACATTTCTACCCTTGAAATATAAAATCTTTACATCTTGGAAGGTAGAAATTATGAATTCCTTTATATTTTTCATTCTCTGACATATCTTTTTCTTCTTGCTCAAATAATGCACGCAAAATGAAGGCAAATTGAAGGTATTAAAACCTGAGGTCTATCTCTTGTTTTTTGTCTATGTAAAAATTCTGGAATTGTTATAAACTTATAATTCATATCGATTGCAGGTGAATGAAATATTTAACTTCACACAAGACGATTTAATGACAGAAGATATATTTATTTTGGATTGCCACTCTTATGTATGTGTTTGGGTTGGCCAACAAGTCCACTCGGAAAGCCGCTCGCAAGCTTTAAGCATTGGAGAGGTATTACTTTATATCGTCTTTGTCTTTTTTTTTTTGGTCTTTGTTTTCTTTTTTTTATTATTATTTAACTGTCTAAGGATTTAGAAAGCTTTTCGTCCTACATTGTTAAACCGATTATTTTGTATGTATGATTTAAAGTGGATGTGATTTATGGTTAGGGATTTTTGCAAGTTACACCAATTATTTTGTGATATTTGTATGTGCAGGTTGTGTTCTTATGTTAGCTACTTACTTTCCCAATTATTTGATTTAGCAATAAATACCAACCTTAAGATTTTTAAACAACTATATGTCTAAATACTTTGTGTGCAAATGGAAGTGAAATATTTTGTAGTTCCAAAGTTCAAGTATCAGAGGTCTTATGCTTCTCTTTTGTGTTGGTTGTAATGTGCAGAATAATCCCATTATAATGTGTCACTTTTTTGTAAATTGTAAAATTACATTCTATGATTATAATACTATCTCAACTGTCACCCCCAATGGCTAACCTATATATTCTGTTATCAGAAATTTGTTGAAAATGATGTACTAATGGAGAACTTCTCACGAGAAACACCAATTTATGTTATCAATGAAGGGTGTGAACCTCCATTCTTCACTCGGTTTTTCACATGGAACCCTGCAAAATTTGCGGTATGTAGATATTTTTTTTCCAGTAATGCCACTTCATAGCCTTTTTTAAGTTATTTTTACCGATTATCCCATATTTTCCAGTAATCCAATTATTGTTTATAGGTTTATAGGTATTTTACAAATGAAATAATTATTATTTCTTTCCTGGCAGATGCATGGTAACTCCTTTCAGAGGAAGTTGGCTATTGTAAAAAATGGCGTAACACCAACATTAGATGTAAGTCTACATATCTAAACTAAAATGATCTTTATTGCAAATAGGTAAAACGAGGTTAATAAGCATTATTAAATCAAAGTTCATAACAATCGTGTGCAAAATTCTGAAAACCAACAATGGGTTTAGTTGTGGATTTGGAATTTATGGGTATTGTTTACGAAAAATAAGGGAAAAGAAGATAAACAACAACAAGAAATATCCTTCTCTAGAATGATAAGAGACACTATACCCAATTTGCTAGTAGGCTAATCTATCCATACCTTGCGCAGACGAGATGTTCATGGTGCACCAATCAATTTATAACTTGTTATTTGGTCTTGCTTATTCTTTAGTTTGCATTATGCTTAGATGATTATCTTCATAACCCCCTTGCCTCAAATCTACCACGCAACTTTAAATTGGCTGACAGAAGTTTGATGATGCAGAAATTTTTTTGTGCACCGACTTTGGATTTTTTTTTTTTAATACATATAAAAATTAGCTAATTTTGTAACCTTTCCAGGACTAGTGGAGAATTGATATTGATCATGTCTATTGGTTTCATATAATTGATTGAACATAATGTTTTTTAATCTCTTTGTACTTTTTAACCTGGAGGTTTCCTGCAATGATCCATACATTTTAGTCATTATTATTTTTTTGAATAAAGTAATTATGTATTCAGCAAAATACATTTACAAGTAATTTAACTCTTATGATTAGAATTTTCCTTATAGCAATTGCACTTTGGCAAATTAACATTTCCACTGTTTAATCCATCAGAAGCCAAAGAGACGGACACAGACCGCATCACATACAGGCCGCTCTAGTGTACCTGACAGTGCGCAAGGCAGGTCTAGTAGGAGCATGTCTTTCAGCCCAGATAGAGTACGAGTTCGAGGCAGATCCCCGGCATTTAATGCATTAGCTGCAAATTTTGAGAAACCTGACCGTAACCTCTCAACCCCACCCCCCGTTGCTAGAAAGTTGCACCCAAGATCCCTCTCACCTGATCCCTCAAAAATACAACCGCCTCCCAAATCTGCAGCTATTGCGGCTCTATCTTCGTCCTTCGAGAAGCCACCAGCACAAAACCTCATCCCAAGGGTTGTTAAAGGTAAATATGCTTAGCACTTTATTAAGGAGTGACACATATTTTGAGTGGTAAATAACCATGCCAGGGTTGTATCAGGATGATTTTTGCTGCTATTATTGAAATAATTGTTTATAACATCTAATCATCAGAGCGGGACATTTACTGACATTCAATAAAATAACAAAACTAACCAAACCAGAAAACATCTTATGCACAAGCCTGGCTAATCCCAGATACATCTGTTAATTGCAAAATTAGCCTAAATATTTTGCCCAATTGAAACTATGTTAAGGTAAGCAAATGAATTCCAATGTTGCATCCGACTATAAGATGAACTGGTTACAAATAGATTTCATTGAGTTCATGTAAAAAAGGATTACATTCTCTGTTGTCTAATGACATAATAATAACAATATTAAACAAACTCAATATCAAGAAGATTCCTCCTTTTTTTCCATTAATTGGATTTGATTTGACTTTCTTTAATTTTGGGCTTGTGAAGTGAGCCCCACAAGTAAGCAAAGCAGTGTTGATGCAAACAACAAAACAAAATTGGAGTCCAACAACAATAGTAATGGGAAGGATAGCCTTGCAATAATGAGCAAGAGATTAGAAGCATTATCAATACAAGAAGATGTCAAGGAAGGAGAGCCGGAGGATGAAGAAGGGCTCACTTTATACCCATACCTACGCCTCATAACATCATCTAACGATCCAGCACCTGATATCGATGTCACAAAGCGAGAGGTACACTGCGGTTTATTTTTTCTTCAACTTTTGAATTATTATTGCAAAAGGGGGATTGTAGCATCTTGTGGCAGCAAACCATTATAAATGCAGCTGCGGTTTTTTTGGTCTACAACTTGCAATAAAACTAAAGCAAAGTGTACAGTTGTTTTTCTTGCATGGGAGGTTGAATTGGTAGGTAGGAGGATTTGGGTAAGTCATGGAGATGGTTCTGGGTAGAATTTCTCATCGGGATCTGTACCTGCTTGGTAAGTTCTCTTCTGTAACAGCACTTAGGGTTTAACTGAAATTATATTGATAATCTGGTACCATACATACCAGTGCTAAAGGTAACTGAATACTCAGTCAGTACAAATTGACCAACAGGTGCTTTATTTGGATCCTTTCTGGGGCATAAATTTCTTTTACTGGTAATTTACAGACATATCTCTCTTCAACTGAATTCCGAGAGAAGTTCGGGATGGCAAAGGAGGCTTTTGCAAAACTACCAAAATGGAAGCAAAACAGGCTAAAGATGGCCCTGCTGCTGTTTTAACTTTTAATTTGAGTTTGCCTCTTGGAAGCTAGGGAATAGAGGTATGGTCCTGCCGTCACTGCAGGACTTGTAGAAAGTATGGTTCTGAAGCCTGCTTGGTAGTCCAGCTGTCTGTCAAAGGGGAGAGCATTAGTGCCTTTTTAGCTGCTGCTGCTCCCACACTGCTCTCTATGGTCATTTCAATTTTTTATTTTGCCCCTTTATTTATCCTTATACATCTGTGATTGGTTTGTTTCTACGGCTTTTTTTCTCCCTCTTTGAAGGATAGAGAGGTTTGCTTTTGAGCTTGTTTTTGTTTTTTCCCTCCTTTTTTTGTTGTTTTGGGCTTAATTGGTTGCGAGCTTCTTCCTAGTTCCTATAAAATAATGCGCGCTTGTAATGTAGTTTGGAAATGTCTGTATTTAGTCGAAGCAAAGAAAAAGCTTGTATATAATAGAGGTGCTTTTGTTCATTTTCTCTGTTTTTTTTACTTTTCTTTTTAATCTCTTTTGCATGTCATTCTATTGTGTAGATATGAAGCTTGAGGGCTTTTTGTTGTCAGCACTAATATAGTTGCTTTCAGTTTTGAAAAAATGTGCAAGAAAATGGAAGGAACTTGCTAATGTAAACTTATTATGTAATTGAAACCTAGAAGAGATTATTAGGTTTGTCTTTTGACTGAGAAAATTCGAGCATAACAGTAAGAGGTTACCATCCTTCATCAACTCACATAAGTGTTATTAGATTAGGCGTTGTAATTGATGAAGTATTCCTATTCTGTCAAAAAATCAAATGCAGTTGATAAGACCAAAGTTGTTTTTTGAACGAAGGAGACTTAAGCAAATAGACTTGACGGTGACAGAGAACCACGATCCACTCCGTCCAAATCAATTTTGCTTTTTTCTTTTTTATTACCAGCAAAAAGAAATCAAATCTGCTCCAATCAGTCCATTAAAATCAAATACCTCCCCGATTTTGTTCCTTTCTTTTATTCCTTTCCGATCAAAGTGTAATTACGCAAAAAAATATATATATAACCACTTGTTTAACACTTTCATATTCATCGTCGAAAATAATCTGTTTTACACATTTGCCTTTTCTAGAATGAAGACTCGTCTTAAGGTTGGCTAGTTATAATAAACTTAATTAAATTAAATTATCAATTCATTGTGCAAATTAGTGACATGAATACAATAGCATTCTGTGTCCAAACATTGTCTAAAATAAAATTGATTAACAGATGTCCCTTTTTGACAATATATAAAATTAATTATACTATGATTCAAAGGCGTTCTCCTCAAATCCATAAACTTTTCTCTTTTTCTTTTCGCTATTGAAGCTAAGGCTAACTAACAAATTTTACAGCATAAATTTGAAAGGCGCAACAAAAATAGAACGCACCTTCCAATCGTGTTAGCTGCGATACATGTTTAGGCACCATGCAAAAGGTATATATGTCACTAAAATTAACAAAATACCCGTTCTTAGCGCCAAATTATTATATTTGCGAAAATTCATAAACATCCCTGTCTAATTCTAAATATGCAAGTAACAAAATGAAATGTAAATTATAAAAATCAGAAAAAAAAATTTAAAGATAGAAATTATATAATATAGCAGATTTTTGGTCTGAAGACAAAAAATGTGACCAGATATTGTGGCGTTGGAAGAACGAAGATGAGCATCCAAGCAATCTTCGTCTGGTCAAAGAAATAAATTTGGGCTCTATGCGGCAGACAAATCGCCATTAAAACTGACAATCGCTGTTGACTCTTATTTAGGGATTGAGATCTGCTGTCGCGCGGCACATGTACAGCGCCGGCTGTGGGCCGTGTGATCTGAATCTGATGGATAAGGGAGCCCCGTGAATAGTACCAGATTGATAGGCCCGAAAAAAATGAACCGCCCGATCAAAATCGAACGGCCCGAAAAAATGCGCTACACGCGTGCCGCGCGACACAGGATTCGGGTCCCTTATTTAGAGCCCGCTCATTTAGTTATTTACATCAAAAAATTTGAACTCGTATTTGCATAAAATAATAATAAAAAAAAATTTAATAGAGAAAAAGAAACTTTGAGAAATCAAACCACGGATCTTAAACTCAAAGAAAGAACTTCGAATATTGAGTATCAAATATCTACATAAAGAAAATAAAAAAATATTTACTTAACAAAACAAGAACTATAACAACATCAGCAGAGATTAAGATGGGTAGAACAAGGAGGCGGCGCCATTGGAAGGGATAGTAGGGATCGCTAGGTTTATATAGGTAACAAGCTCGGTTGAAACTTGAAACCATCCTTGTATTTCTAAACTCGGCCCGGTGACAAAAAATCTCGGCCCAATAGTATGGTCAATTTCATTTGGATAGCTTTACAAGATCGGCCCACTTAAATTGAAACGAAAATTTATACTAAACAATCTGTAAACTATACGTTTACTACAGTCACCATCATAACTTTTTTGTTTATTTATTTTTTTATTTTTTTTGGAGTCGTTGACACTTGACAGTGGCTTAATTAGTTAATTTTCTTTTTATTTGATTAGGATGAGTGCTACATATAAAATGTAATTCATATTTGTATTTTTAATAAAATCTCAGTCAAAATTTCCCGGACACTGATTTTGCCTGTCTATTCAAAACCCCCATTGTCATAAAAGAAATAATAAAGGGGACTAAGTTGTTTATTATCCATATAAGATGTGACGAGATATACGAACAGAAAGGGAATCGCAGTGGATTAAATAGGCTCCCGGCAACATCAAGAAAGTAACACTTTTTTATTTTTCAAAAACAAGTCCAAATGATATCATTTTCCAACCCCATTCTCTCAATTCAACCATTGGCGACAAGTTGGCACTGTCGAGTGCCGATATTAGTCTTATCATCAAATATTTTATCCTCCTATCCCTGCTTTTCAAAAGCAAATGTTCCTCAAATGGAAAAAAAAAAATCAATAAATAGAAGTTAATACAGAAAACTCAAAACTGTCTCAAATAATTGCCTTGTAGATTTTTCATTTTTCTATGAGTGTAACACAGCAGCACCCTAATGTTTACGTGAGTCGCGATTAAGGAATCCAACTAAAGTTTGGAGTTCTTTTTAAAAAAACTTTTTTAATCAAATGTTATGAATTCATCTTGAATACACTCCATATATGTTATATTTCAAACGTCTAAAATTATATACTTAACGATTGCACCATAATAATTTGACTATATTATGCAGTGAAACTTATCTATTGTATAATTCACGCTTACAAACTCATACCGTTTTGCGTTATTCTTGACCAAATTAGACAAATTTCTGTATTTATCAATGATTATTTTGAATTTCATATTCACCATCCGAGTCATCTTAAAATGCACACTTGATTATTTTACAACACACGCTTGACTATTTATTATTTTAATAAAGCGTTTAGTAAAAAATAATTAAAAATATTTTCCTTTATTAAAAAAAAATTAAAAGATATTTAGGTTGACCAATAATATTTCTTTTTCCTTTTCTTTTTTTCTCCTCCAAGTAAGAAAGGCTGACAGCACTACGGTATCTGATCATTCTCCAAATAATATTGTCTTTTAAGGTTGGTTTGAAACCAACGATTTTGTTACATTCTCCAAATAATATTGTCATGTGAATGCTTACAATAAATTTAAATAAACAACTTGGTTGTGAAAGATGAATTCGTTTTTTAACCAAACTTATTTAAACTTTTAATTAACTCGGAATAGATTGAGCAAATCACCAAAAGCTCTATAAGAGTATAATATTATTCAACCTAGCTATTTGACACAAAAGCAAAGCACTTTCTTTGGAAGGAGAATTCCTTTTTGTGTGCGTTTAAGGTGTGAGTGCGTGCGCGTGGTTTATTATAAGTGACAGACCCCTGACGTTCTAACAAACCTCCAATGGTCGACCTGTACCATCAGGCTGATTTTGATTTGGGACCGAGAATCCGAGATGCTGCCTTAAGTTTCAACGGAGTTTGTTGTATTATTTTTTTTTTTTGAAAAAGAGATGGGAGCGCCATCCAGTTTTCATTTTTGATAAAACGAAAACAAAACAATTCAACGTATCACATCAACAACCTAATCATCAAGAAGTATCTTTCTCTTGATTTAACTCTAATACTATCTTAAAACTACGCAAAATTACAGAAATGCTTCATATCATATCTAAATTGTTAAAACCAAAGCCAGCAATAACAAAATCAGTCTGCATCCTCCATTTAAAAACAGGAAGAACTCTTAATTAATCTCCAACTCAATATACAGCCGCCCAATGCTGCAGTGTTGTCAATTCCTCCTCTCCCAGTAAGCCAACTGTAGATCCTTGCATCTCTTCCAAAAGTATGATGTCCCAATTGCTTGGCATCCACTCCTGCATCATCTCCTTAATTTGTCCTCCCATGTTGCATTATTTATTCCAAGCATTTTGAACCAGTTTGAGTTTGTATTTCGTTTTCCAGGCGAAAATGATATCAGAATTAACGAGAGATGCATATTTAAATCACAGCACGAATTCTAGTTCTACATCGACATTCGGGGATCAAAAGTTTCTTTTGTTTTTTGTTCCCTTTTTCGCAAGTAGGATTTATTTAAATCCAAATGCCTGTGAATTGAATTTATTATTTTTTTTCCTTCTCACAGAGATCGAAGTTGTTACTTTGACATTATTTTTTCTTTGAGATTCAATTTGTTGCAACAAGTTAAAAATTAGCACTTGAAATTCTCAATTGGTCACAATTTTATCATTTTTGAAAAACAGAAAAAAAAAATTATGAAATGTAAGAATAGTAAATCAACGCTCTCCGAATTTGCGTTGTTAACGTTATAAATTATACAATTGAAATAATATTATAGTATTACAATTTACAAATAGCCGAACTCAGCACTTTTCATGTACTCCTCAATTTAACACTCTTTCTGTATTGTTCTTGAATATTAATCTTAATGGCACTATTTACGTTTTTTTTTTATTAAGGTAAAACTAGGTAGCGGCTACCTAGGTGGCGCTATACGTATTGTTCTTTTGATTATCGAAATTTAAAAGAAAACCCTGTGTTATCCAGTGTGCATTTTGGTTTTCAAGCAAAAGTTTATAGCTGGAGAAAGTACGAATCTTGTTCAATATATATTACAACAACGTCAATCAACGTCAATTATAAAATAACAAACCATAACGGATTATTGGACTCGTTCTTCACCGTTTAATAATTGCAGTAAGTGTGCCGTAAGCCCTTGTATGCACTACTACAAATCTTCCAAACAAAAGTAAGAGGAAGCGAGTGAATTAAGTATTCTGCTTACTTCCACTACTTTACTTCGATTCAATAGGTGAAGTAAAATTAGTCCATCAATTTAGGAGTAATTAATTAGCATTTTAATTTTCTGTTATTTATTTATCATCGTCATGTTAAATTCGGTATTCTTAAAGGCACTCTTATATCAAATGATTAAAGTTATTATAATTTTAGTGGTAATTTATAAATGAGCGTAAAAACATTACGCAAAATTGTCAACAATGCAAACGAAAAAACAGTACTCAACAGTTCTACAATGCCAAATGCCTACAGGTTTATTTTGTATTCAAATAAATTTAATTTATAAATAATGACACTGATTATTTTTGTACTAAATCATCCTTAAATTTAATATTATCTTCCCGAAATATTTTTATCTTGTAGAATGCTGTTGAGTTTAACATTGATAAATACTTGATTTAGCTATCCAATGGTTACCCCCGAAAAATAAAAAAACACACACAAAAAAAATTCTTTCTTGTTATATGCTGCCATGCAATATTAATCCTGATTTTGAAATTATTTTGAAGGAGGCAACCGTTGGATAAATAACAACACACGATGGGAAGTCATTGTTCATGTTGCACGTAGCTTATGCGAAAATAAATAAATAAATATCGAAGTCTACGGCTAGCAAGACGTACATGTTAATGTTGAACTTCAGTTTGCAAGGAATTTTCAGATACTCTTCTACAAGCATTAATGCTGTAATGCATATTCTTTAAAACAAGTTCAGTCAACGTGTTAGTAATTAAAACTCTCGTGCGGCTGACGAAGAAAAATATCACACACAATCGTAATAACTTTTGAATTATAGCAACCTTGGACCTTGGTTCTTAAATTGGAAGATTATATTATAATTGATTCCGAGTTTGTTTGTTTCTTTCTCGTTCAAACTTGAGTCAGGATTCTTTGTGGCATCATATATACAACAGTTGCATGAAGAATCCAAAGACATGTTGAAAAGAGGTATGCCCGTTTTGCTAACAAAAATGTTTCTATCGCTTTTGGCGCCACTGTTTGGTTAGTATAATAGTATTGAGATTTCTTTCTTACAAGTACTTGTTTGATTTATTTATTTATTTTTATTATTATGCTTAAAACTGTAAGATTTATTTTTTTCTCTTTTAATCAAACCGTCGATATGAATTTTGGTACATTTCTCGTTTTTGTTTGCATGCAAAACATAGATCTTCACTTGCTTATCTCAAAAGATAAAAATTTTATTTATTTTGTATGTCGAGGTTCGGTGGAAATTTTAAAATTATTTATTTAAAAATACATTAATAATAGAATAATTTTTATTTGGTTTTCATTCCTCTTATTATTAAAGCAAATCATTTCACCTACAATTTATGAATAATTAAATTTGGATGCATATTAGTGTTGTTGTCTAGAAATTCCATATGTTCTTAGTTGCGTGAGAGCTGAGAACAAAATTACTTCGAATATATCGAAGCATTTCTCTTTTTGAAAACATTCTAGTTAGACGCTCATGATTTTAATTATAAAAAATTTTGCAGTCTCATCTTTGTAAATCATTAAACAAAATTTTGCGTATTTATCCTTTTTTAAGAGCACCATTCAAATATCCTATAAATTAAATAATTTATAAAATGATGCATTGAATTTTTTATTACCAAACGTGTGAGCTCGCATCTTCTGGTCACTGCAGCAACATAGCTAGTCACACGCAGTACAGTACAGTAGTGGCCACAAGGGGTCGCAATCTGAAGTTCCGGTTTGTCAATTTTTTAAAACTAAAACAACTTCCTCTAAAATAGAAAATTAATTCAAGGTATTACGATTGCGAGTCCGGGTTAATTACTTGTGGAAATGTGCCATGAAATTTTTAATTACATTTAGATCTCTTGACGGATTGACGGCGAGTCACATAGTTTGGCAATTTAAATTACCTTTTTTAATTATATCTTCTATATTTTTTTTTGTCGGAATGCGCACTCCTATGCTTTTTTCAACCTGAATTCCTGCCGTAAGCTAACGGAACTTGCATTTTTTATTTTTCCAAACTCTCTTTCCTTGTTATTTCTCAGACATGTCAAATTAAAAAAGTGAAAATCATATATTATATTAAGCTCAAAATCCTCTTTATCATTTGGAAAAATGAAAAATGCAAATAACTGTGGATGGCTTCAGACGTAATAACTTTGTTTATTTGCTTGTATTATATATGGCATACATTTAATTTATTATTTTTTGTGTTTTTGTTGTATCAGTACTTCAGTAGGGAATCTCGTGCTTCAATATTTTAGTTTTAGAGATAAGAACATTAATGGTGGTGCAAAGAAGAGTACAAGCGGGTGATGCAACGATGTCATTTGCATATCACCAGACAGTTGATCTCCACGCCAGTGATGAAATCAGCATGATGTTCTTCATAGCAAAGTTTTGGTATACATTGAATTCAACTATTAAGTATTAATTGTTCAGACTCCAGAGCAAACATCATTTATTATTTAATTAATCCAAGACTGGCATGCTTGCATTTTGATATTGTATGGGCGTACATGTTTTTTTTTTTAATAAGTAAGAGCTAGTTGCAAAGTATTTCGTATGATTATTTATGTACCATAAATATGAATTATAAATAAAATGCATATTAAATATTAATTATGTATAATATAGTATGAATTTTTATATGTTAGAGGTTAGAAGCGTAAATTATGTACAAAATATACGAATTAATTTATAAATTCGATTTACACATTGTTTGCATCTTTTAAGCATGAAAATTCACATAGATATAATTTTTTTTAATAAAAATCACGCCAATACAAGACAAAATTGGACAATTTTAACCTAGATGAAAATTACATTTGACGATTTGACGAAGCGCCCTCAAATTTCTTTGGGGATGGTGACGTTAACTAATCGTCGGACTAGGACATAAATTTTATTATCCCCTACGAGATTGCAATCAAAAAGGAAAAAGTAAAATGTTTCTGTATTTTCTGGATTGCATCATCCAGTTAGTTGATACACATCCGTCTTCTTGTCGGTTAGGAGAATATATGGAGTTGCCGCGATGGAGATCTGAGAACATTTACCCCTTACCTAACTTTGTCAAATCCTTCGAGCATTAAAAATTTAAAATATACATATAAAAAAAATGCATTGTAAGGACGTTTATAATTTGAAAAGTACAGAGTTGATTTTCGTAGGAGGAATCTCGAAATAAATCAATAAATAATTAAGCAAAACTAAAGCTGCCCCAAAATCACACCAATATAACAATATTATTTATGGAAGTTAGGTACTAGAAATGGGAACTGCTATATATGCTTCTAAAGTCATTAAGATTTAGTGTATATTTTTTTCATTTAATGAGCACTTCATATTTTTTAATCAAACAAATTTAATTAGACTTGATGAATTATCAAACAATAATCAAACTATATAAGATTCTAAAAATATCTTAATTAATATAGTTGTGCATCGATCAGATTACACTTCGATAAAAAATAAACTTTTATCGAATAGAATTTGAAATTTTTTAAACAAGAGAATTCTAGGCTGGCCTCAAAGAATTCAATGTTCTAGTTCCGCATGCATTTTTTATTTTATTAAAAAGTTGGATGACAAATACTTCACTCTTTCTTAAAAAAAAAGGGCAATTTTTATAAAAGATTTGTATTAATCAAATTTTGAGCACAAAATGATATACTTTTAAATACTAAAGATTGTACGTTTGTAAACAATGTGGTTATTCATATGATGATTTATTCATTGAAATAAAAATTAACTGTACAATTTTTAAGAGTTATATACTTATATTACACTTTATGTGCATGGTATCATTTTTTAAATAATACTTCAGTGTAGATGAAACACAAATTTCAAGGATTTTTTGTTTCAATGCTCATCGATGTCTTGGCAATCCGTAAAATAGAAATCAGCAAAAAAAAAAAAAAAAATCTAGAAATGAAAAATAAAATTGACGTGAGTTATTCCTCAATTATATATGCTGTAAACTGTCTTTGAAGTTGCTTGCTAATTACTTTGGACTTGCTTTGGTAAGAAGAACAACAGCTAAGTTTCCTACAAAGTGCCATATTATTTCATATGTTGGTCCAATACGAGCATATACTATCATATTGTTTAGTGACAATAAAATTGATTGAGTTTGAACGTAATAAATATAGTAAAAAAGAAATGTCCAGATGGTAACAGACTCTGTCATTTTTTTTTAAGAAAGAATTGGTTCATTTTTTTTTTTTTTCTACAAATGAAAGATAGATATAAGATAAAGTGTATTTCATCGAGGTAACTAGTAAAAATAAAGGAGCATATATTGTACATTTAGAAGTATCTAATATTAAATAAATAATTTTATTTTAAAAAATATTGTTAAAAAATAAATGCAAAAAGTACTTTTTAAAAGTAATCAAGTATCATTAGTGGCTGCTAGAATTTAAAGTTTAAAATTCAAACAATCCATTCAAAATACTCAAATCGATTAATTTAATTAAAAATATATCAAGTACATCTTGCGAGTTCATGTTTTTTTCCATCTCAGTCAGATTTACAAAAGACTGTATATATCCGCTCTGTGTTTTCTTTTTCTTGTTGGCCTGTGCTTTTTGGTTGTATATGTTGAATAATTCCTCGAGTGTAAATAGATACCTCTACCAACTTATCAGTTTGCCTGTAGTACTTAAAATTTTGATATTAATTTGTACCTAAAGCATGATAAATTGACATGGGTGATGTGGGACATTGCTCTAGCACGTGCTCCATAATTGCATGGTCACATAAAGAGAGATTTTTCAAAAAAAAATTAAAGAGAATTCAAGTCGATATCAACCAGTCATTTTATTATTGGAGTTATGTCCTAGAAGTCAATATATAATGACTTAATTATTTAGTTTATGTTATTGATGATATTTGATCATTCGTTCTTGGATTTTATTATTGACAGTTCATTCAAGTTGAGGATCTGAATTGTAGATCACTGTATTTCATTTAATAGTAAATGACAATAATAAATCGAAACTGTCCATAGTCTTGATAATTAACAAGGAACATTAATTATCATATAAGACTAGTATGCAAGTTAAGCGATGATTAAGTTCTACAAATCATAAGTAAGGAGTTACTAACTTAATTGCATATGTATATGTTACTAGAACATAGTACAGGATATGACCCCGATGAAATAAATATATGGATTGTGTTAAGTGTCATTATTTATTTTATCAGTGTTTGATTTCAAGTTTGAGATGGTTCAGTTTTTCCACATGAGGATAGGTTCTATAAATATCGTCTACCGCCGATTCCTGATAAGGGCTGCTATACGGACTTTATTTATGTTCACTTGAATTGTGCGGGGAAAAATTGTTCATCAAGACAACCGTATGTCCCTCATTAGTTCAACTGATGAGCGATGATATCTACTGGGCCCCTTGATGGAGATGGATTGCTTGCTAGCAACTTGTGCAATCATCTCTAGATCAAGAAACGTATAATCTGCAAGAATGACACATTCCTATCTTGGATTATACAAGGATATCATGTGACATAGGAATCAAAACAATAAGAAACTCATTTCTTATGCAGGATTAAATGATTGTATTAGTACATTATTCATTTATGCGAATTGTGAATCATAACGTGTTGCTAGATACCGCTTGTGATTATTGGAAATAAATAGCTATTTATTTTCATAGCCAACATAGCATAAATCCTCAAAGGGTCACACAAATAGGACTTTAACCATACGTGCATTATTTGTTTATTTGTAGTAGCGAGTACTGCGAAAATATGATAAGTTGATTAATTAATTGTATACCGTTATGAATCGTTATAATTAATTAACTCAAATGGATCATATAGAAACAATATAATGCATATGCTAATTCCAAATAAATTATCAATATGTTAATAATTAAATTCGTTCAACATATATTTATTATACTGAGCTAGTCGGTCTTTTATTAAATCAGTTAATTAAAAGCCTGATTTGAGATTAATTAATGGAGTTGATTAATAGGCTAATATAATATGTTATATAGCCTATAATCATTTACAAAATTTCTGCAATGAATGGATATTTTTGTCAAGACAAAATTATGGAAAGAGAGCAAAGTTTAGAAATAACAAAATATGGCAACGTTGTTTATGGAAACACCGAGCCCTATATCTTTTGCCTCTCTCTTCTTATTCCCTTGCGCAAGAAATAGAAGAGCAGAAAAATTTCTGCCCTAGGCGCCTCCATCTCTCTCTCAATAGCTCATGTGTTGAGCGTTAATTTTTCTTCCATGAAAAATAGTTAATCGCGCGAAGAAAAATAAAAAAGGGAATTAGCTATCGTCTCAAAACAAGCTAGCACTTGTTTATAGACTTTGGTTAATCTTCTAGGTGGACTAGAGGCAGCGAAGGTGCGCATCCATCGACTCCTAAGCAAAGGTCGAGCCTTCTAGTTACGATACTAGAAGAGGTATAATCTCCTACACGTTCTCTTTTATATATTAACTGCTTGAATAACTAGATCCGTTAATCGTGCATCTTAATTGCTTATTAAATGTTAATAAAAATTAAAATTGCACAAGGACTTGAGTTCCTAACATTTATATCCAACGACAAATATCACAACTGACACAAAAACTTCAATTAGGAGACATGTAAATCGTCAAACTCCTCTCCTACATAATAATGTCTACATCGGTATTGGGTTTAAACGCGGACTTATATGAGTAAACTTCAGAATACATACCATATAAAAATCTTAAATCAAAGAGAATTTTGTTTCACATTTCATCTGGCCTGTTAGACTGTTAGTTCAACTGTTCAATTCTCCGGAAATTCTTCTACTTAGAAGAGGGACCGACACTGGGATACTTGGGAGATTCGAATCCTGACAAGGGAAACAAGGATTTTACATTTAACCGTTACGCGTGACAAACATTTATTGGCTTTGACACATTGCTCTGATGGCTGATGCCGATCTTCTCGAAGTTGAAATCCTCTCCATTTTAATAAACTGTCATCATCCAGTTACTTGCTAAATAGGGGAAACGTGAAAAACGTGTGCTGTGTTTGAGGTCTCTGTGGGTTTCGGAAAATGGAGAGAGAATTGTCGTCGGAGTTTGAAAGCGACGATGTGAGGTCAAATTTGAACAAATGGCAAAATGGTCCCACAGGGTCTGCGTCTGACCTGGGGCCCGGAAAGGAAAGGCAACTAGGCAAGCGCACCTCGCATCGCAACGGCTCTCTCCCGAAGCGCCGCCACGTGTCTGACACTGGTCAACCCAGATCGACGCTCGTTAATAATGTTTTGACTGTGCTCGGAGCATGACGTGCATCGTACACCTTTTTTTTTTTGTAAAAAGAGAAAAAAAAATCCAATTGACCTTCCAATTTTTATATATTATTGTTTGTTTTGTATATTTTGTGTGAAAGTTGCTGTTTGTTCATTTTTCAAATGGTATTTCTTATTAATAATTTTTACCATAAATTTTATTTTTATTTATTACGAAAAATAAATACCAAATTATATATTCATATGCCATAATTTCTTAATTTCTTTTATTTTAGTATAAATAAATTAGAATGAATGCAAACATTTAATTTTCAAGATATGGTAAATATTGATGCAATTTTTTTAAAAAAAAATTAAAGAAATAAATTGGTCAAACGAAAATTATTAGGGTGAAGTATAATTAATTTTTTTAAAAAATAACAATCTTTATATTTACGTAAAAATTGTAATAACGGCATTTTATTTGGGTACATGCTTTGTAAATTTTTTTTATGTTGGTGCGGATGCACTTTGTGATTATTTAGTAGATTTCAGACGTGATTCTAGTTGTGCTTGCCTAAATTCGGTACCTCTTTTCCGTTTTGTCGGATTCTTCTACAAAATTTGTCGTTGAGTTTATTATATAGCAAGCTCCGCATCTCAAGACGTTATTTTTCCAACAAACATGTAGTTGGTTATAGTGTACACTTTTTAAGTAACTAATTTATTTTCACATTTTAATTAGTTATAAGTATTATTACATCGGACAACATTTTAAAATGTAAATTGATATAAATATACCTTCTACTTATTAGCACTTTTACTTTTTAATTTTTTTATTAACATACATGGCAATATTAGCAATATGCAAAATTTGAATGGAAAATATGATGAGACAACTTTACTTGAGTAACATTTTTCGAGATGAACAAATCAAATCTGATTACAGTAACCCAATTAATTAATTAATTAGATTATTAAATAACTTATTTTTGACGGGGTAGAGTGGTAGACCGGGTGTAGGAAAAAGAAAGAAAATGCAAGGTGAATCGCATCCAACCTCCCGCAAGAAAAGAAAACCCACTGAAAAAACCACCGAAAGAGAGAGAGAAAAGAAACCCCATAAAAAAGAGAGCGACAGAGATATCTATCACAAACTCTATCTGACTTGAGAGAGAGAATTGAGAATTTCATAAAGAGCTAGCACTGGCGAGGAGAGAAGACGGAGAGAAGACGCAGAGGTGGAAGCGAAAGGTGATGGCATGGTGGCAACAGCGGATTCTTTTCCCTGTCAAGCGCGCATGGCTTCATCTCTCCTCTAAAGTCAGACCTCGTGTTGACGCTAATGGTACCTTCTTTGTTTCTTTCCTTTGATTTTTATTTTATTATTTGTTCTAGTTTAATTAGATGTAAAGGTTTTTAGCTGAGTTTTAAGTCCTGATCCAATTCAATTTCGTTTTGCACGTTGGGAGTTTAGTTTCTCATGTGGGATTCTCTTATTCAAGACATAACAAGAGTGTTTTTCCCTTCTTTTTGGGCATCTGAGACTGAAATTTAGTTGTAATTTTTCTGGAGTAATACAATTGTTTGCACAGATATGGGTTTAAAATTTAAATATTAAATCAACATAAAGGAAATAACTGTCATGTTATTTGTAGAAAATTTGTAGTGTCACTAGTTGTTCAACTTGACGTTATGGTTAATTAAATCAATGCCGCTTTCGGTGGCATGGCATCTCGACATAGAGAACTCGTTAACTACTCTGAATTAGACAATGGAATAAGTAATAGACTTTTTATTTTATTTCTGATAAATAAGTTCTGCACTTGCTTATTTTTTTTGGGAATATATTTTTGGCCATGAAAAGTTCACCTCAAATCCACTGGAAAACAATTTCTCTGAATCTAGTATATACTTTTTTAATTATTTAGTATGACTTGTATGTATAGTACCTTATTTGGTGATAACAGTAATTAACTAATTATGTTTTATCAACTGTATCTTTTTCAAAATGCGTTACACTTATGGTGTCGTGTAGTATTTTTGTCGTGCGCCGCGGTCCCAGCTAACTGGAAATTAATATGCTGGAAATTATCTTAAATTCTTAATGTTTGCCATTTGTTTTGTCCAACTGGGTATACCTTCTCTAAATGCGTATACATCATCAGTTCTGTGCTAAATTTTTTTTGTGTTGCCGGCAGCAAACTGGAAATTGATGCCAGAAAATGTATCATATTGAGTGATAATTAGTTTCTCTGATCAGATGCTTGCAACTGAACAGGTTGCTTGTGTAGATGAGCTTTTAAAACTAAATTGGTCCACAGGTCTATAACTTTTGAAGTTTATTTGGATTTATACATCTGAAATTATGTAGAAGGATAGCTGAATAATGGTGCATGTTATGGATTGGCCAATCTGGTGCATTTTTTTTTTCCAGATAAGATATAATATGCCTTGTGTTTGCTAGAAATAGAATATTCTGATTGGATTCTCAGATTTCCTTTTCTCTGTTGCTATTAATATTTTTGTAAGAAAGAAGATATTTTGACATCGAGGTATTAACCACTTTGTCAAATATGCCACATCTTGATGTGGACCATAACAAGCAAAGCATCATATAATCATCATACATAAAGAAATTACTTTTCTTAGTGAACAGTGTATTTGTATAAGCATCCATATACAAGATACGTTCCTTGTCTTCTTTTTTTTTTATTTCTTGAAAATCCTATTTCCATCTGATTTATCCATTTATATAAAATCAATAAATCTATTATTATGACTATTAATATTAATAATATTGTTGTTGTGATCTTCAGCATATGTTTGATATTTTCTCATTCTTTTATATGACGTCGTCATTATTGGACATAATCATTATATCCCTAAAAGAGAATACTTTGACATGGAGAAAGCAGATGCTCACAGTTTGTGGTCTTTGAGCTCATATAAATAAACAAATTCCATGACTGGTCTACAGCCTCTTCACTCCTGGAATGTGGGCCCACCGATTTAAAATTGTACTAGCATTCCAAATTTCCAATATCTAAATTAGCTTTCATAGCTACTGCATAATTTGTGGAAAGCACAAACGAAGGTTTGTTCAAAGGGAGAGAGGTTCTGATACTTTTTGACTTTTTTACAATCAAAATTTGCAATATACATCTTTAGGGATCATCTGGGAGTCTGAAGGTAATTTCGTCAGGTTAATTTGATAGTAATTCCAACAGCTATATTTTAAATACTAGAGATTTCATATAGGAATTACATTAGAATTGACAGATTTTTTTTTCCTCATGGGTTGTTTGAGATGATTTCAATAATTTTGGGAATAATTGCTTTGAAAGAAAGCCATGAATATATAATGAGTGTGCTATATTGGCTTAAAAAAAAAGATTAAAGTGAGACAATTTCTTTTATTCAAAGTGCAGATGGAGGAATCCTTAAGCTGCGTGGTGATGTACAGACTTGTGAGTACCAAGATGTGCAAGTGATGTGGGAGATTTTGCGAAGCGAAATGGAGGTGTCCAATAGTATATCAAGGCAACGAAAACATTCCTTCTGGAGGCTGCCATCCTGGCCCCACCGTCAATCTAATGCAATGCAATGAAGTATCTGATACAAAAGGGAAGCAGTGTTCTCAGTGCCTGAAGTCACAAGAAAGAGTATAGTAGCACCCTCTTACAGTGGTGGTGACTGGAAGCTGAGAGACTCAGATGCTGTTTCTCTTCTGTTAGGCGTAATAAGTAATGACTGGACTTACTATGTTATTAAGACAACATGACATATGATTGATGCAATTTTATGCAAATCCAGGTGTATATATTGTAGATTTGCATAATTTGAAAGATTCATCATGTAATGGTCATGGATGCTATATGGATTAATGGCTGTCATTAATGAAACCATCTTTTCTTATCATAGTATATAGAAGACTGAAATAAAAAAAAGGGTCGGCAGGGGTTCTTGTATTCATGTTTCTAGAATCGTTATTCTTCTTATTATTCTTTTCCAGTTTCTTTGTTTAGTATGTAACTTGCCATTTTTCTATGTTACTTATCATTCATCACTAATCCCAATTTCAGCAAGCTCCACTACTAATACAAGGCAAAGAAAAAGAAAGGGTAGGGGAAAAAAATATTTTTGAGTGGAGCATACGTTTTGGTTGGTACAGACTAAAATACTAAAATACACAGGTAACATTCCGGTAAGAGAAGGGGGCCTTTTACAGGTTAGAATAAAATTCAGAAACAAATATAGTACCTAGGGACCATATTGCTTTGTGAGTCAATGTCTCAAAATTTATCAAAAACAAAATTAAAGATAGAATAAAAAGAAGAAAGGGACAGTCTGAAATGGACGTTGCCTTTTCCTTTATTCTCGTCTCAAATAGACATATCACATCATTTCAGACCGACATATGCTATGGAGAAGTTGAAATGCAGTTATCCCATGGCACAAAATCACGCATCACAATCTTGTCCGTATGGGATTTGGCACATAAAACAGGTTATCCAGTTACAGTAATGTAGAGACTCAATTTAAAATATTTGTACTCGCTACGTTATCAATGTTATTGTAATCAGGAACAGAGTCTGAATTCCAGAATGGATTTTTTATACTTTGAGAGGGGAAATCACATATAATAAGTTATTTTAATATGATTTTTTTTCCCTTAAATTTGTGAGGGTCTTATTGAAATTTGGGAGAATTTTGATGTTTTAAGTTGGCAACCTGACAATAAAATCGAACAAATATGAGTATGTTTTATGTGCAAAAACAACAGAGTACCTTAATTTATTTATCATGGAATCCACATATGGCCTAAAAATTGTAAAGTAATATGACTAGGACCAACAAGTCGTGGTCTATCTTTCTTTGTCTGTTCTAAAAAAAATAATAAGAAAATAGCAAAAGAGCAGGAGACCTACATTAGCTCCACCCCCCCCCCCCCCCCCCCCCCCCCCCCCCCACACACACACACACAAAGAATAGCCAAAGAAACGAGCACATTCATTTAATGAGGAAAAGATGCATCCACACAAAGACAGCATCTTATTAGTGCTTTAAAGGCCATCATTAGATCTTTCAAACCTCTTATTGTACTGTTTATTGGGCTCATTGTCCCCTTGGATTTGGATATACAACCAGAAAATTAAAAAAGAAAGTATAAATGAATTTGGTAAATTATCTTTGAAGAATATCGGATAGATATGACAAAAGTAGTTTAAATTAGGTCAGCTATACGTCACAACTATTCCCCCAGTCAAATAAAATGCACTTTGACTTATCTTTGCGCAGTTTGAGTTGCAGAATTTGGCAAAAACAATTTACGTATTTATTATTACCAACCTTCATGAGATCACAAGCTTTGTCTGCTAGAACTTCTAACTAGAAGTTCCAATTTTTGCTGCGGTGTTCATTATTTTTCGACCCTTCTCCACCCAAGAACTGATTCAAAAGCATAACTTGGTAAATTGAACCTCAACAAAGATAGAATTCTTCAAATCCCTAAATTGTATTGGGCCGAGTCGTCTTCTCAATTATAAACCGGTATGTGTTTCCGCAACCCTTCTAGTCAATTTTAAGTCCTGTTGAACATATCATCTGACTTAATAAATTAGAACAAAATGATTGATTCTCAAGCTCTTCAAAGAAGTTCACTCTTTGTCAAAAAACAAATAAAAGATATGAAATATCTATCTTCCCTATTCTATAATTCAAGCATGTAGCATATTTTTTAATATCTGAACCTGTGACACAAAAATCAGGCCATTTGGTTCAAAGCCCAAACAGGGTCACTTCATGGCATAAGGTAAGCCCGGAAAATAGACAGAGAGGCTTGGCTAAAACTCACAAAGACAAATCTCTTATGATAGCCCAAACAACGGAGGAAACCATTGATGCCTATTTTTTTTGACAGTGTTAATTTTTATTTATTCAACGTCATAAACTGACACTGATGCCTATCTCACAATCCATGGCAGGAGAGAAAGAGGCGCTGGAGGTGCATGTCGAAGGAGAAGAGGGTGAAGATGGTGGGTAAGCAGATAATGCGCAATCTTTCAGAGATTCTAGAAAGGGATCAGATCGTGCGCCATGCTCTTCTTCCCGAGTCGGCCTTCGGTGCCGATCTTTATCTCTCCTCTGTTACAACTATTACTGATGTGGAAGTCACAGCTGATCTTCAGGTTACCTACCTCTCTTTTAACTCTCCTACTCTCTCACTAATTGTTTGAATCATGTATTGGTGAATTATAATTGTGTATTTTTAGTGTACGGATTGGCGGATTATGTAATTAATTTGACATTAATTTTTTAATTCCTCCCAAGATAGGAATAGGAATTATGAAATTGAGTATAGTTTAGATCTTCAAACTTTGTAGGAAAGCAGAATTAGGAGAATAAAAGTTGTTTTTTTTGTTGTTTTTTCAAACTTAGAATTTCACAGTTTATTCGGTTGTCAAGCAATACCTTGATCATTATTTTTTCTAAATTAAAAAGTTTGATTATTATTACACTGTGAAAAATTGGAGAAATATTTTGACTGCAGTTGATAATTTGGACAATCGTTTGAACCTATTGATGTTATATTTGACGAAGTGAACCGACTTAAAACATAAGTTTTCTCTTACAATTTGGAAATTGGTATATTGAGAATCTCACAATTGTTTTCGTTTTTTCCTTAAAGATTGCAAAATTGTATGTATCAGTATTTGGTGATAAAAGGGGCAAGGAGGTGGCTATAGAAGGATTAAAGTCAAAAGCCAAGTACATTAGGAAAGCGCATGAGGCCACGGCTAACTCCTCAGCTTCATTTCATTGAGGATGATTCTATAGAGGGAGGATGCGGGGTATGTCATACCATAGCCATATTTTTTCTGGTAGCTTTTCCTTGGGCAAATGGCTATTGTGTCTCATTTTCAGTTCCTAAATCTGAATCCCTTCCCACTTCCTTCTATTTTTCCTGCACATATTGGACATTTGTTCAAGGTATTGTCTAAGACCAGAACAAAAGAATGATAATAAGTATAACACAACCACATTCCATTTTCTAGTGTTGTCAAGACACATCCGCATACCATAGTGTGATATCTTGGAAACTACATACATACTGCATTATTTAAATAGATTACAACATATCATAGTGAACATGAAATAAAGAAACTGCTCCTAAACGCACTATCATTGCATCTAAAACTGGTGAAACAGCAACAATGTAGAAATACACATTGTCCACAAGGACAAGCTAGGATAGCTTCCATTATTTGGGTTACGCCAGTATTTCACCAATGGTTTTGGTTTCAGAATGACCTCCTTTGGCACCTCTGCCACCTGCTGCCCCTTCATTTCACTCTTTCACCTTTTTATTCCTGTACATCTCTGAAAAAGTGATCAGCTTATCCAGAATTGGTGTTTCTCCCTCCCTAATTGCTAATGGGTACACAATTGCATCTGGTGCTGGGATTTGGAAGGTGGCTATTGATAAACGACTGCAGTTGGAGTTCACCACTGCCTGGTGGTCTGCATTCTTGAACCGACCGTTGCTCAAGTACTACAAAGAGAGAGAGAGAGCATATTAATGGAACTTCATGAAAAGTTAGGATGCTCAAAAGGTAAAATCTATTTTAGATGCAAACTCGGTCTTTGCTTTTTTTTCAATATAGTGCAATAAACATTCAAGTACAATCTACTGATGCGGCAACTCGTATTTAAATTAAGCAAAATTTTGGTACCAACTACCAGGAGTGCTACATGGTGAATTCATATTTTTCAAAAATACTGATTCTAGCTCAACCTTGCTCATTAACCATGGTTGGCTGCCCAGGTATGGATAACTTTTCAAAAATCCAGGATGTGCAAATTTAATTTGGTGTCAGGATAACTTGTTTATTTAGATGATATTTATAATAGCATTAATTATAAATTAAAGCTCACATGACGACATGACCTGGTCATGATCACCATGAATCCAGGGTGTGACATGACCTGGTCATGATCACCATGAATCCAGGGTGTGAGAGCAACTGCAAATTTAATGCACACGTTGGGATAACCTTCTTAGTGCTTATTAAGATGATATTAAACGAGAATTAATTATAAATTAAAGCTCACATGACCATGGTCCCCAAGGATGACCACAAAAGCTCCCTCAATTGGTAGCACTGTGATCCATGTCTTGCCACCATCTTTAGTTGCTTGAAGGCCACCAACCTGATCCTGGAGGAGCAGTGTGATTGTGCCCGAATCGGTGTGCCGTTTCAGGCCAAGTGTGAGATCTGGCTGGGGGCATTTTGGATAATAGTTCACCGTAATTTTCTGTTCCATGCCTACACAGGCGTCCGATAGAGCATCATGATCGAGGCCCATTGCCTCAGAAAGGATGCCTAGAAGTTTGCATGACAGTCCCATTATCTTTTCGCTGTATGATTCCACTACTGTCCTCCATCCCTCAGGCTTGTCAGGCCAGCGCGAATAGTCCCGAGCCCGCAATGGATATGGGAAGTAGGTCACAACCTCCCTCCAGTTCTGTACTGCTTCCTAATATTTTATTGAATATAATATTAATTTTCCTTGAAAGTTGGAGCTGGCTCAATTTGAATAATGTGATCTAAATCTGACAAGAGATATATTTGGTTTAGTTTATGCTTACTGTTCCTGCGAACCAGCTTTTCTTCTACCTTGTATAAACTATAAACTGTGGGAACTTCTTGTTGATTACTCTGTAATATTTATCTTAATCATGTCAGGAGTAGGTAGAATTCTGGTAGAGTTCAAAAGTCTGATATCAAACTATTTCCTGAACCCTAAATCCTAAATCCTATCAAATTATTACAGTAACTTATTGTTCCCCCTTCTCTTATTTTCTCTTTTTTTTTTTGTCTAATCAGTTGTTGATATTTTTGCATGTAAGATCAATGGTAGAGGTGAGGCTTCAACCCACAATTGAACCCCAAATAACAATGGAACAACATCATACGCCAAAAGGGCATAATAGAAAAAATTCAAAATGTGAGGAACCAGTTCCAAGTCCTCAAACTTTGTCCATTGTACGCCCCAGTGTTGACAGAGAAAAAAAATAAAGGATTCTCAAAACCACACGGTTAGCAATAGAGCTAGTTTGGATGCAGCATTGAAGGATTGAAGATAATTACTACCTCATATCTATTAACATTTTTTAGCTTTCTGTACTTCCAATTGAATGCTGGCATAAAGATGGTCCTCTGAATTTATATATGAACTCTCATTGCATCTTTGATGATAATGAATAATCTTCTATTAATTGAGTTTCTTATACAGTAAAAGGAGTTAAAACAAATGAGATAAATATTAGTTCATGATAAGAAAGTGTTATCAGACCTGAAAACGGCTCGAAACAGCGAAGCCTCCGTTCTTCCCACCGGTCATATCAAACCGCAACTTCTCCTCTGGCGGGAGAGTGAAAAACTCCCTTGCCATTTGACTCATTTCCGCCACCAATGCTGTGTCAATGCCGTGGTCTACAACCTGAAACAAACCCCAGTCTTCACATGCTGCCAGGATCTGCTGGCATATATCCTGCCTACGCCCACTCACTTTGTCATCAATCCCATCTAAGGATATTACTGGCACTTCACAGCTGAACTGGTTATATGCCACCTTTGGCCGTTCATCCTCATCCCGAACAAAGCTCAGTCTTAGGGTTTTATCTCCTGAGGCCTCAGTCGGGAGGAATGTTATTTCTTGAGTCATTGCTTAATTGTTTTAGAACTTCTTTGTGGTGAAAGATTTATATGAGTGAGGTGAATTAGAAACTTTGTAATGGATAGGGATGAGACAGTATTAATTTAGCTTATATAGAGGGGAGGTCATTGGATTTTAACAACATACTAGACAAAAATGAATTGTTTTTAATATCATTGTTGGATCTGCTGAGTTAATGTTCTACCTAATTGAGGGAGTTTTAAATGTGTGGGTAGGCTGCAAGTTAATGTTCTAGTTCTACCAAATATACTATTGAGCAATGACCTAAAAAGTATACTATTGAGCAATGTTCTACCAAATAAACTGTGGGAAAAATTCTAGTTCTACCAAATATACTATTGCGCCTACGGGCAGTGATAAAAAAAAAAAAAAAGTATAAGGACCTCCTTTTATAGCAAATCTTTTAAAACTTTAGAATAACCTCATCCAATCCATGTTAAAATCCGCTCATATTCTTTTGATATGCGTAACGAAAGGAGCAAACACAACATAACCCTGAATAAAAAAACAGAAAAAAAGTTATTCATACATCACTCAAAAATGAAACTGGTAAGGGGAATAAATTACTCTCCATTTGGAGTAAAGACTTCTTAGTTAATCATATTGTCATAGTTTCCGCACACGATGGTCTACATCAGAATCTGGCACAAGAAATAAAGATTCTGAAAACCGTGGGGACTGGGGGTACTCTTTTTTTTTTTTTTTTTTTTTTTTTTTTTTTTTTTTTTTTTATGAACTGCCCGTAGGCTAATCATTAACACAATAAGTAACTTACAATAAAGAGTTTCAGCTCAGTGCATAGTACTTTAACAGAAACCCATACTAACCTTAGTGAACGCCTTCCAGAGCCGGGCCGAACTCTCGGGAGGTTGGATCTAAAAGGGCCTACTCAAGGGCCGGGCCGGGCCAGACATAGGGAGGTTTTTGGAAGGGTCGGACTTAGAAGGACTTAAATATGAAAATTGAGCTTGGTCCTTCTCAAACCTGGCCCTTTTAGGCCCTCCGGATTTCGAAAAGCCGGGCTTGAAAGGCTTGAAGGGCCGACGGACAAACAATATATTTCTTTAAATATTTATTAAAATTATATTTAAAATGAATAATTTTTATTTGTAAAAGATAATAAAAATGCTATAAATTATTTAAATGTAATTTTACACGTTTATTTTTCCTCTTTTCCTACCTTGAGAATCGCAGGCAGCCACCCATCCTTTGCATTTGTTGAGTTTGGGAATAGATGAGGATTTAGGTTATATATAATATTTTTAACTTTTTCATCTTTAATTGGGTTTAAGACCGGTTATATTATAATAACATAGAAAAAGTGTAAAAAAAGTTTTTGTTAATGTATTAATAAATTAAAATAAACTAAAATTATAAATGTATGAAATAATGTAACGTAAAAGATGAGAAGTATGTATATATTTTTAACTTGTCCTAACATCATGTTCAAAAATTAAAATATTATTTGAAATGATCTGTTCAATTTACATTGTATCAGATAGGTATTAACTTTCACTTGAGATTGTATCTGATTATTCATTACTTCGGTCTCTCTAAACCTTAGGCCCTTCCTAAGCCTGGCCTCTCTAGGCCCTGGCCTTTCCAAAGTCTGACCTCTTTAGATCCTGATCTTTTCACAGTCTTATCTCTCTAGATCTCTTTTCAGTTGAGATTGTAACCTGACCTTTCAAAGCATGGCCTCTCTATAGACCCTGACCCTTCTTAAAAGCTTAGAGAGGCCGGACCGGCCCTTCGTGTCAAAAGGACTTGGCCAAGGCTGTGTCCAGGACCAGACGTTTTTGGATATTCACTAACTAACCTATCACTGTTTTCGTCACCTAGGATATCATTGAGATATCCTAGGTGATGATTAGGCGACTGGTGCGTGCTAGCTGTCTCCCCACGTGCGTCCCAATCATATGTTTATTTATTAGCTCATTAGTGTCCATAATCATTTGTTTGTTCATTAACACTACGTGGGAAAATCGAGCGAAAATTTATTAAAAAGTAAGTAATAAATGATAAATTTGCTAAGCTTTAGTGCGTGCAAATCAATTACAGCAGTAAATTATTGAAAAAAAAAGTGTCAACGATTAATATGAAGAAATCAAAAAACGAAAAATAAAAGTAATGGCAAAACGAATAATTTTATTGAATATGAGTAAACGGGACAGTAAAACAACAAAAATTAGAGAATCATAGATAATAAGATAATGAAGATATTAATGGGGACGGAAGTAAAAAAAAAAAAAAATGAAATTTATATTTGTAGCCGTAGGTCTTCAAAGCTATGAATGGACGCATCGTCAGAGAAGTTGTCCTCGTCATCCCCAAAATAGTTGTCGTCTTCGATATCTATATCGGTTGTAATCATTGAAATATTGTTGTATGGAGGAAGAAGTGAAAGATTATCACACCTGCAATCGTGCTGTATTATGTATAGAAAAAGATAAAAGAATTGGAAGAAAATGTAACCTGGCTAATAAGGAGGAAATGTAAGTAACTTTGAAAAAAACCAAAAAATAGATTGGTTTCTCATTTCTTTCAGCATGAGGCTATTAATATATTAATGATACTTGAAAAAAACATGCATTGCTTTCTCATTTCCATGACATACTTTTTTTTTTCTAAAAACAAGTATATAATAAAATGCAAATCTAAAAGACAACACCACCTTTAGGCTTTGCTCCATAATAAGAGAGCCAGGCTAAGAAAAGGTAAGAAAGTTGAAGGAAGTATATGAAATTGAAGATAACACATGGTTCCTTGCTCCATAATATAAAAAATATAGATAGAAGTTAATAGCAATTACTTTCTATATAATGTACAAATAGACAATATTACCCTTATATTCAAATCATCCACATAAATGAGCCAGGACACTAATCACTCTCTTTTACTATAAAAAAAAAAGGAATGAAATGTAACAGAGTTTAACAACGTTACTTCCCATTACCGTACATGAACCATACCGTACCAGTACATGAACTGGTACATAATTTTGTTAGTAACTCTATAAATGATGTAGATTTCTGACAGCTTCCAGTAAAAATAAAGAACAATACACATAAAATCCAGAGCTATGTATTATTTCTAACAGGAACCCAATTGTTTTTTTTTCGAAAAATGCACCCAAAAAGCTGGCACTAATGAAGGTTGGCCTAGACTTGTTCTGATTAGCCAGAGTAGTCAGCGGGCACTAATTCTTTTGTAGCCAAGCAAGAGAGTTTTATCTCTACTACTTATAAATGCACGTAACGCATAGGTGTTACACTCTAAATCTAAGTAGTAAACAATTTTTTCTTTCGTTGGATCGACTTGATCTATGGTTGGATATGTATTGCTAGACGAAATAACAGTGTTATTTGATTTTCCGTCTAATTAAGAAACAAGACGCAACGCACTTGACATTTTTAGAGCCTAATTAATAATGAAAATCTGTAGAGCCCTTTCTATTTAGAGTTGCATCTTCAGATTTGACATTTTTCTATGAAAGGATACAAGATAGTATGTCGTGCATGTATTTTTTTTTTTTTTTTTGCAAAGTCGCAACATTTTTTTTGGGTCATTATTAAATGCGAACGAACCATATAAACTGAGAGGCATAGGGCGTACCTTAAGTTAGTAAAAATGGAGAGTTGCCAATCAATTAATTTAACATTATTTGTGCTTTGTAATTGGTATTGTCTTATGATTTAATTTATTTTAAATTTAAATTATTAAGTATAAAAATTTTAATTATTAATTAGAAATGGTATAGCGTCACTTTGCCACAAATTTTAGTGACTTAAATTTTTTTTTTGTTGAAGGTCAGTTTTAGTGTCTTAAATTGTCATTATATTATGTTTAATGGACATTAATGATGATATGTCCTGACAAACAACTAAGTTGCTGATAAAACCATGAAACATTCACAAAAAAAGTTGTATACCGAAGTGTTTTGCGAAATGATTAAGATAATAAAATTTCATTTCAAAAATATTAATTGCTCTCATATCACACTCACACATGCACTCAATGTATAAAATTATCTTAATTTTTACACTGAAGTCTTTCTCTGTATTGAATACTGCTACCTTCAACACCAATCACGACAACGTTGATCTTAGATATTGAAATAGACAACATATCTATGTCAAATAATATGTTTACATATTAAAGTCCGCCCGCACATTGAGCGGGCACTGCTGCTAGTTAGCCAAAAATCATAAACTATATCTAGTCCGAAAAAGAATGCTTACAAGAATTTCTTTGAAGGGAGAAATCGGAAATCAGCTACGCTTCTTTCATCTTTTCTTTTGGAGAGCAAAGAGATTGTTCAGATATGGTCCCAATTCCCAAATGACCTGCCTTTCTAAGATAAATGCAATTACGGTGGGAATTCGCCAAAAATTAGGAGGGAACGCATAATTTATGGGGGCCGTTGTCAGAGAAAGAAAGGTGTAAGGACATCTTCGGTAGAAAATTCTAGGTCGCTGGTGTCTTCTCGTTACACCCCGATTTTGGGGACCAGTATCCTCTACCCATCTCTAAGAGATGGGTAGAGTGCCTATCTCATCACGATCGTCTGATCTAATCTGGACGGTTCATTTTTTTCGGGCCAATAATTTTTTTCGGGAGTGGTGGAATGCACGAGGCTCCTTTAGCCGTTGAGATTAAATCAGACGGCTGAGATCGAGAGATGGGCACTCTACCCATCTTAAAGAGATGGGTAGAGGATGCGGTTCCCCGATTTTGGGGGTAACGCGTATTTGCCCCAAATCCGCTTTTTGGAAACTTTGGTTTGCTTCCGTTTTTGTCGGTTCACCCAGCGACCTCTTCTGGAGCAGGGTACAGCCATTAGACTTCCTTCCTTCTCTTCGATTCTCCCTTTCTGGAGCACAGCCTTAGATTTTGCTTGTAGATGTGTTTGGCAAAACAAGGGTTAGTATGGTTAGTAGCGTAAGTTTAATATTTTTGGGATTAGAGGGGTAGAATGGTGAGGGTAGTGATATGATGGGGTTAGAGGGGCGGTAAAATTAGTGAATGTTGTTTGGCGCGGTATGTTGAGATTAGTATTTTAAGATTAGCAACTATTAATATTGTGATTATTATTAACTATTATTAATTAGTAGTTATTAATAACTATTAATTTTAATAAAATTATTATTAATTATTAACTATAAATTATAAAAAATAAACCATTATTAATTATTATCATAATTATTATTGAATATTGTTATTATTATAATTTTACGATTATTATTACTATAACTATTATCAATTATTAATTATTATTTACTAATTATTATTATTCCTCATTAATGATTAATAAATAATTAATATTAAAATAATGATTATTAATTATTATAAATATTACCATAATTATTAATTAATATTATTATTTATTTTGAATTATTAATTATTAGTTACTAATTATTATTATTCCTCATTAATTATTAATAAATAATTAATATTACAGTGATTATTATTAATTATTATAAATATTACCATAATTATTAATTAATATTATTATTTATTTTGAATTATTAATTACTTTAATTATTATTATATTTACTATTATTAATTATTATTAATTTTTAGTTACTAATTTTATTATTCCTCATTAATTATTAATAAATAATTAATATTGCAATAATTATTATTAATTATTATAAATATTACCATGATTATTAATTACTTTAATTATTATTATAATAACTATTATTAATTATTAATTCATTAAACTGCAAAGTTCAAAGTTACAAATTGATGCATAGCAATCCAGCTCCAAGTAAGCTAGAGTCAAATTGTCTGCCCCCAATAATAGTAAAATAAAAATAAAAGCACCTAAAGAGCCGGAACCGGATCCTCAGCAGTCGTTTAAAACGACTGCTGAGCGGTCGTTTTATTTCTTTTTTTGTTTTTTTATTTTAAAATTTAAATGGAGAATCCAAACCGTTCAACTTGTTAAATTTTACCGGCGATGCGTTTTCATATAAGTTTTATAAAATTTGAAGTTGATTTGATACTAGATTAAGCGGTCAACAAATAAACGGACCTGGTTAGATTAATTCTAATACGTTCATTTGTTGACCGTTTAATCTAGTATCAAATCAACTTCAAATTTTATAAAACTTATATGAAAACGCATCGCCGGTAAAATTTAACAAGTTGAACGGTTTGGATTCTCCATTTAAATTTTAAAATAAAAAAAACAAAAAAAAGAAATAAAACGACCGCTCAGCAGTCGTTTTAAACGACTGCTGAGATCCGGTTCCCTAAAGAGCCTACCTCACTAATAAATAGCCTGAAATTCAGTACGAAAGGCTACCTCACTGCAAACTGAATGGAAAAGAAATTAGAAAAAATAAAAGCGGAATGAGGCAGTAACTAAAAGCACTTTTCCAACTCTTAGGTAACATCAAAATAGTCATTGTCCATCTCCAAACTAATACCCAGTTCCAAAAGCACATCATTTTGTAGCGCATTTCCACTTGTGTTTTGATTCATTACTCTCGCATGATTTGCCAGAATATGAGCTGGTTTTACTGTATCTCTTCACACATGTGTAACCTAGATATTTGTCGACCAATTCTTGTATGAAGTGATGAGTTGTTGCACGGCCTGCATCGCTCTCCAAGATGGTAAGTTGTCGGTATTGTGACCAGTAACCGCTACCACCAAATTCTGGCAATCTGAAAAAATAATTACCATTTTACCCCCGTCTTCCTGCAGCTTCTGTACCACCAGTCTGAAGCCTTGAAGCATTGCCAATGCTTCAGCATGAAAAGGATCTTGTGCCTCACAAACATCACAGCTCCAATATCTAACAGCACCCTGCTCATATAGTATAGAAGCCAAACCTGTTTTCTTTGACTGCTACCATGATGCATCGACCATCAAATGCCAGTCCTCCTTTTGTATCTCATAACCTGGAATTCTCAAAACCTGGTCATTCTGATGTTGCTTCAGTTGGCATGCTTTTACAGGCTCAAACTGCTATCGTCAAACTCAGATGACAAATTAGTTGCTATGCCTCAAGGAGGATACCAACAAACCACTATATTTCATAAATGAAAAAATGAACCCCCACACCTCCTCAGGCAGCATTTGAGTAAAGAAAACCCGAAAAATAACATAAACTAAAATTATAATTCTTTCCTTAACTGAAGCAATCTAAACTAAAATTAAAATCCTTTAATTAACTGAAGCAATCTACTACGCATCTGGAGGTATGTAATGTATTGGTGGGACCATGGGCACCATGGTTGATCGAGGCTCCTCTTTCTTCAACGCCCTACCTTTTGAATATACCCTTTGTGCTATGATATGCACCATAGTATTAACGAAATGACAAATGAAATTGATACGGTACCATTTTTGTGATGAACCAACACATTGAGTGTGGGACTTTTTCTCATCATAATTTCCTCTTTAATCACAAAATGGACAGTCACCATATGCTCTGCCTGTTAATCCAAACCTGACCTTTGCCCATAAAACACCTCTTGTGCAGACCGAAGGTTTGGCTTTCCATCATAGAGACCATAATTTGGTACCTACATATGCAATATCAAAAACTCTTTACTGGCACGTGGTATTGGTTCCTCCATATATATAATTGGGCAATTAAGCTTCATCTAGCCTTGATACTTATCATTTTGAAATAAGATTTTTTTTACTAAATTTCAAATTGACACCGACTTATAATCAAGGGTTGCATTGTCAATGCACCCCTAATCAGACAGGAAAAGCAAATAGAAAAAAAACCTAATTTATGTCAATTTAGAAACTTTGGATAAATTAGAGAAAATAAAACAAATAAAAGAAACTAACATAAATTTAAAAAACACGAAAATAAATAGGGAAAAGAGATAGGAGGATCTGGGTGCATGTTCAAATCCAATGTTCAAATTAAAGGGACCAGCAATGACTATTATAATTAAAAAAATTATAATGCATGTAGGTTTTGTACTGTTATAAGGAAATGATACTAAATCTATCAAGTCACTTGACTTCCCTTTAAGTAAAATTTTAAAAATAAAATAATGTATGTTGCAACAATTCCAGTGAATAAAAACAGTACCAGTACATGAGACGATACTAATTCTATCAAGTCACTTGACTTCCCTTTAAGTATATATACATAGTAAACATGTTTGAGTTAGCCAAGAAATTCAACAAAGAGAGAGGTCGTGTGGGGCTGAGTTGGCCAAGGAGCTCAACAAAGAGGGGTTGGGGGTCAATAATCATGGATATATTAAGGTTATGGTACACATGAGTTAATGCTTCTATCATTACCATAGCTTCTATGTGAAAAGCATCTTGTATTATGAACATATATAGCTTCTTTCATTTCAGAACTGTCAAATATCATAGGCAAAGTTCTCAATTTTACTATTTTGCCCCCACTACTATTACTTAAGACTCGAGCTACTCACTGACCACTCATAAAACTACACTGATCATAGGTGCACCATAGTCAAATATCTTCAATTTTTAGAATTTTTATAATTTCCAGTCTAATTTTATATTAGAAAAGTATCTTATCTTAAAATTTTTATAATACCACTCGCAACACTACACTGATCTATGTAATCACAATTTAAGTTGCAGTCTAACCATAATAAAAAAATCTTTATTCATTAACAATAATTTGCCATCTAGCCCTTTGATAATTGTAATGTCACAATTTAATACTCGATTATTCTCACTGCATGTACGGGCAATGTGAAATATCATTTGCACCACCCTATCATAAAAACACTCACAATGGTAAAGAAAATCTTTCTCAAGCAAGGAGAGCGTAGATTTAACACTTTTTATTCTTTTCTATTTTCTAAATCCAAATAGAACTTGATAAATCATGTGAACAAAAGATATCTACTTGTAAAGATATGTGATATTCTACCACTGGGGTTTGCTTGCAGAAGTTTTGCTGATTTTGCCTAGGTATACAATCTAAAAAAAAAGAGTAAAATAAAATTTACTTATCAAGATGACAAATTAAGCCGATTACAGCTTTGCAAAAAAAAAGGCTGAAAATCAGTGGTCTGAAGGCTAATAATTTTACTCATCATATTAAGCTTGGAAATTTGTTAGAAATTAAGAAGCAAAAGAACCGTAAAATTTAATAGGATTGAAATAAACCACAAAGCACTATTTTTTAGGGTTAGCACGCATAAGCATGATAAGCTATCTAATTAACATTTGATTTCACACAATTATTTTATCTTTTCCAAAATTAGTGCAATTTTTATTGAAATATCATAACATAGAACTTAGCAGTACTTGAAGAACTTTTGAAGCGATAAAATCCCATTTTGAAACAAAATTGATATCAAACCGAAAAGTAGTTGATAATGACACGGTACTAACTTACAAAAAGGCTGCATTTCAAATAAATAAGTAGAGACCAGTGATGACATAAGACCTCAGCTCGAAATTGATATCAAACTTCACAAAAAGACTGCTTTTTTAATTCTTATTCTTAGTTATTAAAGAGAAAGACCAGTAAATCATTGAAAGACAAGAGGGATTAGTACCAGATCGAAGAGCTCAAGCAAATTAAAAGGGAATGTCGTAGTTGTCTTGTTGGAATACTTTTGACCGTGATTGTGGATTTGCGACTCACCTTAGTTTCCAATAGTAGGCCACAAAGAGGATCAATGATGGTCAGGGGATGACGCGGGGTTGGCGGAGATGGAGGCAACAAAGGAGAAAATGAAAGGGAATGGATGGAGACGGTGTTAGCGGAGGAGGAGGCGACAGAGAGAAGGGATGAGGGGCAGGGGTTGAGCAGTTGGGGTGGGATTGGTGGAGGAGGAAGCAAAGAGAAGGAGATGCGGGAGGGGCGCGCCGAGGGTGAGCCGGAGAGGCATCGGAAGAGAAGACGAGAAGATGGGGGTAAAGAGAGCGGACTGGGATCCTCGGCAGTTGGGATGGTTAGGAATAGGGAGGAATAACATAAATTTAGGGAAAAACACTGTTCACAGGAATTGGAGGAATTGGCTATTCCGGAAATTAGAAATGTTGTTTGGATGGTGAGTTTAGGAATAGCGTTGAGGAGTGTGAAAAAGTAGAGAGAAAAGTGTTGTTGGGAAGAGTGTTATTGAAAATTGTGTTAGGAATGGAATTGGCTATTCCAAAACCGTTTGGATGAAAAATTTAGGAATTGGCTATTCATGAATTGGCTATTCCTAGGAATTGGCCTATTCCACTCATTCCAAACGAGCCCAAAAAAACGACTGCCGAGCAGTCCTTTTGTTTTTTTTTTAATATTTAAAATTTTTTAAATTTAATTGTTGAATTCAAACCGTTGATTTTGTTCAATTTTACGGGCGATGCGTTTTCATATAAATTTTATAAAATTTGAAATTGATTTGATACTTAATTAAGTGCTCAACAAATAAACGGATCTGGTTTGATTAATTCTAATACGTTCATAATTTGAGCACTTAATCAAACATCAAATCAACTCCAAATTTTATAAAACTTATATGAAAACGCATCGCCCGTAAAATTGAACAAAATCAATGGTTTGGATTCAACAATTGAATTTAAAAAATTTAAAATATTTAAAAAAAGGCAAAAGGACAGCTCGGCAGTCCTTTTTTTTGACTGCCGAGGATCCCATTCCGTAAGAGAGCGTTATAGAAAAATCGCTAAATATCTGTTGATGGATCAGATCAATCGCGAAAAAAATAGAGGGCTAAGATTTATTGCGGCATGAGATTTAATTAATACTTTAGATTACAAAAATATCTATTTATTAAACATCTAAAGACTAATATAATCTGCGTGGTTTTTTTGCGCGTATCTTGGCGCTAACCAGCGCATTGCATCCTATCCGTCCGATCTCCTCTATCTGTTTCAACGGCGACTTCTCTAGGCGCGCACCTCCTTCGCTCCCAAAACCCTACAAACACTCCGAAAACGCCGTATATCTCCTTCGCCTCTCTGTTGCCTCCATCACCGCTCTCCATGACTCCATCGTCTCTCCTAGACACCCCCCTCTATCCCTCTCGATTCCCGGATCTCTCTCCTTCTCCAAATCCCTCAATTCCTAGGCGCTGCTCCGCCCCTCCGTTTCCCGTTCGCCCATCCTCCTCCCCCCCCCTCCCGCCTATCCTCCCGCCCTTCCGCCTCCGCCGGAAACAACAGCGCCGCCGCTTCCTCTGGTGGTCAAAACTACGATTTAGACCTCTAGGGTCAAGATGAATCGAGGTTTGTGAAGTTGTGTTTCAGTTTTGTTCCTGTTCCTTTCAGTAATTTTCATAATTTATCTGATATTATTGTGGTGATGAAACGACAGCCCCTTCTCATATTTGTTATTAACATGCCGAATCAAATCACCTCAATCGACAAGGTTTGCCTGCCAGTACTTTTTATACTGTATCATCTCAGTATAAAACAAGGATTTCCAAATGTTGCTTCTATTTAATGAATTCCAAATTTGGGTCTGATTCTTTTTGCTCTCTTTCTTTACTTTGAGTTTCCAACTTTCCATTTGCAGTAAATACAAATCCGTTAATAAACATTCTATAGTATGGAAATATGTTTTAATATTTGTTTAGACAAAGAACAGCTCTTCTTTTCATTTATCAATAATTTTAAAAAAAAACTTTTGAAGTTATAAAATACCACTATCATTAGATTTTGTTTGTAATAGAATGGAAAAATTATGAGAGGGACTAGATTAGATAGCTGCTTTGAATATTCAATGAAGGGATGAATAGTTGAATACTATAAGTACTGATCATGATATTCTTTAATATTCTGTAAAATTGTTTTGAAAAGCATATTGGACATGTTGGCTGTTATATGTGACATACTGACATGTAGTAGTGCATATCATTATTTTCAGATCTATGAATATAAATATAGGTTTATATTTATTGAGAGAATTGTTGTATAACTATGTCTAAGATTATATAAATATTTAAGTATAACTTTCAAAAATTAAATTCGCAATAATTGTATATTAGCTCATAAATAGTAATTTGTAGAGGGAGGTATTTTTGAAAATGACAGGCTGTTATATCTGTCAATATATGTTATTTATTAACTCTGGTATTAATGATTTGATGGAATTAAATGTGTAATAGCTAAGGCAACTAAATATTGTGAGCTGTGATTTACAGTTTTTATACAGCCTAAGGGCATTTAAATTCTTTATTTACTCCATAATGAATGCTTTTAATTTGGGATCTGCTACTAATTTTCCTCTATATAACTGAGGGTACTAGAGTAATATTTTGATATACCTTTCCAGTTGAGTCTTCCTAATCTGTATTCTTTCTTATTACAGGTATTTGTGCAGTTGTTTTTGTAATTCAAAAAATTGTTACGAAAATTTAAATGGTAGATCTAAAAGTAATTCAGAGTGGTGGATACTTTGAAGCATTATGCAGTAAAGGCGCAGGTAAATACATTATCTGTAATATTCCAGTCCGTGTCAGTAGCAAGAAAGCCATCTCTACTCAAATTATCAGGTGTTAGATAACAGGTAACAACAACTTTGTTTTACTAAATTTTCAAAGAGTAGCTTAATATTGTGTATATCGTACAACTATGAGCGTTTTTATTTTTCAAGGACATAAAGTTACCATACATGAAATTTTGGTTATATACCAGCAATTATTCTCTTTTAAATGAGAATTAATTTCCTTTAAGATATCTATTGATTTGTATTAATCTGTCGAAAATTTGAGAGACCACAATATTACATTCACAAAAAGGAATTAGAGTTATATTTAATTTTATTTTAATGCATTTCATCAAAGTGCTATTATACAATGTGCAGATGTTGAGAAATAATAAGCATTGAAAGGCTTTGTGCTACTGAACATGACTGGCATCAGGATCTCAAATTCCTTTTTCTTCCTTATGGGTTGGTAACTTATGATTTTTATTTTTAAATATTCCACTAGCAAGGATAATGTTTTCTTCTGGCTATAGCCACCAGCATCTTAATCTTATTTGTGTTTATTTCATATTGTCATGATTTATGGAATTTTTTTATTATACAATTTTTATTTTTATCTCTGGCACAATAAAATACATAAACACAGCTTCCAAGGTAATCGACTTTGTTAGGAACCATTAATAATTTTTTAATAAGCATATGTTTATTGTATAAAAGTATCCAAAGATTTAGGTAAACTGACTTGATTGTCTATTTTACCCTTTATCATATCTTTGAGTTATGATAAAGGGTAAAATAGAAAAGTTAAGAAAATTATATATTAATTGCAAGTCACAACCAAATTCACTACTTTAGAGAAGTAACTTTTGATCTCCTTTACAAAATTTTCTTACTGCTAATGTTACTGATGCAAATAAAACTTCAATTGGCTCCTATAATCCTATTTGAAAATCAACCCACTTTCTTTTTTTTTTTTTCCTTCTTTTTAAAGTTAAATTTATATTATTGAACAAAACCAATTGAAGTTTTCAAGGAAAAGCAAAAGAGTACTCAAGCCATTAGGTCTGACAATACTGAGGTAATGCATTTTATTCAATTCTTTACAGATCATAAATCTGATCTGATATGAAAAAACTTTGCTGATTTCAACTTTAATATTTTTTAACATTTGAACAAAACACTGCTAACTCCAAACTAACTCTGAACTTTAATATATAATCAAGGCTGAGTCGGTGATCCATTCTGTGTCAAAATTGAGCAGTCCAGATGAATTTTTCGGGTTTCAGGTCATGGAGGTTAGGCCATTTAGAGGTGTCAGTAGTAACTGGTAGTGCATTGTTTGAGTCAGATTAGTTAAAACCATCAAACTTTAAAATTTGGGCCAGTTTCTCAAATTTGACACAACCAGATGCCAACCTGGCAGCATCCTACTGCCAACACAATTACATATTAATTGTAGATGCTCGACTGATGTAGTGTTATATTCTTTTGTCTCATTATTGTATGAAATGATAGGAGAAATTTAAGACTGATATACTTTGATATCTTCTCTGAAAATTATGTATTGTTATTTATCTTTCTGACAGCGACAAAAAAGAATCGAGTGGAGGACAATCACATCAGTTAAAGTGATAAGGCAACAATAGAACTAAGAAGAAAGCTTGCAAAGGTACTTAGTTTATTAAAGATGTATTTTTGTATGTGCCATCAATTTCTTAAGGTACTTAATATTTGATCCTTTTGAAAATAGACAATGCATGAGTTTCATTTGGAAATACCCCAAATTGATATGTTTTTGCGACTTACCGTTCTTCCTGCTCCAGCTCCAACAACTCTCTCCCCTGGTGATTACTGAAGACAGTGAGGTCGTCATTGGATAGTTTAGTGAGTGATTTGAGAAGAAATTGGACCACTAAATTGGAGTTATTTGGTGCATATTCGTTGCCTTTTCTTTCCTTTTGACAGTCTCAATTGAGCAAGACTACTACCTTACAGGCGATAGGAATTTTGGATAGTGTGCACTATTTTGATTAGATTTAATTAAGCTTTAGATTTGACTGTGTTGATTGTATCTTTTGAATAACTAATTGCGTATAGAGATTAAATTGTTTCTCCGCCACTTTTACAGTGATATACACAAATCACTTTCGTCAATGAGGCAATGCCTCAATTCTTACCACAGTAAGTTGCACAAACACCATGTACTTTTTAAGTTTTCCGTAATTTTAATATAACTTTATATTGAAGAAAGAAAGAACCTTACAGACGAAGTAATAAACAAATAACGTAACCTATAAAATGCAATTTATATTTAAACAAATTGTTCATGATTTTATGATGTCTTTAAAAGTATTTCCTTACAGAATTGAATATGAGAATGTCAAGCCAAAATGGAGCATATCGTCTATTTGCTTGATCAAGCTTCTTATTAACAGATCATAACTTAATACTATTTTCGATAAATCAAAATCACGTTATTAATATTCTACTCTAATTTAAAAGACTACTTTCAACCCAGATTAGATTATTATTTCTTTGGTTATCGTTTTACAAGCATCCAAACTAATCCAAATTTTTGCAGTATGTTCCAACCAAATAAAATTATATTATATATTATGCAACTAAAATTAATAGATAATTGAATTATACATAACATACTATCAAAATTTTAAAAAATTAATCTATTAAAAAAAATCATATATCGACCGAAAGAAATCGTGTTGATTTTTTTCTTATTTTCTTTAAATTTAAAATTTTGATGTTCTTATATACTTATCTTCTTTTTTAATTAAAAAATGCAAGATTGAGATGTAAAGATGAAGAATAGTTAATATTGTCATAGATGTTGACTTTGTCTAAGGAAGAAGCACGTAAAATATATCTGAAAATTAAATTAATTCATCTTTACCGTAGATATATATATAACTAGAGGGGAATATCGAGCTTTGCTCGATGTAGATATCTATAATAAAAATATTTTTATTATGTTTCTATAGTTTAATTATGTTCATTTTTTGATATATGGTTAAGATATATTTATCTTTAGAAATATAGTTTAGTTATTATAGGTAATTTGATTTGATTAAAATTAAAGTGTTTATCAATTTAAATAAATAATTATACGTGTGTAAATATAGTTATAATTATCTGAAATAATATGATTTATATTATGTTGATATTATTCATGAAATGTAATATGTTTATAAATGACTTAAATAAAAAAATGTATCGTAAAAAAATCTGATGTTCTTTTCTATTTTCAATTGAATGAATTTAATTTATATTTTGTAAACCGAAATTAAGGATGGTGATGAAGAGAAATTAAGGTGGAGAGGGACTCTAAGCCACACAAAAGAGATGGAGACATGATGAAAATTAAAATAGGAAGGGGTCATAAAAATCAGAAACAAAACAATGTATTACCAAATTATTATCTGATGTTGAACTGAGTCACTTTTATGAGCAATAACACCTGACACACAATTAATTACAAAGTATCACACTACAAAAATCAAAATAAATGCTATTGCACAACTATTTCACAATGCTTGGAGTGTCGGATGATATTTAACTAAAGAATCCCGACACCCACACATCTTTATTTATAATATTGATATAAAAAATATTAAAATTTCAATTTATTGTGAACTCATGTATCGAGCGAAGCTCGATGTCCTACCCTAGTTCAAATTATTTAAAGATTTACATAACTTGACGTAATCTCAGTACTTTGTAAATTATAAACTTTTGCTATAGTACTTTATATGAATAATATTTGGATTGCTAAATTGGGGGGAGGGGGTAATGTTTGCTTCTTTATGTGCATTTTTTTGTCTCAAAATTTAATTCGAGTGATTAAATTTTTAATTAAAATGCTTATGCCCTATTAGAAACTAAACAAAATTAACTCTCGATTAGCTAACATGTTCAATGTATTATAAAAAAAATTGTTAATTCACATCGTATAAAAAGTATAACAATCTAGAAAGAAATATATAGAGCTATAAATGTGTATCTAAATTATGAATCCTGAGTACTATACATGAAAAATGAAAAAAAAAAAAAACACACATTGTTTTTTCATTAAATGAAACAATGAGGTGACTTTAGTTAATGTAATGGCATCATGAAGTTGCATCCAAGCATTATACTTGAGCAATCACAGCTTTCACTTTAATTGAGGGCCAACTTTAGAAAACTAATTAAGGCGCAGGATGGTTGAACGCATTAAAAGCAAGGCTGAGATCATCACTGCGCCCAACATGATACCAATATTAAGGCGCAGTTGCTCAGTGCGCCTTGGCCTTTTAAGAAAATATTTAGGTGCCTTTGGCGCTTTCTTTAGATTTTCAAAGGGATCTGGCTCTTTAAGGAAAAAAAAATCCAATAATCTCAGCACAATAATATTGAATATCTTTCGTTGGTGATTTTGTACATGACATTTATGGTACTACTTGAAAAGAGAAGGTGAAGTCAACCTAGTGTGACAACCTGTAATACCTTTATAGGAAGGCTAAAGTACAAAATAGTTTTAATCGAGCGTTAAAACAAAACCAGAGTTTGACTTCTTTCATTTACTCGAAACAACAGCCACGTCATAGCCCATTTTTTCAAAGCTACATTGTAGGCCTGCTACCGGGCTTCAGAGGGCCTGTGTCCTTGTCAAAGCTTGACTCCAAGTCAAAACTTTTTTGGGCGTCAAATCATACGGAAAAGTGTTATTTTATTTATTTTATTTTTTTGAAGAAAGGAAAAGTGTTAGTTACACGATGATATGATACTAACATGTGCCTATTGAGTTGCAGAATTTGGCAAAAAACAATTTACATATTTATTATTACCAACCTTCATGAGATCACAAGCTTTGTCTGCTAGAACTTCTAACTAGAAGTTCCAATTTTTGCTGCGGTGTTCATTATTTTTCGACCCTTCTCCACCCAAGAACTGATTCAAAAGCATAACTTGGTAAATTGAACCTCAACAAAGATAGAATTCTTCAAATCCCTAAATTGTATTGGGCCGAGTCGTCTTCTCAATTATAAACCGGTATGTGTTTTCGCAACCCTTCTAGTCAATTTTGAGTCCAGTTAAACATATCATCTGACGGACGTAATAAATTAGAACAAATTATTGATTCTCAAGGTTTTCAAAGAAGTTCTTTTTTGTTAAAAACAAATAATAGACATGAAATATCTATCTTCCCAATTTCATAATTCAAGCATGTAGAATATATTTTTATATCCGACCCTGTGACACAAATCAGGCCATTTTGTTCAAAGCGCAAACAGGGTCACTTCATGGCATAAGGTAAGCCCGGAAAATAGATAAGAGGCTTGGCTAAAACTCACAAAGATTAATTCTCTCATGATAGCCCAAACAACGGAGGAAGCCATAATTAAAACATTTCCACACTCTAAAAGCATGACGCTACTACCACTTAATGTCAATTGCATTACATGCAAGTTAACTGTTCACCTCTTAACTTAAAATACAACAAAAACAATTCCAACTAACATCAGAAGCTTTTCTACAAGTTCCCTAAAACAACTTATAACAAAGCCTCTTAATGCATAAAGTGACCGGGAGAGATTAACTACTCAGTCCTTAAATAAATGGCTCCAGAGCTTCTCCAACTTCACTGCCCATATTTTGCTAACTCTGGATCCATCTCCATAGCTCTCTGAAGGTCCCGGAAGTTAATAGTTCGTTGCAAGCGCCTTGGTCTGTTGCGGTTGTCAGTCCCACTAACTGCAGCAGCAGAGCTGACCTCAACAACCTCTATGCCATTTGCATTTTCAACCCTCTCCATTTCAGTGCAGTCCTGCTCGGCACCACCAATGAAAAAAATTCCCACACCATTACCAGCACTACGTTGCGCACTTGCAAAATTCTGAGGCATATCCATACCAGTACTGCTTCCTACACTTGCAATACCACTTCCCACATTTGTCCTATGAGGTACAAATGTATCAGAGCTGAAACTGGAGCCTCTTCCAATTAGTTCTCGATTATGGTCCATATCAATGTCAGCACTGGTATTAACAGGACTTTCAGAAGACACCAGATTCGGGGCCCAAGGAGGAATCGATGAAGGTATGGGGCCCCAATTTAAAGATGCACTCGCACTGGTACCGACAGAGTCTCCAGTCAAACTCATTATGCCGGAGCCTCCTGCAGTAGCAAGAACAGGCGAGACAGGTACAACATTTGCCCATTGCTTATTCATTTGCAAGGCAACATTGGGACCCTCAACTCGTGCCTTCTTCGCAGTGATGTTTTCTTCTCCAGAAGGCTCTGCAATGCCTTCATTCTACATTGTAAGAGAAAACACCAGGGCCCAGGGTCATAACTGTAATTTTCTTTTATTCAAGTAAATTATTAAGTAAGATGGTTTTTTGTCCATATATTAAAACAATTACTTATTTAAGAAGCAAAGGTCAAAGAATGAAAAAAAAAAGAAGAGAGAAAGAATGAAGAAGCAGAAGGTAAGTGTCAGTTCTTTGTTTTTTTATTATCACATACCGCACAACGATCTCTTTTCGAATTAATCTTGCATCCTTCATTACTTCGTGCAGAAATTTTCTTGCTTTTATCCTACATTTTTAAGAGATGAATATAGCAGTCAACAATCTGCCGTTGTTTTTTAGAAAATTTGAAAATAAAAAGAAACATTTATGGATGCACTTGAGTTTGATTAGATAATTTGTCAAATTGACTTGAAACTAAACCCGGATAATTCACTAAGATTTATATTCTTTGACAGAAAATGTTAAATACAATAAGAGAAAGTAAAGATACAAGAGCAAGGTAATTTTGCACTTTAATCCCCAATTTCTTATTATTAGATACTATGACACATGCCTTTCCATAAGAGTGTTTTTTCTTGTAAATATGGTTACCAAATGTTGTTGCCATATTCTCTGTTGTAATTATAAAAAAAAAAAAAAGGGGTCAATAAATTAATCTCTTCTAGTTATAAGTTCAGATGTTCAGCATTCTTACCTTTTTCAGCTAAACCTGTGTTTTCTAACAAATAATTTGAAGCAAAAAAACCAAAATTGGGAAAAAAATTACTAGGGAAGGAAGTTTTGCAATTTTGTCCGTTCCTCTTTATTATAATCTACCTTCACTTACACCTATTTTTTTGACAGTGTTAATTTTTATTTATTCAACGTCATAAACTGACACTGATTCCTTTAAAAAAGAATTAGAAATTCCTTACAAACCCAAACCCCAAAAAAAATTAAGAGAATACTTTGTCACTGTGACAGCATGATCTCTACCGTATCTGCTACAACAGATAAACCTGATCTGATAGCAACTGTAGTTGAGATGAATTGTCCTAAAAAACAATTTAAGGTTTCTCATAAACCCAAAAGCAAAAGCAAAAAAAAAAAAAAAGAAGATATAATCTAAAAAATAGATATAGAAAAAGATTAAACAGAGAAAAGATTTCTGTCATCAACAACTCATACAGTTGCTACCAACTTGTACTGAGCAAAATTAAAGCCATGTCAACAGATCAACCTGACCATTAGCAAACAAAAGGGAAGGAAAAAAAAAATTCAGATTACACTTGATCAATAAGAAACCACATCGGCAATCAAGGAATCATACAACTGTACCTATTTGCTGTAAGCTATCAGATTGATGTCAGTGCAACTTCCGTACCAAAAATTCAAAACAAAAGGAAGAAAAAACAGTAATCAAATACTACCATGTTTGTGCCTAATAGAAGAAAACCAGGCAGAAAGATAAATTATTTAACTATAAAAGTTCATAAACAAAGTAGACAACTAACCTTTTTGGGTTCCATTGTTCAAGATGGGTTGCTCAAGCACCTTACTGGGAATGTGAGGAATTCTCAAGGGGCAATGAACAATTTTGGCCACCAGTGGCTGTATTTATAGCAGACCGTGTATAGTGCGGAGAGTTGACGTGTTACTTCATACATCGGTAATAGTTATGCCAGGTGGCACAGTAATAGTTATGCCGGATGGCACCAAAGATGAACCTTTGCTTTGCAACATTTGGACGGTTCTACAACCCAAAAACGAAAAAGATTTAGAAGGCGGAATGCCACAGATTAACATAATTAAAATGATAGGCAGCTACCGTTAATGTTTCTTTTTTTAGAGTCCAAAAAAAAAAAATCATTCTACGAAATTCTTACTTGTGATTGAATCTTTCTAATTTGTTTGATATTTTTCTTTGCACAAGGAAAGTTAAAAACTTTTTTTTTAACAAAGAAGCAATTTTATTCATATTTCTTTTTCATTGTGACGACACAATAAGATATTTATTTTGCAGACAAAATATAGTTCCTTTTTATTAAAATAAGCTATAACTTTCTATACAAGCTATAAAATAAGTTTCTTAAGCTGTAATCTAGCAAAATTAAAATTCATTCATCTGTATTATAAAGTATAAATGAAGTATATATTATCTCTTTAGAAACCTCATGCCACTACAGTAAAAATAGTATTTACATTTTTTTAGTTTCTCAGAATAAGAAAGAAGGAAAGTTTAACTTGACAAGTTTCTCTTAAAAAGCAAAATTAGATGGTACAGAACCTGAGGGATAGTAACAGTGACCCTCTTACAATAACTGAAAGTAGAGTGCAGCCACCAAAAGATATTAATTAACCTTCACAAAGATTTGCTTTCATTACTGAAATAAGTAGATATATGTCTCTGAATTCCTATTTTATTATAGAATTCGACAAATTTGTCGTTTTTGGTTATTGAAGACTACCACTATCCCTGGGTGCATACGCGTTTGCCTTTATTTTTGTGCACTCTCTCTCTCTCTCTCTCTCTCTCTCTCCCCCCTTCCCTCTTGTCCCTTTGCAATTTGCTCCCCCCACTCACTCTCAGCCCAGCCTGCATAGTTACAAACACAAGGTCCCTTTGCTCTCCCCTCTCACTCTCAGCCCAGCCTTCACAGTCACAAACACATGGTCACCCGTACCAAGTCTCTTATCCACAAAGAGACATGCCTAGAGAGGAGGGTTGCATGCATTCATAAAGAGATTTGTGTTGGCTTATTTTCTAATAGGTTTCTGTTGCATATAATTACTTGAGTTTTACAAGCTATAAACTTCTAATCCGATTGGAGTGGCTCGATCTCCTACCTCAGGTACAGATGGTCAAATCATAGAAAACCTATTATTTCTGCTTAAAATTGCATCAATAGGAATTCTTAGATTCAAATGTCACTTATTTAAGACCTGCAAAAACCACTCTCAAACTAACCTGTTTTATGCCTGATACATGGCCCCATCAAAGATCTGTTTTGTTTGGTACCTGACTAAAAGTGTAGACCCAAAAATTTGTGCCAGTATGATCTGTAATTATCAGTAGTTCAGTACAAACTAGTAAATGGAAGTACTGAATAAAAAAAGAAAACTTACACCAAGAAAATCCTATCATATCATGAAAGTGTAGAAAAGCCCGCTCTTTAAAGTATTTACATGATGAAGGAAAGAACAAATAGAAACCCTAACTTTTAACAGTATTCAAACTCAATCCATAAGTTAGTTTGACTTCCAAGATCACTACATTATTTTAATAAAAACTCATGATGCCTGATATACGATTCAATGATTCATGGATTTAATTTTGAGATTTCAAATTATTACATTTCTGTTCTTTCGTCAATGAATGACTTAACCAAATAAGTTGACTACCAATTTCAGTAAAGTATTAAATGTTCAAAATTTCAAATCAAATGACTTGGGAAAGGAAGGAGTGTGTTGCCTTTTTCTTTTTTCCTTTTTGATAAATATATGTACATTTGGGAACTCCGAGGCAATTATTAATTTTTTTACCTTAACTCCAGCACCTCTACTTGTATTATATAAAATGGTTTCTTGCAATTTTGGACCTGCAATAAAAAATAAAAATTAATAACTTCTCCTTCCACACAACAAATGACCAAAAAGTAGATTATAAAAAACTACCTGCTTAACCCTTCTGGTAGCATTGACAGTTTGGCACGAAAGACAGCATCCATGACAGAGGTAGCGACTTTCTTCAAGATCTGTACTTGGCTGCTTTTTCTTTCGTTAGGGAGGTAGCAGGATCAACAGATGAACATAATTACAATCACATCAAGAAACAAAAATACTGAAGTTGCAAGACAGAAAGGACAATTCTTTCAAATAAAACCCCATGAATTACAGAAATTAGTTATAGTCTCTCAACATAACACAGAACGACTCGACCACGAGAAAGGAACCAAAAATATCTATCAAAAACACCAAATTTACAAGAAGAACCTTCTGAAACCTAAGAATGACAATTATAACCCTATCAATTATCTATTTATACCAAGTTACACATTAGTTTACTCCCTGCAAAACTGCTTTCCCCTTGAGAGGCCTACTCCACATACAACAAGAATAAACATTTCCTCTAACCCAAGAACTTCTCCAAGTTTACAAAAATGATCCTTCCTCTTTTTATCTCCTCTTGTCATATTCATCTCTTTTTTCAAACAATCTCATGCTCATCCTCTCAATTAGCTCAGGAGCATTTTCACCAAGTTGTCGTGGATTGAGTTGCATGGCAAGTGTAAAATCCTCAAGTGTTATTGTGTTCTGGTCCGAGTTGGGACGTTTGACTGACCCGGTAAGGTTGGTAGCTGAACTGATGAGCCGTGTAAGGTATACATCAAGACTCCTTTGCAACAACTCAGCACAATTTGTACCAACAGCTAGCCCTTCTCTTTTGGCAATACTTTCAATCCGATTTCTAATTAAATCAATATTAAACAATTCACCCAAACTACTACATGAAGAAATGCCTGTACTGGCATCGACACTGGAACTGAAACCAGCATATGATGGTAAACGGGCTCCGCCTACACTTGCCCGACAGAAGGGGATGCCAAGAGGAGCCTCGATTGGTTCCCTCTTAGAGCACAAATTTTTGTTTTGATCCGCAGAATCTTCTTTATTATGCAAAAGTCCATTTTCCTTTATTGGACCATCAACTGAGACTGAATTCGAGTTCCCATCAAAACCAACAAGCCCATTAGGCCCCACGAGACCTGGGTCCTTGAACCTTCTCTCTCTACCACCAGTTCTAACCTTGCGAGGAGAAGTAGGCAGACCACCGTTGCACCAAAGTGAGGGTATACTAGCACCCGAATTTTTCACTGGGGTTTTGTCATGGTAATTTTGCACTGGAGGGGTCTTGGAAAGAAGGGAATTCTTCAAAATGGATCGAATAAAAGTGTTGTGCAATTGGATGTTCTCGTGCCCAAAAAGAGACAAGCATTGCTTGTTGAACTCTTGTTTGGTTAGTTTTTTTGACAGAAACTGGTTCAAGCAAGTGAAGTACCGGTTTGACCGGTCGGGGCCCAGCCGCTTTGAGATCTTTCCCTTGATCTCAGTAAGGTTAATTCTGACATGCTGACGCTGTGCAGCTGAGGAGGAAGGCATCTTTCAATTGGTGAAATTCATGTAATTTCACCAGAGAAGATTAATACTGGTCTGGAATCCCAATTGGGAGAGATCCAAACACTTCTTGACAGCTGCACAATCACAAAAAAAAATTCAAAATCCAATGTCAAAACTCCCACTTTTCGTGGCAAACTCGTAAAAATTAGGCTGAAAACTAGAGACCCAAAACGAGAAAAGGGCCAATAAGCTGTAATACTAGTAGCTAAGTAAGAGATCAAAACCCTAACTGAAATTTCAAATTTTCGCTAGATTTGAGCTGCTGGAGTGACAAAATTTCTGATGGAGCAAACAAACTCGCCTTATTGAGCAAACCCAATTCCCTCTCAATCGAAACCCAACTAGATTTCGCTCGGAAGAAGAGAGAAGAGTCGTAGCGAAGTAGAAGAGAGAAAGAGAGAGAAGCAAACCTTCTAGAAGCTCGGAACAGTGCGAAACTGCGAATGAATACCAGAGAGAAACAGGAATCAGTCCCAACTCTCTCTTTCTCGCTCTCGCTCTCGCTCTCTCTCTTTAACGAACTTGAAATCGCGCGATTTGGCTCGTTGCTTGGCCAAGCTTGTCGCCTCTCTTGTATCTGGGTATTGACACTCTGTTTGAAGCGAATTGGAATGGGGAAATTGGAATTGAGCTTGTTCGCTCTTTGTTTCTTTCTCTCTCTATTCGCGATCACGGTGGAGCAAGAGCAAGGAGGAGGGAGGAAGTTTTTTTCGCCTTTTCTTTTTCTTATTTTCCCTCTTAATTTTTTCTCTTTTTGTTTTCCTTGTTAACTGTCTCAGAGGAATTATTTCCCTTTTTTGCTCAACATAACCCCGCCTACAACTATTTTGGGTTTTTTTAATATTACATTTATGATAATATTATTTGAGGATTTATGTCTCTACTTTCTTTCGTGCTTTCAATTTTGGACTGGTTTAATTTTTTCTGTACTAATTATTTTCAATCACATATGTAGTTGATTTATTACATTTTAATTTTATGAGACTGTAATCTAAGACTAACACAAGTAATTAACAATTGAAATGCCAGAGGAATAAGAAACCTTTTATTTCGATCTCTCCTATCAAAAAAAAAAGGGTTAATTAGGTTTATGCCACTGTGAAAATTTGAAATTGGTAAAATGCCATCACTAAATGACAAATTAGTTTTATGCCATTATAAAATAGTTAAAATTAGTTTTATGCCATCGACAAATTGATTTACCAATTTTACCCTTTGAAATATGTCACTACAAAAATTTTTAATTAGAAAAATGCCATTACTAAATGACAAATTAGTTTCATGGTACTAAAAAAATTTTAAATTAGAAAAATGCCATTACTAAATGACAAATTAGTTTTATGCCACTGCAAAAATTTAAAATTAGAAAAATATCATGACAAGTTAATTTTATACCATTATAAATTAATTAAGATGAGTTTTGTTATAGAACGATTTGTAAGGTTAAGAGCACGTATGTGGATGTATGTATTTCAATTTAGTCGAACAATTAGCTGCACTCTTCTCATCCTTGGCGAAGCTACTGTATTGTTTCGTTATTTACTTACGTTATCAATTTCTACCTTTTATCTTTATTAATGTGGATACTTTTTTCTACTCTGACAATGCATATCTAGAAATAGAATTCTTTCAATTAAAATATTATTCTTCAAATTCTACCCATATGAAAGAAATGAATGATTCAAAGCATTAAGGCCTTTTTAGATTGATAAGAAATTAAACAGCGCTAATAATGAATTAGCGACGATTCTGAAACATTATTCTTCATTTGAATTTCACAGTCATGCTATTTCTATAAACAATTTGATTAGCGTATACTCCAAAAATCTGAATTAAACATTACTTTATGTTATGCATTCGGCAAGTTAATCAAAGGAAAGAAAAAAAAATTAAAAGCAGGTCAAATTGAATAAGAACCACGGGCAAGTTATAACAAGGGCAGTTTGGGGATTTTTAGAAATATTGAGAGTATTTAAGATGTCATATTTAGAATTAAATCTTTTTTGGAATGAGATAATGGCATATATCTAATTTAAATAATTTGATGATGGCAAAAATCTAATTAACAATTTAACAATGGCATATCCCTAATTAGCTAATTTTCATAGTGGCATAAATCCAATTATTCCAAAAAAAAAAGGAGATTTTTTATTTTTTGTAGATAACCTTTTATTAGGAACTTGTATATCGATATTTTTCCTTCTATTTAGGAGCTTGTAAAGAGTTCATATTTAATGCAGTACTGTGCAGTCAGTGTGCACATCAAACATTAGAAGTTGTTGAAATTTTTTTTTTAAAATAGTCGTCCTATAAGTATTAATAGCTATAATGGCCTGTAATTAAGTAATGATATTGATTAATTTCTCACTAACTTTTTCACTCCCAAGTTTATATTTAAAAACAAATGTCACTCCTACAAAGTTAAGTCAATAATAATATAGATGACCTTTAAAAGAATAATCTACATCCTAATCATGCTATTTAGGAAACATTTTCAGGATGTATTTTTGGCTGTATAAAAAGAGAAAAAAAAGAAAGAAAGAGAATAAATTTTTATACCATGTGTTCATGAAAAAAGTAATATATTTTTTTCCTTTGATTTATCTTATTTGAATTTTTCTTTCCTCTTCCTCTCTTTTTTTTCCCCTTTTTTGTACATCCCAAAATAATCAAATTCATTCAAAGATTAGACTTCAAAAAAAAAAAAATCCTAATCTAGAAGATCTTCATGAACCTCTTTTATCCTGAACTATTGATGGGTCCTCCAACTTTGTAACTGAAAATATAATCTAAAAACAAAGTAAAATAGAGAAGTAATTAAAGATTATACTATTATGTTTTTGACTAAGAGGGGAGGAGAAGAGGAAAGATAGACGAGAGAAAAGAAACATGATTTTGTGAAGGCTTCACCTTTGAAGCATATAGTAAGGTTCCAATGCCACTATTTTTAACGCCACCAAAAATTACAATTTCATATTTCATCAATATTTTCAAATTTTAAAATTGAAACGTCGGAATTAAATTTTTGGTCTTGTTCATTTTAACGAGTGATACATTTTCATGTAAGTTTTATAAAATTTGGACTTGATTTGATACTTGATCAAGAGAAAAAACCATGAATAAATCTAATTAACTATAACATATTAATTCTAAAATACATTCATGATTTTATATTTTGATTGAATATCAAATCAACTCCAAAATTTATAAAACTTATATGAAAATGCATCGCCCGTTTAAATAAATAAGATCAACGATTTAGATTTAAAGTTTGAATTAAAGATTTTGAAAATATTGGTAAAATATATATGAAGTTGTGACGTTTGTTAGCACTCAAAAGTGATGGCATTGAAACTTTACTCTTGAAGTGCAACCTGCCAACCTCTGATTTGAGTTGAGCAAATGATCTCGAACACCCCTCATCTCTCTGTCATTCTCTCTGCATGTAAGAAATCTAAGCAGACCACAATATAATCCACAAAAATATTTTGAAAGTCTAAACGTTTATATGTAGGTAGTAGAGCTTAACAGTGAAGTTCCATACTTCCTTAATGGAAGAATAGATGTTAAACCCCTACAAATTGAATATGGTAAAAAAATTCAGTAAGATTCGAGGAAACTTTTAAGGTATTTGGAAAGCGGTAAACAAATCTGGTTTTAGGATTTGAAGAACAAGAGTGAGCCAAACAAAATGCGAACAAGGCGAACTAGATATTTCATGACTTTTCTGTTTCCGACATTTTGTTGGAACTAGATGAATTAACATTTTATAGAAAACACAAATGTTACCCTCTTAACTTCCTATGGATTAAACATCTTTAATTAAGATCTTATAAAGTTATAATTCAGAAATCAGAACTAATCATAAAAGTAATTTAAATTATTTTGTTTTACTGTTTGTAGAGAAATACTACTCATTATCATATTTGTATTCTATTTCACTTCCATATTATCCCACCAAGAAGATATAAAGACCTCCAAAAGCTAGTTCTTCTGAGCTCTAATGAAAAATTAAACGTACTTGCATTATTATTTGATGAAAGAAGTTTTGATTAATTATCTTCATATACGTTTTAATATATGCTAAATAGAAAGTGAAAAAGCTTGCTAGTGAAGTAGAACTCAAATTTAAAGTTGAGAGTAATAGAAACATCATCTCATTTTGTTATCATTTTCTTCTTTTGCCCTCTTTCTATTTTTGACAATGCTCTAAATAATATACTATAGCTACTTCTATATTCGGACCTGCAAAACTCTACAAAATAAGAAACACAGTAGCTCTTTGCTACCACGAAGGCATAGAAATTAGCACTTGGTGGAAATAGCAGTGTCATTTTCATATATCGAGAGGCGGGGTTCATGCTAAAACTTCATTTTGAGAAGCCAATCATCATAGGTTAGTAATTTATAGAACGAAATAGTAATCACTAATCACTTATCTTCGCACCTAGTGATTGATACTAGTCAATTATGGTTCAAATATAAAGAATGAACTCATAAAGAAGGAAACAAAAGAAATGCCACAGTATTTAGCGAGCTAAATTGTCGACCTTGCTTTTGCTGAAATTTATGTTTATGTTATACTTGTTAGTTGTTATTTTGGATTAGTATATGTGTTGTAGATTGTAGAATATCAAAATAGTAGGTTAATAGTTAGTATAATTTTATGGATTACATTTTTGATATGTTTATTCGGACAATATATATAAGACTGATGTTAGAAATGATCCATATAAAATGTAGTACAAGAGTAATATATATGAATAGATATAATACTGATGTTAGAAATGATCCATATAAAATGTAGTACAAGAATTAATATATATGAATAGATATAATACTGATGTTAGAAATGATCCATATAAAACTTAGTACAAGACCATGTGTATCGTAAGTTACGATTCGTAACAATTAATAATTGAGGGCATAAAAAAGAAAGAAAGAAAGAACAGAGAGAATCTAGCTAGACAATTTAAACCTCTATTTATCCTCCTCCCTTCTCTTTTTTTACTATCTTTGAAAAACCTAGATCTACAAAATAGGCTATGGCTAGGCCAATATAAGTGGCATAAGAGTTTAGGTTGAGTGAGATTTAAATGATTTTTCTTTATGAAGTGGAAAAAAAGAAATAAAGACATCATGACTATCTTAGAACATCCTAATCTACAAAATGCATATTTCGTTTTTTGTGCAAAAATTATGACTATTTTTTTCCAAGAATTTTTTTTTAATTTCATTTCATTCTACAAGCTATTTGCATCAAGGTTTTTCTGAAAATAATCGGAGTGAGAAATTTCAGAGAAGCAAGGATAAAAAGAGTTTCAAAGAAATGACTGTTTAGAACGGTAAAGCTTTTTAACTGTTAAAAAAGATTTTAAAAATTTACAAATGGAAGGGGGAAAAAAAAATCCTAAAAGAACGTTTAAACTTGTGTTCCTTCTTCTTTCTTTATCACTTCAAATATTTCTTCAGTTCCTCATCACTCGCTTTCTTAATTTCTTCTCTTTTGATTGCTGGGTTAACATCTAGTTATCTAGCTCAAAACGTAGTCACGCTGTCTATTTTATTTTTTTTTTATTTTGTTGACTGAGTCAAAATTGAGACTTCTAACATTCCCTTCCAAGTCGACAGCTCCTACTCCTCAAATATGCATCTCTTCCCCCCCACGTGTTTTTACATTTTGTTGCTTGAAAGAATTAACGGTTTTTTTAACCTCTCGATTGTTATTTAAAATAATCTTTCTATTGCGTGTAATATGAAAGAACAGAGAAGTTATTTTTACTCGTACTAGCTCTTCCGACAACATTTTCCAAGTCCATAACTTTCCTCGTGTAGTGCTATTTTTCTAAAGCCTTTATTTTTAGCACTAATCCTAAGATGATCATTTTTTTAAGGCTGAAATAAATCAACATTTAAATTTCCCTTAAAATTATCACTTGCTATGTGCAGAATAATCAAATTCATATATCCTAAAATATGATTGCTAATACGAATTGCCCTAGTCTCATTGAAAAATGTCTGGCAATGACAAATTTTTACAAAAGCCTAAATAGGAATAAAAATGAAATAATCGTCAGTCCTGAAATCATACGCGACACGCTAAAAATTAAACACTGGCTGCCTTCGGAAAATGTTTCTCGTATTACTATTACAGTTACCTACCGAGATAAAGAAAAAGAAAAGACACATAAAATAATGTGATTTTCCGTGATATTTGTTAAGCTACGAGCCTATGTAGACTTAAAATCATAACAAAAAATGTTTAGTGATAAATGATAAAAATACAGCAATAGATGAAAAGAAATTATTCCAATACAGCTAGCATCCATAAAATTGTGCATCGGACATATTAGTCATGATCAACGCAAACTCTAAATCTAAGATATAATCCAAGTACGTAGCAACGAAATTTGGCATAGCTCTCGTCCATAACACAACTACGCCTATGCTTTCCAGGACATGCTACAAAACAAAGATGCCAAATAAAAAAAGACACTCGGATCAGCACTTACACAGGCAAGGCAACAGGCCCAACCAAATCAACACAGGACGAACACAAAAGTCCAACCTTTTTACAGTCTAGCCCACTATAAGCACATTTTTCACATTGTTCAAACAATCTTGCATACAAACTCTGAAGGTTTAAATCAGAGGGAACGAGACAGGGCAGCATCCGGATTATACATACACAATCATTCATAAATCTTCAGTCTGATATGAAGATTTTAATTTTAAGTGTATTAAAGTAGAAAACATGATATGACATTTCAAATTCAAGTTTACGATTAGGAAACATAGAGAAAGACAACAGCAGTAACGGGTGAATCATATATTTGGTATTACACCATTCAAAAACAAGGTGTCATTATTACCATTTGAGTTCTGCTTCCAAAAAAACCAGCAGGATGATTAAGTTCCCAAAAAAAAAAAAAAAGGAAAAAGAAGATGCCCCACAAAAAGATGGAGAGAACCACATTTCCAAATTACGGAGTTCACTCGGGTTCGACCATACCTGCAATTAAAAGTTGTGTAAGAGCACCATCAACATTTTTTCACTAAATTTGACTAAACTACCCCTTGTACTGATAGCCCAGGGTACTCCACAAATTACAACAAAATCCGGTTGTTGATTATGGCATACGACATTCTCATACTTAAAAAACCTCAGCTGAATTTGCTTTTGATATTTGAAGTTCTACCCTGAAAACTCTATAATCCATTATCACTTGATAGCTCCTGTCAAGGTTTCGGAAAAAAACTCTATAATCCATTAAATTCTTGACAATCTTGTGCTACGTCATAAGTCATTTTTCCCTCTAAATCCTAATTAATATGAAAAACAAACTAGCTAGATTTAGATTTAGATATCTGGTTAACCTTGGTACAACTAACCGAGCCTCAGTTAATCAGTCAATTTTATTATTTCCTTAACCTTGGTTAAGCTCTTGGGTATTAACCTGCACAACACCTCAACATGCCTACGATGAATTCCCAAACATGAAAAATGCTGATTTTTTTTGCAAGTAGCTGAATATGTAAAAATAAAATTCACTCGATACTGAAGTATATTCTCTGATTTTGGTTTGCATGACCAGAATTACTAAAATCTAATTTTCTTTTATTTTCAATATTTTCCTTGGTTTGCAGGGCATATGATATGGTTTGAGGCTTTGTCAGGACAGTTGCAAAACAGTTATTTGAAACATATGTAAAAGACTACGAGCTCCAATACGAGAGAGAGAGAGAGAGAGAGAGAGAGAGAGAGAGAGAGAGAGAGAGAGAGAGAAGATTGTATATACCTGTACATGATAGTAGAGTAGCCAAAAAGATGAGGTCAACCGCTGACACTGGGGTTCTCGATCGACATTTGGAGGACCTTTGCAGGGTCGAGCTGGCCACTGCAATAACTGGAGGGGACAGCAGACATTTCCTGCCGTCCTGTCCATTCTTCTCCTGGCTTCAGAGTTATTGGCTTCTCCACTGCTGCAGCTCCTACACACAGCATGTGCTTGTAGTCTTCATCTCCCAGGTCTCCTATTGCCTTCGCCTTCTTGTCCCATGGGTTCCATACCACTGCAATTTCAATAATCATTAAATTAATCATCCATCTGTCGCTTATTTTTGGAGAGCAATAATGACTGGAGGAAGAAAAGACATGACTAGTATAGTGCATTTCAAGATTGTCATCTCAAATTTAGTGGTTTTCTTGCAATAACACTCTCAGGTTTAATTTAACTAAACAACATATATTGTAACATTTTCTGTCCTTCATCAATGAAATCAGATGGCACTTCACCCTCAGGTTATCTTCTTCAATTTAGGAAGTTATTAAATATGATTGTTGTGATCTCATTCACAGAGAGGGAGAGAGGGAGGGAGGGAGGCAGGCAGGAAGGTTAGTCAGACCTATGAATATGTAGGAATTACCAGATCAGACTATGGACTACTTTTGTAGTCATTTTGTGATTGGCTTGTCATGGATTTATTGTTTATGTACTTATTTTTAGGGTATTTAGGCATGCAGTATTGTGATTTTTTTTTTTTTTTTTTTTTTTTTTTTGGGGGGGGGGGGGGGGGGCGCTAATAAACACAACTATAAGATGAAAGGATTCATACAATATGGTGTTAGTCACGGTTTCGTATAATCAAAACTAAAACTTGAATAAAATAGCCAGGCGGAGAACCTAAACACTGTACAAGTGTATGTCAGTGTTAGTAGAGAGAGAGAGAGAGAGAGAGAAGAGGTACCAATATCTGGAAGTCCATCTTTGGCTAAGACAAAGGTTCTTTTCTTTTCATGGTCAATGATTGCTATCTTAGGAGGTGCACCAAGATATACCTTATCCACCTTAATCACCCAGAAACATAGAAACTTACTGTTAAGAGTTATAATAGTATTAAATTCTATTTTTATGTCAGTAGAGAAGGAAAATATTGATATAAAAATCTTTACATACCTCAGATTCAAACACAATGGCATCTCCTTGTTCAGTAAAGCGATTATCTCTCCCCTTCAGAAAGTCTAGGTAATCTAATGTCTCAAGTCCTTCTACTCGCACCTCACTGCAAATTTTAAATAACAGGGAAGTTCACAAAAGATATCTCTTTCATCCCTAAATAATGGAATGAATTTATTTCCTTCACTGAATGTAAAAGCAATTATCTAACTTTGGGTTCACAAAATAGTAACTTTGACTTTGGTTTCAGAAATTATGAAACATTCATAATAACAAACGTTCAAACGTTAATGTTCCTTCCTCAGAAAAGTTCACAGATTACAAAGGAAGCAGAAAAATATGATAATAAAAAAAACAGAAGCTCCAATAAATCCTTTTAATCCAAAAAATCACACAGAAAGGGGAGACATAAAAATCCGGGGGGAATAAAGTAAAATTAAAGCTGTTAAATCAATTAGAGATATAAATAGCATGGTTCTCAAACTCGGACTTGGAGTGTTGGACTAAGGAGTAGAATCGGATGACTCGGAAAAAATCGGGTGACTCGGATAGGAAACTCGGATTTTATAAATTTCATTTTTAATGTCTTAAAAAATCAGAAAAAGATAGAAAAAAGTTAGAAATATAATTTTGTATGAAGATATATTCGTTTAAACACCTTAATATATAAAGGCCTGTGTAAAGATTAATCGTATCAAGCCAAATTAAAAAAAAAATAGAATAAAAATTAAACCTTCCATTCTTGTTATGAGTAACACTACATAGTAAACTTTTCTTATTTTCTGATATATGCCAAAATTCAATGAGATAAGGAAGTCAAACCAAAAATGCGTGTACTTTTCCTAGCAATGGTGAACAACTTATAAAACAAATTTACTTTTGTTGTTGATATCATGTCTCAGCATTGTTTTATAAAAAAAGAGAAAAAAATAAACATTTTTTTTAGTTGGAATCCAAAGAGAAGTCTGAAAAGAACAAATTGAATTTACTTGTGCCCAAGTCTACATTTGGACACCTGCCTCACCTTACAGCAGCATCGCCACATTTAATTCTAATGAAAACTTAATAATTTTTTTTTTCTGTTTCTTCTAGTAATATAAAGGAAAAGAAATCACACACCTGATGTCAGATACGCAAAAGTAGGTAAGATATGCAAAAGAAAATGATAGCAATTTCCCATCCGTGCTAGTATTTCGTACGCGAGAAGTCAGGATCAAGTCACCTCCAGGTGAGAGAGCTACCCTTAACCTAACTTCACAACTGTAGACACAGAAAATCAACTATGACTGAGACCGAAAGAACCAAAAACATAACCAGTATAACGAGAATAACCGCCAAACAAACTAGGTACTTCTGCTATCTTAGTTGTTACCAATGATCACCAGTCAACATGGACCACGTTGTACAGGACAAATCAAGCAAAGAAAATGATGTAGGCAGTAATACTTGTTATGATGATATGGGAAGAAAATGAGAAGAAATAAACCTGTGTGGCCAATTCTTCAATTCTTCTTCAGATGGCTTCAAGATTAAGTCAACAAAACTCTTGGTTGCAGTTTTGGTAGGAAAAGCAGGGGGGTTGTCCTCAATTTTCCACAAATGGGTCCTTGCAAATCCCTGTTGCTCTGATACTCCATGAATCCCAACCTACAATTTCCAGAAAAACAGGTTTTTTATAAGTGTGTCCGTGTGTTCACAGGAATACAGGTCTGCATGGGTGTGTCCGTGTGTGTGTGTGTGTGCGAGTGAGAGAGAGAGAGATGAATGCAAATTTATACCCACTAGGTGCTTACTTGAGGAAAACAAATTTGTATACCGCCTCGGATTGGTTTTGGTGGTTTGAAAGCAGCCTTGAAGACAATAAATAAAATCAAAGATTAAATATTAGAAAGCATGTTCATGATAAAAGGGGGTGAAATTCTTCAAATGAAATTATTTAACAATTTTGACGATATTTCCAATTAAAATCAACAAATACTGAAAAAAAATTGTAGATGTGCCTAAGACATAAACATAGCCTGACAATCAAAGTTTAAAATTGGAGTAGCATTTGGTAACATATCTTGTTAAATTCAGACTATTAAAAGTAATCAAACCATCTGATAAACAGTAGGGTGCACCAAACCTAAACTTTTTTATTTGCATGGTACATGTTATGTATATATCATGTGCCTAAAATGACTGTCTAGACTTAAAATACTTTGCTTGCATAGATTGTCAAAATTGTCAAAACGACATAATTCCATGCACTTACTGAGATTTGCATAAACAAAATCAATAAACAGATAAATGTCAAAATTATATATGTACAAAAAAAAAAATCACCTTACTGCTTACAAAAAGCAGCTCTTCTGAGAGATTTTTCCAGGAAATAACTTGACCACCATAAAGATAGACCTGCAAATTGGAACACCCAACATCAATGAATGGATATAGTTGTAGGAATGATTTATAAACGAAAATATCTCATTGACTAATGCAATGCATATACAATGTGTGTTTCCAGGTAAATAAGACACTTGATTAATCCAAAACAGTAAATGCAAAAAAAAAAAACTCTACTTTAAATAAATGACAGATAATCTCCCACTTCTCCCCACTTTAGGTCTCCAATTTTCTAGCATTCCACGAGAACTTTTGTATGGGGGCGGTCTCAAAGGGGAATACAAATCAAAGATCTAACACGAAATTGCAAATATACTAACATAAGCTTTATTATTCGGGCTGGATTACAGATATTTCTGAAATGAAATTCAATTTTAGGAACAGATCGCAATATCAATACAATTTATGCTGTCTGTGTTTCTGTGATTTCTTGATAACAAGTTTTACTTAATGATGTGGGCAAATTGCAATCTATTTACAATCATGAAAGAAATTGACACATGTAATAGTCATTTCTTACCCATCTCATTGTCCTGTTTCTACCACAACACAGTTTTTATAATAGAGTTCTGAAAGTAAACCTTAAATTAAAATCCAACAACTAGTTGCTTAACTTTAGATGTCAACGAAAAATTCCACACACATGAGTAAATAAGGACATTTGGCACCAGCTTCCATTGTTGCAACACTAAATACATACAAAGATACCATGCATAGCTTTCTATATATATATATATATATATATATATATATATATATATATATATATATATATATATTGTTACTGTTCAGAAATGAAGAAATAAAGAAGAAGGACGAAGGCCAACTACATTAGCAAAATAAAATATCATTTAATTGGTAAGAAGACAAAGGTCAGACTAATATAATATGGTCAACATCATATATCTATTGGGGATTGGTGTAAGACCAAGCCAATCCAGCTAAGCAAACCACATGCAAGGTCCCCACCTTTCTTTCTTTTTTTTCTTTCTCTCTTTCTTCATTTTCTTTTCTACTTCTATTTTACTCTGAGGAAAAGATAGAAACCCATGTTCAAACCATGAACTTTTGACCAGCTTCATTGTGGGAAGGTGGAAACCCATTACAAAGACATGACCATGTATTACTGCATTATGCAAACAATTGTTGAATTCTACTGCATCAGAATATTCAAAACATATTGGCAATTTTAATATTCTGAACTCTAAGTCTCTAACAGAAGAATTTAGTAGGATTTCCTTTTTTATGCAACTTCAAAGATTCGATAATGAAAAACCATGTACAATACAGTGACTGCAAAACAAATGTGCAAAAAGTAGAAGGTATTTAACAAAAAAAGTTCAAATTATCAGGATTCTGCTAAAAGAAAAATAAAACATGAATTATACAAAACAGTTCAAATTATCCGACATCTGCAAATCAAAGCTCAACTTTAATTCTGCAATTGAAAGCCTTTCCCTTTTAGCAAATGCGGAAGGCTCATCAATCACAAATCCAACAATAAAGACCTCTAACTTGAACAATTGCATTCAGCTGAGAATCAAAACACAAATCATTTCTGACAAAGCACTACAGTCAAATCAGTGCCGCTCCACTCATCTAGATCAGAAAAAGCAACATCCCTCACTAGGTCAGCTAGTGCCAAACCAGTAAGGAACAACCCCAGTTCCCCAACCAAAGAAGGTTACTAACCATGCTTTCCTTTTCAATTTGAATCATCTCATGCACAGATAGTTTAAACAAAATCAACAGATTCAACTAAAATAAAACGAAATGAAACGATTTCAGACCTCGATAGAAACTCCTCTAATCTCCCGAAGAATAACCTTCTCCAACCCGTTGGATGCCTTGATGCGCTCTATCGATGGCTTTCCTTCCTCCATGGAAACGCCAATCCCATAACCAAACCCTAGCACGAGGTTTGGGGTTTGTACCTCTCTCTCTCTCTCTCTCCTCGTATTTATAGTGCGGGAAAAGAAAGAAAGAAAGAAAGGCACAGATATAAGTGTGAGAGAGAGAGAGAGAGAGACGAAGAGACGAGATGGAGAGGAAATGGAGACTGAGGAACCGAAAGGCCTTCCTTCCGACCAAGCAACTTGTTCTTTAATGTTTGTTCTGTGATCCTCTCCAGTGTTTGAGGACAGGAGGCATCCGTTTTTATCATGCATCCACGTCAACAGATCATCTGTGTCTTTGACCCGGTCTTTGCAATGAAAGAAACTTGTCTTGGACCGAGTTTATATTCTTAGTTGAAATTTTTGGTGGAATTAGAAATTCACGAAATATTGACTTTTAGTTTTGAAATGAGAAATTGAAGTTGAGAGCGGTGTTAATTAAATGTACTGTTACACAGGTATTATTCATTGCCAACTGCATCTATTTATTATTTTTTTTTTTTGTGTGTGTGATCTATGTCAAAATGTCAAAGAGAGTATAAAACTAATCTTAAAAACCAAATAAGTTTTTTTAAATTTAGGGGCGTTTTGCAACACTAGAGATTAGTGGAATTACGAATTAAAATTAGTATTTTTGGACAATTGTTGGTTAACAAAAAAGTTGACAGTCATGCATGCCAAATGTACCCTTAAAATTAAGGAGTCAAAGTTTCATGCTTTAAAGTAAATCCTGAATTATAAATTATCAAAATGATGATTGTTCTTTTTAATCAAAGTTAGTAGGGCATTTGCATTTTTATTGTTATAAATTTTTTGTATTAAATCATGATTGAATAAGAGATAAGAAATCGGTTTTTTTTTTTTTACTCATCATGACAAGATTATTTACTTCTTTACTAAATTTAGTTTTAAATTTCAAAATTTATAATCGAAGCGTCAATGTTATTCTATGTCTTGACTGCTAAAAAACGTCTTTTACCAGAGAAAAATCAAAATTTATAATCGAAGCGTCTAAGTTATTCTATGTCTTAACTGCTAAAAAACATCTTTTACCCAAGAAAAATCAAAATTCATAATCGAAGCGTCAATGTTATTCTATGTCTTAATTGCTAAAAAATATCTTTTACCCAAAAAACAAAGAAAACAGAGTTCATTTGATAAAAATGAAAAAATGATTAACAAACTAATGCACAAAAATTATAAAACCTAGCAGTTGATTATTTAAACTAGGGGGGCTAATCGAGCTTCCCTCGATATTTGACATAGAAATAAAAATTAAATATGTTATCATTTAATAAATGTTGATTGTAATTAGGTTGTTATGTTTATAATTAATTTAAAGCGTGATAACTGGTAGGGTAGAAATAATAAATTATATCTCCATATGTTGAAATGTTTTATACTGACGATATAATTTTTGTGAAGTAATTTGACAATAAGAGAGGAATACGATTGAAAAATATTCGAAACATAAAATTTAAATTCGAGCTAAAATGAAGAACTATTGAAATGTACATTGGTGATACCATAAAAATTTAAAAATATAAATACAAATTTCTACATAAAATATTAATCGTCAAACATGTCGGCAACAGGATCGTATTGATTATCAGGATAATAACATTCGCCATCAATATGAAATTCAGCAAATATATATTGCCATCATGGATGAATGGAGGAATTGGGTACCTAAAAAAAATTGATGGAAAAGAATTGTGAAGATATCTAAAATTGCAAAAAACACGGAAGTAGAAAAAGCAAGATCTATATCATTATTAAAAAAAATTAACAATTAGTAGTATGCTTAGGCATTTGAATTACTTTTCTTGACCTAAGTTTCTAAACTATCATAAATAAAAAATGTTGTTCAATCATTTCTCATAGAAGCAACTAAGAGAGAGAGGTTGAAACAAATTATGTGATAAAAATGAAGCATTATAATCAAAATGGATATTAATAATGCAACATAAAGGGGAAATATGCATAAAAGCAAATAAAGCATATTCTGGTTAATATTTAAGCATTTTAAGGGATTCTACACTCATTCTAAATCATTTGATCATAGTAATCTATATTTAAACACTTTATATTGTCTACAATATAATTCAGATCATATTTATTATAAAAAATTAATTATACATAGAAAATATGTATAAAATGAGCAAAATAATGCATATTCTAGGCAATATTTGAGCATTTTAAGCGATTATGCACTCATTCTAAGTCATCTGATCACTATAATATATTCAAACACTATATATTGTGTACGATATAATTCAGAGCATATTTATTGTAAATTATTTATTTATGCGTGGAAAATATGCATAAAAGCAAATAAAGCATATTCTGTTTAATATTTGAGCATTTTAAGCGACTGTACACTTATTCTAAATCATCTGGTCACAATAATCTATATTTAGACACTTTATATTGTCTACAATATAATTCAGAGCATATTTATTATAAAATATTTAATTATACATAGAAAAGAAGCATAAAATGAGCAAACAAAGCATATTCTGGGCTATTTGAGCATTTTAAGCGATTATGCACTCATTCCAAGTCATCTGATCACTAAAATCTATATTGGAACACTTTATATTGTCGACAATATAATTCAGAGCATATTTATTGTAAATTATTTATTTATGCGGGGAAAATATGCATCAAAGCAAATAAAGCATATTCTGATTAATATTTGAGCATTTTAAGCGATTCTACACTCATTCTAAATCATCTGATCACAGTTCTCTATACTTAAACACTTTATACTGTCCACAATATTATTCTGAGCATATTTATTGTAAAAATATTTAATTATACATAGAAGATATGCATAAAATGAGCACATAAAGCATATTCTCGGCAATATTTGAGCATTTTAAGCGATTCTGCACTCATTCTAAGTCATCTGATCACTATAATCTATATTTGAACACTTTTTATTGTCTACAATACATTTCAGAGCATATTTATGGTAAATTATTTATACATAGAAAATATGAATAAAATGAGAGAATAAAGCATATTCTGGGAATTATTTGAGCATTTCAAGCACTTCTGCACTCATTCTAACTCATTTGATCACTATAATCTATATGTAAACACATTATATTGTCAACAATATAATTCAGAGCACATTTATTGTTAATTATTTATTTATACACAGAAAATATGCATAAAATAGCAAATAAAGCATATTCTGAGCCATATTTGAGTAGTTTAAGCGATTCTGCACTCATTATATGTCATTTGATTACAATAACTTATATTTCATCCATTTATGTTGTCTAGAATATAATTCAGAGCCATTATAAAATATTAGGTATACATATAAAATATACATAAATTAAGCAAATAAAGCTTATTCTGAGCAATATTTGAGCATTTCAATCGATTCTGCACTCATTCTAAATCATCTGATCACAATAATCTATATTTAAACAATTTATATTGTCTATGATATAATTCAGAGCGCATTTATTATAAAATATTAAATTAAACACATAAAATATGTATAAAATGAGCAAATAAAGCATTCTCTTCGCAATATTTGAGCATTTTAAGCGATTCTGCAGTCATTCTAAGTCATCTGATCATTATAATCTATATTAGAACACTTTATATTGTCTTCAATATAATTCAGAGTATATTTAATGTAAAATATTTAAATATACATTGAATATATGAATAAAATGAGCACATGAAGCATATTCTGGGCAATATTTGAGCATTTTAAGCGATTCGGCACTCATTCTAAGTCATCTGATCACTATGATCTATATTTGAACACTTTTTACTATCTACGATACATTTCAGAGCATATTTATCGTAAATTATTTAATTATACATAGCAAATATGCATAAAATGAACTAATACAGCATATTCTGAGCAATATTTGAGCATTTTAAGCGATTCTGCACTCGTTCTAAATCAAATGATCACAATAATATTTATTTAAACAATTTATATTTTATACAATATAATTCGTGATGTCGTTCGGATCGGGAGGATTAGAGAAACCAGCAAGCATAGCGATACATCACTCGAAGAGGAGTAAAAACTCAACCCAACAGTGGATAAAAGAGGAGATAAACTCAGCTCAATAGTAAAATTCGGAATAATTCAATAATCTTCATATTACATTCTGATTTTCAGCTTAAATAACCATCTAACACAATTAAAGGCTACTACTCATTAATATATCATCACAAGTACTTTTTCTATTACCAAAACACATTTATAACCTCCTAGAAGACCACAAAAGACAACACAAAACACAACAACAGATTATTAACTCAAAATAACTCCCAACTAACTTATTAATAACTTTTGACTTCTCCTTTCAATGGATGACATGGCTTGGATGATTAGTCAGCATCTGACGTGGCATCTTGATCGATGTCAATTCGGAGTATAATTATTATAAAATATTTAATTATACATTGAAAATATGCATAAAATGAGACATAAAGAATATTCTGGGCAATATTTGAGCATTTTAAGCAATTCTGAACTCATTCTAAGTCATCTAATAACAATAATCTATATTTAAGCACTTTCTAGTGTCTACAATAAAATTGAGCACATATTATTATATATTATTTATTAATACATAGAAAATATGCATAAAATGCGCAAATAAAGCATATTTTGGCAATATTTGAGCATTTTAAGCGATTATGCACTCATTCTAAGACATCTGATCACTAATATCTATATTGGAGCACTTTATATTATCTAAAATATAATTCAGAGCATATTTATTGTAAATTATTTACTTATGCGTGGAAAATATGCACAAAATGAGCAAATAAAGCATATTCTGGTTAATATTTGAGCATTTTAAGCGATTCTGCACTCATTCTAAGTCATGTGATCATGATAATATAAATTTAAACACATTATATTGTCTAAAATGTAACTCAGAGTATATTTATTGTAAATTATTTATTTATACATAGAAAATATGCATAAAATGAGCAAATAAGGCATATTATGGGCAATATTTGAGCATTTTAAGGGATTATGCACTCATTCTAAGTCATCTGATCACTATAATCTATATGCAAAAACTTTATATTGTCTACAATATAATTCAGAGCATATTTATTGTAAATTATTTATTTATACATAGAAAATATGCATAAAATGAGCAAATATAGCATATTCTGGGAATATTTGAGCATTTTAAGAAATTCTGCACTCATTCTAAGTCATCTGATCACTATAATCTATATTGGAACACTTTATATTGTCTACAATATAATTTAGAGCATATTTGTTGTGAATTAGTTATTTATACATAAAAAATATGCATAAAATTAACAAATAAAGCATATTCTGGGCAATATTATGAGCATTTTAAGCTATTCTGCACTTATTCTAACTCATCTGATCACTATAATCTATATGCAAAAACTTTATATTGTCTACAATATAATTCAGAGCATATTTATTGTAAATTATTTAATTATACATAAAAAAATATGCATAAAATTAACAATTAAAGCATATTCTGAGCAATATTTGAGCATTTCAAGCGATTCTCATGAGATAAATTTAGTTAGACATATAAAAAATACATTATATAAGCAAATAAGGCTTATTCTCAGATAAATTTGAGCATTTTAAGCGATTCTGCACACATTCTAAATCAAATGATCACAATAATCTACATTTAAACAACTTATATTGTCTACAATATAATTCGGAGTATATTTATTATAAAATATTTAATTATACATTGAAAATATGAATAAAATGAGTACATAAAGCATATTCTGGGCAATATTTGAGCATTTTAAATGATTCCGCACTGATTCCAAGTCATCTTATCATTATAATCCAAATTCGAACACTTTATATTGTCTAAAATATAATTCAGAGCATATTTATTTTAAATTATTTATTTATGCATAGAAAATATGCATAAAATGGGCAATTAAAGCATATTCTGGGCAATATTTGAGCATTTTAAGCGATTCTGCACTCTTTCTCAGTGATCTGATCACTATAATCTCTATTTGAACACTTTATATTGTCAAAAATATAATTCAGAGCTTATTTATTATAAATTATTTATTTATTCATAGAAAATATGCATAAAATGAGCAAATAAAGCATATTATGGGCAATATTTGAGCATTTTAAGCGATTCTGCACTCATTCTAACTCATCTGATCACTATAATCTATATGTAAACACTTTATATTGTCTACAATATAATTCAGAGCATATTAATGTTAATTATTTAATTATACATTGTAAATATGCATAAAATATGCAAATAAAGCATATTCTGAGCTATATTTGAGTATTTGAAGTGATTCTGTACTCAGTCTAAGTCATCTGATCATTGTAATCTATATTGGAACACTCTATATTGTTTACAATATAATTTAGAGCATATTTATTGTAAATTATTTATTTATGCGTGGAAAATATGAAAAAAAAAATGAGCAAAGACCGCTTATTCTGGGCAATATTTGATCATTTTAAGCGATTCTGCACACATTCGAAGTCATCTGATCACTATAGTCTTGTGTAAAATATAATTTAGAGCATATTTATTGTAAATGTTTTATTTATACATAGAAAATATGCATAAAATTAGCAAATAAAGCATATTCTGGGAATTGTTTGAGCATTTTAAGCGATACTGCACTCATTCTAACTCATCTGATCACTATAATCTAAATGTAAACACTTTATATTGTCTACAATATAATTCAGAGCATATTTATTATAAAATATTTAATTATATATATATAATATGCACAAAATGAGCAAATAAAGCATATTGTAGGCAATATTAGAGCATTTTAAACGATTCTGCACTCATTCTAATTCATCTGATCAATATAATCTATATTTGAACTCTTTATATTGTCTACAATACAATTCAGAGCATATTTATTGTAAATTATTTATTTATACATAGAAAGTATTCATGAAATGAGCAAATAAGCATATTCTGGGAAATATTTGAGCATTTTAAGCGATTCTGCATTCATTCTAACTCATCTGATCACAATAATCTACATGCAAAAACTTTATATTGTCTACAATATAATTCAGAGCATATGTATTGTAAATTATTTTATTATACATATAAAAAAAATACATAAAATAAGCAAATAAAGCTTATTCTGAGAAATATTTTGAGCATTTCAATCGCTTCTGCACTCATTCTAAATCATCTGTGCAGAATAATCTATATTTATACAATTTATATTTTCTATAATATAATTCAGAGCACATTTGTTATAAAATATTTAAATAAATATAGAAAACATGTATAAAATGAGCAAATAAAGCATATTCCTGGCAATATTTGAGCATTTTAAGCGATTCAGCACTCATTCTAAGTCATCTTTTCATTATAATCTATATTGGAGCACTTTATATTGTCTACAATATAATTCAGAGCATATTTATTGTAAATTATTTATTTATGCGAGGAAAATATGCATAAAATGAGTAAATAAAGCATATTATGGTTAATATTTGAGCATTTTATGTAATTCTACACTCATTTTAAGATCACAATAATCTATATTTAACCACTTTCTATTGTCTACAATATAATTCAGAGCATATTTATTATAAAAAATTTAATTATAAAATGAAAAATATGCCTAAAATGAGCAAATAAAGCATATTCTGGGCAATATTTGAGAATTTTAAGCGATTTAGCACTCATTCTAAGTCATCTGATCATTATAATCTATATTGGAACACTTTATATTGTCTACAATATAATTCAGAGCATATTTAATGTAAATTATTTATTTATGCGTGGAAAATATGCATAAAATGAGTAAATAAAGCATATTGCTTTTAATATTTGAGCATTTTAAGCGATTATACACTCATTCTAAATCATCTGATCACAATAATATATATTTAAACACATTCTATTGTCTACTATAAAATTTAGAGCATATTTATTATAAAATATTTAATTATACATAGAAACTATGAATAAAATGAGCAAATAAAGCATATTTTGGGCAATATATGAGCATTTTAAGCGATTATGCACTCATTCTAAGTCATCTATCACTATAATCTATATTGGAACACTTTATCTTGTCTAAAATATAATTCAGAGCATATTTATTGTAACTTATTTATTTGTGCGTGGAAAATATGCATCAAAGCAAATAAAGCGTATTCTGGTTAATATTTGAGCATTTTAAGCGATTCTACACTCAATCTAAATCATCTGATCAAAATAATCTATATTTAGACAATTTATATTATATACCATATAATTCGGTGTATATTTATTGTAAAATATTTAATTATACATTGAAAATATGCATAAAATGAGCACATAAAGCATATTCTGGGCAATATTTGAGCATTTTAAGCAATTCTGCACTCATTCTAAGTCATCTAATAACAATAATCTATATTTAAACACTTTCTAGTGTCTACAATAAAATTGAGCGCATATTATTATATATTATTTATTTATACATTGAAAATATGCATAAAATGCGCAAATAAAGCATATTCCGGGCAATAATTGAGCATTTTAAGCGATGATGCACCCATTCTAAGTCATCAGATCACTAAAATCTATATTGAGCACTTAATATTGTCAACAATATAATTTAGAGCATATTTATTGTAAATTATTTATTTATGCGTGGAAAAGATGCAAAAAATGAGCAAACAAAGCATATTCTGGTTAATATTTGAGCATTTTAAGCGATTCTGCACTCATTCTAAGTCATCTGATCATGATAATATAAATTCAAACACATTATATTGTCTACAATATAACTCAGAGTATATTTATTGTAAATTTTTTATTTATACATAGAAAATATGCATAAAATGAGCAAATAAGGTATATTCTGGGAAATATTTGAGCATTTTAAGGGACTATGCACTCATTCTAAGTCATCTGATCACTATAATCTATATTGGAACACTTTATATTGTCTAAAATATAATTGAGAGCATATTTGTTGTGAATTATTTATTTATTCATTTAAAAATATGCATAAAATGAACAAATAAAGCAAATTCTGGGCAATATTATGAGCATTTTAAGCTATTCTGCACTTATTCTAATTCATCTGATAACAATAATCTATATGCAAAAACTTTATATTGTCTACAATATAATTCAGAGCATATTTATTGTAAATTATTTATTTATACATAGAAGATATGCATTAAATGAGCAAATAAAGCATATTCTGGTTAATATTTGAGCATTTCAAGCGATTCTACACTCATTCTATATCATCTGATCACAATGATCTATATTTAAAAACTTTATATTGTCTACAATATAATTCAGAGCTTATTTATATTACAACATTTAATTATGCATAGAAAATAAGCATAAAATAAGCAAATAAAGCATATTGTGGGCAATATTTGAGCATTTTAATCGATTCTGCACTCATTCTAAGTCATCTGATTACTATAATCAATATTTGAATACTTTATATTGTCTACAATATAATTCGGAGCATATTTATTGTAAATTATTTAATTATACATAGAAAATATGCATAAAATTAACAAATAAAGCATATTCTGAGCAACAATTGAGTAGTTTAAGCGATTCTTCCCTCATTATAAGTCATTTGATTCCAATAACCTATATCTCATCTGTTTATGTTATCTAGGATATAAGTCAGAGCTTACTCATTAGAAAATATTTAGTTAGACATATAAAAAATACATTATATAAGCAAATAAAGCTTATTCTCAGATAAATTTGAGCATTTTAAGCGATTCTGCACACATTCTAAATCAAATGATCACAATAATCTATATTTAAACAATTTATATTGTCTACAATATAATTCGGAGTATATTTATTATAAAATATTTAATTATACATTGAAAATATGAATAAAATGAGTACATAAATCATATTCTGGGCAATATTTGAGCATTTTAAGCGATTCCGCACTGATTCTAAGTCATCTGATCATTATAATCCAAATTCGAACACTTTATATTGTCTAAAATATAATTCAGAGCGTATTTATTTTAAATTATTTATTTATGCATAGAAAATATGCATAAAATGGGCAATTAAAACATATTCTGGGCAATATTTGAGCATTTTAAGCGATTCTGCACTCTTTCTAAGTGATCTGATCACTATAATCTCTATTTGAACACTTTATATTGTCAAAAATATAATTCAGAGCTTTTTTATTGTAAATTATTTATTTATTCATACAAAATATGCATAAAATTAGCAAATAAAGCATATTCTGGGCAATATTTGAGCATTTTAAGCGATTCTGCACTCATTCTAACTCATCTGATCAATATAATCTATATGTAAACACTTTATATTGTCTACAATACAATTCAGAGCATATTAATGTTAATTATTTAATTATACATAGTAAATATGCATAAAATATGCACATAAAGCATATTCTGAGCTATATTTGAGTATTTGAAGCGATTATGCACTCATTATATGTCATTTGATTACAATAACCTATATTTCATCTAATTATGTCTTCTAGAATATAATTCAGAGGTTATTCATTATAAAATATTTAGTTATACATATAAAATATTACATAAAATAAACAAATAAAGCTTATTCTGAGCAATATTGGAGCATATCAAGCAATTCTGCACTCTTTCTAAATCATCTGATCACAATAATCTATATTTAAACAATTTATATAATCTACAATATAATTCAGAAAATATTTACAATAAAATATTAAATTAAAGATAGAAAATATGTATAAAATGAACAAATAAAGCATATTTTTTGGCAATAATTGAGCATGTCAAGCGATTCTGTACTCAGTCTAAGTCATCTGATCATTGTAATCTGTATTGGAAAACTCTATATTGTTTACAATATAATTTAGAGCATATTTATTGTAAATTATTTATTTATGCGTGGAAAATATGAAAAAAATGAGCAAAAATCGCTTATTCTGGGCAATATTTGATCATTTTAAGCGATTCTGCACACAATCGATGTCTGATCACTATAGTCTTGTGTAAAATATAATTAAGAGCATATTTATTGTAAAATTTTTATTTATACATAGAAAATATGCATAAAATTAACAAATAAAGCATATTCTGGGAATTGTTTGAGCATTTTAAGCGATACTGCAGTCATTCTAACTCATCTGATCACTATAATCTAATTGTAAACACTTTGTATTGTCTACAATATAATTCAGAGCATATTTATTATAAAATATTTAATTATATATATATAATATGCACAAAATGAGCAAATAAAGCATATTCTGGGCAATATTAGAGCATTTTAAGCGATTCTGCAACTCATTCTAAGTCATCTGCTCACTATAATCTATATTTGAACACTTTATAATGTCTACAATATAATTCAGAGCATATTATTGTGAATTATTTAATTATACACAGAAAATAAGCATAAAATAAGCAAATAAAGCATATTCTGAGCAATATTTGAGAATTTCAATCAATTCTGCACTTTTTCTAAATCATCTGATCACAATAATCTATATTTAAACAATTTATATTGTCTACAATATAATTCAGAGCACATTTACTATAAAATATTTAATTAAACATAGAAAATATGTTTAAAATTAGCAAATAAAGCATATTCATGGCAATATTTGAGCATTTTAAGCGATTCTGCATTAATTCTAAGTCATCTGATCATTATAATCTATTTTGGAACAATTTATATGGTCTAAAATATAATTCAGAGCATATTTATTGTAAATTATTTATTTATGCGTGGAAAATATGCAAAAAAATGAGCAAATAAAGCATATTCTAGTTAATATTTGAGCATTTCAAGCGATTCTATACTCATTTTAAATCATCTGATCACAATAATCTATATTTGAACACTTTATATTGTCTACAATTTAACTCAGAGCATATTGATTATAAAATATATAATTATATATTGAAAATATGCTTAAAATTAGCAAATAAAGCATATTCTGGGCAATATTTGAGAATTTAATGTGATTCTGCACTCATTCTAAGTCATTTGATCACTATATTCTATATTTGAAAAGTTTATATTGTCTACAATATAATTCAGGGCATATTTATTGTATATTGTTGATTTATACATAGAAAATATGCATAAAATGAGCAAATAAAGCTTATTCTGGGGAATATTATGAGAATTTTCAGCAATTCTACACTCATTCTAAATCATAAGATCACAATAATCTATATTTAAACAATTTCTTTTGTCCAAATAATATTCAGAGCATATTTATTATAAAAATTTAATTATACATAGAAAATATGCACAGAATGAGCAAATAAAGCATATTCTGGGCAATATTTGAGCATTTTAAGCGATTGTGCACTAATTCTAAGTCATCTGATCACTAAAATATATATTGGAACACTTTATATTGTATATAATATAATTCAGAGCATATGTATTGTAAATTATTTATTTATGCGTGGAAAATATGCATCAAAGCAAATAAAGCATATTCTGGTTAATATTTGAGCATTTTAAGCGATTCTTCACTCAGTCTAAATCATCTGATCACAATAGTCTATATTTAAACACTTTATATTGTCTACAATATAACTCACAGCATATTTATTATAAACTATTTAATTATATGTAGAAAATATGCTTAAAGTGAGCAAATAAGGCATATTCTGGGCAATATTTGAGCATTTTATGCGATTCTGCACTAATTCTAAGTCATCTTATCACTATATTCTATATTTGAAAACTTTATATTGTCTACAATATAATTGAGGGCATATTTTATTGTATATTATTGATTTATACAAAGAAAGTATGCATATAATGAGCAATTAAAGCATATTCTGGGCAATATTATGAGCATTTTAAGCTATTCTGCACTCATTCTAACTCACCAGATCACTATAATCTATATGTAAACACTTTGTACTGTCTACAATATAATTCTGCACATATTTATGGTAAATTATTTATTTATACATAGAAAATATGTAAGTGCTACAACAATTCTAGAATGCGGAAATAACCCAGAATCGTAAAATACCTCGTGCCATCGCTGATTGAAATTGAGTGTTGAGCGGATGAACTTGAAACCCGCAAACTAAGCGCGTCTCCTTAGTCTCTGATCTTCTCCACGTTCTGCAGTGAGAGAATCGCTACAAAGCCGATGTTGCAACCCCAACTGATGGTGTTTGACAGGGGTTAGTCGGCCTTGACTCGTTCCCTCTAGAAACACGTTATTTTCTCTCTCTCTTGTCTAAACTTTGGTTAGAACTGAAAGAAGCCTCTCACATACCCTCTGCCATCTCAGAGAAAGTATATATAGAGGGTTCAAATCGCTCAGAAGATGCAAAGGCAGCGTCTCAATGAAAGGGTGCGATGTTCACAATATTCTGTCCAGGTGCACCGTAATGACTGAACTGGTCCGTTCTACTGACAGAATACTACATTCTCCCACTTGAACTTGCATCCTTTACATATTAAATACCTTCTGTTTTCCTTATGTTAAATATTAGAAATATAACACATGAACTGTAGCAGTAAGTCATCTTATCGTTACTAGCGTTTTAATCTACTAGTAAATGCGAATATTACTTTCTACAATTACAATATGCTACACAACTAATAATTCAACCTTTTATGCGATTTTGAATTCCTTTATGAATAAACCCAACGTTTATTCTAAGTCAATCTTTATGATGTAATTCTCAACCTTATGATCAATTATATTCCATATATGTGCGCACAATCAACACGAGAAAACATCTATACTTTTATGAAGAGTTTATACACAATCGTACGATTAATATTAACCATAGGATCAATTCCTATATATACCCGCTACATGATCTTTGAATTCCTTTAGCTGCAGTATTTATTCAAAGAATCAGTCAGCTTCAATTCTGTATGAACACATTTGATGACCACTTAATTCTTCTTAATGCTCTCTTTCAAAGTCAAATACTTAATGTCAATACCTCGACCTTTACCTTTATTATTCTTGACTAGAAAGACTGCAATAGAATTATCATACAGAATCCTTAATGACTTAGATATAAAATTCACGACTCTAAGTTTCACAATAAAACTCTTCAAACACCATCGAGGGTAATCTCAAAACACACAACAAACTATACTTTATGTTGAAGTAACGAACAATGTCAGTTAGACATTTCTTTATGACACAATTTCACTGGTTAACATGTATCCTTAATTTGATTTACTAAAATCAACACAACCAGTTTGTGTACCAAAATAACTTCAACTTATCAGTCTGTTGAGACATAAGCATACTATCTTAAGTACCTTAAAGATATATCATTACTTTCTTAGCAATTTAACTGTGGTCTATCCCCTAATTATTATGATATCAATCAAATATTCAAATGGCAAAAGCTAAGTCAGTTCTTGTGCACAAACCAGATCATACTTTATGCTTTCAAATTGCCTAAATACTTGAAGTATTTACTATTTGTTCCCTTTCTAAGTTATACTGAGGATACTGATTCACAATGAATCTACCACCCATATTAACAGGTGCTGGACGGGGTGAATACATTTCTTTCCGGAATCTTTCTAATACCTTATTGATATATGCTTGTTGATATAAATCAAGAATATCTTGATTTCTATCACAAACAAAACTTCAGCCATATCCTTCATATTCCTTCATATCAATATTTTAGAAAGAAATTATTTCATCCCGTATAACTATCTTTTATCATTAGTTACAAGTATAACATTATCTATATGTAAAACAAGTGATAAAATCAACTCCCACTGATCTCCTGATATATGCAATAGTTCATCTTATATTTCTTCAAAACGTATGAAGAAATAACCTTATGAAACTATTAATATCATTAGTGAAATAATTGTTTTAATTCTTATATAGAATACTTTAACTTGTTAACTAAATACTTATTATCTCTAAAGAAGAAACTTTTATGGTTATTTAATATAACCTTCTCCTTAGATCACCATTAACAATTGCAACATTTATATCCATCTGATGTTACTCGAAACCAGAATGAGTTATTAATGCCATAATCATATGAAGTGAATCTTTCTTTAATACATGAGAGAAAATCTTCATGTAATTCACTACTTCTTTTTAATAAACCACTGGTGACAAGTCTAACTTCGTATTACTTTATGTTTACTTATGAATTCCTTTTGGTTTTAAGAAAACCGTTACAACCAATAGGTTAAAACCATAAGTAACTTACCCAATTCTAAACTCAATTACACACCATTGATTCAAACTGATTTTACTCGACATTATTTCGTAATATGGACTCATCGCAATTCATTATCTTGAGAATGTTGTTAGATTATGCTCAACACTTATATCTTTATAACAGTCTTGTAGGTAAACTACGTTACAATACTAGGAATAACCGACCTTATCCTTTATTAGATCACCTTGATATCGAATATTAAATATTCAACTTGATCTAGTATTGTATTATATATCGATTAACGAATGTCAATAATTAGATTATCAATATTTGTTGATCCTTAATAATATATCCAATTATGAATTAGAGGGAGTTTTTGTACGACCTAAAACTGATCACTCCCACTAATCTGAACATTCTCTAGAACATAAATATTTCTAGATTCATATCCTAGTCATATTTCATATTTCTAATCTCTTTACCATTTTCTGATCTCACAAACTTTTATTTGCTTACTGTATTGTTTCTCTATATCCACCTTTAAAACCTCATAAGTATGTAGAGATACATATATTGTGAGTAATCATCAATTAAAGAGATGAATGCAAGCTATACGCTTGATGCCAGCTAGTCATTTTCTTACTTGTTAATCATATCTCAACCATATGAACACTCTCAACTTTATCCATAATATGTCTATTCTCCTATTAAACACATATGGTCTAAAACACCAAACTGACCATTTATCTTTATATGTGTTATAACCTTATAGGAAATCTTGATAAGACTATATTAAACTGGACAAGTATTCAAAATAAAATATACAAGTAATGACTCAGAAATATTATATAGACTCTTTTGTTGAACAACTATATTCCTCATTCTCATTATGTGCTCTCGCACCTATAATGGTAACAAGCCTAAAAGATAAACTTTTATGATGAGTATTATTACATTAGCCTTAACCTAAGAGGCCAACTACTCATCTGATGTCTTATGTAAGAACTTTACATTAATATGCATATCAACCAAAGCACTATACATCGAAAGAACTTATTCTTTATAAACATGAACATAAGCAGTTAAACTGCTTCCACTGTTCATTATAACTTATGTTCATAAGTTCAACCTTATAACTATTATTCTCAACCCAGGAACTTTGATACTTTTCATTTCTAAAGGGAATCTGCTATCTTTATGAAAGTAGAACTGATACATGCTTATCTTTATATTGAGACTGAACTTTATACTTTAATTTACCAATGCAAACTAAGTGATATATCTTTATGAGTCAATTCCTGCATAATATTACCTGTGGGCTAAATATCATGCTATAACTCTTTATGTAATTAAACATTACAACTTTATGAATCAATTTCTTACACAGTCTAAATACTATGATTTGATTCTTCATACTTTATGATATAACTAGTTAAATTATATTCCTATCCTTAATCCCTGTGGGCAAATTAAGTATTTATAATTTAACTATTATATCCTAATATATTAAGTTAACTAAGTCAATAGTCCTGTGGGACGATACTAACTTTGTTAACTTAATCTATTACAATCTCGTGTCTGTTTAATCCAAATGTGATTTTATAAACTTTATATATACATAACTTTAATCCAACTAAGGATGCTGTGGCTACTCCTTAATATATTAATATATATATTCATCACTAGACACAAGCTATGTTCTTTCTTCCTAATGTGATTTATAGATACACTATATAATATATAACCTTAATATAATTGAAGATGCTGTGGCTACTCTTCAACTAATTAACATATATTAATCAACTAGACATAATATATTATAGTTAGATAACTAATATATATGTATATGCTCAATAACTAGCATAGTTATCTAACTTTCTTGATTAATTGATCCTTAATCAATTTATTTGTCTAATTAATCTAGCAATAATATCAGACAAAACTTTATTCAAACTTTTCCAGACGATTCATTCCAGAACCTGACGGTTCGTCCCAGTTTGAATCTGTTAATACCCAGACGTATCCTCATGCAACTTCATTCAGAATAGTTCGTCCTAAAACTAGACTATTCGTTCCAATGTGCCTGAGTAATGCAAACAGAAACTTTATGCAAATTTAATCTGGAACGGTACGTTCTAAGCCCAGAATCCATTTCAATTTGCATCTGAAACCCTAATTCACTGGTATTTAGATTATATAACAGTTAGGGTTTACTAAACTTTCATAGATCATCTAATTATAATTATCTATATCTACATAATTATCATATGCACAATTACTGTCATATCCTTTATAAATACAATTTGTGTATTACTATACCACACGTATAGTTCTTCAAGTTTGTTTAATCAATATAATGCTTGTAACGCCAATACTAATGAATACCAGATAGTATGATGGTCTGTGGATTACATCAATACTTTATTACTATAGTATATTCAAGCATTATTACTGACTAACCAATCTTAACCAAAAATGCCAACCATCTTTACAAATTTAGTATTTATGACAAACTGTGACTATTCTATAGAATTCCATAATAGTTATGTAATCTACAAGCTTTAATTAATAATGAAGAAGCATCATGTCTGATTATATCTCAATATTCATCTTAAAATTTATTTCTGGACCAAACTCTATTGGAATGGGTCGTTCCAACTCCAAACGGATCGCCCCATACGAAAGGGTGCGTCCAAAGTTCATCCAGAAACTTTCTGACAGTCTGAACACTTTCTGGTAAACTGACAATAACTTTCTCTATACTTATTTGTTTTCTGTGTTCTTGGTCATTATAGAAACTAGATTCAAAGATCTTTCTTATGACATAAGTTTCATCAAAAACAATTTTACAGATCAAAAGCTATGTCCTTCGAAAGACAGACTATCACAGACGAAACCCGACAAACTGTCAGGATGACCTATCTTACAGACAGCATATCTCACTCATACTTTATCGGAATTTTGCAAATTTACACTCTATAGAAATGTTGGAGTTATGTCCTAGAAGTCAATATTTCATGACTTATTTTCTTAGTTTATGTTAATGATGATATTTGATCATTTGTTCCTAGAGTTTATTATTGACAGATCATTCAGGTTGAGGATCTGAATTGTAGATCTCTGTGGATCATTCATTAGAATGACAATAATAAATCTAAATCGTCCATAATCTTGATAATTAACAAGGAACATTAATTATCATAAAAGATTAGTATGCAAGTTAAGTGATGATTAAGTTCTACAAATCATAGGTAAGGAGTTACCGACTTAATTGCATATGTGTATGTTATTGGAACATAGTACAGGACTTGACCCAATGAAATAAACATTTGGATTGTGTTATGTGTCATTGTTTATTTCATATGAGTTTGATTCTGAGTTTGAGATGTTCAGCTTTTCCACATGAGGATAGGTTCAATAAATATCGTCTAACGTTGATTCCTGATAAAGGCTGCTATAAGGACTTTATTTATGTTCTCTTGAATTGTGCGGGGAAAAGTTGTTCATCAAGAAAACCGTATGTCCCTCATTAATATACTTAATGAGTGATGATATCTGTTTGGGCCCCTTGATGGAGTTGGATCGTATGCATGCAAACTAGACGATCAACTCTAGATCAAGAAATGTATAATCTGCAAGAATGACACATTCCTATCTTGGATTATACAAAGATATCGCGTGACATAAGAATCAAACAAAGAAATACTTTTATTTCTTATGCAGGATTGAGATATTGTAACGGTACATTATTTATACGAATTGGGAATCATAACGTGTTGCTAGATACCGCTTATGATTATTGGAAATAAATAACGATTTATTTCCATGGCCAACATAGTATAAATCCTCAAATAGGGTCGCACAAATAGGATTCTAACCACTTGGTGCATTTATTGTTTATTCACAATAATGTGTATTGTGAAATGTGATAAGTTAATTAATTAATTATATACCGTTATGAACCGTTATAATTAATTAAATTAAAAGGATCATATGGAAACAATATAATGCATTAGCTAATCATAGATTAATTATTAATGAGTTAATAATTAATTATGTTCAACTTACTTTAATTAGTTTGAGCTAATTGGGCTTCTATTTAATTGGTTAATTAAAGGCCCGATTTAAGGAAGAATGAAGAGACAATTAAAGGAGATTCATTAATTGGTGAATTAATGAATAAAGGCCTTTTATTAAGATGGCCCAAGAGAGCCCATTAGGTGGCCTCTTAGGGTGGATGGCATACTTGTAAATAGTATGAAAATTGGATGAGAGTGGTTGGCTATATAAAGGGGTCTCTTTGGGAGAAAACCCTAGCCGTCATCTCTCTTCCTCTCCCCTCCCTTGCGCCTCCACCTAGAAGAGAGATTTTTCTCTCTTCTCCATGGCTCTTCCCTTCCTCTCTTAGCTCATGTGTTGAGCATCCCACCTCTCTTCCTCTCCATTAAATAGTTAATTAAGAGAAGCAAGGTGATTAGCAAGAGGTTCAAGAGAACTAGCATTCTCTTTGAGCTTGATGGTGGGTCCTTGGTGGGCTAGAGGCGGCCATAGATGGTGGAGATGGTGGAGCACGCACCCCATCGACTCCCATGCCATGGATTCGAGCCTCATGAATACAATTTCATGAGAGGTACAATTTTCTCCTACTTTCTCTCTTGATTTGACGTGTGATTGCTTTAGCACTAGATCTCTTGATTTGCTTGTTGTTAATGGTGATTAATTAGTTGTAATTAATCTAAAATTAAAATATGAGCATTTCCTAACAGTGGTATCAGAGCTATGGTCGTGCTTAAGGTTTTTCACACTTAATTAAGTGAGAATTCGTAATTAATTTAGTTAATTAGTGATGTGCATGCTTGCTGGCCCTGGAAAGGCTGTTTTCTGTCTTGTTGCTTGTTTTTCGTTGTGTAAAGCTCTCTGAAATTTTTTCCTTCTTATTGGAGGTTGTAGCCCTTTGAGTTGTGATTGTTTTCCCACTGGAATCATTGAAATTCGATGTAAAATGAATTTTTAGTGATTTAAACGGTAACGGTGCGCAGATCTGTTATTCTGCTGCACAGTTCTGTTGTTGTGGTTGGTAACAAATAAGTTTGTATACAAAGTACCTGTAACTTTTAGATAGGATTATTCTAAACTTGATGCTCTTTCTGGATATGTAAATTTTGTTGCATATTTCGGATATTATGTGGGCGTTCAAGGATGAAAAGTGATGAAGTTGTCAGATCTGTTTTTTCAAACAAACTGATTGTTTTGAAAAACTGTACTTATTGAGAAACTTTTATGGAAAAGTGTTGAAATGGAAATGTTCTCCTTTAAGTCTGGAATCTGTGAAAATTAATTTCATAGATTTTCATTGAGATTTGATACCTCAACCGAGTGAAACCTTTTTGGTCGACGGTCTGTTCCAGAACAGGATACCTTGCTTAAATGCTTGTTATCTCGTTGATCTTGAATATAACTTGTGGATTTTCTTTTCATGGAATGATAGCCTATTGTATGTAGTATTTTTCTATGTAAATTGTTTGCTGGAAAAATATCAAGGGGATGATCATACAGACCAAAAGGTTGAGACCAATAACAGAATTTTCTCTAACGGTGCTTCGCGCACAATCTGAGGATTTGTCTTTTTTGGTTCTCCCTAATGGTAACTGATCTCTCCTTGAGATTTTTACAGGTAATCACAATCTTTGTAAGGAGTTCTCTGGATTTATTTCAGATTTTTTGGAGACCGAATTATTTTGAATTTTTTCGGGTCCCGAATTTCGTATTTTAATTAGTTAAAATAGTTTCTAATTAATCAATTTATTGAAATGTTAATTAGAAGACTCCTTAAATACCCTCCTTTCTGTTTTGATAGTTGGATTTAATTTAAAAGGGCTTAAACAATTAGTTGTTAAGGTTAAGCCTTCTTTGCATTCGAAAAACTTGAGCAACAAGTATGCACAAAGATTCTAATTAATGAAATTAATTAAGAACAAGTGAATCATGTATATTGTATATGTGCTAACTTTGTTTTGTAGGAGGATGTGGGTTTGATATGGCTCAAGATGTCAATGCCTTGTGTGTTGTAAAATGTTGTGAATGCATGTGATTGCTTGTAATGTGGCCTAAGGTGCCTTGATAATTAATAATTGATTAATTCTTGATGTAACTTGTGAGGCTTGCATGCCCCTAAGGCCTAGGCAGGGTTTTAGGATTTTATCACATGTATTTATTTCCCTTAATTATTAGATAGGATCTTAGTAATTAGTGGGAGGGCTTGATTAGATTAGTTTCGTTACATGGAGATGCGACGAAGACTAATGCAAGCGGGAGCCATACAAACCCACGGCAATGTTTGAGATGCTTATTATTATGTGATTGTTTGTGAATGCCTTGAATTGTCATAGGTAGGTATGGGTGTATGCTTACACGACCACCAAACAAAGTCACGTAATTGCTTATGTCCCAAATTAACTTGATTTAGCCAAATCGTCCTCCTTCTCTCTATCCCCTTCAATACAATTGATTGTCTATTGATGCATTCCTGCCGACGCGGACATCGTAGTCCATCATTGTAGTCGGGGTGTAAATCGGATTTACTAGGAGCAAATAGAGAGAAGTTGCTTTACAACGGACCCACTCGGATTGGACGTTGGGACGAAGTTTGTAGATATACTTATGATATCTCACAAACCAAGAATCATATGGACAAGATATGATTGGTTGGAGAACCTACCTTATCTAGTTGTTTTAGGTGTCATGCCGACGCTGGCCCCTATTTCAACGAAAATGAGGATCTTGGAATCCATTACATTTAGGGACATTAATTAAATGTAGTGGGAGTTTTGTTTATTATTCCATAAACAAAACATTGCATAAACTAAATGACCTTAAATTGAAATTGTTATAGATGTTAAATATGTTAATTTCGTTGCGATCAATCTTTGGAAAACGACAAGCTCGTTTCTAAGGTATTTACTTGGAGAAGAAATACCGATTTCTAAGACATGTTCTTGGAAATGAGAAACTTGAGCAAGTTTAATCCCAAAAACGTTCCTCGACTTCCCGAACAATAGCTTCGCAATGATTGATTAGTTTCGACGAAAATTATTCAATAAAGCGAATGCTTATATCCTTTTAGAAGTTCTAGACCTTTGAATTGGAGAATTCATAAGGACTATACTAAGACTTCTACACTCTCATCCATTTACTCAAGAAGACGTTCTTAGAGAAAGTAAAAATAGACTCAATCATTTATGATCGAGTAATGGAATGTGAGTTAACCAAGAGACTCTTCTTATAAGAAGATAAATATTTCATTAGCTTGTGAACCGAAAGGTTTGAGTAGCTAATTGACAACTAGAGATATTAAGATCTCCAATATCAAGGATTGTTGATATTGTCATACAATCTCTTTCTATGGATAAAGGATATGTTGTTCGCACACTTGTTAGTGCTTAAAATGATTGGTTAAGTATTAAAGGAATACTCTACCAATATATGAGTTGAGACTTCGAGACACTCACTAGTGACCGTGTGTCACATGAGATGTTTCATTTGCCATTTATGGGAGGCATTTGAAAGGTTGTCCGAAATATCATGATGTTCTAAACCTTAAGATATTTGTCGTTCAAATTATCTCACTATCTCTAATTCACACTAGTAATTAGGTGCTAGTTCATGTGTTCGCATTTAACGAAATGTGTAGACAATGATGAATAAGAGAAAGTTCGAGATAAGTAAAGTAAACTCCGTTTTGGAAATGGCTTATACGTCTAAGCCGCTACCATTTAATACGTAGAGTTATCTTTACTAAATAAAGAGTTTGTTTAGGAATATGAGGTTGTATACCTTATTCCAAACATCTCATAAAACCTTATCTCCATTTCATATTTGATGATGGATGATCATGTTTTGTAATAGAGAAATGTCGTTCTCTTATTGTTATGAATTTGTGTATAAGATTTCACGCATCTTGATTGAATTTGCTTGAAATAGATAAACAAATTTCGAATGACAAATATGTAAGACTTCACATAAAGTATTTGACTTTTATGTAAGATAGTCGCTTAGTCGAATATAAACAAGAATCGCATTATGAGAGTCTACGTAATGTGGAGCTCGTAAATCAATTTGATTGCAAAATCAATTGAAATTCATGCGAATCGTGTTTGTTAAATGACAAAAGCGTCTTTGAACTACGAAGGTTTAAAGGACAAGTAACCTTATTAAGACTTATACATATTGATGTATATAGACCTATAGGTACTTGTGCAATTGAAAGGTTGTTGAAACTTTACCACTTGACCAACAATCATTGTAGATATTAACGTATCTATTTGATATGGTATAAGTATGAATCTTTTGACAAGATCAAAAGGATTTCAAGAGTAAAGTTGAAAAACTATTCAATAAAAGCAAAAGTCTTAAGATGGATCATGGTAAATAGTTAAGTCATATAGTTTGATGTATTACCTAAAGAGTATGAAATACGTTTCACTACTTGCTCCATGAGGAACATTGAAAAATGTATCCAAAGATGAAGGTATCGAACATTGTTTGATATAGTTCGATCGGTAATAAATCAAATTGACTTGTTCGACTCATGTAAGGGATTTGTGTTTGAGGACAATATTGTTTACACTGAATAAAAATTCCATCGAAGTCTATTGAAAAAGATATCTTACGAGATTCGATCTCTAGGTATATTGTTTCTAAAGATTTGGTATTGAGAAGCTTATTTCAAAGTTCGATTGATTGATAAGCTTGGACCCAAATAAGACGCTTAATATTATGTAGGATATCTTGAACTAACCAAAAGGTACTACTTCAACGAACATGATAAGAACAAAGTAGTTGTTGCTCATCATAACGTAATCTTAAAGAATGATATTCTCAAGAAGAAGTAGTGGGAGTAACGTGAGCATTAAAGGAGTTTAATGCGTCACTACAAGAAGTACATTTATAGGAAACTTGTCACTCCATACATGGTGCTTAGTGGGAGTTGAGCGGAACTTTATATACAAGTAGTTGTGAAAGGAAGAAGTTTATAAACACGCTCACTTCTAAAGAGTGCTCAAACATATCACAAATGGATGATGTTCGAGAAACTCGTGCAATATATTAGGATCAAGAACTTATTCTACAAGTTGTTGTAGAAGTAGTTCATAGACCTCAAGCACCAATCCTACAAAGATCAACGAGAGTGAATTACCTAAACTGAAAAGTACATAGGTTTCACAACATCCTCGTACTTGACACATGAGGATCCGTTGATAAATAAAGAAACGATGGAAAGACCCGATTCCACAAGTATGGTTTGAATTTGTATGATCTTTAAGTGCAATCCATATATAACAACAAGGTATAGACCTTGATTGATGTTCAAGAAGGAGCGATCCATCTAGAACATTTAGATCTTTAAAAGGAAAGATAGATATGGATAGCAAGTCGACTATGTACAAAGCACAATTTCATGATTGATGCTATGTCTAAGTCGATAACAAGTTGACCATGTACAAAGCACGGCTTCTCGCTTGTAGTTGTGTATAAGTCAATAAAGATCATTCTAACAATAATTATATTTCGTATATATAGATATATGGAAAAATACATCAAAACCGCCTTCTTCGATTGAATGAAGGAAGTTGTTGTGTATTTGACACAAACCGAAGATTTTGTTGTATTGTTAGAAACGTATATATGCTTCAATGATCCATTGAAGCAAAAACTGTGGAAACTGGAATAAACATTTTGACAAGTAAGTCAAGGAGTTGAACTTCGTCAAAAGTATCTTGTATAGATAAGATATTCAGTGGGAGCATTATTATGTTACATGTATTGTACAAGATACAAGACATTAATTGGGAATAACATTAAGAAAATGAATATTGTCAAGATCTCACTGGAGAATGTTTTCTCAATTGAGAACTTGGGCAAGTCACCTAAATCCAAGGAAACAAAATCTATGGAGATAGATTATAATGGATGTCTGGTTTGAGAAAATGTGCATATAATGACAAAGTGTTCTAGTAACACGAAAAGATAGACTCCTGAAAGGATGTCTAACCACGTTGTATGGCATACACTTGAGTTCTACTCGGTGTGTTGTAACTCAATTCGAAAAGAGTGCACGATATATTTCGAGCATCCTTCTGTTATGAGTTTCATAACGGATGCCATATTTATGCACATGCCCCTATGTGTTGTACCCAAGGAGTATGACAAGCAGTTGTCAACTGGATACAAAGAAAAATACATTTGGACAATAATCAAGAATATCTTCGAGTATCTTATGAGAAAGAATGATATGTTTTTCCATCTGATAAAATGAAAGAAAGCTCATATAAATTGTTATATTGATGCTAGTTTTCGAAAGAGTGATATAAATACAATTGAACTACATATTTTGTTTGAATGTGGTGTTGTAAATTTAGAAGGTGTTCTAAATGGGATATTACAACCGTTTCCGTCACCAAAACAAAATATATAGCAACTTGTGAAGCAATGAAAGAATGTAGTAAGGATCGTGAAGTTCTCAGTCAAGCTAATATGGTTCTATGCATCTCGAACCATAACTTAAACTTGAAGAACCCAATATTAAATTGGTGATCCAACTAAGATCTATGACGATGTCACTTGATCTCACATGATGATGATCAAGAACACATATATAGGAGTATATATGTATATAGGGTCAAATAAAATTTGATAGGTTCGCGGACACAGCGAACACTCTAACTTAACCTCTACCTTAAGCAGTATACGAGATGCAGTTGTGCATCCATACGTGATGGACGTATGAGTAACTTGCTTTAAGCGTATAATATTTTGAGGTTCGAACATGTATATACATGGATATATAACATTGTTATATAACATTGTTCTAAATTCTTCACTGGCTAGAAGTCACTATTGATTGACTCTAGGCCAAGTGGGAGATTGTTGGAGTTATGTCCTAGAAGTCAATATTTCATGACTTATTTTCTTAGTTTATGTTAATGATGATATTTGATCATTTGTTCCTAGAGTTTATTATTGACAGATCATTCAGGTTGAGGATCTGAATTGTAGATCTCTGTGGATCATTCATTAGAATGACAATAATAAATCTAAATCGTCCATAATCTTGATAATTAACAAGGAACATTAATTATCATAAAAGATTAGTATGCAAGTTAAGTGATGATTAAGTTCTACAAATCATAGGTAAGGAGTTACCGACTTAATTGCATATGTGTATGTTATTGGAACATAGTACAGGACTTGACCCAATGAAATAAACATTTGGATTGTGTTATGTGTCATTGTTTATTTCATATGAGTTTGATTCTGAGTTTGAGATGTTCAGCTTTTCCACATGAGGATAGGTTCAATAAATATCGTCTAACGTTGATTCCTGATAAAGGCTGCTATAAGGACTTTATTTATGTTCTCTTGAATTGTGCGGGGAAAAGCTGTTCATCAAGAAAACCGTATGTCCCTCATTAATATACTTAATGAGTGATGATATCTGTTTGGGCCCCTTGATGGAGTTGGATCGTATGCATGCAAACTAGACGATCAACTCTAGATCAAGAAATGTATAATCTGCAAGAATGACACATTCCTATCTTGGATTATACAAAGATATCGTGTGACATAAGAATCAAACAAAGAAATACTTTTATTTCTTATGCAGGATTGAGATATTGTAATGGTACATTATTTATACGAATTGGGAATCATAACGTGTTGCTAGATACCGCTTATGATTATTGGAAATAAATAACGATTTATTTCCATGGCCAACATAGTATAAATCCTCAAATAGGGTCGCACAAATAGGATTCTAACCACTTGGTGCATTTATTGTTTATTCACAATAATGTGTATTGTGAAATGTGATAAGTTAATTAATTAATTATATACCGTTATGAACCGTTATAATTAATTAAATTAAAAGGATCATATGGAAACAATATAATGCATTAGCTAATCATAGATTAATTATTAATGAGTTAATAATTAATTATGTTCAACTTACTTTAATTAGTTTGAGCTAATTGGGCTTCTATTTAATTGGTTAATTAAAGGCCCGATTTAAGGAAGAATGAAGAGACAATTAAAGGAGATTCATTAATTGGTGAATTAATGAATAAAGGCCTTTTATTAAGATGGCCCAAGAGAGCCCATTAGGTGGCCTCTTAGGGTGGATGGCATACTTGTAAATAGTATGAAAATTGGATGAGAGTGGTTGGCTATATAAAGGGGTCTCTTTGGGAGAAAACCCTAGCCGTCATCTCTCTTCCTCTCCCCTCCCTTGCGCCTCCACCTAGAAGAGAGATTTTTCTCTCTTCTCCATGGCTCTTCCCTTCCTCTCTTAGCTCATGTGTTGAGCATCCCACCTCTCTTCCTCTCCATTAAATAGTTAATTAAGAGAAGCAAGGTGATTAGCAAGAGGTTCAAGAGAACTAGCATTCTCTTTGAGCTTGATGGTGGGTCCTTGGTGGGCTAGAGGCGGCCATAGATGGTGGAGATGGTGGAGCACGCACCCCATCGACTCCCATGCCATGGATTCGAGCCTCATGAATACAATTTCATGAGAGGTACAATTTTCTCCTACTTTCTCTCTTGATTTGACGTGTGATTGCTTTAGCACTAGATCTCTTGATTTGCTTGTTGTTAATGGTGATTAATTAGTTGTAATTAATCTAAAATTAAAATATGAGCATTTCCTAACAAGAAAGATATCTGAAATATCTACATCCCAGTAAAATTTCATGCAAAATCGAATTATCAATTGAGAGAAATCTGGCCCGTAATACTGAAAGGTCAGAAAATTCAGAACCCCGACTGTCTGACCACTGCTGGTTGCGACTTGATTATCTCACTGTATACCCACTTGATTTTCAAGATGTTGGTCTCGTTGGAAAGTAGACTCAGAGATCTTTTCAATACCGAAAACCTCACTCAAATTGGATAAGCAGATCTTGAGATAATGCTCCACGAATTCAGACAATCAAGAAAATCAGACAAAAACTCAATCCACTCAACACTTACAACAGAATTTCTAATAAACCGTTATGAAATTCTATTTCAATAAAGGCAATCCAGCGGCATAACCCGCTCTGATACCAACTGTAAGTGCTACAACAATTCTAGAATGCGGAAATAACCCAGAATCGTAAAATACCTCGTGCCATCGCTGATTGAAATTGAGTGTTGAGCGGATGAACTTGAAACCCGCAAACTAAGCGCGTCTCCTTAGTCTCTGATCTTCTCCACGTTCTGCAGTGAGAGAATCGCTACAAAGCCGATGTTGCAACCCCAACTGATGGTGTTTGACAGGGGTTAGTCGGCCTTGACTCGTTCCCTCTAGAAACACGTTATTTTCTCTCTCTCTTGTCTAAACTTTGGTTAGAACTGAAAGAAGCCTCTCACATACCCTCTGCCATCTCAGAGAAAGTATATATAGAGGGTTCAAATCGCTCAGAAGATGCAAAGGCAGCGTCTCAATGAAAGGGTGCGATGTTCACAATATTCTGTCCAGGTGCACCGTAATGACTGAACTGGTCCGTTCTACTGACAGAATACTACAAAATATGCATAAAATGAGCAAATAAAGAATATTCTAGTTAATATTTGAGCATTTTAAGCGATTCTACACTCATTCTAAATTATCTAATCACAATAATATATATTTAAACACTTTCTATTGTCTACTATAAAATATAGAGCATATTTATTATAAAATATTTAATTATACATAGAAAATATGAATAAAATGAGCAAATAAAGCATATTCTGGGCAATATATGAGCATTTTAAGCGATTATGCACTCATTCTAAGTCATCTGATCACTATAATCTATATTGGAACACTTTATCATGTCTACAATATAATTCAGAGCATATTTATTGTAACTTATTTATTTATGCATGGAAAATATGCATCAAAGCAAATAAAGCGTATTCTGGGTAATATTTGAGCATTTTAAGCGATTCTAGACTCATTATAAATCATCTGATAGAAATAATCTACATTTAAACACTTTATATTGTCTACAACAGAAATCAGAGCATATTATTATAAAATATTTAATTATACATAGAAAATATGCATAAACTAAGCAAATAAAGCATATTGTGGGCAATATTTGAGCATTTTAAGCTATTCTGCACTCATTCTATGTCATCTGATCACTATAATCTATATTTGAACACATTATATTGTCTAAAATATAATTCATAGCATATTTATTGTAAATTATTTAATTATACATAAACAAATATGCATAAAATGAGCAAATAAAGCATATTCTGAGCAATATTTGAGTAGTTTAAGCGATTCTGCATTTGTTATATGTCATTTGATTACAATAATCGATATGTAAAAATTTTATATTGTCTACAATATAATTTCTACAATATAATTCACAGCATATTTATTGTAAATGATTTATTTATACATAGAAAATATGCATAAAGTAAGCAAATAAAGCATATTCAGGTAAATATTTGAGCATTTTAAGCGATCCTACACTCATTCTAAATCATCTGATCACAATAATCCATATTTAAACACATTATATTGTCTAAAATATAATTCATAGCTTATTCATTATAAAATAATTAATTATACATAGAAAATATGCATAAATGAAGCAAATAAAGCATATTCTGTGAATTATTTGTGCATTTTAAGCGATTCTGCACTCATTCTAAGTTATCTTATCACTAAAATCTATATTTGAACACTTTATATTGTCTACAATATAATTCAGAGCATATTTATTGTAAATAATTTATTTATACATAGAATATATGCATAAAATGAGCAAATAAACCATATTCTGGTTAATATTTAAGCATTTTAAGCGATCCTATACTCATTCTAAATCATCTGATCACAATAATATATATTTAAACACTTTCTATTGTCTACTATAAATTTTAGAGCATATTTATTATAAAACATTTAATTATACATAGAAAATATGCATAAAATAAGCAAATAAAGCATATTCTGGGCAATATTTGAGCATTTTCTGCAATTATGCACTCATTCTAAGCCATCTGATCACTATAATATTTATTGGAACACTTTATCATGTCTACAATATAATTCAGAGCATATTTATTGTAATGTATTTATTTATGCATGGAAAATATGCATCAAATCAAATAAAGCATATCCTGGTTAATATTTGAGTACTTTAAGCGATTCTACACTCATTCTAAATCATCTGATAACAGAAATCTATATTTAAACACTTTATATCGTCGACAATAGAATTCAGAGTATATTTTTTAAAAAATATTTAATTATACATAGAAAATATGCATAAAATGAGCAAATAAAGCATATATTGGGCAATATTTGAGCATTTTAAGCGATTGTGCACTCATTCTAAGTCATCTGATCATTATAAGCTATATTCGAACACTTTATATTGTCTACAATATATTTTAGAGCATATTTATTGCAAATTATTTATTTATGCGTGGAAATATGCATAAAAGCAAATAAAGCATATTCTGGGTAATATTTGACCATTTTAATAGATTCTACACTCATTCTAAATCATCTGATCACAATAATCTATATTTAAACATTTTATATTGTCTACCATATAATTCAGAGCATATTTATTACAAAATATTGATTATACATTGAAAATATGCATAAAATGAGTAAACAAAGCATATTATGGGCAACATTTGAGCATTTTAAGCTATTTTGCACTCATTCTAAATCATGTGGACACTATAATCTTTATTTGAACACTTTATATTGTCTACAATATAATTCAGAGCATATTTATTGTAAATTATTTATTTATACATAGAAAATATACATTAAATGAGCAAATAAAGCATATTCTGGGCAATATTTATGAGCATTTTATGCTATTCTGCACTCATTCTAACTCATCTGATCACTATAATCTATACGTAAACACTTTATATTGTCTACAATATAATTCAGAACATATTTATTGTAAACTAGTTATTTATACATAGAGAATATGCGTACAATGAGCAAATAAAGCATATTCTGGTTAATATTTGAGCATTTTAAGCGATGCTACACTCATTCTAAATCATATAATCACAATAATATATATTTAAACACTTTCTATTGTCTACTATAAAATTTAGAGCATAATTATTATAAAATATTTAATTATACATAGAAAATATGCATAAAATGCGGAAATAAAGCATATTCTGGGCAATATTTGAGCATTTTTAGCGATTATGCACTCATTCTAAGTCATCTGATCACTATAATCTATATTGGAACACTTTATCATGTCTACAATATAATTCAGAGCATATTTATTGTAATTTATTTACTTATGCGTGGAAAATATGCATCAAAGATAATAAAGCATATTCTGGTTAATATTTGAGTATTTTAAGCGATTCTACACTCATTCTAAATCATCTGATCGAAATAATCTATAATTAAATACTTTATATTGTCTACAATAGAATTCAGAGCATATTTATTATAAAATATTTAATAATACATAGAAAATATGCATAAACTAAGCAAATATAGCATATTCTGGGCAATATTTGAGCATTTTAAGCGATTCTGCCTTCATTCTAAGTCATCTGATCACTATAATCTATATGTGAATATTTATATTGTCTACAATATAATTCATAACATATTTATTGTAAATTATTTAATTATAAATAAAAAATATGCATAAAATAAGAAAATAAGGATATTCTGAGCAATATTTGAGTAGTTTAAGCGATTCTGCACTCGTTATATGTCATCTGAATACAATAATCTATATTTCATCTATTTATGTTGTCTAGAATATAATTCAGAGCTTACTCATTGGAAAATATTTAGTTATACATATAAAACAGACATAATATAAGCAAATAAAGCTTATTCTGAGCAATATTTGAGCATTTTAGTCGATTCTGCACTCATTCTAAATCAAATGATCACGATAATCTATATTTAAACAATTTATATCGTCCACAATATAATTCAGAGCATATTTATTATAAAATATTTAATTATACATTGAAAATATTCATAAAATAAGCAAATAAAGCATATTTTGTGCAATATTTGAGCATTTTAAGCGATTCTGCACTCATTGTAAGTCATCTGATCATTATAATCTATATTCGAGCACTTTATATTGTTTACAATATAATTCAGAGCATATTTATTGTGAATTATTTATTTATGCGTGGAAAATATGCATAAAAGCAAACAAAGCATATTCTGGTTAATATTTGACCATTTTAAGCGATTCTACACTCATTCTAAATCATCTGATCACAATAATCTATATTTAAACACTTTATATTGTCTACAATATAATTCAGAGCATATTAAACAAACACATTTAATTATACACATAGAAAATATGCATAAAATGAGCAAATAAAGCATATTTTGGGCAATATTTGATCTTTTAAAGCGATTCTGTACTCATTCTTAGTCATCTGATCATTATAATCTATATTTGAACACTTTATATTGTCTACAATATATTTCAGAACATATTTATTGTAAATTATTTATTTATACATAGAAAATATGCATAAAATGAGCAAATAAAGTATATTCTGGGCAATATTTGAGCATTTTAATTGATTCTGCACTCATTCTAACTCATCTAATCGCTATAATCTATACTGGAGGGCCTATGGAGCTTCGCTCGATATTTCACATAGTAATAGAAATTAAATATGTTTTCATTTAATAAATGTTAATTGTAATTAGATTGTTATGTTTATAATTAATTTAAAGTATAATAACTGGTACGGTAGAAATAATAAATTATATTTCCATATGTTGAAATGTTTTATACTGACCATATAATTTTTGTGAAGAACTATTGAAACATAAAAATGAAGAACTATTGAAACGTAAAAAAATTAGAAACATACATTGGTGAAGTGATGGAAAAATATTAGAAACATAAAAATTAAATTCGAGCTAAAGTGAAGAACTATTGAAACGTACATTGGTGATACAATAAAACTTTAAAATATAAATATAAATTTCTACATAAAATATTAATCGTCAAACATGTCGGCGACAGGATCGTATTCACCATCAGGATAATAACCTCTGCCATCAATATGAAATTCAGCAAATATATACTGTCATCATGGATGAATGGAGGAATTGGGTACCTAAAAAAAATTGATGGGAAAGAATTGTGAAGATATATAAAATTGCAAAAAAACACAGTAGTAAAAAAAAACAAGATCTATATCATTATGAAAAAAATAACAATTAGTAGTCTGCTTAGGCATTTGAATTACTTTTCTTGACTTAAGTTTCTAAACTATCACAAATAAAAAATGTTATTCCATAATTTCTCATAGAAGCAACTAAGAGAGAGAGGTTGAAATAAATTATGTGATAAAAATGACACAGTATAATCAAAATGGATATTAATAATGCAACATAAATGGAACACAATTCTAAGCATGACATATTACAATACAATAAGTAACACGTAAAAAATTAACATACATCTGAAGGAACAAACCAGATTAAGTCTGAGCAGAAAAATCAAAGGTCTTGATGGAGTGTCGCACTAATACTAACTAAAACAGGGACCGACACCCACACATCTTTATTTATATTATCGATTATCGATGTCTTATTTTTTTACTAAATGAATTTTATATTTAATAAAAATTACACAAACATATTTCTCGAGATATGGAATATGATCGATTGTTATTTATGTTTTTTGAAATTTTAAAATAACTTATTTAAGGAAATTAAAAATTAAATTTTATTCAGTGTTCGAAACAAATATATAATTCCATAAATACCCTTACAATCGTTCATTCAAGCTTTTAGATTAAGGAAATGGAAAATCCGGAGAACAAATAAAGCGTGTGACTGAGGGTTACAGAAGGAAAAGCAGCCATTCTCTGCCCTCATTCGCGCCTTTATTCTTCTTTCATCGCGGCCCTGTACCTATTTCTATATTCCAATTAATCAAATTGAAAACCTATGCATCTCTCTCTGCCTCTATGGAGTCTCGAGCCACTTTTTTTTTTTTTTTTAAAAAAAAGCATTATTTTAACTAAACCTTTTTTTTTTCCTTGGAATTTTAGGTTGGCGGGGTGGTTCCAAAATTAATGCTAAAGGAAATGAAAATCTTTAGCAGCCTCGATGTAGAACTAATATGAGATGGACATCGAATTTTCTTCTAGAAGTTAATTTCGCTTGAAGCAAAGGTATTTTTTTTGGTATCCATATTTCTACAAATAATGTATAAGTTTCTAATATTTTAGGAAAAGTTAGATATGCATGTTTCAGACAACTAACGATTTTTTCTTTCTTTTTTGAGGGTCGGGTGGTAAACCACCACACCGGCAGAAACAATTTTTTGTTTCAATTATGTAATGCATATAATCTTGTAAATGTTAGAAAAAGTTGCTAATTGAAGGGCAAATTAAGTTGCCAAAGATGCCTGTTTGTTTCTTTTATCATGTTAAATGTCAGTCACCTCAGATGTGGGGCGAAGAAATGTTATTTAGCATAATTGCTTACATTCCTGAAGGGCAAATTAAGTTGCCAAAGATGCCTATTTGTTTCTTTTATCATGTTAAATGTCAATCACCTCAGATGTGGGGCGAAGAAATGCTATTTAGCATAATTGCTTATATTCCTGTTCCTCAAATTTATTTACATTTAACATTTTTTTTTTTAAAGAATACTGAGCAATCATATTGGATGAAGCTGCACTCTCATTGTCATGGATTTCTCACCTCCAAATGGCTCCTCAAATTGGCCATCTGCCCTTTTTGGTGCCTTTGAGATTTCTGCTTAATTGTTGAGTTTAAGTTAATTTACTTAGTCAAAGGTCATGCTTTCGTGTTATAGTTTATGATGTTGATCTGAAGTCAATTTGTACATTTCTTATAGTTCAATGAAGGTGTTTGACAACTGGACTGTTGTTGCACTGCCTCTAAAATATCATGTGAATTGCTAATTCTGACAGCTACGGCCTGTAGGAGTTGACTCTTAAGAAGGCCATTTAAAAGTCCCACAGATAATATTGATTATTTAATTACTGGTAACGCTTAATGTTTAGACCTTTTTTTTGACCTTTTGATGATTCTATGTTATTATGAAGATGTGTGGTGATTAAATTTTTACTGATTGTAGGTTTGCTACGTTTCTATTGTTTAAGTTTTAGTGAATACCTGGTAATTTCAATCAAATTTACTTGTATTTTATTTTATAGATATTTCAATTGAATTTTTACTAAACTATTTAGATTTCCTTTCCAGTGTCTAATGATCTCTTAGCCCTGCTCAATTATGTAGATAGTGATCTGCTAATTAGGACCTGCAAATGTTCCTATTCAGATATAAATTATCACATGTTGTATTGCTGAAGTGTGTTGATGGTTTTGATGCATAAATGGTTGGTGAAGCAGCGCGGATCCTCGGCAGTCAAAATAAAGGACTGCAGTCCTTTCTTTTTTTTTTTTTTGTAATATTTGAAAATTTTCAAAAAATCAATTGTTAAATCCAAACCGTTGATTTTGTTCAATTTTACGGGAGATGCGTTTTCATATAAGTTTTATAAAATTTGGAGTTGATTTAATACTTAATTAACTGCTCAACAAATGAACGGACCTGATTTGATTAATTCTAATATGTTCATCATTTGAGCACTTAATCAAATATCAAATCAACTCTAAATTTTATAAAACTTATATGAAAACGCATCGCCCGTAAAATTGAACAAAATTAACTATTTAGATTTAACAATTAAATTTTAAAATTTTAAAATACTAAAAAAAAAAAAAGGAAAGGACTGCTCAACAGTCCTTTTTTTGGACTGCTGAGAATCCTGGTCCGTTGGTGAAGTGTGTGGGATGCATCCTAATTCTTTACAGTAGTAGTGTTGTTCCCTAAGTTCTCGTTGAACTTTGAAGTGATTTGGTTTTTTGTTAGACAATGTTTTACTTGCTGATTGTGTGACAACATGCATTATGATATAATAGTGGTCTGTTTTGATGACAGTGTAAGTTGGTTGATTTTATTTCATTGGAATCCTTAGGTTGCGGAGAGGAATCCATTTTAATGTTAGTTGTGTTGTAGTACTGATGTCAACTTGGATGAGATATGTAAATCATTTTCTGTAAATTTCAAACTTCCTGAGTTTCTTCCTTTTTTTTTTCCTCTTTTTGTCAACCTGGTAGCAGATGTACAGACAGGAGGAAAAGATTTACATGAACATTCTACATCATAGATGTCAGAGACTTGCAATTATAGGAGTGCAAGTTAAAGGAAGAGTTTTTAGTGAGTTTTGAGGCCTTCAATATGTGTTTAATTGGTAAATTATATTTGGGGAAGAACTGGTGAACAGACTAAGAAAATTGGATATTATTCCTGCTATGGTGATCCTGATGACAAATCTTTTATTATTTTTGTTTTGAAGAATTGTTGGATCAGTTCCTTATGCTAATGAATACCAGACAGACCAATTTGAACTGATAGAAAGTGCTGAACATTTAGGCCGATGGTGCATATAAGCTTTGTGGCGGTATGAATTGATTGTATGGTAGCCTACGGGCTTTTTCGTTTCAAAAAAAAAAAAAAAAATTGATTGTATGGTTTATGCAGCTGTTATTTGATCATTATAAAACAAAATGTATCTATGCAGAGATTATAGAAACAACATATATTTCTATTTGATGCATTCGATACGTACAAGCTTCCGATATGTTCAGATACGTTACTGACACAGTCAATTAAAATGGAAAGAGTTAATATCAAGCACGTTTTAGACAAAGTTCAGATGCCATGTGATTCTTTAGGACAAATGAGGTTCTGAAATATACCTGACCAGATGCACAACATTCTGCTAGTTCTAATGGGCCAAAGATCCAGTACTTTTAGGCCTTTACAGTCTTTGATTCATCCAGGCCTTAAATTTTTCTGACCGCATTTAATTCTCCTTTCTTTCTTTCTTTCTTTCTTTCTTTTTTTTTTTAATTTTTTTTTTGAAAAATTGACGATTTAAATCTGTCAGTTAGACCGATTAAGGTACCTTCTGGATTCTTTTAAAGCCGGCCCATTCCATATAATTGCTCTTTCTTTTCTGTGGTCAAATATTACTGTCAGAGGTGAGGAAAATTTTTGCATGTTGATGTTATGCAGAAAATTTAACTGAATTTAGCATTCCTTATTTGTTTTATAATAACCTCAAAGACAGGACAAACTACAAACAGTTTTTTTTTTTTTTCTTTCTTCACGCTCATATTTCAAAATTTCTGATGAAGGATGCAATAAAATTAGATGAAGACACGTTAAAGTGAATGTACTGCCAGTCTTGTCAACATGCATAGTTCAGGTGTAACATTTTTCCTTACTTTTCTTTAAAATATATATTTTTTTAACTAATCCAGAAGAGATGTTGAAAAAAATATATACTTATGGTGGGTTTACCAAAATATTACGTTGGACTGGATTGGATCCTGCTGTCATCGAGAGAGGCATACCTCGATCAAAAGAATTCTCAAAATATACTTGTTTTTCTATAATTTTTGTTGAATTTTTTTATAAAAATATGTTTTCAATTAAAAAGAATTATAAAATTATGTATTAACTAAAAAAATTCCTCCGTTTTATGATATATCAATATGCTGGCTCCCCTGGTCTTCCAATAATCAAAATTGATTTGTACGGTTCCTATGGCTATTTTCACTGCAATAAAAATTAACAATTTGCTTGGCTTTACTTTGCAATTCTCACTTTCTCGAAGTCTTTTCCACTACTAGCGTTGTGAAAACAGTAAGTGCAAGAATTAATCCAAATTTTGTGGATAATCTAACGTTGCATATATTACGTAACTGGGAGAAATACCAATCATGCATCTCATTTTATCCGATAAAAACGAAATCAAACTTATGTATTTAAATTAATAATTTTTGATGTCTTAAGAGTAATATATGTGCATACTCGATATTTTATATTCTCTCTAATCAAAAAAGCATTTTGATAATCCATTTTCTAGTAAAAAAAAAATACCAACTTAATGACGCACTAATTCCAACAAATATTTTTGGTGACCAATTAATCATTCAAGTTCATAAAATGCATATTGAATATACGCGTGATATTTGATCGTAGTCAATAAGTAATTGGGTGACTAATATATTTTAGTTTTTGGTTTTTACAGCACTACATGTGCCATTGGATGGCAGATCTTTCTTCTCCAGCCTTTTTTACCAGGAAGAGAAATATCTAAAGGAGGTAAGTTCACCGGGTGGAGATCAGAACAACTGGAGCTACTACAAAGTGCTCTTCATTTCCTCGTCATGTGTGGGGAGAAGAGAAAAAACAAAAAAGAAGAAAACCTTTTGTGTGTTTTTTATCTTTTCTTTTTTGTTTTCTGATCAAGGACCGTAGGCAAAGTAAACTTTTTTCTGTGGCAATAGTACACACATCCCTGTCCAACTTCTGACAAAGATTACATGCAAAAAAGCCAACATAGAAATCCCACCAATTATCTCTTAACTAACAAATCCTCTTGATTCTCTAGCTAATTATTTCATAAAGTGATCCTTTCTCTTTTCCTTTCATTTCTACTTTCGTATAACCAAAACGAGAAGAAAACAAAAAACAAGTAAAACAGTAAAATAGTTCCCAGTACCATAAAACAGTAAAATAAGAGAAACTGCACAAACCTTCTCTATCCTTTCTCTCTCTAAAAACAAAGAGAAGCCACCCTCTGCTCTCGTACTACTCTGTGTACTCTTTTATCTCTCCATGTGAAACAAACCTCTCCACCTCTTCTTTCCTCACTTCCCATTCACGACTCTAAATAGAAAGAAAGAAGTAAGAAGCTGAAACAAAACAAATAATGAATCCCATTCACAATCCGAATCCGAACCAACTAGACCCATTTCTCCTTCCTCCTTCCATTCCCTACTTAGAAAACCCTAACCCAACTTTCACAAGCTTACCATTTGTAGACTACGTGGCATCACCACTGCCACCTCTTCTCCCCACATACAACCACTCAACTTATGGTGACGCAAGTCACAGCCTTGCCTTTCCATACCCTGTACCCGATAACCCGCTAGGTCTAGTTAAAAGAGAGGATGGTATCGGTTTCGGAATGGGTATCGGGTTGAACTTGGGTCAGAGAACCTACTTCAACACGACGAGAGGTCTTTTTGGGTTCGGGGCATATGGGTCGGGTCAGAACCTGAACCCACCACGATGTCAAGTCGACGGGTGTAAAACTGACCTATCTGGTGCAAAGCATTACCATAGGAGGCATAAGGTGTGCGAGTTTCATTCAAAGGCCCCGATGGTTTCAATAGGAGGTTTGCAACAAAGATTTTGTCAACAGTGCAGTAGGTATATATACTTGTACTTTTTTCTATTTATTGATATTTTTTTGAATTCGTCTTGTGTTAAGTTTGATATAGGAAGTAGAAACATTGTAGAATTAATATTAGTTTGTTGTTGTTTGACTTGTTTCTTTTCTAAATTTTAGGACTATATTTCTTAAAAATATTTCAGTTTTTTACAATTTCCTTTGCTTTTGTTTTTGGGTTCTTTTGATTTTAGAATGACCTTTTCCTTTTCTGCCTCTCAAAATTATGTAAACAAATTATAGATCCAACCTGCACATTTGTCTATTCTACTTTTGCGGTTTTCAGAAAATATCTGATTCTCTTTCTGGATTTGATATTGTATTGCTCTGTGATCCCATACTCCCAGTCATGTTTTGTTTCTACTACATCCTTTTTCTGGAAATGTCTTTGAGGAAGTTAAAGTATCTTTCTTTTAGATAGTTCATAATTAATTTTGTATTTGTTTCACTGATCTAAACGAAGTTTAATTTTTTGTTGGTTGGTTGGAATCAGATAACTTTAATTGGCTATTATTTCAAGCATGTGGAGAAAAGAACTTCAATGTTATTCCTGTTTGTCTATTGTTTCCCTCTGTACTGTTCTTGACTTGTATGATTTGAACAGTAAGGCTCAAGAGAAGAAAATGCAGCAGCAGCCTGTTAGATAGGACAAAATATCACACTTCTTTCATTTCATCAAATAAGAAAAGCACTCTCACATCTTTCACTTGTTCCCTGCATTTTGCTCTCTCTCTCTCTCTCTCCATCTGTCTGTTGGTATCTGACATGAGGCCTCAATGTCCAACTTGTGAAAGCCAAGAACTTAACTGGCCATTATACTTCGCTAGTTAATACCTCTCAACTATTTAACAGTTGGCTAGTGTACATCTCTTTCAATCATTCTATGATTCTATCCCTCACCCGACAAATTTAGATATATTTTCTCAGTATTTGTAGATGTCTTTTGGGCAGAAAAAGAAGTTTGACGAATTAATTTTAGTACATTGTACCTTTTCCCCCCAATTTGTGTGTATTTTTTTTGTTTGAGCAAAATGATATTGCGTATCAGTGTATATAATTTTGTGTGCATTACAGCATTTGACCTTTGTAAACGCATGATTACAATAAAACCCAAGAAGATTTATTCTTAAATTCTGAATAAATCTAAGGCGACTCGAATACTTTTTCCATTCATATAATTTGCTTAATTTCTTTCATGCTCATGCATATCAGGCATGAGCATAAAATGTGAAACGAAATAAAAATATGATTAGCGTATTGAAGGCGAAATATACGCATATCAGGCATACATTACAATCCAAATTGGAGGGAGTTGGGGTTGGGGGGGGGGGGGGGGGTAGGCTTATTAGAGGCCAAAATCTGTAAAGGGATTTGAAATAATACTTATAGAAAGGAGCGTTACCTACATTCTGCTCGTGCAATTTCTAACATCATCAACATATAAATATGAATTTGGTCGACAAATATAGTTTGTTTTTACCTTTGTTTCTACTTACCAAAAAAAAAAAGGTAAAATTAGTCTAGGTACTCATTATTAGTCATTACAATAGACGTTGCCTATTGAAACACATGCAAAATGAGTAGCCTCATCTTTGGCTTGTAATTTGCAAGTCAGGGATTAGTTGGATGTTGAACAAGAAGTCTCATCTGTTGATTGAGATAGTAATTGACTTGACTTGAGTTTTGAAGCTGCTTAATTATGTTCCAGGTGCAAGTCTCTAACCCATTGAAAAGACAAACATCCAATTATTTCTATATATTATACAATTTTGTTTTAGTATATCATTATTTTTTCTGTAAATATCGATCTTAATTTCCTGTTAGTCTTCCTAATATCGAATTTTCATTGCAACATATATATCTATCATTATTTTTGGGACTATAAATGATTTTTTGGGTCTTTACTTTCTTGATGTTAATTTAAGGTGTGACTGATTAGGTTTGGCACATGCATGACAGGTTCCATGTGGTGGCAGAGTTTGATGAGGCCAAAAGGAGTTGCAGAAAGCGCCTGGCTGATCACAACCGCAGGAGGAGAAAACCACAATTCCCATCAAATAAAGACCCAATTCAGGCTTCTCATAAAATCAAGTCTTCTACTAGTACCTCCTCTGCCCCTACTAAACCAACCAATGACACCAGTTGTAAGCCTGATCTTATCTTTCTACAATTTATTTACTTGCTTATGTAATTATGTATAGCTCTTAGTCATTGTAAACCCTAATTCTTCAATTAGTAAAACTTTACTTTTTTTTTAGTTTCTTATCCTTGCTTCATTTTGCAAAAACATTTATTTAAGCATAAATCTCATGTAGGAGTAAAATGTGGTATTGCATATAAAATTTATATAATTGTAGGAGTCATGGATAAACCTGGTATGTTGACATCTTACCAATATACACTAGTATTAAATCAGCATATCTGCTAGGTGCTAGCTATAGCTTCATAATTATTACGTTACAAGATCTGTTCTAATGTGTCAATTTAGCTATAATACCTAATACAAAATGGGTACTCCATATGCAAGTTTTGTTTATATTATTTTTTATTTTTGTCACCTAATAAATCATTATTTAAACATGAGCAGCAATCACAAACAATTCTACAACAAGCATGTCAAGCACAAGTTGCAACTTGGAGGGTTCCCATGGAAAAGTCCAAAACAACTTGAAAAACTATGAAAAACTCAATGGCACCACTGCACTGTCTCTTGGAGAGGTGGCAAAATTAGACTCAGACTTCTCAAATCAAAGCCTTAACATCTACCACGAACAAAATCAACGTTCTCTCCCCTTTGCCACACTAACTGAAGAAAAACAATCTTTCTATCACCACCATAACGCCTTTGCCTCAGGTTCAAGTTCAAACAAAGTACAGACGTTGTTTGAACTTTGAAGTAGACTTCATGTAGTGAGAGAGAGAGAGAAAGAGAGAGAGGTGCAGAGTTTGATATGATAGAAGAAGACTGGCTATAAACAGGGATTCTATCAGCCTTTCTTTTCTGCCTCTCTCTTACCTTCTTGCCCTTTTAGTGGGAATCATGTTTTCTTTTATTGTTTTTGCATTTTACTTTTGTTTTAAATGGTTTCTTTTTTCAGAGAGCCAGTCATCCAGCCATGTTACAAGTGATATTATTTCAGCTGCTTTTATGCCTCTTGATGGCCTTTCTCCTTTCTAGCTAGGTCCCCTCATAGATCTGTCAGAAAAAAGATTTACATCAGGAGAACGCTAACTTGAATGCATGACATATGGAAATTAATGATAAGAAAGACGCACGAGAAGAATTGCATACAAGAAATGGTACTAATATAGTTTTTATGATTTGAAGTTGAGCAATCGGAGCCAACAATCGTTGTAATTAAAAGAGAATAAATATTCAAACTCTAAATATGAAACTATTTTTTATTAAAAAAAATACGAAACTCACGAAGTCATTTATTTTCAAAATTAAGAATTATCATCAGGTGTATCCAATAAGCTAAAAGATGTCTCAAACTGATATTAATTTAGAGTATCTGCATTATTTAACTACAGTTTTTTTTTTTTTTTTTTGCCACCAATGGACATAATTCAAAATATTGAAAAATGTCAAATTTGTCATTCTATGATGTGTAATTAATATCATAGTCATTGGCTTGTTTGCTCAAGTAGATTTAAGAAAAATGACAAGATTTTAAATACATGTTGGATTCAAGTACGTGCCTAGACTCAACGGAGTAATACAAATGACAACAAGCTGTATCATGTTTCGCAAATACTATGATCGATGGGGATCGGAGAATAAGACTTGATGGCCTGCCTTGCCTTCTATCTGATCATGATCAACAATAAAAGATTTACCATAACTACCATCAACTATGAAAACCAGAAAAATCTTATGAGAAAATTGAACGTCCATTTATTTAAAAATCTCTTTTCTATGCGTATATAGACTAGTAATGCGGTTTAATAATCATTTTACTTTATTATCTTGACGTCTTATACTTCAGAAACCAATATGTTTATCCGCTGAAAAATTTGAATATTGATAAGACTGCATTAATTAATCTTATATCTAACAACTTATATATAACTTTTCTTTTTCATATACATAGAAAAAATTAAGCTGCTTTGTATCTTAAAATGACCTTGTTTGGATGGTTGGGAATAAGGAAGGAAGAACTATATATTATGGGAAGAAAAATTAGGAAGAGTATTTTTCCAAGAAGAGTGAGAAGAGTATTATTTCAGGAAGAAGAAATGTTGTTTGGATGATGAATTAAGAAAAAAAATGAAAGAGAAGAATTAAAATTAGAAAGAGTGTTATTCCGAGAAGAGTGAAAAAAAAGTGTTATTCGGGAAAGAAGAAATATTGTTTGGATGGATTCTTATTCCGGAAATAAGCACATTCTAGTAAGAGGCCTATATTCTTACCCATCCAAATAAGAAGAGCACTGTGGTTTGCATGCCAGGTAAAATGTATCCACACAATTTGCATGCATTTGGCCATATTTTTCAAGCTGTGTAGATTAATTAAAAGTTGTACAAAGGGAGGAGGATATATAGATATAGTTCATTTTCTTGCAACATCAGTCAAATGATATTTCACTAAATAATATTAATCAATTAATGTGGTAAACAAAATATAAATCAATTAAGTTTGTAGTGAGTTCGAATGCATGTTAGATTTATAGGAACATTTCTCCTCGCCCATAGCGCAACCACGTTTACATAAATTATCTCATTGTGGAACTCATTCTAAAACAACATTGTTTTTTTCTTTGGCAAAATACTGCGTATATTGATCAATTTAATTCATCTGATGGTCTCTTATCTCTCTTTATTTTTTCTATTTTGTAAACTATCAGGCATAAGTATCAGTCACAAATTCCGTGTAAAAATGCAAAATCTTTCCAGAAAATAATCTTGTACCTTCTTTAACTGTCATGTTATGTCAAAAACTATTAAAATAATACATAAACATTAAAAGCAAAGTAAAATTCTGTTCTGGATAGAAAAAATAATTTGGCTACTGGAGAAAATTATTACAGAAGGCTAAAATTGTCCATGTGATTGAAAATTGTGAATGTTGTGTGAGCTGCACAAACTTTTTTGGTGAATATGAGTACTGATCATTGGAAAACTAATATTCCAAGGAAATTACCATGAAAAAGATCTAGCACAAAATGCTAAAGCCAATGCCTATTTGGAGTAAATAGTAAATGGAGAAAGACCTCACACTTGGAGAAATCAATGTACTTATCATCACCATTTCCAAAGTGAGAAATATTAAAAGCATTGTGAGAAAGAGGGAAGGAGGAGGAAATAACATGATAGAGGTGTTGTTGGTGCTATAATAAAAGCTCTGTGAGAAAGTAGCAATCAATGAGAAAAGGGAAGTGTTGAGATCTAGTCAGGGGATCGAGAGAGAGAAAGAGAGAGGTACTAAGCCAACTGTTGAACAAAGAGAGAAACTAGAGGAATGGCCAGTTTAATTCCTTGGTTTTCACTGCTTAGGCATTTGTTTGCCCCTGTCAGACATAAAGCAGCGGATGCAGTGTTCATTCTCTCTCTTGAGCCTCAAGTTTTAGTGAGAGATTCAAAGAGGGAAGAAACAGTAAAAACAAGGATTTTTGTCTCTCATTTTGAATGCAAAACGTAAAAACATGTTTGGTCCAGAAAAGTGGCAAAATATGCATGTACCTATCTGATCTTGTATGGTCACAATTTAGTGGCCACTGGACCAAAATGTGACAACACAGGACATCCACACTGACGTGACCGCATACAACCAAAGGAAGGTATAGTTTTCTGATTTCTAATAATGCACATATTTCTCCATATTTTTATGATTATACACTAGGAAATAGACAGAAAAAGAGAAACCCAGAAAAGATATAACATCTTGTTTTATATTTATTTACTTTTTGCAAGTACATTTTTGTCATTGTCCAGTTCTATTTTTGTTGTTCGGATAGTGTAATTTTCTTATTTTTCAAAAGGAGTATCTCAAAAAATTGAAAAATCTATTAAATCGACACATATATCCGGTCACTGTTGTGGGATAAATGGAGCGACTTGATATGCGATTAGGAGCTGTCAAATCAAATTTCATTCGCCAGCAGTCGGCATCCTATAATTATTTCATGTGCAGCTTTTGCTTTAACCATCTGACTTGAATTTTTTTTTTTAAAAAAGAAAACAAGGCTGATGTGAGTTGATCTGAAACCATTGACTTTGATTGGCCGTCTCAAAACCGTGCCATAGTTAGGGCTGGGTGGACCAGGATCCTCTGGACGTTTTTTTGAAACGTCCAGTGGACGTTTTGGATCGGAGCCGTCCGATTTAAATCAGACGGTTCATTTTTTTCGGGCCAATATTTTTTTCGGGTATGGTGGAATGCACGGGGCTCCCTTATAGCCGTTGAGATTAAATCAGACGGTCCAGATCCCCAGCCGTCCACCAAACGTCCAGAGGATGGATGTCCAGAGGATTTGATTCCAGGGCTGGGTAACGTGGATAACGGAAGCGGAATGGGCCGTTCCGTTTTCCGTTCCGTTTCAATAAACGGTATGACCGAAATGATTCGTATTCGTTCCGTTTCAACGAAATTCCGCGGAACGGCTATATTTACACTGTATTTCACACAAATGAATCACGAAATGCATTCCGTTTACCGTTCCGTTTGCGAAACGGAATGAAATTTCATTCCATAATATGTTCCGTATGGACGGAACAGAACGGTTTCGCGTATAAACGGTATACCGCGCCCACCCCCTAGCCATAGTTGTGCCATTAATTCTCTAATAATTTTTTTTTTTGGAGATGAATTACTCTTACCTTATAACGGTTGGTGCATGCACAAATTACTGTAATAATAATTGTTGTGCGAGCACACATCAAAAGACAAACCTAGCTAGTTTTCTATAATAAAAATAAAAAGAGAACGCACACAAGGACCACTAATGATTGCAAAGGAAGTTCGCAAATTAATAGAAAGCAATACTCAAACTGATCCCACTCCAATATATTTCTAGAGAAGTTACCATATCTTCAGTGCATTAAATAAAAATCATTAAAAAGATTATACAAACTTTGAAAAAATTAATATCAGGTGAATAATTGCGAACTTAGAGGTTTTAAAACTACAAAAAAAAGTCATAAAAATAGTTCGAGGGATTCTATAGCCAAACGACGGGCTACGTACACAAGCCGTTTTCTTATAAGGAGATACCTATTTTTGATGTATAAAATTCTTATAGATTTGATAATTGACGTTACATGACCTAATTGTCATATTTTTGGCCTGGCTGAAAATTGTCAAAATTTAAAAGAGATGCGTACGTACTTAAAGTACTCTACCGTTAACGTTGGTACGTGATAACTGATAACTATTTCTTCAGATTATATGTACTGTTTATTAATGATCTCTCGTTCTAAGATAGTGACAACAATATTGTCTTAATGCTAGGTTCGAAGTACATTAGTGCACAAAGTAACTTTTAGCTAACTATGATAAATCTTAATTTATTTTCGGTAATAACCATTGTGATGTTTTTAATTGGAACTTTCACTTTTATTTGAGTAATTGAGTGTGATATGTTCAAAGCTTCACGCTTTTTTTTTTTATTTTTTATTACAACCTCAACATATTCTCTTATTATTCTACCTCCATATATAAAGGTATAATTAACTAAATGCATATTTTATTACTAAAACACCATCTAGATCAGTATATCAAGGGATTGTGTTTGACCTATGAACATGGTAATTAATATACTCGAAGTGATCCACTTTACCAGACAATAAATCAACCATAATGTTTAATGATAAAAAAATGATACATAAATTAGTAAACATAATACAAGAAAATATCTAATAAAATAATAAAATAATTTGACAGATAAAAATATCTTTTGAAGAAAAACTCAACCCAGGAAGAAGAAAATAATGTATAGTTTACATTTTGAAGTTCAGAGAAGATATAGTTGAAAGGAATTTTTACATGCAGAAAGAACGAAACATACCATAAAAGCGTATATGAAGGGCCATCATGCAATTTGATATCAAATTAATCCGACAAATACGTTAAGTTGTAGTCTAAATTCAAGCCTGGAATTGTTTAAAATTTAATTTGTACCTCGTCAATAAATTTTGATTTCGCAGTATTAAGGTCAGTAACTTTTGATTGAGATTAGAGTACTAATTACCTTTTACGACCAAGTCCGTTGACGCTGGAAATTTGCAAAGAAACAGACAAAATCGGTTAAAAAATCGGTCACAATCAGACGGGAAACTCATAATTATGATCAAAGAAGCATTTGTCCTTGTACAAAATCAACTAAAAATCAAAAATGGAAAAAGAGACCAATGGAAAAAAATTTCTAAAAAACGAGCCCAATGCTTTAATTGCATATTGTTGCCTGTGTTGTTTGCCTCTAGCCTCTAGGAAATAGACAGAAAGTGACAGAGAGATGTTCTGTCAATGAAAAGACAAAAATGTATTTGAATATAAAAATAATTTAATATATTGGAAGGAGATGTCAATTGGCCATTTGGGAAGAAAATTGTGGGCTATAATGTGGGAATAAAGCGGTAGGTTAACTAAGTAAAGGGGATAATTCTCTAGCTACTCCAATCTTGGCTTTTTGCATGTAATCCATGTCAGAGAAAAGCTGATTGAAAAGTTGACAGCGATTGCTGTACGACGTTTCACGCAGGGGAGAAAGAGAGTTAATTAATTTATTATTTTATACAACGAGGTTTTCATTCATAACGAAGTGTTTGCATGTTTCGTGTTTGGTGTCCCCATTTATTTTCGGAATAGAGTACAAACAAAATATTTTTCTTGGAGATGAAGTTTTTTTTCCTCTACAGTAAATCAAAAATAATTTTTCATGAACCTAGTTACTAGTATGATGATTTTTTTAAATTTTATTTTATCTCATTTTATTTATTATTTATTTTTATAAACGAACCCTAAATTTGCTAAGGTTTCGTTGGATTTTCATTTCAAATCTTATTAGAGTATAAGAAACTCCTAAAGTACTGTAGCATTGCTATAAATTGTTAACGATATCTAATGTAAATCATAGCATTTCTTACTATTCCTTCAATATTATATGGGTTGCTAAAAAATATATATATAGAACTGCCAGGAATTAAAAAACTGATGGTTTAGTACTTATAAGCGGAAGTTTTTCTTTTGTTTTTTTTTAAAAAAAATACTATTTATAACTGGAGTTGTGCTCCTAATCTGGAGAAGGCGGAATTGTTGTAGATGCATGGGTTAATCAGAAATTCAGAATCTCAGAGTACATGGGTATGCTCCAAAAACCAAAAATTCGGATGGGAGGGTATGAAAAGTAATGTGAAGTTGAACCCTTAACTTGCTCCTCCAGATTTTAATAGAAATAGAAGTAATGGAAATATTTCACTCTATTTTCATTGGTTTTTGTCCTCCCAAATTTGATGTAAGAGTTTCCACTACTCTCTCAATCTTTTCTTTCCATTGTTCCATTTCTTTAATACAAAAGTCTGGAGCACAGCTTAAGACGTCTGACTACACGAGTACACGGAGGTGGAGTTAGGATAGGAATTACTATAAAATACAAAGTCTCTTTTTACAACAAGGACACAAAGGAAACGCTTTTGAACTTAATTGCAAGGTAAACTAGATGAATAAAATTATTATAATCTCTTAGATAAATGCATCATTTAGAAATGTAGATAAAAAAGAAATGCAATTATCAATATTTGCATAGACAACATACATATATAATTTGTTTTCCTACAAAAAAAAAAATACCATTTTTTTTATAAAAAAGATACATGCATATTTCGTGCTTATGAAATTTTATTCTCCTTCTCTTATTCTGACAAATTCAAATTTTTCATGTGAAATTAGTGTTTAGCTGATCATTACTTATTAAATAAAAATGGTCAACTTCGCATTGATGCAAAATGTTTATTTTACCTCACTGCAATATATCACAATTTGATACGAAATAAAGTTTTCGTTACTGAATTTTAAATTATCTGTTTTAGCCACCAAACCACGATATTTATTCAAATTTCCCATTCAAACTGGTAACCTTTTCATCCAAATTCGAACTTGCGTTACCATTGTGGATATAAAAATTGAAACAGTAACCAAAGTTAAATACTAAATTCGGTGACTAAAAACGGATTTCACGATAAATTTAGTAAATTTACAAATTAACCCCATAAATTTATTGCTAGTATGGTACATATTTTTGACAAGTCTTGTTTTAATTGTGGAAACGTTTGCAATGTGCAACTTTTGTTGTTGGCTTACCAACAAGTCTTCGAAAGAGTGGATAAAAATAAGACAAAAACTGAAGTACAAAAAGACATCAATGGAACACGTTATCTGTGCTAGTTTGTTTAAATAGGCCTGATCTGGGATCTACGTAATTTTTTTGTTGGGAACCATGGTTTTCTTGGGTTGGTCTCGTCGCTTGCAGAAAATAAATGCAAAAACGCGTATTGTAACCTGGACAATTCTTTCCGGCCCAATAGATTTTTCTTGTATTAGTCTGATTGCATCCGAAACGGTATGAAATAAAAGGCATACAATCTTTGATGTAATATTTTTATTTTCCTAACTTGTTAGTGGTAATACATGCTTGCTTTGACATTTATAAAAGCCCTCATAAATTCAATAGTTATTTCAAGTCGAAACAGCAGCCGATCCGTGATATTCGTTCAAGGTTCATAAATTAGTAGAACTAGTCTTTCTACATCACCTAGACTCCTAGAGCATCTTTCACCGCACGAGAGGAATGAGCAAGTATTCGGCATAAAATAACTGAAAAGCAGACACATAAAAAAATTGAAAGTCAATATTTTTATGTCAAAAGTTTAAAACTACACTGATTGGACTGGTATATGCTAACAAGGGTGCACATAAGGAGGAAAAAAATTCCTTATTTTCCACGGCAAAATAAATCATGGATCACCATTTTGTTGGTTTCATATGTCCCTAGGCTCCTAGCAGTACATATTGACATAAGAAGGGTCAATAATTTGTACTTAGTTCTCACTTGAATCAGGCAGGGTTTGCTGTGGTGCAAGCCCATTGGCATGCAAACCTAGGGCATGTCGACTGGGTGAGAGTGAGGCTTTCCTTATTGGTACCAGAATGAACAAAACATAGGAATTTCACATATTCACCAACAAAAAAAATTGAATCTCACAATGGTTCCTGTGACCATTTATACCAGCAAAAGGTACCCAAACTGTTCTCATTACTAAATTCTTCATCTTGTTCATCAATGAAACTATCTGATACTCTTTAAGAAATTGGGAATTGAGAGTGGTCAGGTGAAAGAAAATTTGATAATGGCCTCGTAGGTCATAATGTAAATCACACTAAAATAGCATATGAAAGAGGGAGAAAAACCTTCCAAATGAACATGTAGAAAGACGTAATGGCAGATTTGCTGGCTAGGTCAAGACATTTTGCACGGTTCCACAAGATTGAAGCCAGAACAGCATGCCCAAGGATCTGTAGAAACAGAAAAATAAAAATAATAAAATAATTTAACAAAATGTTAAATAGAGATGTAATCATAAAAATTACAAATTAAAGAGAGCCACTCAATTTGATACGTTAGTTTATTGTTGAATAAATGGTACAGAAAATTTAGTATAATTTGGGACATTTTAATAACTTACCAAAAGTATATACATCAATACAGAAAGAATATCTTGCTGATTTTGGACTTAATTTGGAGAGCTTTCTTAGCTATTTTAAGCTCAGGGAAATGATCATTTAACATTGTACTTTCAGCAAACTGTTCTTGCTATTGAACTCCACAATTACAAATTTACAAGGATAATTTATGACTAGGAACAATTCCCTAAACCATACCAGTTATGGCACTTAACAGGGTCATGTTATATTAAGAAGTAATAGATAAAGTGCGCTTTACAGTTACAAATTTGCTCCAAAGACTCGAGGAAGTGGCACCCATGACCATAGCAACTGTATAAGCTATTTCCAGTAGATACACACAAATCCAAAACACCTGTTTAAATGAAGCAAGATATTAAAGATTATACAGAAACAGCAGAGCTACATAAATTCAAGTTAAATTCAGAGAGACTTGACCAACCCGTTTCTGGCCAAGACGGACACTAAATGAGCGGATGCCAAATATGCGATCTCCTTCGATATCAGGTATATCCTAAAAAATAAAGCAAAATTCCCTCAACAAATTCTCACTAAATTTTAGTTATTACTCACTAAAATATTGTCCTGAAATGAAGTTGATTCAGAAATTTGATAAATGTTTCTACCTTGAACAAGGCTATAACAACAGAGAAGAAGGTCATAAATGCAGTAGCAAAAATCAACGGCCTTGAAAAACTCGCTGGGCGTCTAAATACAAATGTCTAACAATAATACGAAATATTGTTAGTGGCTCATCTGTCCAATGTTAAGATGATGATGTAAATTTTGAGGTCAAACATATTGTAATTATTCTCTTTTCAACGTGCTAATCCAGTAATATACAAAAGATATAGCTGGTGGTACAGGGTATGGTACTCTTACAGACTGAATGTAAGAAAAAGGAACATATTCTGTTTGTTTCACAGAAGACAAAGTAAAAGAAGAAAGAAAGAATCATTTTAAATTGATGTCCTATATTTAATTTTGTAATAGATTTGTTGAAATATTGACCTTTTATTAATGTATGTAAATTTGCTGTCATTCTGATGTATATGAGGCTATCAGCATAAGAAGGGTAACAGTTATACCTGAATGTGAAGAAAGAAGGCTAGTTGAACTATAACAGCACGGACAGCCAAGATGCATAGTGCCGCTACAACTGCAAATCTCTTCCATCTTAAGAAAGGCATCTAAAAAAGCATCACCAAAAATAAATAGGCAGTTAGGCACAAATCACGCTAACTCATGTTACATTGACTACATTATTTTCAGATGGAGTTAATGTGATAAACAGCAGACTTCTTTTAGAAGACAAAAAATACATATTACAAATTAGCCCCTTGGATTATGCATATAATGCTAAAAACACCTACACTATAACAAGCAAGTTTTCATATGTTTGTTACATAAAATCTTTTAACACCTTCGAACTGGTCTTTTCAACTGGTCTTTTCAAAGTACATATTTGCAGGTATCATAGGTAGAAATGTAAAGGTTAAAAAAATGAAAAAAAAAAATAGCAACACTTGTAAGCTAATTATTATTATCTCTCTTAAAGAAAAAGGAGGGAATAGGGGGAAGGGGGAGTGTACATTTATGGAGTAAGCGGTACCAAGAATAAAGCTGATGAAGAGAGCCCAGAACAATGGCCATGAACCAACTAACCAACCTACTCCAAAGCTCTAAAATTGAACCAAAAAGAGACACGTTAACAACTTAGTAATACTAAGGGAAAAAAAAAATCAAGTAAACAACATTTTAAATAGACATAAAGAATTACCAAAATTGCAAAAGCAGAAATGATGGCAACACCAGTTGAGAGAGAGTATTCCCCAGATGCCATTGGCAAGCTCGGTTTATTAACCTGTTAGGAAGATAATAAAGTCAAGTAACTTCCCACAATATGACCACAATAAACTTAACTAATAACATATGGTTCGTACAAAGAGAAAAGCTAATAACACCATAAACATCTCTTTAAATAAAAGAGTTACCTTGTCAATTTCAATGTCATAAACTTGATTTAAACCAACAATATAAACATTCATGAAAAGTGCCGCCACAAGAGCCTGCAAGTGAACATCTAAGTCATTATTTATTATTTTTCATGGACAATATCTTATTCAATTATTTAGAAAAAAAATGAAAGTACCTCTAAAACACCAGTGAAAAACAAGGGCGATATATCTGACAAGCTTTCAACTGCCAATAGAGAAACTGATACTATGCTCAAAGCCTGTTCATATACACATTTGTTTTAACATCTATTAATATTTGGTCACATCTTTAGATACATAAAGTAAGAAATGATAAATTTAGAGGTTACCATAAAGGGAATTTATTTCAGATTTTAGAGAGAGTTGTGGTCAAAATAGTTTTTGATTAAGGCTTATATGCACAACTTACTAGGTTTCAATGTGGTTAAACTGGGATATAAATGCATGCTGATATTATATAAGCAGTTAAGTGCTTAAATTTGCAATTTTTTGTGCCCAGCTATTTTGAAACCAATCAACTTTTAAAATTTGAAAATGCACCTGACATTTCCAATGAAAAAAGATACAGATTTATTTATATTCTTTGAACCAAATCTTGAAAACCAAAGTTGATGCATAACTTAATTGCTCTTGAAAACTCGATCTTGATGCCACTTAAACAGATTTCTAGTCAGTAACTACAGATTTGGAGCCCAAACTAGGAGGCCGTAAGAGTTCAAATGATACACCTCCTCATTATTACAATCGAAGGTTACGTGCCTATAAACTAGGAGGCCAATACAAAATTCTTGTTTGATATCATCTTAAATTTTTTAACAGGTAAAATATGAATCACTAGTAGTAGAGCAAAATCAGTACATTTCAAGGAATGTTTTTTTTTTTTTTTCTTCCTGTTAAGATTGACTGGTATTTGCACATAACTTCAAAAAGTTTCGAAGTGACAATTGCAAATCTGATCAGTAATGGGTGTTTTCTGCATGTATTAGAATGCCTGATATTTTGAAACATAAAAATATAAGAAGTTGCAAAGGTTAAACAAATTAACTGTTCCAATGACGGTGTGGGGCCGGGAGAATCTGTAAAAAGCACTTAACGGAGACAAAATAGGCCTCAAAGCACTAGATGAGTCCACTGAATCCGGTTCTGATCCAGCTGCACTTGCAGAAACCAATCCTGAGGTTTGGTTTCTCGGCTTAAGATCAAATGTACCATCAAGAAAGCAATTTCTGGAGAGGGGCAATTTAGGCCGTTTGGTCAGCTGCAAAGAATGGTTCTGAAGTTTAGATTTTTCCTCAATTGAACAGTAAATCGGTGAGCCAAGACCTGTAACAAAAGAATGGTTTATATATTAAAAAGTAGGAAGAAAGAATACAAAAGATTTAATGATCAACATTTCTTCACTTTGACACCAGACTCTAATTTGTATTTGCAAGTTTTCTTTCTAGTCGAAGAGGACAATAAGAAAAGTAGACTTTTTCCATGACAATCAAGACAGTTTTGAAATCATGCAAATTAATATGTATGGATCATTTCATTGAATAAAGACAGTTTTGATATCATGCAAATTAATGTATGTATGATCTGACCTTCTCAGTCACATAAAACCAGCGAACGATTTCAGAGTTTGATGTGCTCAATCAGCTATCTATTGAATTTTTATAAAGATGTAATTCTTACACCGAGGTGCTGCAATTTTAACCAGAGATCGTTTCCATGAACCAACATGAGAACCTACGAGTTGGGTTTGGTCACTCTACACCCTACCGGCTACCTATTAGTCCATTACATCCAAATGTATTGATTGAATTCTATCAAAAATATCTACAAATTGCTAGAAATATAATCAGTTTGGTGTTCTAAGCATATTCCATTGCATATTTCTCCTTAATATAATCTAAAATAATTGAAAATTTACATGTGCTCTAACTTGCTGAGGAAATAAAAGTAATTTGATAAACCCATTCGAACCCAATGCATGCTGGCTAGGTCGTCTTCCATACTCAACTAAAGCCACCCTGATTAACTAAAGTGTGAAATAGATTCACTGAGAGAGAGGGAGTGAAAGAGAGACTCTTTTCTCATGACCTCGGCGCACAAACACACTCAAACCCAAAACACAAACAAAGAAATGGGAAATAGCCAAATAGGACATGATAGATAGAGGAGAAGCAAACCTCGGTGTGAGATAGAGGCTGGGAGAGGCCGAAAGGCGATAAGTGGAGACCTGGATAGACTGAGCAACTCCATTTTGCTTTAATCAATTAGCTCTCACACTCAGTGGCCCCGTTTGTACTAGAAAGAAACCATTAATGGAGGCAGGAGAGGAGAGGAGAAGAGTGACAGAAAAGGACTGAGGAGTGGGAAAGAGACGACAGAGCATGAATTTAGAAATTGGGAATTGGCCATGATGTGTTATTTAAATATTAAAAAAAGCCATTTATTCGATTATTATTCTATTCCCGTCGTATTCCGTTTTATGTACGAATAAAGATATTTTTTTGGTCAGTTTATACTTTATACGTATGAATAGAATAAGGTCGGGCTAAATAATTTTGAATTTCATAAGAGCTATTTCATTATTATATAAATATTATCTTATAAAGTAATTACTAAAGTTTGTATTACATATGATAAATTTTTTAATAATTTATTCAATTATACAATGTTGAAAATTATAAAGAAAATTGATTTAGTGGACATCTCATGCATATCTGTTTAATTAATACATTATGAAATAATAAAGTCCAACAAATATGTATCTTTTTTAATAATATTATGTGCGCTCATGTATTTCAAATTGTTATTTATTAAAGATAGTATGTGAATTACTGAATTATCATTTTTAACCTTAGCAAGAAATTCTAGTGCAGCTGTATGAATAATCTGCTAAGTGGATTTTTTTTTTCCAGCCGTGCCTAATTAATACATGATTGTTTTCTAATTTAAACAGTATTTTCGATATGCATCCGGCTAATCATCGCGTTGTTACAAAAGCCACATGGACTACTGTAGACGGACTCAGACTCGAGAGAATATTTTGTAACTTATAAATCGCAATTTTTATTTTAAATAAAGAGAATAATCAAATATATGAGTCTGATCCTTGACCCTTATAAATCGATATACACTATACAGTAATTTTTTCAATTTTATAACTTACCACGTCTCTCCCCTTGCCCTTCTAACTAAGTAGATGCAGTATAATAGTATTTTTTTAATTCTTTAACTAAATGCAATCAACTAAAATAATATAAAATTAGAGTGTAAGAAAAAAAAATCAAGTTTAGTCTAACAAAAAAAAACATAATAAATTAATTTATCGAAAATAACTACTGAAATTAATGAATCTTTTTTAAGTGTAAACAATTCATCAAATATATTTTCTAGCAGCATGTATCTAAGAATATGCATAATCTAATCTAAATAATGTGGTTTAATCTAAGACCGATAGTTTAATTGTAAATTGAAATAAAATGTTGAATTGCATTTGATTAGTAAGAGGATAATTTAGTCCATTAATGTTGTACGGAGAAAATCGGATGCTGTCCGAAGCAGCCTCTACTTTGACAGCTTTTCCTTGAACACGGCGTAAGAAAAAAACATTCTTATAATGAGCCGGATATAATCTTACCCTGGTGTCGGAATTTAATCGAAAAAACACAACTAATTGGCGATTACTCGAGCGATAAATAGTTTCAATAACTAGTTGGTACTTTAAAAATTTAAATGAAAGAAAATTTTCTTCATGGATACAAATTCTGAACCTTACTTCAATTCTAATAATTCATTTTAAAAAAAGATTCATTATAAATTATAAACGATTGAGAGTGCTGGGGGAAGAAAAAAAGGGTTAGTAGTGCACCTGGCTCATGGTCGGTGCACTAATTACTTTACACTAAAAAGTCAGCTACCGCAGTATCTTCAAAATTTCAATCAACAAGTTTGACAAAGAGTTAAAAGCCATTATCTGCTGATTTTAGTGGTCGATTTGATGATAACTCATACACTCATACCGAAAACGACATTTTTTTTTTTCCTTTCAATAATTGGTATTTTTTCCAAAACTAGCCATATTTGAAGATTTTTAAATGAAGCCAGCATCAAGCATATTTTTACACCACACATTACCTATACTTAAAAAGAAAGAAAATAAGAATTTTAATCTTCTTTGACAAAATTTTCTGCTACATCCGTTCGGTCGCATTCATTCATTCTTATATTAGAGTTTCGTGTGCGGATTTAACTCTTTTGAATCTGCATGTGTAAATACATTTTTGGAGTATGATTAAAATAATCGTATTTACAGAAAATAGTAATTTTCTAGATGCATATCGTGTCTGTGTTAAGACAAATTCTTTAAGAAGAGGCGAAGACCAATCATTTATTCAAGCTTTTAATTAAAATGCAAAGCATATATATTAGCACACATAAAATAAAATGTAATTCAACTAATCAGATTTGAAAAATTGTGGAATTTAGATTTTGACTGGTATGAATTGATTTTTTTTAAATAGAAAACTGATTTATAATTAATCTAAACAAAAAAAACATTTACATGGATTTTAGAGAAAAATCCTTCTTATCCGTGTATGCTATTTAAAAAAAAAATGTTTAGATATATGTATATAACAATAGTAGTATAATGTTGTAAAAATAGAATTGTGCTTCTAATATTTTAATTTTACATCAACCAAATATTTTTATTTAATTGTTATTCGAAGAATATTATCTCTCTCATTTCTAATTTTACTTTTGTAAATAACACATCGTTATTTCAGTTTTTTTATATTATCTTATAAAAATAAAAAAATCTGAAAGTCTAAATAAACCACGTGTTGGATGATTTTGAACTTATAATCTTATTTAGTGAATTAAATCAAAATCAACTACTGTACGGTTTAGACCCTAGCACATAGGCGACAAATATTCAAAGAACAAGGAACCTCACTATTATGTACATCGTACAGAGTAAATTATTAGCCGATCCATCACCAGTCGGTTTCTCATTGATAGATAGATGTTCTCATCAAGCTTTCTCTCTTATATTATGCACAAGCAATTAACAAAGTATAACATTAAAAGTTGAGAACATTCCAAGGTAGGCTTGCATGTAGCGAACCACCATAACAATATATATTTTGACTAACAGTCATTGCCTTGCCTACAAAAAAATTGGCCACATCTATCAAATGTGAACTTGGACTACGTGTATTTTAAACCCACAGTAAATCAAAGTAGGCCCCATTTGTAGTTGTTGGAAATATTAGGATCATGACTAGTCGAAGAGCACCCAAAAAACTGGCCTAGTACTCATTCTTCTTGTTATGGACTGCACGATGTTGATTCTATGCATCCCTTCATACAACAACTTACATTAATCCATAATATGAGTCGTTCTAACCCGTTTCACAAAATATACACAAAAAAAAATCAGAAAACACAGCCAAGCACTGTTCAAAACTTATTGCGGATGTATGGTTTTTAAATACTCATGTAACAAAAAAAAAAAGGACATAAGAAAATAAAATACACAATTGGATAAAACTCAAAAAGACATTTCGAGAAAAAGATTTAAAGATCATATTTATCTGCAAAATCCTTTTCCCTTTTGCGTTTTAAAAATTTTCAAAACCAACAAGAGAGCGTATTGTGTACGAAACAACAAGGTTAAATTATTCTGGTTTACAAAAACAAAGAGAAATGTAACTGACAAAATTTTGACACGTGAACAGTGCATATGGGACAAGGAAACAGACAAATAGTTACAATCATCCAACAAGAACACGGTAACATTGTGTCTACTGTCTAGCGGGACACACTTTGGCGTAACCATCAAATTTTCTTGCTTAAAATGACAGCCAGAAAGGATACCAGGTAGAAAGTAAGATCTTTATCATCTAGCAGAGTAGCACTGTAGTCTGTAGCAGTTACCGGTCTCTGTTCTGACCTGACACCTAAAATAGACACCTTCAGTTCAGCATGTAAATTGGAGATTTGCTTCATGATGAGTATACTTTCTTAGTCGAACTGCAACTGTAATAAAGAAGCAAAACTGTAATTAATTAGAATAATATTCAATAATGACGTTGATTAATGATTTCAACCCTTTAAATCTCTCTACATATCTCCTTCAAGTAATGAAGACTTGAAATATTGAACTAAGTTTTTCCCTCTTTAAACAAGTATTTACTTCCTTTTGTTCTTAAACCTTTTCTACATATCTTATTTTTGAGAATCACTTCTTGGTCTAATGACAAAAAACAATACATCTTTCATAGGTTCAAAACTCAGATGTGATTCGTTATGGCATTTAATTTAAAAATAACTTAAAGAAACTTAATCCTCAATTTAACTTCAAAAAATACTTATTTTTTTAGTTTTACATTTGACTCCTTGTAATTGTTTTATTCAAATTTCCAAAGATGTAACTTAAGAATTTTAAGCCTCAAATTAACCTAACTTTTGACTCTGGTAAACTTTTCTATACTCTATTAAGTCTTATTTAAGCTTTGATTATCCTCGATTTGACTCATGGTTAAGACGTTTACCAATTAGCATCAACCTTGCAACGGAGCACACATAACCCAACAAATATAACAAACAAAATAACGGATTGCTATGGTATCAATTTTTTACATACTGGTATGGGATCTAGATGAACCATTAAAAATTGTGGGATCATAATCCTATGTATCAATCCCTAGCAACAACAAAATTATTTTTTTATTGGTGAAAGCTATCTGTTTTCACATTGATACCTTGAGGATTAATTGTCTTGACCACACAAGTTCTTTCCTTATCCTCCTTTTTTTTAATCTCCCTTTCTCATTATAAGGAAAAGGATTATCAAACTGGAGGAATATTTGGATCCGGATTCAATCTCTGCTTAAAAAAATCAAATTCAAAACAAGCCACAAAGCTACTTAAATAGAACTCGTAATAATTAAAACTAGCTTTTGATACGCGCTTCGCGCGTGAGGTATTGTTCTTCTAGTTTAACAGTAAATGACAGGTAATTGAAAGTTGGGAGTAGGGTAGTTTACCATGCCAATTTTCTGCTAACAACTACCAGCTTATTTACTCAAACAACCATAAATAGACCACACAATCCACCATTCACGGCCGATGTCAATCTTCAACAAAACTTTAGGCCAAATCTCGTAATAGATCAAATCCAATACAACCAGAAACAAACTGCATTTAACTGACCACCATTAACAACAAATTTTGAAAAAAAAAATGTAAACATACAAATATACTTCTTGTCTCACAAATGATAAAAAAACGAACAAATCCTCAGAAAGCACCCTCACGACCTCACAAAAACCGCAACTAAAGAATTCAACGCACATAAAGGCAAAGAATAACTGCGGCAAACCTGAGAGAGCCACCAAATCCCCAAAGGAAAGTGCAGCACAACCAGGAAGAGGCCCTACAAATCGAGATAGAACAATGCATCAGACACAAACCCATAATAACCCCTAAATCCCAACCAGTACCATGAAACAGCACAGCCAAACACCAACCTTGTTGTCAAGAAAACCAGTTGTCTAATCACTTTTGCCATAACATGAAAGAACTGAACAAATAAACTCCAAGTGTTTGGCCGCTGAAATTGGTCTTTTCAGGAGCCTCACGACGAAGAGATTGACACACTTTAACCATTGAACATCAGATAAAGCTCCAAGCCCCTATATGAAAGAAACAACTCATATACCTGCATAAGAATCGATCGTCCCATTATCTTTTATATAATACTAACAAATGTACGAATATTAAGGTAATGGATTGTACAATCCCACCAAATGTAATGTTAAACTTCGTTAATTGTAATTGCGCGTGATCTAAAAAAAATTCATTATAGGAACAAAATTAAGCTATACTCCAAAGAAAAATGGGGAACATTTTCATGATTAGTAGAAATTCTAAATGTTGTAGCTCAACAAATCAGAGAACATAATAATTTATGGAGCAACAGTAATTGCTAGACTTAACTGGAGAAGAGAAGCTTGTCTCTCATTATAATAATTTACAGGCGGTGCAATATCAACTATTGCTTGTCTTTCATCCACAATTTAGAAGTTGAACCTTTTTATTTTTACCTCCAAACAGCACCAGGTACTAAAAGATATTAGGAAAAGAAACATTACCTGAAATAAGAAGCAAGCGCCTATGACATGATCAATATCCAATTATCCACACTTCAATTATAATATTTCATCTCTTCCTCAGCTAAGTTCTTGGTGCCCATTCCTGGCATATAAAATAAATAAATTAATATATATGTTATTCTATGTAGTATAAAATAAATCAAGCAATAGTTGATATTGCACGTATACATAGTTAATACATGTAGAAAATAATATCTCAAATAGGATAATTTATTGTTGTAAAATATTTAGATAGCAAGTTAACAGACTGAAAAAGTAATACCAGCTATAGACCATTTTGTCCCCTTATTTAATTTATTTTTTTCCTTAATGACCATCTTCACAGCATAAACAACGACAGATAAAATAAGTACGAAACAACAGACAAAACCATACCTGCTACTGAAAAGACATAACTGGCATAAATTAGAGAATGTCATTGATTAACAATAGAGGTAGATATTTACTGGTAAATACCGATCAGTGCTCCAGCAGTCCAAATTTCTCCAGCTCCATAACAAAAGTCTGCAAATACCAAGTCTGTGATTCAATAGGTACACAACTAATTTTATTGAGAGCCGATGCATGATTACCTATTGAAATTTCAATTAAACTAATTATTTTTTAAACAACACAAAGAACTATTGAAATTTTGGTGAAACCGAAACACAAGATTTTCTGAACCCAACCTTCAATCATTTAGTAAAAGAAAAGTTAAATCGTACACATTTTATATGACACAACTACATCAATCAGATCTGAACCAATAATGATTAATACCAAACGGATCAATTGCTTATATGTCATAAGTCATAACTATATTAGTTTCAAACATCATGTAGAATATAAAGCTTTGAACTATATAACAAAGAAATGAGAATCAACAACAGTTAATATGATCACACAATTTAGGATCAACAAAGCAATGATATAATAAAAAGTTAACCAATGTATAGCTTACTTTTTTGCTTTTGAATATGTAGCCATCGAATTCTTTTCCAAAGTAGCTAGCATCCATGCATTAGCACCTCACAAAGCATCCTCGTTCTGTCGAAATAGAAACAAAAAAATTCTCTTACGAAGTTGCAGCCCAAAGGAAATTAAATTGTAAAGTTTAATACTTAAAATGAAACAATTAATATAACTAACTATTGATGTTCTGACCAATCAATAAACATCGAACATTGGTTACTCAATATCATGGCATTTGATTAAGAAGAAAATTTGCTAAAACACAAATAATTTTTACCTATCGCTAAATGATAAAAACGGCAGAAAAACAAAATTTGTTATCTCGGTAGAAACGACAATCGGATATAATTTGATACCTTTTTTTCTTGTTATGATTTTTTTGTCTTGTTCACATAGCACCAGCATTGCATCCTTTTCCTGTATCAAACATTAAAATAAAGGATAGAGTGAAGTTTGCTATGAAGGCCAGCATTTAGAGCGCAATAAAACTCAATCCCATTTTACCAAAAATATTTTGTATCATTCTTTATACCATGTCAGTCAGCATAGAAATAAAAAAAAACCTTCTCAAGTTTTAAGCTGATGCTTTTAGCCATCAGATAGCTTCAACCTGACCAACGAAATAATAACTATTCAATTGCTACCAAGAACTGACGATGGCTCAATATTCAGGGCACAAAAAAGCATAAAAAATATAGGATCCTCTCTTCAATGGTGTACAGCAAGGTAATATTGCAGCCCACAAGCTGAAATTTTAGCTACCCTGCTTGCCATTGTAATTGCCAACAAGATACCAGTATGGGTGAAAAGCAATTGGCAGCAAGTAGTAACAGTGTATAGTGAGAGTAAAATTTTTCTTTACTTGAAAACATTACCTGCCACAATAAGCAGCCCAGTGAAGAGCTGTCCAACAACGTGCATCTCTAAAATTTGGGCTGATACCTGATGCAACAATAGGCTTCAGTGCCCAGTCATACCCAAGAGCTCCTGTCAGGTGAATAATTCCTTGCCCCTCCCCATCCAACAAATGTACCATTCTATTCTCCTCTCCCCATGTAATTTACATCCCAACCACTTAATCAACCTATCAAACATCAGCCTCTCAATCAGACCATTCCTAAAACTTTTATTACTCGTGCTTATCTCACCGAATTCTTTAATCAAGCACCTCCAAACTTCACACTTGGTACAGTTCTGAACTGAGCAGACTGCTGGAGCCCTCTGCATGGAGCCCACAGAGAGTAGATTCGTGAGACGCACCTGGAGGTGATACTCCTCCTCAGAATCACCAGAGAATATTGAGATGTAGTAGCAGGGCTTGCACGGAACTCAAATTCACGTATCTCACTGCATGCCAGGCGGTTGGAGCTGGTGACATAAAATGGGACCCGAACCGCCTTGCTGTAAGGTGGGGCAAAACATCGGATGGCCCTACCTGATAATGTGAGAACTTCAGCAGGGACCTCAGTCTCACCAAACATGCAACCCCATTTTATGGTTTTTGGGTCAGCGGTACCAAGAAACTTCCCTGAGATGAGAACCTGAAAAGTACAATTAAACATAATAGTAATGAGAAAAAAATTGCAATCAACAACAACAATTAAACCTTTTGCCCCAAAGGGTTGGGAAAAAAAAAGGGCTAAATTTACCTTTGTTTCAACAATGTTGTAAGCCCAGTCAGGAGAGAAATCAGCTATACTAAATAATTGGTCCTGTGATACTGAAAGTCCCAGTGAAACATCTGAATCAAGCTGCATAAGTTGGCGTGAAATGACCTCCTTGCCATCAGCCTGAGCTGATCCTTCAAGGGTGCTCCAGTAATTGCATGAATCTGATGCAGTAGCAGCCATGATCGAGTCATCACAGTCCTTGCCAATCTCTTTGCTCATCCACCGGCCAAAACTATCTAGCCTGTTAAGGTCCTTTGCTTTTCTCTCTTCCAATTGTTTGGTTTGAGTTCCCAATTGGTACAAGGCCTCAATGGATGTTTCAGTATGGTGTTGGTGACTTGCCAAGTTGTTCTTTCTCATCTGCATGGATACACTATCATGATCCCCACATAGAAGTAAATTAGGCACAAATTATAAAAGCAATGGTTGCAGAAGTTTCTGCCATTAGCTATGTAACCACATTTATAGTCTATCGCTCTGAGCTACTCTCATATAGTTTGTTCTTCTTATCAGCTTTCCTACTAAAATTTATATAAGATTACCTTTTGTAGACATAATTGCAATGGGTCTCTGCTTTACATTTATGGGAACTTCAATTGCAAGAAATATAATCACCAAAATGTGATGAAAAAGCTACATCAACCATATTGCAACACATTTGCTGAGGACGAAAGTAACTGCTGAGTTAGAGTTCAAAATTGTTGGTTGAAGGACAAAAAATTAGGTGCTTAATTGGACAATGATCGGTAGTTAATCAAAGCTCTTGATCAGACATTAGTTCTCCAAACTACATCATAGCATTTTGTACCATTTATACCTGATCTTCTCGTCTTTCACTATCGCCAATAAAAACAGGCTGGACAGCAGTGGGAAGAGTGAAGATCTTCCCTCGAGAAATATCTTCAGCTCTCTTCTGTAGGTCGGACTCAAAAGGGATGAGGTTGTTGCTCTGATCTCCTGACAAAGCCCAACAATGAAAATCTTGCTACAATAAAAAAAAAAAGAATTCTTTCAAGAGAAATCGTAGAAGAAAGGTAAGAAATTATAGATGAGAGAAGAGAATTGATCCCTCACCCAACAGGTTCCGGCCGGGTCTGGTGGATCTGCGCCTGGAAACGCCAGCGCAAGTAGACCCGCCGCCGCTGCGCTGAGTAACGTCTTCTATTTTGTTTTTGTTTTGGTGGAGAAGAAATGAGGGATACTGTAGCTAGGTCGAACCGTTGAAGACGAAAGAGGAGCAAAGATCACAGGGGCCAGAAGATTCGAAGAGAGGAAAATGAAAGAGGGAGAGAGGGGCTCGCCTGATGAAAAGAGATAGTAGAGAGAAAAAGCGACGGACATATCGAAGAGCGACGGATAGACCGAGATCAAGTATTAATCTAACGGACATGATCACCAGCCAAAATCAACGGCATAGATAAATCTCTGCATAAATATGAAAGGGTACTGTAGAAAAGGCTCCTCAAATTGGAGTATTGTTTGATGATTACAGGAGGATTTTTGGCAAATTCAGTGGGGTTTATTGACCCCAGATTTGCATGTGCAACTGTGCCAGTGCGGCTTTCTCATTTACAGAAATTGATTAATGAAATTATTTAATTTTTCTTTATTATTTCCGAGGACATGTACATAAAATTTCTCATCAAGAACCATGTTTGAAAAACCATACATATTGCGTAGTCAAGTAAGTTGTATGATAATATTTGTGTTTACCCTTGTAACCATTGTCTGAAAAAGCATTTTGATCACTAAACAAAGTTTGAATCAGTCTTTATTGATATTAAAAGTCGCAAGTTTGAAATCAGGCTAGAATATCCTAGTGGATATTAAAGTCCATTTACCCCCATTTTATCTCAAAAAAAGTATCTTCAACAGTTTAATCTTTAGTTGGCATCTCCTGCAAATTTGTACCAACGTATTCACAAATAGTTTCGTACCAGTCCTACTCAATAATCAAAAGAATCACAGTGCTCATTTTTGTACTGTCTCTCTGGCTTTATACTGTTAAAAATATATAAAAAAAAAGAATCACAGTGCTCATTTTTGTACTGTCTCTCTGGCTTTATACTGTTAAAAATATAAAAAAAGTCGGATACTTATGTTAATGTAATTGATTACAATTGGCTAAATTGGAAAATTAATAAAGTACCTGAGAAGGCCAATTCACCCTTTATAACTCATTTTAGCCAACACGTAAATTTCTATTGCATTAGGGAGTGCAACAATCTAGTTTTACAAATAGAATCAAATCAACATCCTCTAAAAATTCAAATCATCATATTTTTCTTCTTCCTCAATATTTTCTTCCAAATGTGTTGTCAGCCTCTTTAACGTTACCTCGGTGACCCCAGGATCTATATCCGTGATCTTATCTATGAAATTCCTGGCATCTTGAAATCTCTTATATTTGCAATAACCATCAACAATTGTTCTATAGGTCAATTCGTTAGGTCTGACACGATGCTCCAACATGTACCCGATAACCCCATCTGCCTCACTAAACATCCCCAACGCAGCATATCCAGATATAAGTGTATTATATGTAAACATGGAGGGTCGCAACCCTACACTCATCATCTCTGAAAACACCTTCAATGCATCTTTCATCAGACCCTGTTTGCAAAACCCATTAATAACAGTGTTGTATGAAATCACGTCAGGTTTTATACCCTTTAATCTAGTAAGTTGTTTGAGCACTTGCTCTGCCTCCCATGGCTCACCTCCTTTTGCATACATATCCATCAAGCAATTATAACTAATTAGATCAGGTTTAAGCCCAACTTTTTGGATCATTTTGAATATTTCCTTCCCTTTATCAAACAAACTGTGCCTGGCATAACTGGAAAGCATGGTATTAAGAATAACAATATCAGGTTTGTAACCATTTTTCTGTATCTCACTAAAAGCCCGCTCGGTACCATCTAAGTGCCAACACTTATAAGTTGCCATTACAAGCGTCCTTAAAATTACCCAACTAGGGTATATGTTCCCTGAATAAACCTCCTTTTCTATCTCTTCCATTCCTTCCAGATTCTTTGCCTTTCCATAGCATTGCATCAACAAAGAATAAGAGGTCTCATCAGGCTTGAAACCTTTGTTCCTCATATCACTAATTAATGAATTAGCTGCGGCTGAATCCCCTATTCGAGAAAATGCGGTTAGCAGCGCATTGTAAGTGGTGATCCTAGGCATAAATCCTGACTTCAGCATTTCATCAAACATCCTGATTGCATCATCCTTCGACCCACACCGCCCATATGCTATTATTAGAGTTTCGAAGGTGTCCCTGTCAGGTTCAAACCCATGGCTCATCATCACATCATAAACCTGGTTTACGCACTTCTCCTGTCCCCGCTTTCCACACATGGCCAAAACTGTATTCCATGTAACCCGGTTAGGGGCACAGCCATAATTTCTCATGTCCTCTAGCATATCCATCATATCCTGCAATCTCCTCTTCTTACCAAGAATTCCAATAACAGTGTTGTAAGTTTCTACACTTGGCGGGCATCCTGATTTCTTCATTTTATCAAATAAATGCAAGGCCTTTTCCATCATACCAGCATTTCCATAAGCATGAATTATTGTGGTATATGTAACAGAATTTGGTTTAATCCCTTTACTAGCCATTTTATTTAACAACGCTGCAGCCTCTTCATGCAAGCCAGCACGTCCATAACTCGCAGCTAACTCATTGTACGTGAAGGCATCTGGCATGATATTTTTACTCTCCATTTCAGCTAAAACATCAAGTGCTTCTGTAAATTTACCAGCTTTGCTGAATATTTGCAAGACAGCGTTGTATGTGACCAGGCCAGGTTTGAACCCATCTGATTTTATCTGTTCAAAGAAACTGACAGCCTCATCTAATAGACCGTCCTTACAGCATGCTGAGATCACAGTACTGCATGTGAAGTCATCATATTGGTACCCATTACATTTTAGTTCATGAAATAGACTGAGAATCTTATCCCATGAACCCCCCATTCGGGCGTACAAATTTAGCATCACATTATAAGTGACTAGTGTTGGCTTGAGGCCATTTTCTTTAATGGTGTTAAATAAAGATATCGCCTTTTGGTACCTGCGAGTACGGACAAAGCAATTGAGAATGGTGGTGAACGAACGGATGTCAAGCTGGTAGTATTGCAGGGGAATTTTGTCGAACACATTACATGCTAGTGTATGTTGCGACTCTCGTCCAAGGGCCCGGACTAAAGTCTCTATAGCCGACGTGTCTATCTTCAAGTGGTTGTTTCTGGCCCATTGAAACAGAACAAGTGCTCTCTCCCAGCATCCATATTGGTCAAGACCCTTCAACAACCCAGTCAATTCAACCTCGCATATCTCATCTTTAAATTCATCCAGGAATGAATCCAACGACTCAATCGGGTGGTTGGCAATTGAATTGAGCAGACGTTGGCCTTTAGTGGAAAGAAAAGGCTGTGTATCGGGTTTAAATTTTGGTTTTAGAGGGGATTTCTGGGCCGTAGGGGATCGATAGGTGGGGGCGGCAGGAGCGGTGGTTGTAAGAGATTGGAGAAGGGAATCTAAGGGGAGAGAATAGGAGGATGGAGGTGGAGGAGGAGGGAGAGGTAAGGTGAACTTTGGGGAGGTTGAGGTTGAATTACGAGGAAGAATTGGTTTGTTTGGTAAGGAAACTCCCTCCATGCGAGAGAGGTGAGTATCTAAAAGTAAAACCCTCTCTGTCTGACTGTCTCCAGTGGTGGAAAGGAGACGAGCTATCTTATAGTTATATCTAATCTCATCTTCTTTTTTCCCTCCCTCGCTCGCTACTGTGAATGTTGAGCTAGTGCTATTACCTAGCGCCGAAAAATCCAAGCCGTTTGTCACCACTGAGAAAAGAGAATCGTTCTGACACGAATCTCGACGCACGAACGGTCGCTTGTGATTCGGGTGGATGTACAAGACTATACAAGAGGATAAGATGCTCTGAACTGTCCGATCTGAATAGAGAGCGAATCTTGACGCATGCCAACGGTTCCCCAACTTCCAGCTAAAAATCTCGTCCATTTCGTTCCTCAAAAAATAAATAAAAATAAATAAATTCTCGTCCATTTCAAGTCGTATGATCCACATTCCGTTTTGTCATTTGACCAAAATTGCCCAATTTAGAAGTTCAAGGGTAATAAGTTCTCTAAACAAATCTGATTTGCATGACACTGTACAAACCTGGCCTGGTAGAGCTCAATCCCTACAACATCTCCAAAATAAACAGCAACACTAAATTAATTAACTAATCAATGAATCTGTACCACGATGAAAACAAAATCTTTTTTTTTTTTTTTTTTTTTTTTTTTTTTTTTTTTTTTGAAGAAAGCATGGGGCCAAGCCTCAAAACTTTTACATTGATAATAAAGAAGTTAAAACTGCACAGGAGGAAAGATGAAAACAAAATCTATATATAGATAATGAAATTAAATAAACAAATAAACAACAATGATGGCAAGAATTAATGAGGTATTCACATTTTTAGTAACACTTTCCTTCAGGACATCAAGATAGGTTATTTAGTAGTTACAAAAATATTCACACATACAGAAAGGCTATACCAATTGAATCTATACAGAAGAAGCCGAACTTACAGGATTACCCCTCCCTCTTTTCTAATATTTTTTTAACCCTATTTTCCTGCCTCTTTAGACAAAAAGATTACCTTCTTTTTACTCCTTTTGTCAGGCAATTAATATATGTCAGCCCAAAAAGATTCAAACAAGAAGATTGTATTTCCATTTTGTATGAAAAATAAAAAGAAAACTATTGACTATCGACTGTTGGCTTCAGCTTAGCTCCTCTTCCTCTCCTTGGTCGAGGGGTCGGGTTTTTCTTCTGACTTTCTTTTGCACCATCATCATTAGTTTTGCCACAAGATGAGTTGTGTGCAACTCCATTTCCAGCACCAGACTTGCCTCTTCCCCTGCGACCCCTACCACCTCTTGTTCCTCGTGATGTACTGAAAAAATACACATTTGAAATTCAAGCTCGTAATATACCCTCTAAATATCCTTTCAAATGTTATGTTTACTTTCTTCAATTTTCTGGAAAAGAAAAAAAGAAAACACATACTTTGGCTTGGCAATAATGTCTTCATGCAGAATTACCTTTGGTATAGAACACGTCCCAGTTGGTTGGACCCAACCTATGTCAATGAGAAAAATATTAGCGCTGCTTTCTACTTATATATATCATAGAAATATTTCAACTTCCACATTCAAAAATACTTTGACTGGTTTCAATTATTCCAGTTCTGCTGTTCAATATCTCTAATTTACCCTCTTTAGCAATACTGGTTCAATTGACCCTGATATTTTGTTTTTCATTTTTATTTAGTTGGGCAAAGGAAGGTTCTCTGGACCAATCATTTTCTATCAAACACGAAGCATAGAATGATTCCCGCCATCTTGCACCCAAATGGTACATTTGAAAGACGAGAGACTATTCGGAAGTTAAAATCAGAAAAAGACAAACCTTCAAGTTGATGTTCCGAAGGGTCCATTGCACAAGTCACATAAGGCACCTTACAAAGTTGATCCTGTATTATCCATTGGAAAAGTGATAATCAGACAACATAAATAATAAGGCTCGCAGATTCTTTTATCTTTTTTTTTTTGGAAGATAAATTGGGGTCGAGCCTCCCAACTTATTTTTAAATTAAATGTCTATGAAAGACCCCCCAGCCGGGTTTCGAACCTGCGACCTTTCACTCAAGGTGCATTGCTCTTTGCCACTAGACCAAGAGCAGTTCTTTTATCTTTAACTGTTGTCATTTTCTTTTGAATTCATCTTGTACATATTCCAGCTCCAAAATATGGCCCTCAGTTTTGATACTAAACTAGAATACGCATCTGATCCACACCCCCCCCCAACCCTAAAATACTGAATGGCTAATTGACTGTAAAGTGTAATCCTACAAATTATTGAATTTCAGTTAATCTTAACCCACCTAGGTATATTAACTCACAGTTGAGCAAACAAATGGACCACAATATAAGTTCAATTTTAATTTAACCAAAATTTATTTTTAAACAACCCTCATTTGATGGATTGCCCCCTAAAAAGAATGCCAACAAAATCTGTGTAAAACTGAAGAAGTACAAGTTGTGGCAAACGCTTGCTAAAGTAGTTGTTGTGAGAGCATGCCAGAGTTACTAGATAAGAAAGTAAAAATGTATATTAGGAACTTACTGTGTTATGAAGACAACCATAGGTTTGACAAGACTTGACATGCAGGCCTAATGGATCCAGAGGGATTGCTGTCAGTATTGGCGTGTCATTTACCCCAGTTGAAGCTGCCTTAGCATAAATAAACAATGTCACAACCAAGAGGTATTGTTTCTTAGCAGTTGTGGCTTGTAAAGGCCAAAGAACTGTACTAGACAATACCTACAATCACAAGTAATTTATGTTTAGTAGTTCAATTGGGTGAGTTGGACCTTACAGAACTGGTACCATCCCGGGATTTTATGCTGTATTGATATGTATATTTTTTTAGTGTACTTGAGGAGGGAAATGTTGGCTACAGTAACATATACATCTTCAACGCTTTTACGGGTACAATTGATTATGTTGCTGGTGCATACAAGAGATTTGAAATTTGGGGGCAGTGATAAGGACCAAGGTTAACACTCTTTATATATAAAAGAATAAAGAAAGGTGATATTTTGTTGTATTATTATGGTTAACTTGGCACAAAAAAAAAGATCTTTATAGCAAATCAAAATGATATTTTAGCAGTTTCGGTTCAGTACAAGAAAACATGTTTAAGATCTTAGGGGCAAATGGGACAGGGCATAGATTAATGGAATTTCTGAAAAGTTTAGCTGCCTTAAAGGATTCAATGTGCATTTCGAAAATGTGCTCATCTGAGTCATACACTAACCAAAGCAATCACCCCTATAACTGTGATAGTAGTTCTACCTTGTGTTTGACAAGGTGATTGAACAGTAGAATTGACATCAGGTTGGTTGAATTTTGGTATATCCAAAGCGCCTTCTATCAACGCAAGCTTGACTCTCTTTGTTGTTTCAGGTGGCTCCCCTGATGCAGAGCTATCACATCCTCTCTTAAGTACCTTGTAAAGTATTTTTGGTAAATAAACTATTATATGCTTTCCATATATCAATGTGTAAAAGTGTAGCGTGAAAATTACCTTAGCAGAGTCCTTTTGGGGTAAAGAATGCATGTATGATTTGGCCATTTCTACTGGAGAGAGTCCTGTTTCTGGGTCATACTCCTGATAATAAACGAGACGAATCATATTAATAGGAGAAAAACTAATTTTTGAAATGGAATACATGAGCCATTTTACCACAGGAAAGAAACGAGAAACCTACAAGTAGATTGGTGTTCAACGTGCAAGGCCCAGAATCTGGAGATTTCTTGGCATCTAACCATCTTTTGGCCTCATGGACGGCTGTGAATTCTAGATCACGGTTGCAGTAAGGAGATGAGCCAAGAGAGAGAAACTTGGGGCTCAAGAAAGGGGATCCTAATTTGCGCGGTGATGCTTTAATCTTTTCCCACGAAATGGATTGTTCATCTGAGTCTATGACCCGTGATTGGATAATGTCTACTAGATTGTTGCACTCCTCCCTGAAATGCAATTAGAATTTACTTCGCATCTCGACTAAAGCTAAGAGGTAAATTCATACAGCAATGCTGGTTGCCAAAATGAAAATACAAGTCTAGATAAGCCTCAATCAGGCAATTTATTAAGCTTCAATTTTGAGCCAGTTGCAATAAATTATCAATTACATAACAAAAGTATCTTCAATTTTGGTATATGCACTGTTATATTTACCAGTATAATGGCTAAGGAACTGAAAGACGGTACAAAAGCACTCCGATTCTTCTGATTATTGAATTAGAATTATGGCAATATAGATATTGAGATGTAGGATTGATATTAAACCATTTCTAGCATGCTGGTACAAACTGGTAGGATACACTAACTAGAGGTTGAAGAAGCTTTGTTTAATTGGAATGCATAAACAGTATCTACAATTGGAAAATAAGTACTATCACACAATGTGCGATCCAAATATTGTGAGGTTATTAAAACATGGTTCTAAGGGAGAAAGTTTAGGCACACCTCGAAATTTAAGAGAAATCAAATACAACAACAACAACAAAGCCTTTAGTCCCAAACAAGTTGGGATTATTTGACTTTAAGAAAGATCAAATAATTCCATAAATCCTTGTAGGAAAAAAAGTACATCAATATATTCTCTCATTCCCCAATATTTTCTTTAAAAAATGATCAACAGCCTCGCCAAAGTTCCCCTCCCCTCCCCAAAACCTCCTAAATCTCTGGTACGAGTAAGGTAGAAAGGGTAGTCGGTGCAATATTGGAAAAATGAGGTGGCACTGGCAGAGTTATGTATGCTAATGTGGAATTGCCAAAATCCACTTGTGATTCTACATTTTGCTAGTTTTATTGAAACAAAAATATTGTAAATCATCTTATATATGCAACCGACTGAAAAATTGAAAATTTTATAGCGGGACATTGTCTTCTCATATTTTTTTGGGAAATCAATAATATTTTATAGTATCTAAAGGATAAATAAGAAAATTTTCCACTTTAGATATAAAAAGGTACTCTTGACATGAATACTTTGATTTACCTAGAAAAAGTTTCTTCCATGACAAGTTGTTCAATGGCTTTTTTTGAATTGATTTCTGAAACAACGGCAAAAGCTGGATCTAAATATCCCACTTGTTTTGAATCCTTTTCCTTCAAACAAAGAATGAAAAAAGAGTGTAAGCAGAGGATGAAGTCAAAGAAATCTCAAGGAACAAGGTGAAAAAAGATAGCTGTTGCTAGGCACTGATACAAAGGTTTATGATCTCCTGATTTTAAAATGTTTCATCATATCATTCCAGTTCATTGTTTGTTGTTTTTGTTACAAAGCTGATGGTAAACACCCCACCTTGAGTTACATCAACGACAATCAAAGCTTAATGAAGACTCAAAAAGAGCATACAAGTTTACTGGAAAAAAAATTGGATTAATCTAAGCCATAATTGTGTATCATCAGGTTCTTCAGCAGTATGGACAAACCAAAAAATTTTAGAATAACAACTAAAAGTGCAACTTCTAATTGGTTTTCTAAATCACAACAAATCTATTGATATTCCTCCACATTATCAATTCTGACGTCAAAGCTTTGCAAAATTGCTACCTAGAAATAATTTCTCTCAAAGTTGAATTGGACATGTACAAGGACATAAATGCAAAAATTAAGTTCTTTGGAGGGTGTAAGCACAAAAGGAAGTCAATACATGTGTAAAGAACAAAAACCTGGTCCACGTCGTCATTCCTTGCGGTAGATATAGCCTGGCTAGCATTCTCATCTGAATAATATTTACAAAAATAGCATTAAATTCGAGAATTAGTAATAAACAAAAATGTTGAAAAAAAGTTGTCAAAACATTAGATATCTTCTTCCCTTACATTTTGAAAAAAAGTTGTTTAATTCAAAACATTTTCTCAATTGCGACCACATTACTCTTTATATTTCATAAATTGCCAAAATGCAAGATGAAAAGCATCAATAGAAAACAAAAATGACGAAATTACCCTTCGTCTCATCAGAGAGGAAACTGGAGGAGGAAGAAGAAGACGAGGAAGGTTCGTCGGTGCCTAGAACAGCGTCGAGGAACCTCTCGGCGCCAAGCAAGAAGCCATGGATCCAGCCATCGCCATTGCTAGAAGGCGGGTGCTCTCCTTCTCCTCCGGGTTGCATCTCGCGTTCGCCTCACGTGACTCGCTACTTTATACGAGGAGACGAGACGCAGAGAATGCGAGAGAGAAATGGAAATGGAGGGAAGTAAACCAACAGCCGTCTTACAAACTTTTTATTCGAAACAATTAATTGCATCTCTATAACTACTACATTTTATGCTTTCCCCCTCGCGAAGGAATAAATTTGTGTTTATAGGCCTAGATTCTTCAACTTGAGCAGTTTGTTCGATATTTAAATATTGGTAATTGATTATTTAGGTACCAAGTATTGTTATTTATTTAAAATGTTATATGTTTATTAATGTGTAAAATAAATATATATATAACAAAATACTGAATGGAAAATTTAAAAATTTAGAAAAATTACAGTAAAAACCGGAGGTTGTTGGTGATCGGGAGAAAATGTAGCGACTTTTGGATATTTTCTGTTGTTTATTTTTAGTGCGGGGTTCGATATGAATGGTACAGAAAATTAGCGAAGCTCAAGTTAAACTAATTTGGGAAGGTTAGATGTCAAAGCCAACAACATGTTAATTAATGATTTATTTTGAGGAAGACGACTGCATGTGTGGCCGTTGGACAACTATCTTTTAATTTGCAGCTACAAAGTTTATGAATGAATTAGTTTACAGGGTTTGTACCTATTGGTACTAGACCCGATATCACACTAATGTTCTAAAATCTAAATTGTTTTTAATTAAATGCTAATTATTGCTCGAACAATGAAATTTTTTTGGTCGTAACAACTAGTATGCCTTGGTATCGATCATGGCATTCGCTATTGGTTCCGATTACAGCTTTATAAGTGGAAAATTGAGTTTTTACAAGTTTAATTAAATTCTTAGGAGGGTTTGTAATTGTGACGCATCTAGAAAATTTTGAGCATCTCTAGAAATATTTGAAGAGATTTTATGGTGTTCAAGGAGTCTTGAAAAGTGAAAACTATTGCAGAGTAGCTTCAATTTTTTTTTAAAGAAAAAAAAGTCTACTACGAACCCTTTATATTCGAAATTTAATCGGCACACACACATACAGTTGCTATTCAATTCATTCAAGGGTTGTAAAATCCATGTATCCCTTTTAAGCAATTCTTATAAATGACTTTTTTTACGACGTATGCCTCTAATTCAAAACTGGTACAAGTTGTCTCCTAGCCTCCTTGTTTCCTTGCTCTCCGGTATTGGTTTGAGTTGAGTAAGGACCTAATTGAGAGACAAAAATAAATGCGAAGTCTAAAATATAAATATTACGTACTATATTCAAATCAGAGGGTTAAATCATAGAAAGACGTACGCATGTTTAGCGCTGTCAATTCCTCTCCGTTTCGGACGTTTTCGTTCCGTTCCGTCCGAAACGGAACGGAAACGGATGGATTTTTGGTTTCGTGTTTGAGAAACGGAACGGAACGGAACAATATTTCATTCCGTTTCAGCAATATTCCATGAAAAATCAATGTAAAATCGAAACGGAACGGAATTTTCGTTCCGTTTAAGGAAAACGGAACGAAAACGAAATGGTTTTCTGTTTCGTTCACTGGAACGGAACGAAAACGAAATGGGGTCATTCCGTTCCGTTTTTTAACGTTTGACATCCCTACGCATGTTCTTAATTGGGCCATGATGAAAACAACGTCAGAAAAAAACGAAAGGCTGATTGTTTTGTCTGGTGGGCTTAGTCTTAGACTCAATCAAAAAAATGTGAAATTTGAATTGGGTGGGCCGGGGCATTAAAATGATTCCGTTCATGGTTTTTGAATAATATATGGATTGTTCTTAAAATTCAGAGGGCTAAGGAATCTCTATCTATATTGTGCACATATTACTTGTGTTGTGTATATATATAAAATTAAGTAGCGAAAGGCTGGTCCAGTGCAGTAACGATCTGTCTATTCTACTACTACACTTTCCTACACATTTAATACGGCAAACAAATATATAATTATAGGATGAAGATGATTTGACAATTGTTAATTTGATAATTTGATATAATTAATTTAAAAGATATTAAAAATAGGAAAAAACAATTAATAAACATATTATATATTTAATGTGATTTTGATCGTTGTATAAACAAAAGTCCTCTGGGCTTTGATGAATATAAAAAGATTATATCAAGTTTCCTCATTATTTTGTGCATGGCATATATATACAGTATTCATCATGTTTCAATTGTCAGATTGGAAAGTTAATATTAATTTTGACAATTATCAAATGAATTCACTGTCAAAGAAACACGTATCCATAATTGTACATAATTAGTTAATTTATAGTTTTCTGCTGCTCCTATGGCGTCCGACATATCCCTTAGCGGCTTAGCCATCTAATCGTTATGCACACAAATCATGGGATTCTTGGATGATTAGGAGTGCGCTAATTACACCACACTTCCTGCAAAGAATTATAGATATACAATATAGAGTAGTCTAAGTCTATTTCTCTTGTCGTTGTTCCCTTTCTAGATCTTAATTTACTTCTTCAATTAGCATACAAACTTTTCTCCAAAAGTAGTTTATATTTAATTAGTAGGATATACATGACATTATTTAAGATGGTAATTAATTAATTTGTAGGGGACAGAAGTGACAGAAACGGGAGAAACCTCAGCCATGCATGAAACAAAGAGAATCTCACTAACACGTTATTAAATAAAACTTTTGTCGCAAATGCCTTGCATGCATGCATGGAGGAACGTGAAGAGAAGACAAAACGCGAGTCGTGCCTCTAAAGAAACAAATGGGAACACTAGTTGCCTATTTTTAATTGCAGTCTCGGCCTCATTTGTTGACTAGGTTTTTAGTCGTGTTTGTCACTTAAAAGCCAATATTATTAAATGTAGAAATTGGTTAAGGCCGCAAAAGCATCACCAGATTGCAAACCCTTCTTATAATACGAACTTTGTATTGTAATTTGTAATAATATTCCTTAACTTGAGAAACCAAAATGAAATATAATTCGTATTAGGGGTATCTTGATCGTACTTATCAAACACATCGAAAGTACTACAATACGAACTTTGATAAAGCAAATTTCTTAGGAAATTCCACATTTATTTAAGCTCGAATAAATATAAAAATGATTCATAAATGTTGACCTCATAGTTAAAACATTTTTATTATATTTGTACTTGTATAATTTTTTCTTCTATTTACTATATAGAAAAATTCTCACTAAAAAAATATTTCCGGCTCAGCTAATCGATACAGACCATTACAAATTTGAGATTGTATAGCGTATACTAATTGTTTTTATATCATTTTAATTTAACATAAGTCGAAGTAATTAATATTTCAGATTAAAATCTGAAATGCTTTAATTGCCAAAACAGTCAGTTCATTAATTAGACGGCCTTTTTTGTCAATTTAACTGGTATATATATATATATGGAACAATATAATATAAGTCGAGTAAGTATAAGCAGATTAATTAAATCACTCTTTTGTAAAACACAAAAATGCAGTATGTAATTTGTTTTGTGTAAACTGATGATCTTGGCGCGCATTGGCTGATAAAAAGTATAGAATTAATCTTGATCAACTCAATTTATAATATACATAAAACTAAATTATTCTTCATACTTGAGTCATTTCTTTCATTCGTTTATACAGTCCTTTTTACTATTATTTCTTAAAAAGAGAGAATGCTTTCCCTATTAATTAATGAATTTATGTAAAGCTAAGTATTATACGTACTCAAACGTAATCAATGCTACATATACTTTATTAATCTTAATCACTCCGTTCTCCATGTAATTAGAAGTTAATTAAGATCCCATTCATGTGGAAATGAAGTATCTTATTGTGCAGTTGAAACATTCATTCTCGTCTCTCTTCTATGATTAGAAGTTAATTAGAAATGACAATTAATTAAACTAACTTCTAGGGTACTTCTCTTGATCCCATATATATTGAGCCGTTAAATTTATATATCATTTACTCCACCCTTGCAAGCCTCCATCTCATTTTTTTTTCTATAAAATATTTCTGCCAAGAAAGGGCTAGTACGTAGGTATAGCATTTTTTTTTCTTTTTTAAGTAGCTAGGACATGCTTATTAATTATCATATTTGATTAAACCAAAACGAGTTTATAATACAATATATAGTGCATGTAATTTTAACTATGATTCAGTTGTCAATATATATAAACCATATATATCTTAGAATATATATATATATAATTTAACCAGTAGATGCAAGATATTGATTCGGAAAAAATTTAACTCCAAATGTATTGTATTAAGTATTAACTTATTAAGACAACTGAAAAGCAAAATTTAAGGTAAAATATCAAAGTTAAAATTATGTACTCAATAATTGAATGGAGTAGAGTATATCTACTCATGTTCTTAAAATCGTTCCAGAGATTTCCAAGGGAACAAGAAAATAATGTTGTAGTTTGAGCAACTAGTTTAATTGTTGTTACTTTATGTTTTCTCCTCCTAAACACATTGAGCTGCGGCAGTTCATAGAAAATGAAAGCTTAAATTATTAAACATAAGGAAACAGGGAGATGTAGTTGATTGTGTGTGGGCGGCGGCGCCGGGTGAGGGGGGTTTGTTAAAGCGGGTGGAGGGATCGAGGGAGTGGTTCAAATGGTTAAATTAATGACAATTAGTATGTTTGAGAATTGTATTACACTATTACTCTTACTAGTTGTGTTATTATTGAAAGTGAAACCTCTTTCCAATTAATTAACTACTGTCTTCTATATCATATAATCTGCTAGCGTTTAGAAATTGTTGTATGTCCTAATTAAAACTTTTAATTAAATAAATACTTTAAAAATTCTAAAGATATGATATGAACACACTTAACATTTACCCAATCAAATCTTTCACTACAAGTATCGAACAATTTAAATTGGGAAGACTCTTTTTGGATTTCAGATATATACTTCAAAGCACTGCCGTTGGATATCTAATGATAATATCGATGATGATGTGAACTAGATTGCAGCTGCTTTTAACTTTAAGAGTGACTAACTGTACAATGTAAGAAAAACGACTGACAGAAAATATTATATATTAGATTAAAGCGATCATGTCACGGCTATTTTTCTAATGATTAGTACAGAAGCATGTCAGCAAAAGAATAAGCACAATAGCTAAAGCTCATTTTGACTGCTAGAAAAACAAAGCTAACAAAACAAAGACCCTTTTTATCATCCCCATGTTACCTATGACCCTATTTTCTCCCTCTTTCTCCTAATCTTCGCCTTTCTTTCTCTGTCCGTTATGCTTATTCCATACCAAAAAGAGCTGTGTGAAAAGCTGCCCCATTATTAGCCGCACCTTGATTACCATAGTATCCATAAGGAGTAACCCATGTATTACTTCTGCTGGCATTATTCTCATAGTTGCCTCCAATTATGACAGGCATTTCATAAGGAATAGCACTGGAATAACCCCCATAATTTTGCTTGTTCTCTTCATAATGTGCTATTGCACTACCACCACTGCTTATACCACTTCCAGTGCGAACGCCAGAAGAGAAATCCATATTAAAACCTGAGCCGAAGACCTCAAAGCCAGAAGCAACATTTTCAGTATAATATCCTCTGTGTTCTTGTTGCTGCTGCTGATAATGTAGAGCTAACAGAGATAAATAATCCTGGCTCTGATCTGCACCAGAAGATCCAGTTTTCAGCATGTCGGATGCCTTTTTAGATGAAGACATGCTATTGATCGGCAGATCACTGTTCAATATGCTCTCAACATTATAACGGCTCATGTCAAAATTTGTCACGGCATTAAGACCTCGAAATTTGATTGCAGCAATGTCATATGCTTCTGCTGCTTCTTCTTGTGTACCTTTAGAAGTAGTTTGCATTCTTGTTGTTAGTTAAAACTTACAAACATATGTTAGGTAATCATATGAATTTTGAAGCTTCTAAAGGAAAGGAAAAATTACTTGCAAAATATACTTCCTAACTGACTAGGCAAAAAATATTTTGATCCAAATTCAATCAACTTTTTTTTTATAGAATTCTTTTTTTTTTAAGGTTGGTTTGAAACCAATAATTTTGTAATAAAAAATTTGAAAATAAATGCCCTCTCTGTGAATTGAACCAAGGGCCACTTGGTTGACGGAATAGAGCGAAATCACTGGACCAAACAATCCTATAGAATTCATCACTGGGTTATACGTAAGCTATACATGGATATCGTTTCTAGTTATCTATTCAAGTTTTCATTGCAAATAATGGCGTCACTTACTAAAAGTGCCAAGGTAGAGATCCTTGTTTCCTGCAACTCGGCCAATCCTTGCCTGCCATCTGCCATGCTGATGATGTCTGCTAAATGATGATATATTAAGAAAATTCTAAATGATAAGAATACTATTGGTGTTTATGTGCAGACAAAATAAATTGAAGTTCCAAATGAAAAGGAAACAACTTTTTATTGATGATAATATATTATTTGTGAAATGAACTGATCACCTTGTGACGCCCCTATATATGGAGGCTCCTCTAGAGAATCCGCTGCTCTTCCTGGATCAAAAAAGAAGATAAACTACACATTTTTAAAAGCGTTCCCCCGTATTACTTAAATTGAGGTTTCTACATTATAGCCAATGCTAAACTACACATTAAAAAGGTATAAAATATCAGCAAATTCTAAAACCTTCGAAGGGAGGCGATAAATTCCTGTCGAGTCATAGCCTTCATCTCTTCTAGCTCCTTTTCATAGTTTGAAACCTAGCAACAAACTTGCATGATCAGTACATGATCACATTGTTGTAATATATATGTTACAAATAAGAAAAAGTGTTTTGAGCATACTGGGAAGTTGGTGGTAGTGGTGGGGCCCCAGTATTTGAGTGCTGCCAGATCATATGCTCTTGCTGCCTTTTCCTCTTTATCATACCCTCCTAGAATGAAAATGTAAATCTTATAACAGTTAGTGCATTAATAATTCGTCAAGATTCTGAATTGTAGTAGCAATAAATTTGCACTTTAAATTAGTAGAGCATGATTCTCATATCTGCTTTGATGATTGTACGTATATGCATATTACATTATGACGGAACAATGTTTAATTAATAAATATATATGCACGTGAATTAGGGAGATAAGTAATAATAATTTGTGTTATAAATGCTCACCCAAATAGACTGTCCAGAATGAATTCGCCACGTGGTGGAACCATGCAAAAACAATATAAATGTAAGATACATTATTAAATAGAATCGACAATGAAATATTAATAAGCAGTACTGAATTTTGGAAAACAATGCTGCACCTTGACGGCCTTTGCGACTCTGGCCTTCTCTACGGCAACTGTTATCCCATAAATGTGCTTCATATCTCCCCGTCCAACGATGTCTAAATCGAGATAAGAAAAATGTGCATTATGTTTTACATTTTCTAATTGCTCACATTCAATTAATATTGGAGTGTGACACCATGCATTTGAAAAACTTTTATGCATGTATATAATATTAATAATCTTCACTTATTAATTATTTCATGCATTTGATCCTTTAATTAACTCAGACAAGGTCAGTTCATTTTCATATATTCATTCTATGACAAAGCAAAAATGCAAAAGTGAATGTGCACAGACGTAACCACTCAGGTATCAACATTGCATGCATATATATACTCATGTGTCGATCTTTTAAAATGAAATAATTAGAAAGCAGCTGTGTACATTCAGCTGTGCACTTTAATGATATAGTACCTAGTGACACCTCGATATATCGAGGTGCGCTGGCCAAATGTTTCTGATACTTTCTTTGTCTCGGTCTCTGGCGGCACTGCTGCTGCAGTCACCATATCGAGCCCACTGCCAGAATCCTGCGACTCGGTTGGAAACCCACTAAGAAATTCAGCAGCAATGCTTCCCAGCTCAACACCACCTCCAATCTCCTCGGCACTGGCACAGGTAGTACTGCTGCCGCCACCGAGAAAGTCTTCCAGCTGTGGTGCCTTGCTGACCTCCTGATCAGCTGCACCTACATACATATAAATGGTTCATTCTAAGAAAAAGAAATTATAAACAAAAAATGTTACAATGGTGGAGTTCTATAATGAAAATTCAATTTCCTAAGGTTTTTAGATATATGATGATGATATATCTATGCAAGAAGTAAGAACATACTTCAGGAATATCAATTATTCAGACGTTTATTTTATTTTCCTCTTCTATATATCACATGTGCAGTTTATATCATATTTACTCCAGTTCCATCCTCTTAATCTTATTATTAGCAATTACTGCTGTACCCGTAAAATAATTCTTGATTCTTGATTCGGAAATATGAAAATCCAGCAAAAACATGCATTGCTAAACTAACAATGCGCGATAGCTATTCAAGATGCACAATCAAAAAAGGAAAAAATAATAGTTTGCAAAATTTTAAAAAAAGAAACACTAATATTTCGTAAACACTAAATTAAAAAAATAATCATCATCATTTCTCTCTTTTTTTGCATAACTTTCTAAAGCTGACGTCACCGTTAATGAACTATTTATAAACTCTTTGGTTTACAAAAGACGAATGAAACTACGCAAACAAAAGATGTAATAAAGAGTGTATGAACCAAATACCCCTTGTAGAGAATGCTTCAAAGAGGCCTGGATGTTGAGAGAGGGAGAAAGAGAGCCATTGTTGGTCAGAAGAGTTCATTTCCATTACTTCTTTTCTTCAATTTTCTCGTATAGAATGGTTGTGTAGAACTCGGGAGACACGGATATAAAAAGAAGGCAAAATTCGAGAGAGAGAAAGAAGAGAGAGAGAGAGCACAAGAGCCGAGGCGGGGATTTAAAGAGTTTAAATTGGTTGATAGACGATAAGAAGGGGAATAGTTAAATGAACAATAAACAGTGGATTATTTAAAGAAAGAGATAAGTGTTGGATTAGGGGTGTAGGTAACACGTGTATTATCCCTATTGGTTGTCTGGGCGGTCTCATTGACCGCCATGGGAATGCGACCGGTACAGTGCACTTCTCATTTATGATTACTTCAATAAAGTGCACTACATGAATATATAAATTTTTCATTTTTTTTACTTTCCTAAAAAACCAATTTTCAGTTCTACATTAAAATCAATTTTATAGATAAAAATGAACTTAAGCCTTTAAATTTGTAAGATGCGTACAAATCTGCAAATTTACCCATGGTGTTTTTTAACCATGAGACTAGAAGGTAGAACCTGGTTCTTAAGAAAAAGTTAATTAATCCGAGTGCCCAAAAAAAATCTTGATAATCAAGTGTTAATAAAGTTTGAAAGAATGTTTTGAAGGACAATTTGATTTTGGTTTTAAAAATAGTTAATGACTAAAATAAATTAAAGCAATTTTTAATTAATGTGTTGTAATGAAAATTATAAAATTGTTTATGACTTTAGTTTTGGAGACATTAATTTATGAACTAAACGAAATCGTAGTTTATTATTATATCATTTTTAATTAAAATATTTTCATACTTTTGATCTCTAAATACTATGATGCATTTTGCTATTGATTTGTAAAATTAATTACTAATGGATATTTTCTTCATCTATAGTTAAGAAAAAAAAGGAAAAACTTTTTAGAAAATATAAATATTCATATATAAAATGAGAACTTTTAATTTAAATGTCTATATATTTTACGAATTAAATATAAATTAACGAAACAATTCTCTTTTGTTATATGAACATACATATGCGAAAATTTTGATCATGCAAAAAAAAAATAATAATAATAAAATGAGTTTTGAGATATTGGTACTTCTATTTACAGTTCATGGAAATTTAAAAATTATATGGATAATGGATATATTTCTCTGGAGTTAATTTCATGATCAGGTAGTAAAGGGGAAAACAAATGATTAAAAATATGGTAGTTAGAAGATGCTAAAACCAAGCGATATACAAAAGCATATATATATAGTTGGAAATAATGAGATAGTCATATGTTCTTTTTGAGTTTACCAAAAATAAAAAGAAGAAACAATAATTCATAAAATAAGAATTATGAGCCAGTATTTTTTGAACTACATTAATTACGCAGTAAACAGAAAAATAAATATTTAAGTTTTAGAACAGGCTAGTTTAGAAAAGTTCTTTAGGGACAAGTTACACTGGGTCCCTGTATCGAGAACGGGAAGCACGCGGGTAGATGAGATACCACAAATTAATTTTCAAGAAATTATTGTTTAATATTTCAAAATTGACCCACCCAGAATCATTTTCTTTCCTTTTTGATGCAGATCTTTCATCCAAAATTTAATGATATATCTCAAACGTATGACTGACAGATGCTTTGCAATAGTACCCTTGCAACTTGCAAGCATGTAAACCACTGTTCAGATGTTCTGGTTTTAGCGGCGCATTTATCAGGCATGAGAGATACAACACAACATTTTCATTTTGTTTAATTTTTCTGAGAAGTGAGTTCTTAGTAATTTGGCAGAGCGGTTTCACATTGTCGCAGTTATATGAACTTTCATATTACCTTTCCACAAAAAAGTTGGGATCGATCGATGCCCATATTTTAAGTTGATGCAGTACTATTTTGAAGAACCATGTCTCTGTATATTTTTTACCTTTCGCAATTTGGATTTGGAATATAGAAAGAAGAAATGCAAAAAAAAAGAAAAAAAAAATAACATGACCACTTCTTATCACACGTTCTACTGCAATTATTAGATAATTAATTAATTATCTAAACCCAGTTGGACGTATGATCAGAAAATTTTAAAAATAAATTTGCTATTCCATCAAAATTTTCGCTTTTTGAAACCTCAGATTCCTTTTTTTTTTTTTTAGTGAATCCCATGCCCGACAGCGTGTGGTAGAAAAATAACAGTGTGAGCGCGACAGTTCTTCCCAAGTTTCTAACTTTTTTAACAAACAGGGTCAATTTTCAACCTTCATTCTCACTCTTGTTTTGAATCCTCTCTTGTTCCATCTGATACCATATAATGCCAAGCATATGTACTCATCTTTCTGTGGTCCTACTCTAGAAACAATTTGAAAACATTTTTAATTAAAACCAAAAGTGCCGATAATGCATGCATGTCAATATTGAAAATGCAAAATACCACCATAGAAATTAGAATGCATGCATTTCAAAAGACATACTTAATTGGACCTATTAGATAATAGAGTGGGATCAAATTTTAATCACCTTGTTTCTTCTTTTTCTTCTAGTTTTAAATCCTGTCTCGTTCCGTATGACATACCAAATAATGCCAAGCATATATACGCATCTAACATCTTGTGTGGTCCTACTACTCTAGAAAGTATTTGAGAACATTTTTAAATAAAACAAAAAAATCTAGGATAATTTTGCCATCGGCACTAATTTGTGAAGCGGCCTTTCATCTCAACCGCTTATTTCTAAGTGATATTAATTCATTAGCAGTCATGGATGATTGTGATCAAAGCTCGCTAATAAATTAGTACTGATGGTAGAGTTTCCAAAAAACCTATAGGGGGTGTTTGTTTGTGACTTAAAGGGTGCATAACTTAAGTTATGCACCCTTAAGTCACCAAACACCCGTTACATAAGACGCCTTAAGGGTGCGTAACTTATGCAACCTAAATAGGTTGCGTAAGTTATGCACCATCCTCTTTAATTTTTTTTTCCAACAATACCCCTTAGAAATAATTAATCATAATATTTAATAATATTTAATAAGTAACAATAATTATTAAAAAAACGTAATTAATAATAATAATTAAAATAATTAATCAATAATACATTTTTATCATTAAATAATTAATAATATTTATAATATTTAATTAAAAGTAATTATTAATATTTCATAATAACAAAAATGATGTATTATTATCATATATAATTAATTTTTATAATAATTAATAATATCTAATAAGTAATAATAATTATTAAAAAATAGTAATTAATAATAAATATTAATTATTATAATTAATAATTAAATAATATTAATTAAAAATAATTAATCAATAATAATTTTTATTGTTAAATAATTAATAATGTTTATAATATTTAATTAAAAGTGATTATTAATATATCATAATAATAAAAATACTTATTATCATCATTAATAATTAATAATTAACAATAATTAGGTCACAATGTCTTATTAATACATAATATTAATTCAAATGTAAGGACATTTTAGTCTTTTGACACGAATATATGCATGTATTAAATTACTCATCCTTACTACACAACCAAACATCCATTACATAGCACTACATAAACACTTAGGCATCCTTAACTTATGCAACCCCTTACTACACAAACAAACGCCCCCATAATGCATGGCAATATTAATTGAAAAAAGGCAAGTACAACCAGTAAGTGGACTTTCAATAGACATACTAGGAATCTATTTAGAAAACAGAAGTAGTCAAGTAGTAGAGTCAGTAGAGGAGGCATACTATGCAGGGTATGTTGTTAGAAAAGTACCTCTTCCGTTTTGGAAATTGGGCATACTAATTTTGGTTGTAAATGCTTGCTTGCCAGGCTGCCACTATTTATGTAGACATGTCTCAGTTGACCCGAAATATTTATGTCCCCTGTAGAATGTGTCCTCATCATTTTTTAAGCACAATAAGTTGGAAAATCCTCTCATATTTGCCCAAAGAAAGAAAAGCTATCAAATATATTGGTGCTTTTTATATATATGTGGCTCCTACAACATAAGCACCTTATGCATATTGCAAGCCGCCTAAAAATAATCCCAATTTCATTTTTAAAATTTTGTGGTACTTCTTATCATTCTTGGGTAGGGTACTTCATGAAGTAAAGGAACACCGATATTTAAACTCATAATTTGAAAACGAGTTTCAAATAACTTATCGAACGTTAAATATGATTTTCTACAGTAAATAATTATTGGAACAAAATTTTGCGAAATAATTTCAATAGAATTACCAATTTTTTTATTAAAAAATCGATCGATCTATAAATTATGGACTCTCAAATAACAACATATTAAAAATTATATATATAAATGTTTGTTTTAAACGAGATTTCTATATAGAGATCACATAAAACAGTTCAAACCAAATCATTTGTGACTCAAATGCTGAGATATAAGTTTGAAGTACCGGTCCCTGAATATTTTGTGAAGTACCATAGCTATATCCTTTACATATTATATTTTAAATCTTCCATGTATGAATTTGCACGTACAAGTGAAATCTGAAGTTGTTTGGATTCAAATAGAAAATTGACCACAATCTAAAGTCGTAACATACAGCCATATTCATCCAAAAATAAACTTGGGGTGTCATGTGCGAGAGTGTTTAAGAGTTGCATTTCACCAGAAAAATCGAAAAGGAAGTCTAATTATGGATAAAACAGTTGTTGGGCTTAGTTTGTGCAATAGTGGGCTGTGCTGAAATCAAGCGGGCTAATGGAAAGGAGTTACCAGAGTTAACAGAGTTGGAGGCCTCCTGCATACCCAATAACTGCACTGAAAAGTAAAAGACGATTTAATTTGAATAACTTTGACAGTGGCTGTCAAAGGGAAAAAAAAAGAAAGGATCTATTTTTGTCTTCTCATTACTGGAATATACCGTATAAATCTTCGGCTGGGTTTAGCTTTGAACTTTTGATCTGCTAGTTAAATTTGGGTAAAAATGTAATCAAGGGTCCAGAAAAATTAAGTCATATTTTATATATTCAATGAAATCTGGATTCAATCCTGGGCCACATATTTGTTTTCCTTAGGATAACAAAACGAAGCTGCAAATATATATTATAATATGACTTGATAATTGCAAGGTGTATATTCTTTCTAAAACATTTTTAGGATCCAATCATGGGCCACATATTTGTTTTTCTTATAGATGATAACAACATGAGAAATAATGAAGGAGAACAAAACGAAATTAACAAAATTTTTAATGACTTGATAACCTCAAGAAATGATGTGTTTCTAAAACATTGACGGGTTGAGAGCCAATACTATGGTCTACATATTGGTTTTTCTTGTAGGTATGTTATGGATAAGTGAGGATTTGTTATTAATTTTGATTCACAAAAATTTTAATTCAGAATTTGCAGAATTTGTTTGCCAAATACAAAAAAATAAAATAAAAATAACCCGATTAGTGTCGTTTGTCTATCTATCAAAAAATGTGTATTGGTATATCGTTGTCACTATTCCGACTCTTCACCCAAACATATTTTCATACTAACAAAATAAAGGGCTCGTTTGGATTGGGGTGGAATAGCCAATTCCTAGGAATTGGCAATTCCATTCCTAAATTTTTCATCCAAACGGTTTTGGAATAGCCAATTCCATTCCTAACACAATTTTCAATAACACTCTTCCCAACAACACTTTTCTCTCTACTTTTTCACGCTTCCCAACGCTATTCCTAAACTCAACATCCAAACAACATTTCCAATTTCCGGAATAGCCAATTCCTCCACTATTCCCAACCCATCCAAACGAGCCCAAAGTTAATAAAGATTATATATAATTTAAAAATGCATATGAAATTTTCTCTCTAGATGCAGAATATTTTTATTTTTTATGATTTTTTAAAAATGAGGGTTCCAATGCTATATACCAAAGGACCATGTAATTTGAATTTCGATTCAACACTAGAATAAACTTTGAATCGATTTTTTTAAACTATATGTACAATATATTTTAATGGATTCGTTTTAGTTTTGCTGGTTCAATTTTTTATTTTTATTATTTTTTTAAGAGTTTGCTGGTTCAATAAGGGACTCGGGGGTCCTGCTAGAGAGAAGTTAATTGATAGGCTGTATGCCTGTATTTATCAAATGATGAAGAAGGCGGTTCAATAAATGAGAAATCAAAATGGGTTAATAGGGACACGACGACAAGACTGTCAAGACCTCAATGCAAGGTGTCAAATACTTGAACCAAGGGTCAAATTACTTCCCACACGGCCACACTGTAGCATCTCTGAATTTTAGGACCTGTTTGCAATACTTCAAATCTTAAGGTCCTATTTGAAATATGTTCATTCTTATCCATTTGATATTATATAATATTCATTTGATCTTATCCATTTGATTTCTTAGCTGTTAAGTAATCTATATTTTCATAAATAGTAATCTATATTTTCAAAAACATTAGCTAAGTAATTGATATTTACTTACTTAGTCATTAAGTAACTTAATATTTACTTTCTTAGCCACTAAGAAACCTCCACTATAAATAGAACTTAGCCTCATTCCATTTCATTTCAGATTTCTCTCTCCCACTATTTCTCTCTCCACCTAATTTTGAATACCGTCTTGGCTTTGGATAGTCGGCCGTTTGGGATTTGAGTTCTACGTCGCAGTTATGTCGGGAAGTCGTATAGATTTGCTTATTCTTGTGGATCGCTCAGTCAGGTAACCGGACTTCTCTATATCTAGTTTCGTATTGCTTGATTTGATTACTGCTTGGCTTTGCTTGCATGTGTATGATCGTTTGTGGTATGTTTTGCGGGATATCGGGTTTAGAAATTGGATTACTGAAATTGTATGTGCATGTGGATTTTGTGCCCTGATCCCCGAGACAGGGGAGGGGAAATTGCATGTGAATTTGAGCCCTGATCCCCAAGACAGGGGAGGGGAAACTGGTTCTGATCCCTCAGGGACCGGGGAGGAACCTTATGCCTGACTGATATGACTGATCTAGACCCGTTTATCTCCGTAGAATATATGTTTGTATGTGGATTAATCCGATCCTGATTGATGTTGCTATCTTAACTAATATAGAGAAGCTGCGTCGTTAAATAACCGGTTACTGAGCTTTGTAGCTGACATCCTTTTGTTTTCTTGTGTTTGCGACGTAGGTTGACGGGCTGACGGATGGATGCAGATGATACCGCCCCACCCTCACGTGTCCGCGACCCGTCGGTGCGGGGCGTGACACACACCTAGCACCATTGTTGTTATTATTACTTTTTTCTGTTTACAAAATTATGATTTAAGTGCAGTTCCTTTACCATAGGACAAATGGACAATTATTAATACTTATTCTTTTATTTTAAATTTGTTATTACTATAGTTGATAAGTTGGTATTTTGACAAGAAAGAAAACGATATAGAAATTACGGTTAAAATTTATATTTGAACTCTAAAATTTACAAATGGGTCTAAAATATATTTTAAAGAGTTAATGACTTTTTTAGATTAACTTTTTTAAAAATATTATCCATCTGGTTCCATTTTTTTACTTGACATTTATTATTTCTGCAAGTCTTCTCAACTTTCAAACCGCCGTTTGAATTTCAGACGCTTGACATAGTCTAAAAAGAATGAGAAGAAAGGAAAAGGGAAAAGAACTACAAGAAAACGTGTTGGAGTACTAGCAGGACGAGACCAAAGTTCATACTCATATAAATGGATGTTGCTAAATAAAATTAATTAGAAATTTAAGTACAAAATGTAATTATTATCGTAATGATTACATTAAAATTATAAAATATAAATATGGATCGATAATAAAATAATTCTCAGATTTTTTAGGCCAAAATATATATTTTAAATGAAAATATCATTAGCAAAAAAAATTCATATATATGTGTTAATTAGACGGAAAATAGACTTATTGCCGTCATTTCAACTTACTAAATATGCCTACGTGTTTATTATTACAAGCGTCAACATCTAAAATCAGATTCGATTCGCAACATTTATATCACACTAAATTTATTTAACAACCACATTATTAAATGAAATAATTATAAATAAATAAATTACATATATTTCATTTGTAGTGATTAATTATTTACTCTTGGCAAAGGATTATCCATTACAATTAATATCCGAAAGCAATGTTACTAGGTGATAATAGCATCTTAAATCAAGATTCAAATTTTAGGTTCAGTTTTCTTAGGAAGATGGCTTATCGTAAATAGAGGTTACTTGAACAACAAAGGTGCCGAAGCGAACTGTGCAATTGAGCAAAGCGACACGACACCATTCCTCCAGTGCCACCCCTTGATTGTGCTTTATTATTATTATTATTATTTAGTCTTATTAATTTATGGGACACCAGTGGGCAGTGGCAGCTAAGAGGAGGTCAGAATGGAAAGTTTGGGTGGGGGAAGAGGTCAAAAGAAACAATGGCTGCAGAATGACCAAATTTCCACATTTAGAATAAGTGGCACTTCTTTGTATGCTCAGCTGTCCTTTGCAAAATTCATGCCTTACTCGAGCACAACTTGTGCTGCACAAGTGTCACAACTGTAAGCCATAAAAAGGTGCAGAGCAAGTTGTACAATGATAAATAATAAGACATAAAATTTAAAGTTTGATTATTTTTCTATTTTGTTTTTTGAGTTAGATTAAATGCAATAAAAAAATCGTAATACGTTATAAGGTAAACAAAAATTGAAATTATGATGTAGACTACGTTTAGAAACTTAGAATAAAAATAATAATGTGAAAAAATTGATATAGAGAATCACTAAAGTTGCTATCCGGACCGCTACTTAGCAACTTTAGTGATTTTTTAAATCGAGTTTTTCGAGAAATTATTTAATTATGTAATTTTTGTATTATAAATTGTAATGGAATTATTATAGAAAATTTCTTCAGCCAGCTCCCCAAGAATGTGAGCCAATAATGCATTGAGCACAAGGAACATTATATATTTATTATATATTTATAAGAGAATATCTATTGTGAACTTTGGTTCATAGAGCCTTCCGTGAACCATGACCGTTTGATCAATAATTTTGCAAATTAACAAATCTAAATTTATCAATCCAATCTATAAATTGAAATCTCGTAGAAAACCAAATTTTACAAATTTTGAAATTTATTTACTATTTTTTTCGAATTTTTTAAAACTTGCCATTTTTGGACGATAATTCACTAATTATCGTCCAAAAATGGCAAGTTTTAAAAAATTCGAAAAAAATAGTAAAAAAAATTCAAAAATTGTAAAATTTTGTTTGCTATGAGATTTCAATATATATATTGGATTGGTTAATTTAGATTTGTCAATTTACAAAATCATTGATCAAACGGTCATGGTTCACGGAGCCCTAAATGAACCATGGTTCACAATAGATATTCTCTATTTATAATGTAATCTAAGACAGAAAATTTGAACCCACAAATTGAATATAATTATTAAAATAAATAGAGTTTCCTATGTCTCCACGGTTCCACCATCCCACCCAGCTGCGACTTAACAAACATTTCCTGATCTTTTGCGACACACATAGATTGAAAATCCATGTAGCGAGTTATTCTCTCCCTAATCGCCACAAATTTTATTGGAGGCGCGCTAGCGATAACTGTATCTTACATATGTTATGGAAGGTTTACTAATTTACTGGTGAGAAATGTGACCAAACATATTTTTGGTCACTGTCAATTAAAAGTATATTTCTGTTGACGTTCGTCAGATTCAAATCTAGTGGTCAAAATTTTGAAGAATTTTATTTATTTATTTTATATGAGGGACCCGGTCGTGCGACCAAGGAAAAGTGTCCACGTGTGTGAAGTTATTTGGCACGCGTGCTCTCTCACGTCAACATAGTTGCGGTAGGTAAGACCCATTAACAATGGTTAATCCAACAAATCCAATTGTGAATTATCCGTTTGGTGTTTTTCTTCGTTTTTCTTATCTATTCTCTTTTACATTATACATGTACAGGAAGATTCAGACTTCATTATTTTAAATTTTAAATTTTAATAATCATAATTTAAATCAGAGTATTTTTTGTGTACAAACAAAAAATAACAATATTTTAACTCCGTTTTAATCGACATAAGAAATTTCAGAATTATTTTATTTGTTGAGTTCTAGATATTACATTAACATATAGTCAATACCGTACTTTTGCTATGAACATAGAGTCATAGAGAAATAATATAATTACATTCGATATATTTATTTTGTAATGTTAATTTTAAATTTATGTTATTAAAAATATTTAAAATAAAAGTATGATGAATATAGGACTAATAAAGCTATTTGAATCCTCGTAGCTAATTACCAACTGCTGAGATGAATATGCATTATACAATTATTTATTCTTTTTAAGGTTAATTGGTGAGAGTCAACCATTAAAAAAATATTAATAAAAAAATAAAGGATATTACAAGCTATTTACAACAAACTAAAGAAACAAAATTAAAAGATGATATCGAAAAGACATCTAAGAAATAGTTGTTGTAAATAAAGTAATAAACCAAAATAGATCAGCAAGTACTGTCTCAATAAAGCGATTATCTCGCTAAGTAGATGGTTATTAGGTGTTAAGGAACATTGCACAACCATTGATACTGATTATATAGAAACTACTATTGAAAAAAATCATTATCCTGTTAGGTCAACATAAAATGGATATTTTTAACCATTTCCAGTTTTCCACTCTGTATTCCACTCCGTATAATTATATTAAAACTTATCCGTGTCCATATAAATACTACTCTTATCCATATCAAATGTGGACATCCGAAACATCCGTGTCCATGTCTACATCTCAAATTCTTTATTTATTTATTTTTTCTTTTAGTTGAAATTACTCACAAGTTTTTATGTACCTTCTTTTTATGATAACAGCTACATAAGATTTGCAAACTTAATTGTTATTAATATTTTATTATTTTTTAAATATTATCAATCAGTACATTCATTAGTCTTTTATTTTGCGTATGCATTGATTTAGTGCAAATTTAATTTTAAATTGACATCTGCTTAATATTTTGCATTTATATTTATATCTAATAACAAAATACAAACAAAGATATACTTATAATAGCATCATCCATTTTGAATCTTCTATTTTATGGTTTTGCTCATTATATTAGCAATCGAGAATAGTTTCATAATATGTTTGTAATTAGAATGTGATTACACTGGTAAATAGGGGCGGAGCCTGCAAAGAAGGGGGTTGAAATTTTACTAATGCACTTTCGATTATATGATTAATTGAGTACAAATGAGACATTCCGGCCCTCCAGCCCCTGAAACTCCGACGGTCTTCCTCAGCCGTTCGAACCCTTGCGCGAATCGGTTGGCGGCTGTGCACTGACCACAGGGAGCTCAGTCCTTTCACCTTCGTCTCCTATTCTAGCTCTGCTCCTGATTAGTACGGCACAACTTGACCGAGCATAAATGCGAACCTAGAGGTCATGAGACATGACTCATTACCATACGTTTATTTTATTTATTTCCAAATAAATCAAACCTCAACGCTTCTGTCAGTTATGAAGCCGGGTATCAGATGACATGATATATAATTATAACATATCTGACCGAGTCAATTAGACGAAAGGAAATTGTACCATATGTTGTCGACTTAGCCCAAGGAGAACTTGTCGACTTAAATGAGGCTTTTTTTTTTTTGTGTTTTTTGAAGATAACTTAAATGAGGCTTTTTAGTGCTTAACTTAGGTTTCAGGCTTTCAGCAGTTTTGTGAGTTCACCTCAAGAGTTGTGTTGATGCCAATTACAAAATAAGGGAAAGTTGATTATAAATTTAGAATGCATGTTTTTTGTTTTTGTTTTTTTTGTATATAACCATTGAATGAAGCATTTACAATAATAATAATAATAATAATAATAATAATAATAAATTCGGTACTATGAAGGAACATGATATTCTAATTACAATTCACCTTTCTCAAATTTCACCCAATATCATGCCCAATTGCAGAAGTAGACCAAATATCGAAGTCTGTTGGAAAAGAAGCAAAATTGAATAGGGAAAGCCGGAAAGGAAAAGACACGTTGAATCCCATAGTCAGCGTGTTCTCTTCTGACCCGACCGATCTCCCAAAGATTATAAAACCAACGACCAAGATCGACCCCAAACGGCCAAACCCAACTCCTTGACTAGGGAATGATGACGAATTGTGGCGTCAGTAAACCGTGTTGAACCAGAATTGCCATGGATCCGGTCGGTAGTAGGTAAGGACCTGAACCGGACTAAGGCTCTCTGACTCGGTTCAAGACTATTGTGTTAGGTGAATTTACAGTTGTCAGTACTTCATTGGCTGTGTTACTTCCGAGTCAAAGCCTTTTTTTCATAGCCCCATCACGCACCCACCCGGCTCACCAACCCCAAGTTGCATATCTTACCAATTTTGCCCTTTAAATTGGTTAAAAATAACCGAACTTGTCCTTTTCAGTAGGCTCAGATGGAGTTTATTGCATTCGGATTTCAATATTTCTTTCTCTAAACCCGGATCCAAAATAAGTAAGTGAGTCAGTGGATGGATGTCTTTTTATTTTATTATCTTGGAAGTGGATATTGAAATTGTTACACTGCTTGAAAGTTATGTAAACTAAATTCCAAAATTGTTGTAGTACATCCAAAAGGTGATTCCATCATGATAACAAAGAGTCAAGTACTTGAGTAACATAAATATTTAAACCATAACAGAAACCCAAACAAGATTTACTCATTGTTTTGAGATATCAAGAGATTTCTAAATTATGAAAACAAAGAAATATGGAGGTTTTATTACATACTTTTGGTTCCCAACACCAATGATGAAATAATATTTAGAAAAATATGAACTTTTAATCCACCTTAGTTAACGTCAAGGATGACATGTCACAATTTGTAAATTATGATTATGGATAATTTCTTGATAAATGGAATGTCAAAAAAAAAAAAAAAACTGTCCTCAATGTCATTTAATGCAATTAATGACGCTTTTATTTTAGGGTCGTCTTTTGATCTTTTATAACAGAAGATTGTGTTTGCATATATCGCATTGCAGGTGGTGAAACAAATTATCAATATCAATATTTTCTAAATTTGTTGTTTTAATTTTCAAAGTTCTGTCAATAATAGATTAACGCGGAAAGCAATAAACTTAAAAAGAAGCATATTTAAGAGAAGTAGATTTAGAAAACATGTTCCTTATCTATATATAGATGACATTATACTAAAATGATTTAGGAACTTATAACCAAAATTTACATTTGAGAATTTTTTTTTTCACATATACAAAAATTAAAGCCGAACTTTTAGGGAGGGGATTTGAACTTCGAAGCGGTGAAGTTGGTAGTAGAGCTCGCTACAATAAGAGTTAATTGGATTTTTAAATTTTCTTTTTTATCGCTATTGAAAGCAATAATAATATCAACATATTAAAGCCAACTTTACTTTAGTTAATTCTGATCAAGTGCATTATATAATAATACCAACTTTGAATTTTTCGTTTTATATGATCTGTAATTCTGTATAAGAAATGTATTTGACATCAGCCAAAGTTTAATGCTAGAAGACTAACATATCGCACTCAGTTTTATCAACTAAAAGTTTGTAAAAATAAAATAGAAGTGTCGGAAAGGCGCAAAGACTTTCGAATTAGCACTGTTTTAGTTTTTTCTTTTTTTTTTTTTCAACTCTTCGTCCAAATGCAATCTAAATTTAGAAACTAGGAATAATTATAAATGTACAAATAATTGGTACAAAATATTTGATTCGCTGATATGGAAGTACCATCCAAAAGATAAGTTTTCAATTATGTTATTACTTGTTACCAATCTCTTTTGAGAAAATTTCAAGTAGGTCTGCTTCAATTGACCAAACGACACATGTTTTAATCATAATAGTTTTCTGAAAAAGAAGAAAAATCTTTTCAAAGAACACATTCTTTATTCACCAACCAACACAACCCACCCAAACCAAATGGAGTGGCTCTGTGGCTGCACAGTCAAACAAATATAATAGTGGATCGGATCCACAAACCTCTTAAGTAATGAAACCCGAACCACCATCACCAACTCCCTAACTTCCTTTGCCATATAATTACCATACCGCTCCCATCATTTCCCTTCAGGGAAGCAGAGGTACATTTTTTCGCTCCCTTCTTCCCCTTAACACAAGTAAACAACACAGTACTAGTGATACCTCTAATATTCTAATCTCTCTAACACATACTTACACCACAATGGGCTCATATCCATCCCCACCTGAGGACTCCACCATCTACCGGTCGGTACTGCCTGATATTGAAATACCGAACAACCTTCCTCTCCATTCCTATTGCTTCGAGCACCTAGCGGAATATGGCAACCGACCGTGCTTGATTGATGGCTCGCGTGGCACCATCTATTCCTACTCAGATGTAGACCGCATCTCACGGTACGCTGCTGCCAACCTGCGCCGCCTCGGCATTAGAAAAGGTGATGTGATCATGAACCTCCTGAGAAACTCGGTCGAGTTTGTCTTCTCCTTTCTTGGGGCATCCCGTCTAGGTGCCGCCACCACTACTGCAAACCCATTCTACACACCTGCTGAGATCCACAAACAGGCCTCAGCCTCTGGGGCAAAGATCATAATTACCGAGATGTGTGCGGTCGAGAAAGTTAAAGACTTTGCTGCTGAACGCGGTATTCAGGTTGTCATTACTGATGGTCATGTTGACGGGCACATGCATTTCTCTGAGCTGATAAAAGAGAACTTTTTCGAAGACTTTGATTCTGAGATCGAGCCAAATGACGTTGTTGCATTGCCTTATTCATCTGGGACCACTGGCTTGCCGAAGGGTGTCATGCTTACTCACCGCAGTCTCGTGACCAGTGTGGCACAACAGGTCGATGGAGAGAACCCTAATTTGTACTTTCACAAGGATGATGTCATCTTATGTGTGCTGCCATTGTTCCACATCTACTCCTTGAACTCAATCTTGCTCTGTGGGCTCAGAGTCGGCGCCGCCATCTTGGTTGTGAAGAAGTTTGAATTGGTGGGGTTGATGGACCTGGTACAGAAGTACCATGTAACCATCGCACCAATTGTGCCCCCAATTGTGGTGGAGATTGCGAAAAGCCCGGAAGTGAACAGCTATGATCTCTCGAGCATTCGCATGGTCATGTCAGGTGCTGCCCCGATGGGGAAAGAGATCCAGGATGCCTTCAAAGCTAAATTGCCTAATGCAATTCTTGGCCAGGTGAGCTGAAAAAAGAAAAAAAAAAAATTATTTATCTAATTAGACATTATAATGGGATAAAGACATATAACGTAATCATGGTGTATATAGTTCCAATGTAAATTTGGAAAAAGTTCTATTTTACCAAATTTATTGATTGGCCTGTTACATGATGAGTCATTATGCGTATCTATCTATCTATCTATCTATCTATCTATCTATCGTATACATTTACTTTTTTCTAAAATTGATAGATTGTTTGTTCCAGTTTCTTAACTTCTACGATAGACGAACCACCAAAAAGACCCAGATTAATTAGGTTATATGTAAAGGAAAATTAGTTTGCCATAGTGGTCCCACAGTTTCATTTATTTAAAGATTGTGAGAATCCAATTTTTTTTGTTTTCTATATATAAATATAAGAGCTCTCTCTCTCTGCCTCTGCGCATTTCAGTTTGGTAAGAAGTAAGCAGAGGTGTAGGACTAGAGACTAGAGACTACTACCCGCAACTATTATTTTTTCAAAAAGAAAAGAAAAATATTCCGGCCTTCTTTTTGAATATTCCTCTCTTGAGTCTTGACTCTTGTTAGATAGATAGTTTAGTTACAGTGGGGATCCGCTTTTTGAACGGCTTAGATTGACTGAGTCCTAAATGTTCCATTCGTTTACGGTAACTAATGTACCGGAAGACCAGAGAAATAGGCGGGAAACCGTTGAGCATTCTTTTCGTTGAATAGTCGCTTAAAAAATTTGGTACACCTGGTCCAAAGTTCAATTCATGGATACTGTACTCCTTGAAATAGATAAACATCAAACTTATGCTTTTTATCGGATGTTGCTTGCCAGAGTAATATAGGTACCAGAAGGTTGGTATCCTAAATATCCTATGTTAAGAAAATTAATATCACGTGGAATAAAATACTTTGGTGAGCCTATGCCTGAACACAAAATAAATGCTTTAAATATTAATGTATCATTAACGGGAAATAAAGTACAAAAATACAAAATGATATCTACCACTCCTTTTAGTGCTACAGAGGACGTGCTCATGTATATGCATGGTCCATCCATATTTACTAAACATCACAATAAAGTTAATGTAAGTAACTAATTTCTAAATTAATATAATAATGTACAATACAGGGTTACGGGATGACAGAAGCCGGACCAGTTCTTGCAATGTGCTTGGCATTTGCAAAGGTTCCATACCCAGTGAAATCGGGTTCGTGCGGTACAGTGGTGAGAAATGCTGAGCTGAAAATTGTAGACCCAGAGACAGGTGTATCGCTCGGAAGAAACAAGCCTGGAGAAATCTGCATCAGGGGAGAACAAATCATGAAAGGTACAATTTTTTTTTTTCTATTTTCTTTTCTGATTTTTCACGTTGTCATATTTAACATGGTTGTGATCGCGTTTAGATTTAGCATGTGCTGGTTGTGGTTGGTATTAGTCTGAGTCGGTGATTGCTGATAAAATACATCTTCTTTGTCATAGGTTCAATTTGTTTATCAAGGATGGTACTCTCTCCATATTGACATCAAATGCTAAAATTAAATTAGAACGGGCACTAAGATTTTGTTTGGAAGTACGAGAGTTAATTATAATTCCATCTTGATCACCTATTCAACTCAAAGTCTCAAACTAGTCCAAGTTTTAAAATTGAATTTTTTTTGTCTGCGCATTAATGGTATGGTTGAGCGTGATATCATCCTATTGCCAATCAAAATAGGTGGTTCGTGGTCCCACCATAGTTTTCCTACACCTCAGGATGATGCATGGGCCAAACTTGAAAAGGCACAAAAATTAATCATTTTCTTATTATTTGATATTTCTCTTTTTGCTCAAAGTCATTTTCATCTCCTGTTTGTTTGGTGTTGCATTCCCTTTGCTTGCTGTCCATCTCCTGGTCCAGCTTTGCACTCAATTACTCTGCCTGTGGAATGCACCAATAGCATTGGAACCCCAGTGTATTTTGAGACAAATTAATGGTAACAATTTCAGAGTACAAAATATGCTTCAGTCCAATGATTTGAAATTGCTTGAAGGCAATGCCCTAACAACTGACACATGAACCGTGTAGTGATGGCAATTCAGATAGCTACATCTGTGCCATTGAATTTCAAATAGGAGCTTAACTACTAGGTTTCCTGATCTATAAAGATAATTCGTCGGTTCCATTCCTTCTTAATTTTTTTTTTCTTGGTTCAAAAGAGGACTCTTCCTTTTCTATTATCCAAAGTTTGCTCCAATTGGTTATGCAGCACATGTCATTAAAATAATTCTATGTACAACATCATCTCATTTTTCTCAAATTCCCTCCTACGGTCCTACCAAAACACGATCTGTTCATTACTTGTCAGCTTCCTAATTTTCTCAACTAACCATACACCTGATATTGGTTTAGTTAGGCTTAGGCATGTGCCAATAAAAAACATGATTAGAACTGTAAAATAATCGACAAAGAATCGTACCCAGAAATGTGCATTAGTGCTGATTCTATGTGATCTCTTGTCCTGCAATGCGTGTAATTTCTGTAAATTTTACTTGAATTTGAATTTTGGCGTTGACTTAATATTGGGAAATATTGAAAAGAGAAATTTTCAAACATGATTTTGAGTCAACTTTAAAAATTTGACAGCAATTAAAATTAATGCCATAGCCATACCTGTTAAATAAGCAACAAGACGCTTAAATATATCCCAGTATTCGTACATAATTTACATTTACACCTATAAATCCAGGTTATCTGAATGACCCAATAGCTACCAAGAACACAATAGACAAGGAAGGATGGTTACACACAGGAGACATCGGTTTTGTAGACGACGATGATGAGATCTTCATTGTTGATCGGCTCAAGGAGATCATCAAATACAAGGGCTTCCAAGTGCCACCGGCTGAGCTTGAAGCCCTTCTCCTTACTCATCCTGCCATTGCTGATGCAGCTGTCGTCTCGTAAGTTCACAATATTTTAATTCTTATGCTAAAATCAAACAAATCTTGATAACAGTACTTAATTATGAGTAATGCAGAGTAGCGTATGCAACATGATTCACATGATTCAGTACTAAATATGACGACAGCCTCTGGCTACCTAATTTGACTAGTATGTGGTTTAATTTTGTAAATTATTGATTTGTGCAGAATGAAAGATGAACTAGCTGGCGAAGTTCCGGTTGCATTTGTTGTTCGATCCAATGGTTCTCAAGTCACTGAAGATGAGATCAAGCAGTTCATCGCAAAGCAGGTAAAGGATTGTTTTTTTTCTTTTTGATTTTTTTTTTTAATCCTTGCTTTCTCCTATAATATGCTCTGTTTAATATATTTGAATCTAAGCCGACTTTTCTCTACTTTTGTCTGTTCTCCAGGTGATATTTTACAAGAGGATAAGCAAAGTATTTTTCACCGATGCTATACCCAAAAACCCATCTGGTAAGATCCTCAGGAAGGATCTTAGAGCAAAGTTAGCGGCTCTCACTAGTTAAAAAGGAAAGAGGAGAAAAGATGAACTCCCACAATGTTTCTGTTTTATCCTTATGCAAAAAATCGTGAATATTATATATAAAATAGCAGTGTAGGAAATGAAGTCCGGGTGAATTCTTCCGGAATTAAAGCGCTTTGTTGGTTTATTATGTGATGTTCATAGGTTTTGTAACTTAATATGATTTGTGTCCGCATGAATGCTGCTTGGTTTAATGCAAATATTTTTAAGTTTCTTTTAATTTGTACCTCCATTTTTTTCTATATAGTTAGTTTCAATTTTATTTTGTTTTTAGAATTTGCTTATTAAGAGGCATGACTAAAATTAGTAATTGTCTTCTTGAACAAAGAACTTTTGCCAGAATGACAGCAAAAAAAAAAAAAGAAAAGAAAAAAAGAAAAGAAAAGAAAGGAAAATTGCATTTAGTTTTTATAAGACTGTGTATTAACATTCCAAACTTACTTTGCGTCTGTAGCCAGGTATAGTATGTTGCACAACGGTTTGACGGGACATTTATTAATATTAATAGAGTATAAAAATAGCTAAGTATTTTGGGCCGAAAAACTTAGTTCTATGTTTAAAAGGAAAGAAACCCAATAAAATGAAAGACGAAAAGAAAAAGGACCTTATTGAGACTCTCAGTCCATTAATTATTTATTTGGGCCTCAAATTGGACCTTATTTTCTTCCGAATGGGAACTCTTTTCCTATTAAACACATATCTCATCTTATGCAGAAAATTGGTCTGAGGCTCTATAGTAATAGTCGCACGTTTTATTATCATCACTTCTTTAACTCGATGGCTGTGTCTTTCAGTTTTATTGAGTAGGACAGCATATTCTTATACAAAACATTCTTAAGTATATATAACCATTTTATCCCACTCCTTTGAATATGCATCTTGTAATTACTTGTTAATTAAGGAATTTTCAACTGCTAACAACGCCGAGAACCAACTCTTAGTCTAGTGGCAAAGAGCAATACATCTTGTATGAAATGTCGCATTTTTGAAACCCGATTGAAGGATCTTTCATAAATATTTAATTTAAAAAATAAACTGAAAGGCTTGACCTAATTTATCTAAAAAAATTGCTAATAAAGCCAATATGCTGTCATCGCTACCAAGAGCAAAAAAAGGCCTAGGATAAATCATCTATTTGGCTATATATAACTATTTAACTCATTTGCTTAAACATTCAAAATTTGAACGCTAACTGTTAACTTTTCGATCCAGTGCTGGTTCAAAAACCATCAACTTATATAAGATAAACACTTAAAAAAATATGTATTATTTTGTTATTCATTGAATACTAATTCAGTTAAAGACCTCTTCCCATAGAATTCCGAACTTCTCTTTCCTTTCCTATGAATTTTTACTATATCGATCATTGGTTCAAGAATCAAGAAACACTAAAACCGATCATTAAGATTACTCTTTTTTTTTGTCTTAATTAGCTAGTTTTAATGTTCACGGGACCGTAGTGTTCAGTTAAAAACTTTCGATTCATTTTAATTACTTAATTTGAGTATTTAGCTCATATAGTATCATTATTCATTTTATTAGGGGCCTTGGTGAATGTTTAATTAATATACTTAGAATCGCATCTATTAGGTTGTTTAATATTTATCTTACCTAACTCAAGGTAAATAGTTGCGCAGAATTATTGAACGTGAAGTTGTTCGTAGGTGTTAATTGGTCAAAATAGTTGATAACACATGATATATCAATAATCAATAATATAAATAAAGATGTGTGGGTGTCGGTTTTTGTTTTAGTTAGTATTAGTGCGACACACCATCAAAACCATTGATTTTTCTGCTCCGACTTAATCTGGTCCGTTTCTTTAGATGTATGTTAATTTTTTATGTGCTACTTATTGTGTTGTCATATGTGTTGCTTAGAGTTGTGTTTTCTTTATGTTACATTATTGAGATCCATTTTGATTATAATTGCGTCATTTTTGTCACATAATTTATTTCAACATCTCTTAGTTGCTTCTATGAGAAATGATGGAAAAATATTTTTTATCTGTAATAGTTAATTATAAAATATTTCAACATATGAAGATATAATTTATTATTTCTATCCTACCAGTTATTACACTTTAAATTAATTATAAAAACATAACAACCTAATTAAAATCAACATTTATTAAATGATAACATATTTAATTTTTATTACTATGTCAAATATCGAGCGAAGCTCGATTTACCCTCTAGTGTATTATTGATTTTGATTCATGCAATTTAACTACGTAATTAGGCCCTAATTGGAATAGTCTACACATGAGATTTGATTTGATTGTATTTGCTTGGAAATGATTTCTCAAGATTTCGATTTATCTAACATAGAAATTGTGATTAGATAAAATCAATTTTATATATTTCAATCAGAGAATTTCAATAACATCAGAACTCCACATCCAATTCCCACTTAAAAAATCATTCTGATCAGAGTCTTAGTAAATTGTTGTTATTGGTCCAATTGATATTTTTGTTTATACACTGGATATATTTTTTACTTTTCTTATTTTCTAAATCATAGAAGGTGCTTTGGCCCTACATACAAGTATTAAATTAAGTCAGTAACAATCCAAATCCAAAAAGAGAACTATTTAAAGTACATGATATATATGTTTTCTTTCGGAGACCAAATGTTATATAATTGTTATTATACTGTATAAAATACATGATATGTTTACTACACCTTCAAAGAATGTTTTTTTTCTTTTATATAAAAAAGATTTACACGGGGTCCTCCTCTAACCCATGCCCCCATCATATCAATGCTTCATTATCTGGGTCCCGATTTATTGTAATTCCTGAAAGATTACCGATAAAATAAAAAAATGTGTCAATTATGTTGTATTCGTGCGGATCCGATAATACCACGTCATATTTGCTTTCCTTTTTTTGAAAAGAAAAAAAATCCTTATTTAATGTCAGCTTCAACAATGAATAATTCCACCGACTTTCTTCTGGACAAAAAAAAAGAGAGAAAATCAAAATAAAGGCAATATATCAGCCGCATTAAATACATAAAAGCCAGAGAAACCAATAGATCCTGGGTATGTCTGCTGTTTCAAGTTTCAACCAAGCAAGAGTCAAAGCTATGCTTGAAACTCCATGTGATGGTCCCTGGCTACTTCTTACCCTTTTGGTATTTTAAATCATTTGGTATAATAAAATAGTTCTGGGTTTGAAATGAGAAGCATGAAGCCATGCTGGGTACAATCTTAGCAGCTGGGCCTTAGATTGCCTGCTACATATTTTAATTTTATCTTGTTGCGCTTCCCTATACTCTTGGATCATTTATCTAGGTGTGAGTGTGTGACTGTGTGTGGATGTCAACAGTTTTGTGTCCTATGCTCTGTATTTTCCTTTAAATAACATAGGATACTTCTTCAGAAAAACATCCTGACATTAATATTTCTCTGGCTTGCAGTACTCAGAATTATATGATTAAAATTTTTGTCATGCTGGCCATCTTGTTACATTGCATCATATACTTAACCATGCATGCAAGATTTACTCCACAGGTACTTTCTCAGAATTTATTCTTTCGCCTTTAATCAATTAATTAAGGTTTACATCCATTTTATAATTCTAATTTTAAAATTTGTGGGATATTACTTTAAAATTAAACAGGACCATAGCCCAGTACATTGCAATGCATAGTACGTATTATGATTCTTGTTATTTATATTTTTATATTTTATGTTTGTTTACAGAGTTTTGAAGTAATAAGTGCCACTAATCAGGGGACAGGCACACTATGAAATAGGTAAATTATATAAGATGATATGAAATAATTAAGAGAAGAATATACACAAGGAATGCAATGTATGGAACCATGATCTGTATCTAGGTCACCACCTGCAATGCAGAAATGGCAGCCACGGTCTGTTATGGAAAGAAGAACCTTCCCATATTTCCACAGCTGTGTGGCCTGTGTTCCCCTTTCACTCGTGTCCTTGTACTTCTTCTCCATTCAGTCAAATCATTGGAAATGTCTGTTGCTAATGAAAATAAATAAATAATAATAATAAAGTTAAGAAAACGGAGATGTTCTTATAAATGTTGGATATTACACATGCAAATCGCACAAAGATGTTTGTGTTACAATTGCGTCTCATCCTTAACACCTTGAAAACGTCAACTTGACAGAGATGTTCACTCCACAAAGGATGCAAATACCGAAATAGGGTTTGAAATGCATCACCATAAAAGTGTTTAATATTGTTACGAAGGGAATATGAGGCCATTTAAAATACTTTTTCTCAAAAATAAAATAAGAACAAATTTATCATCTTAAAAGTATGTTGTTGTTGGGATGGCATAACATTTCCATGTACACAATTTTTGTTATATTTTTAAAATTTTTAATCTATTTAAGCAAATATTTTGAATTTTCATATCACTTCTTTTTTTTTAAAGTAATATGTTTTCACATAAAGATTATAATTCCTTTAGTTCATTTTGAATAAGAAAAAATTAAATAATAAATAAGTAGAAACTATGTAAAGTTGTTAAAAGTTTAGAGTTGATAGTGTCGTAGTCCAAACAGATAGTGAAAAAAAGCGAAAGGTTTCCTCTTTGATGTTTAGAGAATTAGTTTGAATAAAATATTATTTTAATAAACAACATCAATCAAACATTTTTTTTTCTTCAAAAAATAAACAACATCAATCAATAGAATTGCAGTTCCGTCCTTTCCCATTTATATGTTTGCTTAAATTTAATCATAACTACCTATAGTTTTGCATAAAACTTTTCATTTAAATTTTCAATAATTAATCATTTTATGATTCTCTTTTTTTTTACACAAAATTCTCTATTTTTTTTAGAAAATGGAAAATATAATTCATAAAAACTCTCTGTATTTAATTCAAATAATCGAATTTTGATAATATTAAATGTTAGAACCAAGAATAATTGTCTTATATTCAGTCTAGATCAAGATTGCTAACCATTGAATAATATATAGATTGCTTTCCGATATAAATGATATGATATATATTAAAATTAAAAAACTTTACTTCAATTTTGGGATGCCTTGTGAACAAGTTTTTCACGGACAACTCTAGTTCGCTGCACCCAAACAAGCGAGAATACCTCCTAGAGCTGAGAATTAGCACTTGTCCGGGGTGTGTATCGTTTGCATTTTGTATAAAGTGAATAAGGAATAAATCTTATTCGCATGAAACTAAACACATGGAAAATGAATTTGGATTTATTCGGATGCTTATTCATATTCTAATAAAAACCTAGAATATGAATAGGAATAATTAGATTTATGCCACCGGTAGAACTTATTAATTAGACAAATGTCATGTTAAATTGACAATTAGATATTTGCCACTATACAATTGTTAAAATTAGTTTTATACCATTATTTTCTCAAAAAATATAGTAAATTATAAATATGCCACACTTAAATCTATCACTATTTTAAAATATTCCCAGACTACCCTCCTTACGTTGTACCAAAAAGAAAAATAAACTAGAAGAAAGAAATAATTTACAATCAGATTAATTATGGAAACAAATATCAATAAAAATACATAAATTTACAATCAGATTTCGTGGGTCGAAGCATATATATTGATATAAAGTTGTAATTCGGTTCTCCTGTGAACATGTTATCAATGTACATTATTATTATTATTTTTGTCTTCTTATCATTCGGTAGGAAAAATGATTAATAAACCATATATACATAGTGGTTTGTTTTGATTTGTAAAAATATTATACAGTGATTTATAAACCATATATATATACATTTTTTATTTTGTTGTGCAAAAAAAAATTATGTCACTGTTTTAATACATTAGTGGCATAAAACTAATATTTATATTTTTAAAATTTCATAAAGCTTATTTTTATTATTTGTGGTGGCATAAAACCAATTTATTATTTTAGTTATGGTATTTTTCTAATTTTTAATTTTTGTAGTGGCATATTTAAAAGGGTAAAATTGTCAAATCAATAGGTCAATGGCATAAAACTAATTTTTACTATTTTATAGTGGCAAAAAAATAATTTGTCATTTAGTGATGGCATTTTCCTAATTTCGATTTTTCGCAGTGGCATAAATCTAATTAACCCATATGAATAGGTCTAGAATATAAATAAGGAATATGAATAAGTCCAAATTTCTTATTTCTTATTCATAGGAAATCGACTGATATAGATAATTTAAAAATGGAAAGCTTGATTTCATTTTTACTCATCATTACAATCAATGTAATGATATGTAGAATGAATATTTTGGAGAAAAACTTAGTAAGTTAATGTATGAACCATCTAATTAGAACAATTCAATTGTAAAGTAAAAATGGAAAGCTTGATTTCATTTTTACTCATCGTTACATACAATGTAATGATATGTAGAATGAATATTTTGAAGAAAAACCTAGTAAGTTAATGTATGAACCATCTAATTAGAACAATTCAATTGTAAAGTAATATTGTAATGAAGCAAGAACATCTAGCGTGAACACTAGATCTTAATCAACTCAGTCAGACTCGGACTCGGACTTCACTTCACACAGATAGCAACAGAAGATCCAGAGATGCAATTCTAGTGCCACGTTGTTCGTCGAATTTAAGCGCCACGTTGGTTTGTTCGTGCAAGAGAGACCCACCACTAGACCGAATCTCCAGATGTGTTTAGTTCAGACTTCAATTTTATATATGCACAACTCTTCTATAAGGCGCATGGAAACTGCAAGTGAAAAATTGAAATTGTATGGTATTTTACCGCATCTTAGCAGGTTTAAAATCCCCGAATGTATGATAAAAATAATTTATTCATGCATGTATGTACAAATTAAAAAAAAATAAACCTTCTTTTCCAATTATATTTCATGTAAAAGCATTAAATTTATACATCTAGCACATTATGTACTTGAACATTCATATTATAAAAATTATTGGGAATTTTTAAAATGTTAAATTCATATAAATATTTTTAAGAAAATACCTAACGCAATTATATATAGGGATATTTATAAGATAGGATTATTTTAATTTAATTGATATATTTTTGTATTGATTTTAGGTTGTATCTAGGTCGTGTCGTTGTTTTATTTTGATATATCATGCAGTATTGTATAGTGTCGAATTTAACATATGTAACTCTTCAATAGATTATAAGTTCAAATTTTCATGCCGCAGTTGGAGACTTAAGAAGCAAAGAGTCCGAGCTCATTCACTAATAAAAATACTAGAGTTGATAATAAACATTTGGCGAAGATAATAGACCGAGTCGCACGCAATATAAATCGCTTAATTTAGGTTGAAAATTAATAAGAAAATGCAAGCAAGGATGTCAACTTTCACCTGGCAAACTGGAGATATAAAAGAGATCCCCCTTTATTGACCCTAGCTAGCCGCCTACTATCGATAGGTCCAATCAACCGTGGCATATACGGATCAGCTATTAATTTGGATGTCACCAATATGGTCTTCGTTTCCGCTGTTATTTTGAACTTATCGTATCTTGTTTTGTCGATTAGAAAAATAGTATATGAAAGTGATTTATAACATTTAGAAATATTCATCTAAAGGCAATGTTAGTTAATCAAATTAAGGCGCTCACTTTATATTAGTTACTATTTAGTAGTGATAAATCTAGTCAGATTAATATGTACATAAAATTAAAAAGGTCCAAGGGTTCTAAGTACCGTATGTATCTTTGATTTCAAAAAAAAAAAAAAAAAAATCTGGATGAAAAATACCTTCTTATTTATTCAAGAAAAATGTATATACATAAAATTAGAAAAATAAATATAGAATTTCTCATAAGCTAAATGTAATTATACTCATCTATTTATTGAATTTTAAATTAATTAAAGATATTTGTTTTCAAAATTAAGGATGTAAATTAGCATAGACTTGCATTTTATTGTGATATATATATATATATATATATGTGAATATTAGTCCATTTAAATTCTTCCGGACATATATTTGGCGCGAGAGCATAATTCAAGGGTCCCTTAACAATGCTTTGCCTTTTGTCAAATGAAGATAGGGACTGATTTCATATAATTTGACAGATAACATTCAATCTGATAAATGAAATAACTTCTGCAAAGTGAAGGTCGCGGGTCTACAATTTGATGACTTGTTTTCCCTTTTAATTTTTATATTTGAAGTTATAAAACTTTGATCCTATCTTTATTCCCGAAAAAACAAAAAAGATCATCTGCAAAGTTATTAGACCCGAGTTGCATGATAACCTGATCATAAACAATGGAGGGATGGATGAGCGGATAGGGTGGTCCAAGGACATCACCTCAAATCTTTTCTTGATGTTTGTTCATTCAATTATACTTTTTTACTTTCTCTATAATTGGTTTCACTGTTTGATATCTTTTTCGGTTTTATAAGAAATATGTCTGGAATGCATATGGACAGACAGGAATGGTATGGTAGTTAGCATACACTTGTGTGTTTCCATGTGCAAGTATTCTTAGCTTTAGGACTTCACAAGTGTCTGAGTTTGTAAAGTTCATATATTGATGATTACCAATTTGGGAATTTTAATTTTGTAGTACAATAGAATTGTTAATTAATAAGAGTCTTATTTTTTTCCCCCCCTATAGTTCTTATATACAACAAGTACTATACAGGATAAATTTAATTAGATGCAATGAACATCAATCAAACAATTAATATTTAAAAGAGATCGAGATGTATACGCCTGATACTTAGGCAAAAGACGATGCTACGTACATTAGTGGTTTTCGTTCTTAACTCATGTACTAGCCAAATGCACCATACCGCCCGTTTGACAAAATATCCGGATGTGTTAATATTATGAAAAATTAAATTTATGCAAAAAAAAAACTATTACTTGACAAACAAAAATTATACAAAATTGACATTTTCATTCAGCTAATTTAGCAGAAGTATATTGGACACGAGGAAATGCTCCGAATTAGCAAATGGGTAACGCAAATGTATGTGGCAACAAATTGTTCAATAAATTAATCTAAAGAAATGTCTGTTGTTGCGGTGCTCTTGTTAGTTTAATTCCATTTACTTACAGGTTATTTTTGTAAGTCTTGATCGAGCCGGCTGTACCTTTTTTTGTCTTTTCCATATCGTAGTATAGGATATGCTCTTTTCTCCAGATTTTATATTAGCTTGCATTATCTTTTGTTTGGTTGTTGAATAACACAATGTGTATTTAATATTTGGGCATCAACATGACCTACATAGCTAGTTAACCACTAAACATGTTGCAGTATCTTATCTCCCCCTAAGGTTTAATTACTTTAACTACCTACTATCCTCTTATATCTAGAGATAAAACGACTACACATGTCGCAGTATCTTAACTTCCCCTCAGCCACACTAAGTACTAATTTGAATTGAGACCTCCAAACTTCCACATTTCTTTGCCTTAAGAGTGTTTTTTTTCATTTTGACAAAACATCAATCTATGACCAATTTAATTATGTATAATTAATCACTGATGATTCCGACCTGCGCCGCCGAATTTCTAGAAAAGAATAAAAAAAGTACCTATAAAAAAGGAGAAAAGAGTAAAATACACAAGTAGTCCTTGAAAATATTATTCATTTAATCATTTGATCCATAAAATTTTGATCTTTAAATTCTAAATTTGTGTTAATTAAATGGTTCCACCTTTAACATCTATGAAAACAATATATAAATTTTCATCTACCTAGCTTGGTATTGTTTTGTAATTGCAACTAGTGTGGATATATGTAGTCGCGCCAACGAATTAAACTTATATACTTAACCATCAGATAACAATTAAGTGCATGCTAGCATTGATGGCTGCACTATCATAAATTATTTAATTATATTTTTTATTTACATACATGACATCGTAAATTTCGTTGTGATATTGATCTCGATGTGCATCACCATCTAAGTTCTTTAGTCTTTACCGTTGACACTGTAGGACTAGTGTGGTAAAGTTGAAATTTTTCAGGATTGAAATGATAGTTATGAAGCTTTAAGCACAAAAATAATGAGTGATACTTTAAAATGTATTTTTGTCACTCAAAAGTAAAATATGCATTTAAAAAGTTGAAAAATATTAAAAACAGATATAATGAATCAAGACAAAAGTTTTAACTGTAAAAAAAAAAAGAGAGCATTCAATCAGAAAATAGTATATAATTATTTGGAGAAATATTTTTGAAATGATTGTCCACAAGCATTTTCACACAAAGAACGCGCAATCACCTACAGTACCTGATCATTACCCATTTATATGAACCCCCCTGCATAATCCATTTTCTATCAGCATCTCTCTCTCTCAGTATCTCCCTTTTTCTCTACCAATGGATCGCAGATTGAATCCCCAAGACCTAAACCTTGACCTTGTGCTGGATCCATCTGCCCGAACAGAACCGCATCGGGTATTTTCATGCAACTATTGCAATAGAAAGTTCCACACATCACAAGCACTAGGAGGCCACCAAAATGCACACAAGTTGGAAAGGAGCCTTGCAAAGAGGAGCCGAGAGCTGGTGCTGGCCATGAGTCGAGTCCAGAGCGACCCCAGTCAACTGTTCATGGCTAATTTGGCATCCACCGCATATGGATTTAACCATACAATTGGTGGTGCAGTTGGAGTGCAGTGGTTTAGGGGAACAGAAGATAGGAGACGGATCGCATGGGCCGGGAGGTACGAAGGTTACAATAGGTATGTTGATTCAATGGCAGACGAAAAAAATGAGCTAGTCGAGGAAATAGATTTGAGTCTTAGGCTATGATCTATAAATATGTGTGCTTAACAATGTAAGAGTACGCTGTGTTGCAACTATTTTCTGTGTACTTTTTAGTGTCTTTTTTTTTTCTTTTTGTTCTCCAGAGATACACGTCGTGGTAATCTCATAAATGTAATGTTAAATATTTCTCTCTTTGTATAAGAAAGCTATGCAAAACCAGCATTTAGCAGGAAACTCAGTTTATTTAGCCAGACCGCTCAACGATTGGAACTGAATATTTTTAGGATGATATTTAATATGGATAGTTTAGGACACATGAAATATAACTGTTCCATATATCTTTTTGTTTGAAACGAACAGATGCAATGCCTCTACAAATCCTCCGTTGAGTGACTTCTTCATCCTTTCCTTTTTGTCTTTCTTGAATTTTTTTCTTATATAATACATTTCTTAATTTGTATTTATGGTTCCCTTTTGTTAATGCTTTCCTTCTTCTTTTTATTCTTCTTTAGTGAAAATTTTTATTAAGCTTTCTTAAATATGTTGTTAGATGTAATTATATGCTGATTAAACTTTCTTAGAAGATTTACGATCAATAGAGCAATATGATTGGCTTTCCTCTGCTTACATACTATCAAAGATTAAGTTCTAATTAAAGAGAAGCTTTAGAGTCTGAAATAGTATTTGGCATTTCATAGCTAGCAATAAAGCACAAAATGATGAGTGCTGCAGCTGCTCTGGTATCTCTTTCACTGGCATGAGAAATGGTACTTAATGTGAAGTTTCAAAGTCACACCACCGAGTAAAGCAGCAAGTTGGATAAGAGATAGAGGGTGCTATACAACAGCTGGTCCAATTCCTCAGTTTTACTGGACACAATACCAGAAGAGGAAGAGGAACATCAAGGAAACAGTGTTGATCATATATTTCAAATAAATAAAGTGCAGTTACTGTTATGTACTCTAGTGAAGAACTGATGAAATATGCAATTTCAACAATGTAATGGTAATTGATTCCCTGATCATGACATAAGTTGTTCGTAATTTGAAAATTAAACATCTCAATACTGAAAGGAAGAATTGATTATATTTAAGAAGTTCATAATTTAAGTTTACTAAAAGGTTTGTTGTAGTATTAAGTTGGAATATCATTTAAATATTTTTAATGCTTATTTGTTTCATTAATTCCAAAATTGAGTCAATAAATTAAGTTACAAAAATGTATGTGAAAATTATGTTTTCTTTTTGTTTTCAGTTTTCTCTGACAATTATGATAGATATTAATATGTTATTAATATGAATATTTTCTGTTTTAATAATTTTGTATTCTGATCATGTTACATAATGATATGATAGATCATAGAACCTCTTTTTGACATATACACAACAACGATCAAACATAATTAATGTGGTAAAAGATTTATGAAAATTTTCTCGCTGGCATCACCACCGACAACTGCAACCACTGACATCACTGTTATTTTCTGTCAAATATGAACAAGTGCTGAAAACCACGGTCCCGCCAGTCTCCGAACACAGTATTGAGCTCTTGTCTCCATCCCCTGAAGAAATCTCTTCACCAGTCACAAACCAATCAGCTTGTACAATTAATTGTATCTCGATAACCTACCTCTATAGCAAGGCTACAGTATTGGTTTTGTACTCTTTTACTCAAAAAAAGTTGGGCCTCTTGTAATTAACTTTTTGACGAAAGCTAATTATTGAATCTGGCAAGCATCTTTTGTTGACCAGGGATCAGCCTTGGCCTCTGCCGGCCGGCCACAATCTTCAAGTCCAAACAGTCATTGTGGTGCTTCTCTAATTGACCGGCTTTTATCAATCATAGCTTCTGTCATTTTCAAAACGATCTCGGACCAAAATCCCCAGTCCTTGACTGGCACCGTTGACAGTGATATACTGATATAGATGTCAATGAATGATAAAACATACCATTTTCACTATGGGAAACTTCTAATATCAGCCTCCTTGGGATCTGTTATTATCTTTGTAAAAGGGGCTAATCCTATTTTCAAAATGGTTCTATTAGCATCTGTCTCTGGAATATGAAAGATAAAGCATGAGTTGACAGAACAAAATCAACCAGCCGAGTTAAGATGCAAGTGAAAACTTCACAAGTTTGAATATTAAAAAGATAGTAAAGGGTACTATTGGTAGATGAATGTTGTCTTGATAATTTATCGAGCAATCATTGACCTTTGTCTGATGGTCTCATTAGAGAAAAAGAGCAATGTTGTTAATTTGAACTCTGAAATCATGAACAGTCCACGGTCGTAGAATATTCTCTCTGTTTTGTTTAGCAAAATAACGGCGCATCTTTAACATTCCTCTCCAATCATTGGGTAATTATATCTCTAATCATTAAGATAAGTAGTTCAAGTGAGCCTTTTTTTTATTTCCACGACTTCTACAGTCTACATTGCAAAAGAGCGTTTGTTTGTTATAAAACATCTTCATAGCCGACAGTCTCTGAAAACTTCCCAAAAAGAGCTACTCCTAAGAAACGAAGTAAAATGGGCTTTCATCGGAAAACGCCCAAGATGAGAATAAGCTTCAGTAGGCTCACTTGCTGCATTATTTTGGATTAAAAGGATTTTTCAATAAAAAGGTCCAAGCCCACTCGACCCAGTATAACATTACAACAACAGGCGAGTATATATATTATGCTATTGCTAACAAACAAAATATCAATTTTTAATAATCCTTCTGTCTATTTTCATGATTATTAAATATAAATGAATGTCAGTATGGCCCTTTGTGATACATATGAGTGTGATATAGCGTTAAAACGAATAAGTTCAAGTATTAGAGTAAATTATGTATGTAAATAGTAATGGAAGCACTTTCCATCAAAACACTGTATTGTAGATACAACGCCGGAAATGAGTATTCAATTCCTATATTGAATAACATTACTGAAAGTACATTACATGAAATGTTAAGCACATGAATAGGACTCTCCACATGAAGATGTGCTCAATAGGTAGCATTCTTTTGAAAGCATTATAAGAGAATTGTCGCACGTTATTTCTCTATTATTTTAATTGCAAATAGTTTGATGCCGCATACATGCATATATTCAAAAAATAACGCGATAGACACATTTCAGGAATTTTAGTACTCTTCTCAAATTTCCAAATAGGCTTTGCTAATGTCAACTCATTTAAAATAATACCACAATAATTAATAGACAAATTAACTCCAATGCAATGAAACATTAACTATGTTATAGATTTTTTTTTTTAATTATGAGAAACTCAGAGCATCCTCCAAACTCCATTATAAAGGAACATATATAAATACAATCACCAGTTACAGAACCAACAAATACAAGTCAAAAACAGCACAAAAGTAATATTACAGAATTGATACTAAGAACAAGCTCATCACCTATGGGCTCGAGTCACAGATCGGGCTCGAGATGGATATAACCTGAACAAGCGATAAGCCGAAACCGAGGCGACCAATGCCATGGCCAGTGCGGTCATGAAGCTGCAAAAGAGACTGCCACCAACTTGCACGCAGAACCTGGAGTAGATGTTGCACAGCTTGCTCCACTGTAGGCTGTGTATGCCCGTCAAGGCGATCATTGCCCCCTGCAATGCAGCGAGAGTCGTGGAAAAAACCGCGTAAACTGCAGCCTGAAGGAAATGCCAGAAAATAAACCAATTAGCTGTCATGTGTTATGTATTTCATATTATCACGTTTATGAAACAAAAAAAATAAAGTTTGTTATATATTTTTGTTCTAATTTTTAGACTGAAATCTCACTTTTTGTTGCTTTGTCTCTTACTTTTTTTTTTAAAGCTTCACTTTTTGTTGCATTGTCAGTACAATGATCCTAGATCAAGCTAGATGTATCCGGGTCTTTCTTTGGGTTGGGCCTAATGGAACAAATCTGATGTAGGCAATTTAAAAATCATGCAGCAAGGGAAAGTTATAATTTCAGAGGCTTGGAAACTAACTATTATTATTTGTACATTGGAGTAAAAAACTATCATGATAACTATCAAAATACATTTCTATCTAACTATCTTGATCAAAACTATTGAAACACCATCGATAATTGTGTTTTAACTAAAATAAATTGTGTATTGATATATGAACGTGTTTCAATACAATAGACAATAATAATTGAATATGAACACTTTTATGGGACCCATTTGGGATTGCTGACAGTGAAATTAATGCACGGTTTTTCAATCGTATTCATGTACTTTTGAATAACAAAAATTATAATTTGACAAGTACTTTTCAAAGTAGCTGGGCCTATCTACCTCTCATAAATAAGCCCGTAACAGCTAACGACCTTTTAAAGATCAATTAAAACTTTGAGCTACCTAAGAATCTATATCTACTAGCCATATGCACATTTTGATTGGGACTAGGCAATAATCTATAATTTTTGCTCCTTAATAATCAATCCATAAGTCGCTTAGTATATAGCCAATGTAATTTCAAATTGTGAAACCTAATAGCTCTTATACAATAGGATAAAATGTATGTAATCATCACAAAGAAAAATAAATTTTAAAATCTACTAGTTCAAAGAAAATTATGGTGTGCTAAATCGCATAAAAGATGAAAGACCGAAAATTATCGTTTCGTGAACCACTTTGACACCCCTAATTGGACATGATGAAAGATGAACGGCCATTGAAGTAAGACCGAAATATTTTATCAATTGCACGTGTAAGTTTAATGAATTGCTACAAAATGAGCATAGCCTAGTTAGCTAGCCTACGATGGTCATATCCCTATATACAATATGAATGATAAGCCTATAACATTTCCCTTAGTTAAGGAATAATTTCCATCAAGTATGCTTTCATTAAAACTAGCGCAGAAGCCGGAAAAGTACGAGTTCTTGTTTCAAACGAAACTTGCCTGGTCTAATACAAAGCAAAACCAAGCAACTGCTCTGTTACTGCAACATGAACTTTCCTTCTGAACAGAGGAATAGATGCATCTCAACAATTGAAGGAAATTGTATCCAGCTGCTGCAGCTGCCACCATTGTGAGAATCCTAACAAAAAGGAAAAAAAAAAAAAAAATCATCTATTGAGCACAACCTTGAAATTTTTTTTTTTATATTAGTCCATGCTAACAAAATAATATAGACGTGGAATATCACATGAAACTACTGAGAAAGAGTTTTAAGGAACGAAAATTTTGTAAGCCCACGGCTGTTACCTCTCTCTCTCTAAAAAAAAAAAAAAAAAATGTTGTTGATAAACTAATATGATACCCAGAAAATTTTCTTAACTCAAAGGGATTTGCATAGTCTTAATCTGATAAATCACTCAAGTAGCTGTGTGGATCACGTATAAAATTGATCAATAAAACAAAATTTCAGAAAAGTCGAAATAAGGCTGGACAAGGGGGAAAAAATAAAAAAGATACCATGGAGAAAAAAATCGATGAAAATGGAGTAATGCACACAACACTTGAACTGTATGCAAAACTATGCAAATGCAAAGTAGGTCTTAAATAAGGCACCAACCACAAGGCCTCAATATCCTTAGCTGAAGCCTTTCTCTGAATAAAGAAGACCGTCTTGGTCTGGGCATTTAGTCCCATGAGCAATGCTGTCATGGCACCTAGAACCATGCACACGAATCTTAAAGCAACCTCTACTTTAACGACTCTACTCTTTGTCTCTCCCATCCTCTCTCCTTTCTCTCCTCCTCCCTCTTTGAGTGTTCTTATTAATTAGTTGTGGAGAAGTATTTATAGAGGCTATGACCAAGTGAGGACAGAAAGTGACAATAAAAGCAGGATAAATGATATGAAAATGAAAATTACATATATCTGCCTTGAAAAAGAAACAAATTTAAAAACATATAAAAGAGAAAAAAGAAATTTTTTTTTTTTTTTTCCGAGGGAAAAGGCCGTGGGCCGAAAGAAAGAAATTGTAAGCTGGCACTAATTGTAAGAGGAAATTATGTTAAGGATAACGATTATAAGTCTCTCTAAATAAACCTTTTTTAAAAAAAATCATAACTTGGTAAGGAAATTATTTTTTACAATTTCAATAGAGCGAAATTGAAACTAGAGTGTCAACATTGTCGGTATTATATTTAGTCTGATTTTTTCTAATCTGATCCGATTGAAGATAAAAATTAATTATTTTGTGATTAATATATTCGAACCATATAACTTGATTAATTATTAATTTGTGTCTAAAAGCTTCAGTTGACAAAAAAAAATAGATTGTTAAATTATTATTATTTTTTTTGTGACAACAAACTGTGCTTTGTAGATCCAAAAGAACCGATTTCCTCTGTGGATTGTCTAAGCCAAAATGAACCTGTCCTAACATGTATCATTCTTTTTTTTTTAAGGGAAGGATCGACCATAGCCACCATATATTAATTAGTTGAGTAGTATTAATATGGGTTACTTTTATCAACTGATAGAGTTATGATTAAATTTTAAAAAAAAAAAAAAAGATGTGTATCAACTGATAGAGTTATGCATGGTTCCTAACCTGTTCCTCATGATGTGCATGAATTGATCAATGGACACCAGAAGGCGAAATCATTCCGACATTTAATATCAACTTCTAATAAAATATATGTATATATCAACGTCAGAAATATCGAACCTATCACTTAAAAGAATACATCAAACCAACTCAGCTATCTCCACGTCGCGAAATCTTTGAAAATGCGAAGTAATTGCACGCATTTAATTAAGATATCTCCAGTTGCAGTTCACCATAGCTCGTTGCAGAAGCAGTTCGCAGTTGGGTCATGTGCTCTATCCATCTCCATGCACTTGAGACATATATCCATTTTTCTAAAAGTTGAAATTAAGATGGGATTGTTGCAAAGTTTTAGCCAACTTTTCTAATCCTAATTTTCATCTGTCGCCCAAATTGTGCTCTTCTGTTCAAGCACTTTAAGATATATGTAGGTTTATATATATAAACTGAATGGGTACTGATAAAGCTAGCATAAGGTTACAACAAAGGAATGCTTGTACAGAGATGTGTTAATTTTACAATATACACCAGACGATCAAATAAACACAACAAGCTATCGTACCAGTCAGGTGCACTATTTTAGTTGTGTAAATTGGATGAATTTTTCGTAAATAATCGAAAATCATGCAAAATTATTAAGAGTGTAGGATTCGAAAAAATTATTAGACTAGCAGTAAAATTTGTAAGGATCCTCAAATTATTTAGTAATTTCGGTTGATTTTTGAACTACCTATATATAAAAAAAATCCTAAATTGTGAACACCAGTTGTGTCACAAACTCACCATCCCCTCCGATTAAAAACCGCAGGACAGAGTTCCAATATGGCGATCCATTTATTAAGGCAAACATTATTTTTTATTTAATTTTATTTATTTATTTATTTGTCTCTTTGAAACATGTTATTATATAAGTAAACTTTAAGTCTTCATCTCAGAAAAAAAAAGAAAAAAGAAAAAGAAGAAGAATAAGAAGAAGAAGAACTTTATAGTCTAGAGGTATTAATTAATGGAGCTATCCTGCAAGCTATGCCCCTTCTCTTTCTGTCTGACGCCATTGCATCTTTCTTTCCTTAATTAGCAGATTGAACAAAAAAAAAAATATGAAAGGGAAGCACGTAGGATAGGATGAATGGTGCTTTCATATGTTAACCCATATCAAGGTATGTGAGAAGGGAACTTTTCAAGTATATCCCACTTTATATAAATGATGATACCAACAATATCTTATTTTTTTAAAAAAATATGAACAAAATATCTATATGTCGAAGTTGATACATGTATTCGAAATTATTGTTATGCATGTCATCGGAATCAATGATAACAGCACTTGTGTGCTTCATCCATCTCACCTTAACCGAATGCATTTATGTCGATTCATGTATTTGAAAATAAATGTTTTGAAAGTTGATACATGTATTCAAAATTATTGCTATTCAAAATCTATTTCATATTCCAACGATACTCGTGTTCTTTAAAATTAGTGATCTGCATCAATTAATGTTCTTGTTAGTACACATTCATGGCCGATAATCGTTATATCGTTTATGGAACACTCGACGCTAAAATGATATAACATACTTTTAACATATTTCGTGATTAGACGGTCTAGAGCTGATATATATTGTGCAATGTCTACGCCTCCACGGCTCATTATAATCATTATTTCTCTGAGTATGTTCTCATATTGATGTTTCATATATATTGGACAAAACTTAATCTGAAACCCATAAATCTAAATACACCTTTGATAGAAAAATGCAGAAAAAAAAAAAGAATGGATATTGTGTTTTGGAAAGCACAAATTCTCGCGGGCTTTAGCGTTGTATCTTGATTTTCGAGTTTCAAATGACCAATTTTTTTTTAAAGAACAAATGATCGATATAGACCGATCAATATAATCTCTATAAAGAAATCTAATTGAAAATCAAGATTTATATTATCTATTTTTTAACTAACTTTATGATTGTCCAATAACACTAGTTTCTAAAAATATTTAAAAAGAAAAAAATTTAAAATATATATATAATGTGGTTCGCCCCGAGATTTAAATTTACAGAATATATTAGATTGTTCGAATTGACTATTTAAAATTCAAAATTTATACTATGAGATCAAGCGCCATTCAATCTGTACCTTCTAAAACACAATGTTCATTCTTTAGGAGAAAAAACAAAATAAAATAGTAGCCCTTATCGGTCATCCGCTCGTTCTCCCTTTGTTTGTACGCTTATAATTTATTTAGTTATTTTGTATTGATTTTTCAATGTTTTAGTTGGTGATGCCGGTATCGTCTCTCTCTTTTGTTCAAGTAACTCGTACTGATTTTTTTTTCTTTTTTGTTTGGATTTTTTCCTAATCAGTCGGTCAAAATCTTTTTTACTTTCTAGCTAATTACTATTTATGCATTTGACTATTTTATCCTACATATTGTTGTTCTATAGTCTCCAACCATTTCATTTTAGTAGATATATATATCATTCTAAATGGATTAACATTGTCATCATGAGATGGTTATTATAAAAAAAATAATAATAAATGGAACTGTTATTTTAACGGCTTTTGTGACAATTCGGCAGTACCTATTGATTTTATTGGGTCCCATGTGACGTTTCACCCACTTATTTTAGGGATGATGTGTCATCTACTTTTTCTAATTAATATTATTAAAGAAAATAGAACCCTTTATCATTCTTTTTTTTTTACCAAGTACTAGGTTGTTTATAAATTGTTTCACAATGTGCATTTTTTATTATTCTGATTCATCTCACTTCGCGTTATATATCAACTTTACTATCGCTTTCTATTCTTTCAATGCTGGACCGCTGTTGGTTTAACCTCAAACTGCATCAAATCGTACCAATTAATGAAATTACCTATGTAACTGAAACTTTATGGCACATTGAATATGTTGGGCTCACAAAAAGATTAAATTATGAATCATACGAAAAACGCGCGCATTGATTCACTATATGTACGTCTTTTACAGAAACACATATGACATATTCAGTTCGATCAGAATGATCTCAGTACTTTTTTCTGATTCATGATGAGCTGAAGGCAATAATCAGGTCTCGAATTGAAATGGACCCATTCATTTTTTTTCCCCCATAGATACAAGAAAACATGGCAGCTACAGTCTTCCTAAAATAAAAGAAAAAGAAGAGTTACACGTAGTAAGCGACAAAAAACAAATTAGACTAAAAGAAAAAAATATTGGTGCGTTTGAATTATTTGTGAATAAATTTTAAATTAGTTATTCATAATTAAGAGTATTATTTCTAAATTATTAAGAACAAGCTTGTTCGGATTAAATTTTCTTAAATATTCTTAATTCAGAATAATATTCCAAATGTTTTTGGATGATTTTTATGATATGAATTAACAGTTAATCTAATAAAATAAAAAGAAGTTAAAATTACAAGCACGTCACAACTCATATATACCCTGCCTTAAAACAAAGAAATAATATAAAGTAGACTCCAATAGAACAAAACGAGGTGTTGTGAACTAAATTTTTGACGATGCATTCAAGTGTTCCTATTTTATTTTTTTTATATGCTTCTTCTATAGAACTTATCGTAAAGCAATTGGCCTTGTCTTTATTATTATTATCAAGTAATTGCATTTTTTTTCTACATAAAGAAAACTGTCATTATTATGTAAAAATGAAAACACCAATTTTTTTTTTTTGAGAAAAAACATAATAAATTTTTAAAATTATAAAATTTAGTAGCCTATGAAGAAATGATATGATTATGATACGTAAATTAAATTAAAAAATTTTATCATTTAAATCTTAAAAATTGGAAGCAGAAATTGTTACACCGGCTGATCATTACTCTAAGGACATATTTGTGAATGTTTGTGTGTACATAGCAATAGCATAGACAAATGCTTGCAAAAGAGAAACCATAATACTGTTGCATTTAATGTGTTGAGAAAGACTGCTAGCTCCGAGCTTGCCGGTTATACTTTTGAGTACATGTCAGTGCAAACGAACAAGTGTACAAGTGTACAAGATTTTGTCCACTCAAGCATGTGAGGTCGAATTTGATCATGAGGTTCATGCGTCATCCAAACTCTTTTTTTTTTTTTTTTTTTGGCAATTCTCATCCAAAGATTTTCAGAACCATCATTGAAAGGAAAGGTGGAGAAAGTAATTCAACCCATTTCAAAAAAAAAAAAAAGAAAAAAAAAAGATATAAGCCTAACAAAGAACAATGATTGCAGTTGGAATAAAGCATCATATCATAAATTTAATTGACGTGTCGAGCAATATATTTTATAAAAAAAATTATATAAATAATTATAAATTTAAGAACAAAATTAGACAGTGAAATACCATGTCAATTATACAGAATGCAATGATGAATAAAAAAGCCTGGTAAATTTAGTAAAAAAAAAAACTGCATAAACCCCCTATTGTTTGCTTGGGCTGGGCGGGAGATACTACAAAATAGTAAAACTGATCCTACTGTCAGGGATTCTTTGGCTTTGCTCCTGTGGCACAGTGGCAGCATATCCTACCTAATAAAAAGTAATATATACGGCATACAGATGATTAATATATTCATTTATCAAGGGATTACAAAAATAATATAATCAAGTAAATGCCGACATCGAATATAATCAAGTAGCATAGTTGAGCCATTTTCAATTAATGTTGCGGTCGGTCACAACTGCATGTCCATTTTCTCTTTCCTCATTTGTACTTGCTGCTATTATTGTGAAGGAATGATTGATGCTAATCATTATATTATTATCATTATTATTATTATTATCCAATAGAATGTTGGGGAAGATTGGCGGTTGAGTAAGATAAGAAGATAGGATAACGAGAAAGGGAGTTAATTTTTCGGTAGGTAATTTTTTGTAATTTTCAAATTATATTCTGGTAATGAATTCTTATGAAGATTGTTAATTTAGTGATTTTGAAAATTAATAATTCTTTTACATCCCTGTAACTGGAACTAGCATAGCCATTCAATTCGCTCAGTTTGACGGTTGGAGAATGAATATTCTATCAGTGATAAAACACAAAACAGTCAATAAACAACCATATTGGTATCAAGACTCTTAACCATCAACACGATAAAAAGTAATTTCAGGAAAAAAAAAACACGATAAAAAGAGTCTTATAATCTATTAACTGTTAAATATGCACTTTAATCATAAAATTTGGAGTAAACTAGACAATTAGCTGAATAATCAAGCTAAATTATTGGCGATAAAACGAGTGAGCGGTATGGTTGGAAAAATTGATATTTAAAACAAAGAATTTTAAAAGCTTGAGTCTAAAAGTAAGTTATATAATCACGTAACTTAAATCTGTTGATTTGTAATCCTTAAATTCAAGGAAAAAATAGAAATTTACAGAAATCTTATGTTGACTTGCAATATATAAACAGAAATCAAATTCAAATCATGACGTTGTACAAGCTTCTTTCTGTAAAACAAGGTAGCCACATTTTTAAGCTGTTTGATTGAGAAATGTAACCATTGATAAATATGATCTAATTGTCATTTATGAATAGAAGATAAATAAGGGAAATTGATAATTGAATGTGCACGGATAAAGCCAGGATATGCATTGGTCCCCATCTCAGCTAGTAAGATGTGACAAGGCAATATGCCAATATAGCATGTTTATTTCCCAGTCAGTATATTCATGATAACTGTTTATCGATTTTAAGTGTTCTTAATAATTTTTGGCATATCCCTTCACCACCCTTACAAAAAAAATAATGATTCAACCAAATCTCAGACCCAAAAAAGGCCACAAAGTTTTATTTTAAAAAACAAATAAATAAAATCGAAGAGCCACAAGGACTATGCTTTGTAATTTCAATTGTTTGTGGCAACAACCGTGGGGCGATCTGTGTATCCTTCCGTAAATAAAAAATTAATAATAACCTTAGTATTAAGTTCGGAAAACCTTATGAAAAATACTATGGACAAATCAATTTGACAGAAGATTTCGTTAATCCGATTGTATTCTAATAGGATAACTTTGAATGATAGATTCGAACGACTAACCTGACCAAATTTTATACTTTCTAAAATAATTTATTTTTTTAGATTATGAAAAGAAATACTAAATCTAATTAGTTAGATGGTTCAGATGAGAAACAAAAATATTGATCTTCAAAAAGATTTCAGTATGAAAAATATGTAAATTATATTAGATGGTTCAGATAAGAAACAACAAATGTTGGTGTCAAAAAGACAATTTTCTCGGAAATTTATTTATCTTGATGCAAATTACTATTTGTAATTAGACAATTAGTCACTCTTAGAAGATTCCTCCTTCAACTGCTACCATTATCATAATTTAATTCCTTGATAGGGATCTAACAAAAATAAGGATAAGCCTATAAGGCGAGAACCAAAACGACAAAAAAAAAGACCAGGATCCAAGGAGCTTCTCCTGACCACTTCTCCGCCGTTGGATTTAAGCGCAACCTCTCTCACCCGTCCGATCTCCGCCGCGAACATGGCCTCCTCCGAACAACAACGCTCTGTTTTTCTCGGTGTCGACGTCGGCACGGGCAGCGCACGTGCAGGTTTGTTTTTAATTTTTTACTTTTATTTTCTTTGCATGGTCAGAAGAGTTTACTGGTAACTTGATAGAACAACGTTGTAAAAGATAAAAGAGCATTAATTTACTGTTCATAAGAGGAAATAAAATAGTTGGTATGGCTGTGTTTATGGCTTTTTGTAACTTGGTACTGAGATGTTATTGTTGGTAGTCTAAATGGCTAATTATGTTTAATGCACTAGGAAGCGGGCAATTAACTAACTGAGATAACTGATTGAACAACTACCATGAAAATAACTTGAATCATGAATTGTGGTTGTGTCTAGTTGGGAACAGATAATTGCATACCAAACAGGTAAGTTTTTAATTTCAGGGTCCTTCAGTCAAATATTCCAAATGCAAAGACTTTTATTGAAGAATTAATTATAAGATGGAAATTACTCTACAGGGATTTTTGATGAAAATGGGAAGCTTTTAGGTTCAGCAAGCAGCCCAATTCAAATATGGAAGGAAGGAGATTGCATTGAGGTTACTGAATTTTTCATATAACATTGTGCAAAATTATTTCGACGATCACAAAATAAATAGAATCAAGCATATTTAAATGGAATATTTCTTCAAGTAAAAATTGGGTAGCTTGTAAAATTGAGAATGCTCTAATTCCTTTGAGACCATTTGGACAATCTACCAAACCAAAACATTAGAAGTTTATGGTCTCATACTGTTCGAGTTTTGGTGACAGCAATCATCTACTGACATATGGCATGCTGTCTGTGCTGCGGTTAAATCAGCATGTTCAGTGGCGACTGTGGCCCCAGAAGAGGTCATTGGTTTGGGCTTTGCTGCGACCTGTTCTCTTGGTGCGTCACCTTCTGAATTGTAATAAAAATCATGTACGCCCGTAGAATATTTTACATTGTCATGTGTGGTTGTCTGCCATTTCAGGTGCCTTTTAAACTTTGGTCCAACCTGCCTGTTTATTTGTTCATTACTAGCACCCAACCAGAATGACTGTTTTTTCCTTGAGCATTAGTTATAGTTTTTTCCTATAGTTGCAGCAAGTACAATTAAAATGTGTTTTTTGAATTGTTTCTTTTTTTTCTGTTGGGGTGGGGGGAGTGCATTTGGAGGATGCCTTTCTTATTTTTGTCAGGGCACATATGATAGTTATTACAATTTGTAGGGGGTTGTATATTGTTTTTTTCCCCCCAATGAGCTTGCAAGATTTTTTGACATTTTTTGTGTATTAATTGTTGATTTGGGAAGTTTGCAGTGTGAGGCTTGTCATTTAATTGCAGTTTACTTCCTTAATTGTTAGGGTATGAAGTAATTTTTAACATATGTTGATAAATTAGTAAAGCTCTTGGAACAATGAAATAAAACCACTTTCTCACAACTCCTTGAAAACTTAGAACTTACTTGAGAAGGGGAGGCATAGAGTAATTATCACTTTATTTTTGGTGCAGTGGCTGTGGATGCAGATGGGTCGCCGGTAACAGTGTCATGGAGTGGAGATGCAAGACGAAACATTATAGTATGGATGGATCATAGAGCCGTAAACCAAGCTGAGCGAATCAACTCTAGTAAGTCACCAGTTCTACAATATTGTGGTGGGGCCCTCTCCCCTGAAATGCAAGCCCCTAAGGTATCTATGTTTGTAGTGTTCACAGTAACTATATGGTATTCACTTGTTCACTAAGTTGTCTGTCATTAGTTAAACAACAGAATTTCTTGTTTCTGCCTTGTGTAGTTGTTATGGGTTAAAGAGAACTTGAAGGAGTCATGGTCAATGGTGTGTCGGTGGATGGATCTCAGTGACTGGCTTGCATACAGGTAGTGTTACTTTTTATTATTTTATTTAATCTCAACTTAATTGAAATTTAACTTTTTAATTTTTGGATAAACTTATGTCATAATTGCACTAATGATGGTAAAATACTGGATAATTGGTTAAGCTATTAGTTTTTTTTTTTTTGGTTGACCATCCTGAGAAACTATCTATGCTATACTACGTCTTTAATGGTCAATTTCCTATTGATTTTGGTGTATTTTTTCTTTAGAGCAACTGGAGATGATACTAGAAGTTTATGCACGACTGTATGTAAATGGACTTACCTTGGTCACGCACACATGGACTTGCCAGAGTCTCGAGATATGGAGGCCTGTGGATGGGATGATGACTTCTGGGAAGAGATTGGTCTCGGTGACCTTGTTGAAGGGCACCATTCCAAAATAGGTCATAAAACTTATTACCTCTATTGTAGAATTTTTATTTTTTTACAATAAAAGGTGTTGAAAATCGTACTGTACTTGTGGACTTTTTCAAATGGCACCAGTAATTTTTAAGCTACCATCATTTGTTAAAAATATATAATGAAAAGATATGCTCAAATAAGTGTATGAATATTTTACCTTGCTGGCAACTGCTAAATATATTTACTGCTTTAAACCACACTCAATATTCCAACACTCTTTGAGGTATTTGCTAACAGATGAGGAACCAGCTCTGTAAGTATGACAGTAGTATACTTCATCACATTGTTAAATTATATGCTCCTTGATGTTCGAAATTAAAAAATGAACTAAAATGGAACTTGACAAATTTGAATCTTAATAGAAAGGTTGCAAGTTAATATCAATTCATTAAGAAGATGTTGATTGGGTTAAAATAAAAATCCAGATGTAATGTGATTAGCATTTCCCTAGATTAAAAAAGATACTTGGAATTTTAGTGAGTTTGACTGTAAATTGGAGAGGTGGGAGCTTGTCTTTTGCAAATAATTTCAGAATATCTAAGTGTAAAAGGAATTCTGGTGTTAAAGCAAAAAGGAACAAAAAAATCTTTGTTGGTTTATTATTAACTAACATTTTGGCAACATAAACAGGACGGAGTGTTGCATTTCCAGGTCATCCTCTAGGTTCCGGCTTAACACCTGCCGCCGCCATGGTAGCAATATAAACACTCAATAGAAACAATAGTTAGTTGCTCTAACTGGAAGGTGTGTCCTCTTTTATCTGTCTTTATGCTTGTTTTTAACAGGAACTGGGGCTTCTAGCTGGGACTCCTGTGGGAACCTCACTTATTGATGCTCATGCTGGTGGTGTTGGTGTGATGGAAAGCATCCCTGATTCAGATTCCAAATCTGAAGGTTGTTAACATAGAAAAACTTATTTTATGTCTTTGGGTAGCCTTTTCAATTTCAGCTAGTGGTAGAAATTTTGGCTTTGCTTCCAAATATGACCCATTAAAATGCCCTAGATTTTCAATGCAACCTCAGTTAAATAAAATTTACTCTATTATAACCGCAATTTTGCAATTCATCAATTAGTGAGCTATTGCTGTCCTCGCTTCAAACCCAAATTGGCCTCATTAGACTGACTGAAAGAAGCTAAATAATGAAGCGAAAAAAAGAAGAAGAAGAAAAAATATCAGAGTGGAACTGGATTTGATCACAGTTCTAAGTGGGAACAAAATCTGGGATGGTAATGCTTGATTTGTTTATTTGCATGCCAGACGAAGATGCAATAACAAGCCGCCTGGTGTTGGTTTGTGGCACATCCACTTGTCATATGGCAGTCTCTAAGAGCAAACTATTGGTCCCTGGCGTCTGGGGTCCATTCTGGTCTGGTATGTATAATCCATACTATAGAATTTTTCTATTTAGAAGTGTGATGTGTAAAGTGACCTTATTATACTATTTCCGCTTTATATTATGCTTTGAAATGTGTGTAACAGAAATCATACAACAGAACAAACCAACATAAACTTTTAACATACCTTACTTGCTTTGTTTTTTCTTTCTTTATTTGCATTTCTGGTGCAAAGTAACAAATATTTTTCAAATTTCAGCTATGGTGCCAGAATACTGGCTCACTGAAGGTGGCCAAAGTGCAACAGGTGCCCTTTTGGATTACATAGTGGAGAGCCATCTGGCAGGCCCTCTTGTGGCCAATCGGGCTGCCTCTCAAAGTATGCTTTCTTTCTGCATTAGAGATATTTTATTAAACTTTGCTTGCTTTGCACTTTTTTGATTCCTAGTTTTACCCAATCGTTTGTATAGAAATCCCCAATTTAAAAAATCAATCATGGAAGAAAATAGGAGATAACTATAATGCAGGATAGACTAGAGAAATTTGAATAAAAATAATTAAAAGATTAACCAAGCTTTCATAATCAAAGATCTCTTATTTCTATCCAACACATCTAGAGAGTATTTTGTTCTCATCTAGGTCACATAGGTATCACTTTTTTTCCCCTTACGTTTTTTCTAATGGTCAACCTGAAGGTATATCTGTCTATGAATATATGAACAAGCTACTGGCCTCAATGGCACAAGACCAAAATGCACCTTTCCTCTCTGCCTTGACCGAAGACTTGCATGTCCTTCCAGACTTCCATGGCAACAGGTACATTGAAGGACAAACTTATATTTATAGAAATCAAAGACAGCAAGGGAAAAAACTGTGTACAAATATTTCTTTTAAGTTTGAATCCACTTTATGTTACTTTTGGTTGGTTTTAATTGATGTTTGTTCAAACACAAATTGTGCATAGCTTGCGAATGTAGTTTGGATATTATGCTTTAGGTAATTACACAAGTGCTTATGACCATTGTTACGACCTAAATTTTAGTCAGTTTGATGTGAATTGGGTTTTTTTTAAAAAATAAATAAATAAATAAAAAATCCTTCCCAAATGAATTCCTGCCAACACCTAGTAGGGTGCAAATCCATGTTATATACTGGACTGAAAGATACAAATCATAAGTTCAGGTTTCATGAAGAGAAATCAGAATGATCAGGTTACAAAATGGTAACTAAATTCTGAGACCAAATAGTATTTCACTTGTGCTGCAGGAATTATTTATTGTGCACTTAAATTAGGATTCTGTTCTTCACTGTCTTTGTACTCTTATGTATTAATACAAATATTTTTTTCATATTTAATAGGTCACCTATAGCTGATCCGAAATCAAAAGGGATGATATGTGGCTTGACACTTGACACAAGTGAGAAATGTCTTACACTTTTATACTTAGCTACGGTACAGGGCATTGCATACGGTACCCGACATATTATCGAGCACTGCAATTCGCATGGACACAAGGTATAAATGATTGCTGTCTGCACGTACTTTATTGTCTTTCTTGTATCCCATCAACCATTCATTTGTCTTTCTGAGCAGAAAGTACATTCATTAAAACTATTTGATGTATCTTACCAGTGGACTATATTGACAAAATTATAATATGTACACGCAGATAAATACACTCCTAGCATGTGGTGGACTTGCAAAGAATGCATTGTATATTCAAGAGCATGCCGATATAACTGGCAAGCCTCTCTCTGTCCCTTTCCCCCCACCTCCAAAATAATAAATATATTAATGAACATAAACAAATAAAATCAATTCCCATTTGACAAATGACACTCCTGCAGGTTGCCCGATAATTCTGCCCAGAGAGAACGAGTCTGTGCTTTTAGGGGCTGCCATTTTAGGCGCAGTTGCCTCTAATAAGTATACCACACTTCATTCTGCCATGAAAGCACTAAATGCAGCTGGACGAGTACTCTCTCTCTCTCTCTATCTCTCTCTCTCTCTCTCTCTCTCTCGTGTTCTAGCTTCTTTACTGTGAATGATAATGGCTTGCATGTTTCTTTGACCCTGTTGAACAGGTCATATATCCATCAAAGGACCCAAAGGTGAAGAAGTACCACGATTCAAAATACAAAATATTCAGGTCTCTCTACGAGCAACAGCTTTTGCACAGATCCATAATGGCTCAAGCATTGTCATAGATGTAAAATAGAAGCAAGATCATACAATTGTTTTTTTTCTGACATTTGTATTCGATCCAGAATAAAGATCAGTATTGGCAGATTTTCTAGTCTTTCTCGTTGAACAAGATTTAACTAATTATTAATTATGCCAAAATAGAAACCAAAAGAAAGGAATAGAATCCAAAAATCAAATCGGGAGCCAATTTCAATTTTTCTATTGCTAAGCAAGCATTGAATTTACAAACAAAAAGTACACAGCCGCGTTAACAGCTACATGAGCTCTATTTCTATAATCATAGGTCTGGCGGTGGTGGTGCTGCTGCTTGAGGTGTATGTCTCCTCCTATTCCTCCTGTACCTCCTACCGGCCAATATGCGCTGTCCCACATACCTGTTTAACACATTTAGAATGACCACCATTAATATCATAACACCAAAAATATTAACAGTAAAAAGAATTTCGCAAGGGGAGACTAATATTTACCTTCCCATCATCATGATAGTAGCTTGTGGGTTGGTGCCTGGTGAGACCGTTAGTACAGACCCATCAACAACTCTTAGACCCCTAGTGCCGATCACACGGAACTCCCGATCAACCACCTTACCAACCACACACCCACCATGGTAGTGCCACAATGTTGCCACATTCCTCCTACAAAATCCCCTCATCACCTCATCATCAGACCTATTGGCAGGTAATGGGGACCCCACATAGTGAAACTCTCCTCTCCTTACACCAGAGCCTCCTGGTCCCCATGTGCCTATTGCTGGCCTGAAAATAGCCATTGACCGGCTTTGCAAAACATCTCCAACTCGACGCAGGCCAGATACACAACGGTTGAGGTCAAGGTTAGATGGGTCAGTAAAGTAGTTGAAACGCACGAGAGGGCTATCATGTGGGTCCAGAGAGGCCAGGCGAAGGGAACCAAAGGAGGCTGGGCCTGCCACCTTCTCCATGATTGTTGCCACGTTGATGTACAGAGGGGCAGCGGTCCGATGGAGGAGAATGGATTCCACGGGGGACACAAATGGGACGACATAGGATGCTGCCTCAAGGAAAGCATCCCCACCATCTGGTATTCCCACTACCTGGGTGATAAACCATACCATGCACATATTAACGATAATATAAAAAAAAAAAAAAAAAAAAAAAATGACAAGTTTCACCCTGGTACATTAAGGGCTATTGTGTTTGAAAGGCTTTCTGAAGAAATAAGATAATCCTATTTCAGATAAATTGAACTTGACAGCAAGCTAATTGACCAAATGAAGAACTAAAGTCACTTAAAAGTGAAGTCTATAAAATCCAGAAAGATTAGCCTAGTATACTGAACAGATGAACAGTCAATTACATTAGCAATTTCAGCACATAACTAAAATCAATGAATTTCGAAAAAGCAAGGCCAAGAGCAAACCTGTATGAGAGAGTGGTCAATGGGGCCAGGCGGGAGAATGGAAATGCCATTGCGGGGATTGTCATAGAGGTACTGGCCCACATCAGGATTATCTACTGCGACTGGGATGCCCCAGGTAGCAAGGTAAGCACGGGGTCCAACTCCACTCAGTAATAACAGTTGCGGACTACCGAGTGCACCAGCACACAGGATCACCTCACCACCAGGCCGTGTCATGGCATGGTGCCGTCTTCCCAGCCTGTCTAGAAACACCACTCCTGCTGCCTCTGCTGTTGCTGGGAGGACACTGCTAGAATCTGCAACATTCGAAATCAAATTATTGCTTGCAAGTGTACTTAAAAATAATTGAGACAAAATCAGAGGAGAATATCATGAAATTGCCCCTTCCAGCACTCCTAATTAAACAAAGGAAGAGTGCATCTATCAGAAGATATAGAAAATTTCCTCCCTGTCTTCTGAATTTAAATAAAAAGATGAGAATACAGGCATGTAGTGTTTAAGCAATTTAAATTCAGGGTAACAATTTACTTTTCTACCCCCTTTCTATTTCAATGATGAATATCTGTAGGCTAGTTTAGTCTGTTCAATTCTCAATATACAGTTCCATAACTATAATTGACCTGCATTATCACACCAAATCACCAACCAAATGTTTGTTAATCTATATAGTTAAAATGATTTTGGACAGGTACTACTTTTATCAACTGAGCTACACGTTATCAAAGGTTATATTACTTGATGACATTATCAGATTTGTGCAACCGTTACCACACTACAGTGGATTGACACAATTTCACTTTACAGTTGGATATGGCATGACATATGGACAAAATCAACCAGCAAAAAAACAGACAAAAAAAAAAACAAATATTGTAAATAATTAGAAGGAAAAAAGACAGGCAACAGGAGACCATTATCAAATCAAGAACTCTCTTTTACAGGCTAAAGAAATTCAGGAAAAACATTATCACTAAAAATATAGCTGAAATTACACAGCTTAATGACGATAAAATAAGAATAATGCAATTACTTGTTTGGACTTGGTTTAGAAATATCCGATCCACTGTGGCTCGTGTGGCGACCCGGATCCGATCATGTCTTGCATAGGCCAACAAATCAGCAGCACTATGCCTCCTCCCAGCCGCATCAAAAATTGACCCGCCAATTTTTGTACCCGTCACATGTTCTACTGTAAATCCGTTGTATGGGCTCACACCCGCCTCAATCAACCCGTCTCGTAGTGCTGCTTGCCAACCTCTCACATCTGGCCGGTGCACCAAAGCCCGCTCGATCCACTCGTATGATTTATTAACCTGCTGTAGATCCCAATTTAACGGTGCATCGGTGAAAAACTCAGGGTGTGCCCGGCTGTAGAATCCAGCATTTATAGCTGACCCACCACCAAGTACACGTGCGCGTATGTTCGTCACACCTTCTTCTGAGGCGAATGGTTGAGCTGGTGAGTCTTGACTGGTTGTGGAGATAGTCGTGAGAAAGCCCGATGATGTGGCAAGGGATGGGTATTCATCAGGGGCCCCACCTCGTTCCAGAAGCAAGACACGACTGCCGCCTCCTGACAAGGTGGCAGCCAGAGGACATCCAGCAGCCCCACCTCCAACTATTATGTAGTCGTATTCTGATTCAGCTGGAAATTGAGTTGCATCTTGTGTGAATCGATGGTAACCTACATATTAGAATATAACCAGGTTGATTAGTATGAGCGAAATTAAGAGAAATTGAGAAAGAACACCAATTGGATAATTTTGTAGAAATATCTCGTAATAATTAATAAATTGGCTAAACAATGTATCATCCAAGCAAGAAAGGGCGAAAAGATGCAAACTTTTACCTTACAACCTATTTAGCTAGTACAATTGACCTCATTCATTCAATCTGACTGATCTTTAAAGAAACAAAATAATACAACAGAAAATCTCGGTTTTAGAAGCTTAATTACTCGTTTAAGAGCTCAATTTCGCAACATTTCGTTAAAGATACAAAGAACGAGTGAAGAGCTTAAAGAATACCTCTGGGAGTAGCAGTGGCGATGTGGTGGAAGAACAAGCCATGGGAGAGGAGAAGGAGAAGCAACGAAAGGTTCTTGACCATTTCTTGCATTGCGATTTTGCGATTATGATGAGAAATTAGGGTTTCATTTCGGAAGGGATGTGAAGAGTGGAGAGAGAGAGAGAGAGAGAGAGAGAGAGAGAGAGGTTTAGTAGTGTTTGGGTTGGATTCTGTTTGAGCTTATGGAGGGAACTAAGAGGGAGGGATTACAAATCCTCTGAAATGGGTTCCCTCCCTGTGTTAAATACCTGATGGATGGGACCCACACCACTCGAAGCGCTTCCCCAAGGGAGAAAAATGAGAGTGGGACCCACCTGTAAGAGACCTAAGAGAGGATCGGTGAGTGAGAATCCGAGACAGAGAACCTGGACACAAGCGCGAGATTAAAGATTTGGGAGAGGAATTTCGTGGTTGGACGCGGATGTTGTGAACCTATGTTGATTGATTTGGGGATATTCTTGTGGTGTACATGGGCCGGTTTCAGGTCTCATTTTCTGCCGGGGATAATTGAGGGACTAAGTCTTGGACTCTTTGGCAATGGCAGCCGGAGAAAGATGTTTGGGCTCTACTAAGCATGGGCTTTTTAGGATGGAGATTTGTTTCGATTATATATTATTTTAAACTGGTTGTGGTTGATATATGTTATTATTATATATTTAATAACATGAGAGATATCGGTTGATACTGTATACAAAAATTTTAAATTAGGATCAGTAAAAAATAAAAATTTCAATAATTGATTCGTAAAAGAATAGTAGCCCATTACTAGGAAGTAGGAACAAATTTAGAATTTAAAACATTTAGGAAGCCCAATTATGTAATTATGGGCCAGAAGAGAGGCTTCAAAGTAATGTCTTGGGTAGTTCCTCATTTGTCAATGTTGGGCACACAGCACACTGCACACAAGAAGAGCAGAGGAATTTGAGAGTTATTATGCTAATAATTTAGATATAGTTTCGGCATTTTTTTGTTTCTGAAATTATAATACTTTGTTACATTATGAAAAGTAAAAAATTTAAAATTAGTGAATAAAAACGAAAACCGTTTTCTTTTTCTTTTTCTTTTTTTTTTATCTTTGCATGTAAGTGCAGAATTAAACATTTCATCTTTAATTAACCGAAGTTTGAACGGGCGACTTGTAGTCAAATAGAATTCTCTTAATCAATTTTGCTGATTACAACATAATTCTGTTCTACTGTGATGGGAAAAAAAATTTCCTTTATTCTGAGAGTGCAGGCAGGCAGCCTAGGGAAAGGAAAATTCAAACATTCATTGAACCTCGAAATAGTGCGTTGTATGTATTATAATTTACCAAATCCAAGGAGATGCCTCAAAAGCATCTCACATGAATGGTATGCATGTAAGTCCTCTTACAACCTGTCTACGTGTCTCGTTTAGACATCACAAGTACTTGAAATGGGAAACATAAACTGTCTGTTTTAAGCTCTCTAAACAATCACATGGTGTGTTGGCCCTTCTTTTCTTTTAGTCATTGGTTTTTAATATTCAGATGAAGAGGCATTTTTTTTTTCAAGTTAGGAATCAGAAGAATGTTTGTTATGATTAGAATTTTTTAGTAATAAATCAAAATTTGTACTTCAAAAATTAAATATAAACTTTTTATCTTATATAACTCTTAAATAAATGAATGCTAATGTTTTTTACAATAATGTATTACTTTAAAGTAAAACTAAATCAATAATTCGTCAATATTATTTGGAAATTTGATTCGCAATTATTAAATGAAACAACTGTGGCAATAACGAGATACTAAAATTTTGATAACGTATAAATCATGTTGCCATATTGTTGGTCTCTTTGGTTTTGTGTAACACTCTTGTACGATAAAAATTGGAATTGAACCTGTGTTCCAATATTTTTTTTGGAACCCCAAGACAAATTTGAAATTTTATAAATTTAAAAGGTACCAACATTAACCGTGACTTAATTAAGGGTACATGAGTATGGTGTATTGAATAAAGTTACAAAATTATACTCACATTATATTTATTAATATTTTTCAATTATTCTTAGATATCCTCGTTGACTTCTCCCTCCACCACTGACTAGATTCTACACAACTGGTTGTAGCAAAATTATGGCCCCTAAAAACTTTGCCATTATTATAATAATTGAGTATCTGCAATGGATAAACTTAGTGAATTAGTTCTCTAAACCAAAAGAAGTGAAAGTACTCAGTCTCCTACCGACCAAAAAAAAGGGATCATCCAAGATAGGTTTAAAGTACAACCTCCTAGCCGAAAGTGAGTGTGAATTCATAAGTTGGCACTTTGTTGCCAAAAAAGTAGCCATAATTATCTATATCAATTGTGAAGTCCTAGGTTATATTTTATTTCATACATTTAACTTATAAATCATAAGGATGTTTCTTCTTCTCACATCAATTGTGTTGATTTGTGTACCGTATCAACCCTACAAGATGTCTTTTGTGTTGTCTCTCCTCCTCAGCTCCTGCCATGTTAATCTGGAATCTCCACATGTATAAATTTTTCTTCGTTTTATTTTTCTTCTTGCTTTGTTTTCTTTCTCCTCCTTTCCTTCGCTTTATTGCATTTTTCAAAGAACCTCTATATATCGGTTGTTGCTAAGCAAATATTTGGTAAGGGAGAATATATGAAATTAACTATAATAAAAAGAAAAAAAAATTATGAAAAGCATCAAATAAGAATACTATATTTGACTTTCAAATAAAAAATGCACCACATGGAACTTCTCGTGCAGAGACGAATCAGTAAGAGAGTGTGATGAGCAGTTGACCTTCATTTTCCTTGAAATTGATAATAATGTGATATTTATTTAGATACTTGCCTCATACTTATTAAAAAAATTTCGAAAACCAATCCCATATTTTTTTAAAATTAGAAAATAACTTTCTTTTTATATTGATCTACAATATATTATAGCCTATAATTCGTGGATATTCCAGATCTGTTATGGCGCTAGGTCAACTGCACTTTTGGGTAAGTTCCATGAGCTTACTATTTTAATTTGTAGGTTGAAAATACACAGCTAGCCATCTGGTCTTTTGGATTCAAAAAAAAAGCCTATTTTACTAGTCCACTTAAAATTCAAATAAGACAAATTTATTATTTTTTTTTTCTCTCTATTGAGTACAAGAAAAAGAACGCCATCGGTATCTCTTTTTCTTCGACACAACCTTTGAAATTAAGAATATTCTCTTTCAAGAAGAACTTTAAAGAAACATGCAGCTCAGCTGAAATGAAAGATAGCAGTTTTGCACAATTATTGGGTGGAATTTCGACAATGGCATTTAAGCTACAGGTGAAGCAAGAGACAGGATTTGCAAAAGTCTTCTAATTCTTTATTTGTTTCTTCAAAGCAACCAGAAAATTTATACCCGACGAAGACGAAAGACAGCGATTTTGGTCGCGTTTAATACTTCTGACAACTTTTAGCCAACGACTAAAAAATTTTCATGTCTGTTGCTCGCTCAATCTACTACAACAATATCTGGCTAGATTTTTTTTTTATGGTTATGAATAATTTGACACCTAAATAGTTGAAATAAAATCACAAAACTAAAGGATTAAATCTGTATTTCTAAAAAATATGGTTATGAATTCATTAACAATTTTCCGCAGTTTTCAAGTAAATAAACAAGACTTGGGTTCATTTTTAGCAGTAATGTCAGTCCCTTGAAATTGACACTGATAAAGGGTAGAAAAAAAAAAGTAGCATTATTCTATTGTAATAAATTAATTACGCCACACGACATCTAGTTGGTGGAATTAATCCACACATCTTTAAGTATTATTATAATAATCATTTTAGTATTAGTCAAAATATCATTTTTTCAATACAGTGTATATCATCGCATCACATATATAAGGAATGATAAACTTACAAAAAATATCAGCGCAATTTATCGACCCCTGTAAATTTAAGTGGCCAAATCTCTTCGTGTATGTATAAATTTATTAATCACCCATAAAAGATTAGGTACTTCAGTTTCAAATTTTAGTAATCTATTTTCAAAATTTTCATTTTTTATGAGAAAATCAAATCCAATATGAATAAAATAAGTTTATACAATGCTAGTTATGTTAAGCTCGCATATATACGTTGCCGGAAAGAAAGATATATGGCATGCTTATATTGGTTATGATGAGCTCAAAAAAGTATGGCACGAACGTGCTATATATAGTTTTTGTGGATTGCTTAATGAATATCAAACGGTTTACATTACAACTTTATTACTTCCTAATTAATTTTTAATATAATATCCATTCAATTTTGATCCGACTAAACACACGCAACCTACAATTAATTCATTAATTGGTAGCTGATGAGTTTGGTTAATATATTACGCCTATCATTTAGCCTAAAAACTTTCCGTTGTTCGCAAACATTTGTACGAAAAATACAAAAGAATGTACTGTTTTTCTTTGATAGGACATCAATAACTAATGCTTAGCATTACCCAAGGATAAAGGTTGCTTTTGCTTTGGAATTTCTGAAATGTCACTGCAGACCTGACGAATCATGTAGAATTACGTGTTATGAGAATACCAACTATATTCATTTTACCAACATAAGTGTTCTAAACAGACAACAAAAAAAATAAAAAGAAAAAGAAAAATTATCACAAGAAGTTAACAAATTCTTTGAAGCATCAACCAGAGATTGACAAATTTGCTTGCATCTCACGCAGTAAAGTATCTTTAAAAAAAGTACAACAAATGATGTGAATTTATTAATCGGGTTCTCTGTCTCTGTTTAAACTACTGCTAACAATGTAAATTATTTCAAGAAGCCAGCAAGTATTCAAAACGTTAGCGAAAAGGAAAAAAATATATATCATATTTTATTCAAGTGTAAACATCTCGACAAAAGTTTAAAGCATTGATTTAAAATATTTTCCAAGGAATCAGGATATATACCATGTCATTATCTTGGTGAACTTGATAGATGCGCTTTTGCCCTACTCGATCGGTTGTTTCCTTAATAACCAATTCTTCTGTTTTCTTTACATTACTCAATTTCATAGTTATCTTCTATTATTGTATTAGAATTCCTCTCTTAGATGCTCGACCTAGATTCTTCAGGGAAAAAGATACATAGTTCCCATTCTATGATCGTGATGCCACAACTAATTCTTCTAAAAATTTTTGAAGGTCATGGTCCGGAGCAAACACACAAACAACAAAAGAATTCCTTAGAAATACCTTCCAATGTATTCTTTTTCTTAAATATATAATACATATAGACATGTTTCCTTAAAAAAAATGAAAATCATGGTTGATAGTAAGATAATTTAAGATAAATTAGCATAAAGATTCTAGATTAGCAACGATATGCATAGTATCAATTGGTCCGATATAACTCCAAATTTTATATTTTAAAATTTAATTTTTTATTTTGGGCCAATTATATACTGATTGCTGGTATGCATAGTAAATAAACTAACTGAATATATGCATGGAATCATATACCTACTTGACTTTGTACTAGATAGCAGCTATCTAGGTTTATCCAAAAAAAAAAAAAACATATACTTACTGAATAATTAACATAAATATTTCTTTTCTCGAAATTGATGGAATTTTAATGAAAACAAATAGTTGAGAACAAGATGGTTGTGGTTTAGTGAAACTAAAATATGATGGATCAAGAATAATTCTACACTCGCAATCATATCGTATATTCTTCACTCATGTCTGTTCACTTCGTCTTGTCAAATTGTGACATTAAGAATCCGGAACCACCAAATCTTGACACGTTAAGTGGATCTTTTATTTGTATGGATGATTGAAGAGGCATCTAATTGCATAATGTGGATATTTCTTTTTCTTTTTCTTTTTTTCCTGGATGAGTAAAGATGCGTCCGATAACACAAAAGTGGATCTTTCGTTGTCACAGAATATGGCCAATAATCCTCCTTTAGTACCATTTTTGGTGAGATATATCTTTCTTTTCACATCATGAGACTAGGGGGAGTGAAGACTTAGGATTGGGAAGCAGCCATGTTTTCTTATAACCTTTTCATATCACTAATATTGTTATGTGTTCTTGCCTTTATTGTTATGTGTGACCATTAATTCATTACTATACCAAATATTATAAATATTTAAATATATATATACAGTTATACACACACACGCAATATTAGTGATAATAATATAAATTGTATTGTTATAGGAGCCAACAATAGATCTATTATCCCAATTTTACAGAGGTCAGGTACAGTATTTTCGTAAAGCAATATTGATGTAATACAAAGAATTCAACTTATACATGTATGATTAAAGAAATAATCAAATAATAAAGCATTCTGCACCCAATTGTGTGAATGTTCATCTTCCTACTCGTATAAAGGGAAAAAAAATTGCAAATATGAAGCTCGCTTTTTTTTTTATTATGTAACACTAACAACTAATCTACCCGTTGTATATATCGTTACATAAGAACGCCTTTTCTCAGTATAGGCCAAGTGCAGTAAGCCAGTAATGAACTAATGATGGTATGTACGGATGAGGAATAGAGACGCCACGGGTGGGCCCACAACATGCTGAAGCCCACATTCCACCAATCCATATCAATTCATTATTTAGGCCGCTTGAAGTTTCCTTTCTTGTAGGCCCAGTGGGCCACCACCACCAACTTCCCTTCCTAGAGAACTTCAGGGGCTTTAGCAGAAACTTCCCATGAGCTTCTCTCATTTGGTTGGTTCCTACATTTTTTTTTTTTTAATTTCAACCTTCCGCCGCTCCACCTTCATATGAAAATAACGGTTTCAAAAGAAAACGTAACTTCTTTAAGGTCTTATCTGCAAGTTTGTCAAAATCCCTATATAACGACCTTCACTTGTATTACCTCCTCTCTCTCTCCTTCTCCTTCCAAATCCTTCCCCAAAACTTTTAACACATACCTCAGCATCACTCTACAAACTAAACAATCGAACCATCTAAAACCGAAAGAAGGAACCAATTTAATTTAATTCCACAAGTACACATGATCACCACCTCTCCTTCTAACTCCAACCGATACGACGAACACATGCCTGATCGGTACGATCCGGTGATACCGGGTCTGCCCGATCACATAGCCGAGCACTGCCTACTTCACCTCCCCTTCCCTTACCCATCTCTCCTTCGCTCGGTATCTCCTTCATGGAACAAGGCCCTTCTCTCTCCTTCCTTCTTACAAACAAAATCCAAGCTTTCTCTCTCAACCCCGCGCCTCTTCGTCTTCTCTTTCCACCCACAAACTCTCCAAATTCAATGCCAATCCCTCGACCCAGCATCGCATCGGTGGTTTCTGTTGCCACGCATCCCGCTATCGACTCAAATTCACCCGTGTTACGTGGCTTGTGGCACAGTTGCATCCAAAGGGGAGATGTTTTTACTCGCCGGCGGTGAAAATTGTTTGGTTTACCGCGCGATAACTAATACATGGTCAGTCATGGGGCCGATGTCCTCGCCGAGAGCACCATTGGCTGTCGGTGAAGTTTCCGATGGAAGAATTGCGGTGGTGACTGAAAACAGTGGAATGCTATCAGCCGAGATTTATGATTCATTCACTGACAAGTGGGACCCAGCTGCAGTGATGCTTCAAGGAATAGAACGGTAAGGAACAAGTAATTAGTTGTACTTAGAAAATATGTAAAGTGAAATTACTTGTCATGTTGTCATTTTTAACCTCATTATTTCGATATATTCGCTGGGCTGAGCCTGGATGCGCAGCTGGCATTCGGTTGTGGGACAAATAAGAGGGCAAATTTCCAGTTAACACCTTTTGGAAAAAATAATTTCTTTCTTAGCAAGTAGCCCAAATGACTGATTATCGTTTCTATTAATATACTTTTAAAAAAGAGGCAGTTGTACCACGAACCATATAAACGTAAAAGGCAGTTGTACCACGAACCATATAAACGTAACTTAAAACTACGTACCCTTTCCCAATAAACCCCTGCTTCACAAAGTATACACCGTGTCAAAGTATATAAATAACAAAGTATAAATATTGTTTTTCCTTTTCTTAACACTCCTTTAGATTTTGAGTCAATGATGCAATGATTGCCAAGAACATTAGGAGACGCATATTGAATATGATTTTTTTTCTTTGAGTAGACAAGCTTCAGCAGCTTAAAAAACAGCAATATTGAAGAACATGATAATAATAGTACCAAAAGTCAAATAGATTGTTCACTTCATAAAATAAAAAGTCAAAACTTATTTAAAATTGGTATCAATTGTTTAGAAGCAGGGTGACTTTGAGAGCTTAAAAAATATTATTGTGCAGAAAAATCGATAAAAAATGAACATCCATTCAATTCCTTAAAACATTATTACCATATTTTTTTATAGAAAGAAAAAACAGTATTAATTAGCTCATTCAAATAAAAAACTCAAAATCTAGAACTAAATTAAGTACCGTTATAATCCACTCATTCTAGCCTTGCACACAACTGCTAATTTTAAATAGTTAAGCAGCACAGCATGACTAAATGTCTTGACATCACAACAGGTACGATGCAGCGACAATCAATGGGCGTGTGTACCTAACAGAAGGGTGGGATTGGCCGTTCGACAGCCCGCCACGTGCAGCAGTATATGATGCAGTACACAATATGTGGCAGGAAATGCCAAAGGGGATGCGCGAAGGCTGGACGGGATCGAGCGCAGTCATAAATGGCACTCTCTACATAGTGACAGAATACGGTGACAACAACCTAAAATTGTACGATGAGACCAGGGATGAGTGGAGAACGGTGCGAGGCGGTGGGGTACCAAAGGCAGTGCGACGACCGTACTCTGTGATCGGTGGAGTGAATGAAGGGATGTTGTATGTAGTTGGGAAGGGGTTGGATGTGGCAATTGGACGGGTTGAGAATGCTGAGGTGGAGTGGGAGGTGATCAAGGGACCGGAGGCATTTGCTGAGCTTCTTCCTTGTAATGCACAAGTGTTGCACTTGTAGATAAGTAGTTAGGGCGTGATGTCAATGACATATATAGTTTTCACTTATACAGATATTGGCACAAGAATTTGGATGCTACTTTATACCGGATTGATCAATTTGTAGTTGTATATGAATGAAGATTGAGACTTGCAAGATCTTGGTGAAGTTGCCTGATTGAGCAAGGAGTGTAAAAGATTTGCTTGAAGAGAATCTAAAATCACACTTCAATTCATATGGGGTGTAATCTGTTATTAGGAGGATACCTTATGGCGTATCACACAAATTTCCGAGGAGTTGATACGAGTTCTGAGGAAATATGAGGGTGGTTCTGTAAAACAATCTGTATTGATTTTTCTCCCTTGTCTTTTTTTTTTTCAGAGAAATTATGGCATTGTAAAAAAAATTAACAGAGGTTGTTTCTTACCTTACAAGATGCTGTTAATAAAAATTAAAAATGTTTGCTCGTTATTATTTACGTTGTTGTAATTCCACTTGTTGACATGAAATAAATGAATTCGTACGGTTTGAGAGAGATGAATTGGTATTTCTTGTTAGATGAATAAAAGTTCCCTTAAAATCAATTTGAGTAAAATATTTTTTTTTGGGGTTAAAAATAATATACTTCTTTAATCAACAAATTGAACCTAAACAATCTTGACACAATGTCATCCCCCACTTTTTCTATAAATAACAAGAAAATCTCTCTCCGAACTTTAATGCGCATGAATCTTTATATTGTTTTTCGCCAATCGTCATTAGCAGCAGAACAGAAAAAACAGAAAAAAAAAAAAAAAAAAAAAAAAAAAAAAAAAAAAAACTGGGAGAATTACAAAGGTTGAATTTTTCCGCAATTGTTGCTTGAATCTTGGATTAGTTTGAAATGATATGTAGTTTGTTTGTATTAAGGTCTCTTTGATGTGATTTTTGAGCTTATCTAGCTATCTATTAGATATGAGTGGTGGGGCCACTGAAAACCAAGCCTACGGTGGCAGCCACGCACTAACTAGTTCACGCCGCATCCAGTCTTAGCAACTGGAGATGTCCCTCATGTTGTTATTTCTTATCGGATGCTTGTGCCATTGGAAATTTAAAGTTTTTTTAGAAACAAATTTGTCTTTTACGCTAGTAGAGTAATAGAGAAATAGTAGTAACGATATAATATATAAAAGTATAATAGCAGAACCCATCACCACTTGTGCTCCTTATTGCAAAGAGATAAATCTAAGATTACTCGATCAATTAATTAACATATTAATGAGAGAAAAAAAACATTTGACTCCCATATATTTCTAAAAGTAGAGTGACAATGACATTTGGGAATGAAATAGTCATGCACTTATTGGTCTTAAAAGAAAAACACACAGATATATTGACTACAATATATGATTTTCAATAACTAAATATTCAATTTGTAATTTGGAAATGAAGACGTTCGCAGTTCTTATTTAACATACATATTTTTAAAAATTCATCGTTTTTGTGACCAGTGTCATGAACTGGAAGTATCATGGATTTCTCAAGCTCTTGTAAGACTTGAGATGATAGTACGGTTCCTAGTTGCAGATTACAGCTGAAAAAAGTGAGGTGTGCAGATTGGTACCGCATCATTATAAAATATTAATTTTTTGGCCTCCACGTTGTTTTCACCGAGTCCTAGTTGGGGATTTTTTAATTAGAGTTATGATGAATTGTATCTCATGCATCTTTGTTTTAATCGACGACGAGATGTATGTTATTATATTTTTTTAGTGCATCAATTAAGAATGATCGTCCAAAAGAGCTACATTCATGACAGAGATTGATCAAAATAAGCATTATACTGAAAAGGCGGGTTGATAACGACTAAAATTAATTTAGTTACAAAATTATATTGCAAAGTTTTTCTTCTTTGATAATAAAAGGCGTATTTAAGTTGAAGAAGAAATATAAAATTCTAGAAAGAATAATACTTCTACTCTTGTCAAAGCACGGTTGGCATCTATTGCTCAAACATTGCATGTCACGTTATGAATTACTAGAAAATAAATAGTCACAAGCAATTGTCAGAAGAAATATAGTCTGCATTTGAAATCCATTATTTATCATAATATTATTTGAAATTTACAAAGCTCGACTTGTTAGGTATTTTTCATCGGACACATATGCTTCACTAATTATTTAAAGATAATTTAAACTCATACTTTGGAATATGAGATGATTTCTAATCTCGAAATCCATTTTGTAATAAAGAAACATAATATATTTTGAATGAAAGATAAAATTAGAATTCCCACCAAAAAATTTTTTCCTAAGAATGTTTAATGTTAGGAGACACCTCAGGTTTTTCATCTTTACCTAAAAAAACTCTATTATTTATTTCACGATTACTATAATTATATCAGGCTCGCCATCTTTTTTTTTTTCTAAATAATCATTTTTTAATGCATGATTATATTCAATCCTCAATTTAATTTGGTTCCACCATTTCTCCATAATTGAGAGCAAAGTACAGGTTTGACTTCACACCTCTCTTAAGTAGCATAACTAGTTTGTTAGAAATTATTTGCTACGAGAAGTTGCCCACTCGCTATAAATGCTTTCTTGTCTGCAATGAGATGGTTTGAATCGTCGGCGAATATAAATTGTAATTTTTACTTTTAAAAAATAGTTCCCGAGATGGAATGCATGCTTCATATTAAAGCGGATTTAAATTATGAATTAACTCAAATCTTTTAAAGATATGAACTCACAGCCTTTCCCCATGGTGCAAATTCAAAATTTCCACTTGTACAAGGTGTCCAATAAGATTTTTCCAAAACAAAGTTTATAAAAAAAATAATATAGGGTCCAATTTAAATCAACGGAAAAGCCAAAGAGTAGTAGGCCAAGGAATGTTTGCTATCAAAGTGGACTAGAACTACTACAAAAGCACTAGCTGCTTAGGCCAAACTTTTCCACCTTGATGGTTTAATATTCTATATATTTTCTCATCATGCATCTTTCATTCTCTGAAAAAGCTCTATTCTACGGCTATAAAAGCTACCTAATAACCCAAGTAATCTCTGGTGATAGTGAACCATTACAAAAGTGCGACGAGTCACAAAAAGTATCGAATTTAGTGGTATAAACAGAAGCACGCTGCACGCAGTACGCGAAATTTATATTTTTTATTGTATATATAATTTGTTTGAGGCATATGAATACGAATTAGTAAACGTGTAACAAAATTCGAAATGATACTATACCAGTACGAATCCAAACATAAAATAAATAATTAACAAGTATTAATTGAAATATGCATACATGCATTCAGAATTATAATAAATATAGATATTGGCGGAGGCATATAATTACAGATATTGATATTACTGTCATGTGTGCAAATATAAGAAAAAAAGTATTTAAAAATAACATAATAGTTTAAATTACAAAGCCATTAACAAATTTACATATATTACGTATTTTTTTAATATTTATAATTTATAATAAATAACGGACACAACATATCAGAATTTAAACGCCAAGGGAAAAGGGAATCAAAAAATTTGAATATTTATAATTTTGAAAGGAGCTATAAATTACATATTCGTGTAACGTATTAATATTGATGTTGATTTCTTCAACTACAGCAATTTGGGCAGATATGAACAGATACAATCTGTTTCATTTACATTTCTAATAGGGTCAGTGGCATTGTCTTTAATTAAAATTGTAAATTCTAATTTAAAGAAAAAAATACAAATTCTAATTTAAAGAAAAAAATCGTAAATCCTACTTTCCTTTTTTTTTTTTTTTTTTTGGTTGATGCACTTGGCAAATTCTACTTGTTCATAATATCTCATACCGCACGATGTTCGTAAATCTGAAATCTGAGTTCAAATCATTTCAGTAATGATTGATGTTGACTACAATAAATAAAACTTATCTTGTTCAAGTCAATCTTAATATATATAATCTTGACGTGAAACCGAATTTTGAATTCTAGCCAGATGTCTTTTTACTCATAATGATCCAAGTTTACCAAATTCTGAGACACGACTCAATTTGAATTTGATCTTTAATTTTCATCTTTTTCTGTACCCACTCTAATAATTTTGCAGTGTAATGGTCATATATATATGAGGTATTCTAGTTCATTCGTACGTTTAGAATTATAATGCTCAAGCGTATTTTTTTTGTTATTGTTGTTCTGTAATCATTCTCATTAATTATCTAGAACTACATATGTAACGTGACGTACGCCATATTTGTTGTCATTTCATTTTGCAATATTGATTGATTTCAGATCATAAGATTCATAAAGACAAACGACAAAAGAGCGGTTGCGAGGTTTTGGAAGTAGTCATTGTTGCATGACAACGCATGAGATATTAAAAAGAAATAATTCACGTACAAAACTTAAGTTCATCTTACCTGTTTTTCCTCAAAAATATAATTAAGTTCATCTTACCTCATTCAGTAGAAAAGTAAATAGAATCCCACATATTGCGGTCATAAGTAGTTAGATTTAGCTTACATCATAGTAATTATAGAAGATCATGTGGGGTTTGAAAAATAAATAAACCATAAAGAAAGATCTTCGCCTCAAGATCATTTTTTAACTTATCATAGTTTCTTAGTGTCCACTCCTTTTCAAGTAGATGAGTTTTCTCCGGATTTTTTTTTTCTTCTTATTTTTTTTTTCTTTGTAAAGTAATTCTGTTTTGGATCCCTTACCAACCTTAAAATAATAGTTTTGTTTATGTGTTTTATAAAGTTTTCAATGCAAAAAGGAAGAAGAGATAAAATGGAATTATACTATGAATCTCAAGCGTGGGGCTACAACACATCAGTGTCAGTGATAGAGTAGGTAGATACACAGATAGCATGAATCAATAGCCAGTTGTTTTTGTCCTTTCTTGACAAAGAAAAATATATTTCCTACTTGATTTAATTGGGTTTCAGAAAATCATAGCTGTTCGTAGCCAATCTGAAAAGGACATTTCATTGATGCCGACGAATCTCCTTATTTTCTGAATATTTTTCATTTTCTTTGCAATAAGTGTTTCTGTCATGGGTCGCTATCTCCTATAACCCACCGCTATTGCTTGCCATAAATTTTTTTCGACCACAAAATTTAAAGTGCTTCCCAATTCTCAGTTGATAAGAGAAAGTAGGAGTGATTTACTAATCACAATGTCACTATTATAGCTTTAATGACATTTGACTTAATTTACTTACACTATCTAGATATTTGTTTTTTGCGAAAAATAATTGTCAAGTAGGTTTGAAATACACTTCCTATTTTATACGTTTGAATAAGTACCGCCTTATGTATATATATATTTTTTAAGAAAAATGTTAATTATCATCTCCACCTAATATTGTCAACGATATGAATAAAAGTTGTCGCTTAAGCAGATAAGCATTTATCTTTACGTACTATATTATACTTTTTACTTTCTTCACCTCCATGTGTGGCGCCTCAAAATAATTTGGGAAAAAAAAATAATACGTTTTTTAAAGATAATACATTTGCATAAGTTTACAAGCAAGCTAAAGTCCAACATATTGGAAGGAGAGGTCCGTCCAATACACTCATTCTTGAATTTAGAGCCTCAAACAATCGATCCAAACTATTAAATGTGATATTCATGTTGAAATCTTGTATTGAATTGAATTTTATATTTTTCTAAAAAAAAATTATAATTTTTTAGAGTTTTAAAAAATCATCGATATAAAATATTATGAATCATTTAAAATATTTAAAATCTGAAAAAATTTGAAAAATTTAAACTTAGTTCCGTATTAGATTTCATTGTGGAGATCATATTGAATAATTTAGATGGATCTTTTGTGATTTCAAATACAAGAACAAGCGCATTGGACAAAACCCCTCCGTCAATGTTATCTTTTTTTTTTCCTATGTCATTTTGCTCCTTTTTTTTTCTGAAAAATGAAGAAGAGAAATAAGTTTTTATGTCTATAATCCTTATCTAAGTATGCTTGAGAAAATTATTTTCGCCGTTTTCAAATTTCTTTCTTTTTTTGTTTTGAGAATGTTAAATTGTCTTGTATATGTTCGGTCGCCTAAACAACAAGTGGTGTATTTATACGACAATTTATATTCACGTTACTGGAAAATTTGAATGGAAGGAGGGGACCATGGTGCATGGAACATGTTGTATGATTTTTGTCAAACAAAATAATCTTGTTCGCAATAAGAGTTACGAAGAGCAATTACAGAAATATAATTTACAATTAACATGATGTAAATTAAGATTCATAAATAATTTCCAACGTCGGAGAATGAGGAATTCAAGTTCGTATTAAACAACTGCACCCCTATATTAATCAGAATAAATTGGTCAAATTTTGAATAACAATAATCAAGTTTGACATTAAAAGCTCTAATGCTCATTGCACGATTAAAATTATGTTTGAATTACCTAGACTTTATTTTATTCGAGATGAATGAGATCCATCATCCGTAATTGCGCGGAAAACACAAATCTTAAGAAGAATCTGAGTGCTCAGTCTGAAACAATTTCATGACGTGCACACCGCCATTTTTCTGAAGAGTCACAACCCTTTCATGGGGTATCTATACTTAATACTTGATGGAAGGGGGAAAAAAAATGTAGGCCTGATCGGAATGTCATTTTTTAACACGGGATATCATTTCATTTTATTTCGTTAGACAATTTTGATCTAATTGGATGGATAATGTCATTTGGTCGGAACTTTTATATTATTAAATCCAATGAAATCTCTAAAAATCAATTCTAATGAAATGAAACCAAACCCACGTAAAAATCATTTTGATCAAAGCCCTAATAATAACACAAGAAAATTTTCAAATGAAATAAAATTAATGAATATCGATTAAACACATAAAAGATGAATATATGTGGTATAGAAGATCTGAAGGCGTTGTACAGTTTTTTTTTTTTTTTTTTTTTTTTTAGACAGACTCGGTCACTACGACGCCCGTTGGAACGCTCTCTCTCTCCATAAATCCGTGGCATGCTCAGTGAGTGCCCACTTGCCACCCCAAATTAGATATATGCAATGAATGACATGAATCCTGTTGACTCTTCCAAAATAGCTCTACAAAAATGTCCTTTCCTGAAGAAAATATTCTAAAAACTTTAATTTGGGCCTTGTGGCGATATATATATATATATTTGGTATTTTTTTAAAACATTTTGCTCTATTTTTCTGAAGAATTGTCCACTTTAAAGTTGAAATTATAATGCAGTATTTTTTTTTATTATTTTTTTTGAAATTAGTATTTTTATATCGAATGCATGTCCGGCCTCATATTAGATAAATCGTACTTGTCTGACAAGCTATTGATACATTCACCTACTATAATTTACTTGGCTGACGTGAACAAATATAATGAATTGACATTATATAGAAAAATATCTATGAATGAAGGTTTCAAGACATACATTTTACGTACTTTTCTTTCTACATTTTGCTTGATCTTTATGAAGAACTATCCACTCTAAAGTTGGAATTATAATGCAGTGATTCTTCTCTCTCTCTGAATTTTTTTTTTTTTTTTTTTTTTGAAACACTAGATAGGGGCTATCTAGGAATTGAGTCCAGATCCTCTCTCTCTGAATAATAATGCAGTGATTCTTCTCTCTCTCTGAATTGAGTCCAGATCCTCATATAGATAAACTATACTAGTCTTGACAAATTATTGAGACCTCGCCCACTACAACTTACTTGGGGACGTGCTTTGGACCGACCAATTTAGTTACGAAATTGGACGAGAACAAATCTAATGACTTGACATAAAACGTATTTGGTCAATAAGTGAACAAATCATGTTCAATGATGAAAAAAAAAAAAGATATGTTCCTGAACACAAAGATTCACCTTAGTTGGTTCAAAATTAATTAAAATTTAAGAATCCCAACTAAAACTTCCACCATTAGCTATCAGAAGATACCGATTGAAAATAATAGGCCGAATACCAGATCGCAGATCCATTATTCAAAAATAAAATATAATTAAAACTGTTGGACTTCGTTCTGCACTTATTATTACAGTGTTGACAAATTTTTACAATATTTTTATGATTGACTTTATGCTCCCAGTACTACTAAATCAACTTCGAATTAAGCCGGCACATTTAACAAATGTAATCAAATCGTGCTTCACAGCATAATTAATTAAAGCAAAACAAAGGTTGAAAAACTAAGGCCATAAACCAGCCACCTGGCCTAAAAAGTGCATGCGGACCATGCGGTTTTGGAAACTGGTCAGACTCTTTTCCAATTTTTTTTTTTTTTTATTTTTATTTATGCCCGTAGGCCACACCCACACACCCATCATCCCACCCCAGTGGGACTCGAACCCCAGCAACTCCCAGAGGGAATGCTTGTGCCTCAACCACTGCGCTAGCGCAGCGTTGGCACTCTTTTCCAATTGACGGGGTCTAGAAGGGAGCCTACAGTACATCTTGGTCAGGCCATGTCAATTTGGAATATCGTTTGAAGCACGACAAGTATAATTTCTTCGGGAGTGATACACACCATCCACAGTTTTCCCATCCATCCCATCCATAGGCCAGAAATGGGCCTCAGACTCATTTTTGCGCGCGCTGACGTCAGCAAGGCGCTCGCTGACGTCAGCGAAAATTTTTCTAAATTTTTTCGGAAATTTCTGAATGCTGACGTCATCAAATGTGTTGGTTTATTTGTTCAGTTAGATGCCATAAAGGTTGAATTAAAAGTCGTAAGTGTTCAGTTAGTTGCATCTGAAAATGGAATTTTCGTATTTTTGTGTTCAGTTTAATACCGCAAAGGTTGAACTAAAAGTCGTAAGTGTTCAGTTAGTTGCATCTGAAAATGAAATTTTCGTATTTTTTTGTTCAGTTTAATGCGACAAAGGTTGAACTAAAAGTTTTATTTGTTCAGTTAGTTGCATCTGAAAATAGAATTTTTTCGTACTTTTGTGTTCAGTTTAATACGGTAAAGGTTGAACTAAAAATTTTATTTGTTCAGTTAGTTGCATCTGAAAATAGAAATTTCGTAATTTTGTGTTCAGTTAAATACGTTAAAGGTTGAACTAAAAGGTTTATGTGTTCAGTTAGTTGCAGCAGAAAATTGATTTCACTATTATTTGTGTTCAGTTAAACATGTTAATACTATCCATTATTTCAACAAACTGAACAATTGTATTAATAATATCATACATTAATAACAGCACAATACATACAAATGAAATAAGATGATCCCTTAGAGAAACTAACTGAACAATTCTACTTACAATAGCATCCATTACATAAATTAACCCACAACAAATGCAGTAAATTACATTCAACTATTACAAATCGAATGTAAACTCGAAATTCATCACTAACAACTCTGTAAATTCAGTCGAAATTTGCTTCTCGTGTCCCTTGAATATGAAATTAAACAATAAAATGAGGTTAGTTCAAAACAATTCAGTTTCCTTTCAAAAATGTGACAGTGTATACCGTGGTAACTTTTCTGGGTTAAAGTTCAATATACAAATGGAACTCTGGCACTGGCACTGATGTGCAAGGTAAAATAAAAATTGCACAACTAGATTCTGGGTAAAAGCCGAATCAACTAAATAATTGGTCTATTGAAGCCCCAAATTCAGTAATGACTGGTGTTAGACCACTCTTGTTGCTGGTCAAAACAACAAACCAGTTATTGTTAAATTGCACGCAACAAATCTTGTTGCTTCCAACATTAAGAAGATGTTCATGAACAATTGCATACATTTGTTTCATATTCCGATCTACACCTAATCAATCAGAATACAAGTCATGGTTTTGTGCTTGGAAGGATTTAATAAAGAGAAAGAAGCGTCCCTGTAACAAAGTGCAAAAATCGAAGTGTCCCTGTAATAAATTACAGATTCATAGACAACATTGACAAGCCGACAATAAGATGATTAGATCGCAGCCCGTAAGATCAAACGAAATAGAAATCTTGTCAGGCCAGTATAAGAAATGCTCTCTATTGTAAAACAAAAAAGAGAAAATGCATATAAAATTTGAAATTCTCATATAAAATCTCTATTAGAACGGATCTAATAGCAGTAAAAGGGTTCGAACACTAAGGATACCAATCCTCGAGCATAAAACAACGAATCAACGAAATGCGAAAGAGATGAATCAAGATCTGGTATGAGAAAGTAGAGAAACAAACCCATCATGCGAGAGTAGTTGTTCTTGAAGGAATTGAAGGCGGAGGAGGTGTTGACCGCATCATGAAACTAGGTTTTACCAGACGGAGAGACTCGATCCGACGGCGGATGGAGATAGAGCAGTGGTCGCACAAGTCTTGAGAGAGGAAAGGAAGCCAATCGCTAAGAAACTCGCGTCCATATCTAAATTTTCGTCTCTCTCACTGGGTCGCTGTGGCTAGGGTTTGTGGAGAGAGAAGGGAGGTTTCGGAGTATATATGAGGTGGGCCGATCGCTGGGCCTGTAGCTGGTCCAGTAGAGGCCTGGTGCTGGTCCATGGATGGGTTGGATGGGAAAAGAGGGGATGGAGAGTACCAATTCTGTAATTTCTTCATTAGAAATAAAATAGTTTGGGCCTATCTAGACTATCTACATGAATGCATCACCATTCGTCAAGGCTGTACTGAATATATAATCTTAAAATTACAGAGTAGAGCCCAAATGGCCTGAAAGAGGGCCCATCTTTAAATGATAAAGAGTCATTTGGTATAATTTAACATAGAAAGCAGACGGTGTTCTCGGAAGCTCAGTAATCGAAAGTTTTTTTTTTTTTTTTTTTTTTTTTTTTGAAGGATTAACTTCCCGTAGACCGGAAAAACATTTCAAACTGCCTCTGAAAAGTTTAGCACTTGAACCGAAGGTAACACACCAAAGAACCGATGTCAGTAATAGCTCACTTGAGGCAGATGGATAGCATACTCCAACCCAACTGAAACAATCACCTCCAAAACCCTCTCAAGTTTTCTAAAAGAAAAAACTGGAGAAGAAGGCTTAAATAATTTTCCTTCGGGCATCGAGCTACATATTAAATGTCCGAGTTTGGCTCAAGGAATAATGCTGATGTTAAATATTAGTGAAGAACATACTGGGTAAATGGACGCCATTTCCAAGAAACATAGACACGTTATCAGCCCGAGAAAGAAAATTAAATAGCTTGCTATTGTTTCGGGAGGCTATCTATTGATCATACGAAAAGAGCACACCATAAAAAACAAAAATACAACTACAGGTGCGGTAATAAGCCATGTATTTCAAAAAGTACATACTACAAGTTGAAAAAAATAAAATAAGTACTTTCCATAAGAGACCACGGTGCACAAGCAAATCACCTGAAAACAAATTAGAGTAAGACAAAAGTGGTGAGCTGGAGACCTTGAAGTTAAATGCATACTTAGCGGTTGCTAAATGGGTTTGGAAATAGGTCTAAAACTTTAGACCTGTATTGTATTAGGCTGGATTACTGATCAAACCACATAACAGGACCTGTTTAATAGTAAATTGTTGCATTCACTTTGAAATTTAGCACCGACTCAGATTTTATGACATACTAATTCATTAATTATGACTTAGTTTCATAAATAAAATAAACGATAAACTATAAACAAGTGATCATATTGCAGGTTAGGGTTGGGTCAACCTGTGACCTGACCTGGACAGGTCAGATCGGGCCGGAGTAAAGTAAGTACATAATGCCGACAAAACTGACCCATTGACAACCCCACACACACCCATGCAAATCATAAAGGGGGAAAAAACAATGGTAAGAGTAGATGTGTTTACATGTAAAGACCCTCAGGAACACCTTCCTTCTTTTTGAACATAACCTTCTCCTTTGCTTTCTTAAAGTCCGCATGTGTGACCTATTATTTCGACAACCAAATGCAGCACAATAAACACCCATATAAGTTCGCAAATTAAATTTTTGAAATAAGAGTTTATAGAAAGTAATAGGAGAGATTAAGAACCTTCATTCGCCGTTCTCTCAAGGCAAGCAAGCCAGCCTCAGTACAGATAGCCTTGATATCTGCCCCAGAGAACTCATCCTTGGTCATGACAAACTCCTCTAGGTTCACATCATCAGCCAATGTCATCTTTGATGTGTGTATCTGGGTCCAAAAAATCTCAACATGATCAGAAAGGGAGGACAAACCTAATACTATAAAGTATCCACTAATTAGCTAACAACTTCCCCCCCCCCCCCCCCCCCCCCTTCGCAAATTGACTAAAATTGACTCTTATTGCTAGCTCATCTTCCATGGAGAGAATGAGCAGTTAGGTACATCAAACTATAGTCTGTGCCTTTGGAGTTTCCAACATCCATGTTCAAAAGAGAATGCAGTCAAACACACAACTTTGCAAATACAGAATATACATTTGCAAGGTCAGGCACAACATCCTTTGGTCACAATTAAAATATTTTAGAAAAGAACCTGGAAGATGCGACGACGAGTTTTGATGTCAGGGAGGGGAAACTCGATTTTTCTGTCAATACGGCCGGGCCTGAGCAGAGCAGGATCAAGAGACTCTATACGATTGGTTGCAAGAATAACTTTCACATCTCCTCTTGAGTCAAAACCATCAAGTTGATTGAGCAACTCAAGCATAGTTCTCTGGATCTCACGTTCACCTCCTGAGTGAGCATCATACCTATAAAATAATTAAAAAGAAGTATATAACATTCAGCATGCACTATAAAACATCACATATCATATGTATCTCATTTTGCCTCCCTGCTTCTAAAATATATAGAAATATTATTGATTTGATACCCTATTTGTCATTATACTCTAAAAACATTAAAACAAAAAAAAACTCTTCCAGAATTATGTTTACATAAACAGTGCACTTGTGTTGTGATGTATGAGGAAGACATGAAACCATCTAGCATAAACAGCAAAGAGACAGAATATTCCTAGCATAAAGGAAGGAGATATGCTTTCTTAGGTGTACATTAAATATTCCTCTCATTCAGTGGATATGGACAAGATGTTAAGCTATGTATACAATCAAAAGAGAAGCATAACAAATTACAAAATTCCCTGCAAAACCACTCATGGTACATGTACTGTGGCAATTGCAAATATGAAAATCCTATCCTTGCAGAATCTATGAGATACTTTGTAGGTTTTGTAGAGAACTCACATAAGCTTTCACCTAACCGTAACAATGGACTTGACAAAAAATTCCCATCCTTATATGAAACAATGTATAGAAAAATACCCTAAACTTACTTGTTCGAAATCGAAAAGCTAACAAATCCTACCAAAAATCCAAAATTTAATAATGCCAACTACCAAATTTTGTTTTTTTTTAAAAAAAAAAACTATATTTCTCATGCGTACTTCACTTGAAGCCCACAATAATATGAGAAATTCAGTACACAGGTGAACCAAGAATAAAAGTTTCCTTCTAATTTCCCAAAGAAACAAAAACAAGATATAGCTAACAAACCTCTTGGTACCAACAGCATCAATTTCATCAATGAAGACAATGGACGGGGAGAGGTCATCAGCAACCCTGAAGAGCTCTCTGACAAGCTTAGGCCCATCACCCAGGTACTTCTGTATCAGCTCACTTCCCACCACACGCAAGAATGTTGCTGATGTTGAGTTTGCCACTGCCTGCACGTACAAAGCACCCTCTGATCAACTATGGCTTTTTGATAAAAAACAAACCATCCACAAATCCTTTGGATGTGACTAGTTGTAAAATAAACAATAATGGGTCATGCATATATTTTAGAAGATTTTATCTATTCATGATCAACGAGAAAAAAGAACGATGTATAACACAAAGATATGTATTTAAGAAATTGAAACATGAAAAAAAATGATATGTTCTGCAGCTTCTTGTAAATCCTTTGAAGCATTTTATTTCATCTATTCTGCTCTCAAAGAAAAAAAAATGAGAGAAAAAAAGGCAATTAAGAGTATCTTAACAGAACTGGGAAGGTCTGAGATTATACTCTGATAATGTAACGGAGGTAGAAAAGAATATGAACAAAAGCAAGGACAAACAAGCATAATTCATAAATCAAACCTTGGCAAGAAGGGTCTTGCCGGTACCAGGCTCTCCATAGAGAATAACACCTTTAGGAGGCCTAATACCAATGTCTTCATAAAGCTCAGGATGCGTCAGAGGTAGCTCTACTGCCTCTTTAATCTCTTGAATTTGAGCATCCAGACCTCCTATGTCAGCATAGGATTCAAGAGGGGCCTTTTCAACTTTCATGACTGACACCATAGGGTCCACCTCATCTTGTAATATACCAACCACAGATAAAACCTGGCAATAAATCAACTCATAAGCATGTGGTATATTTACTTAAGCATGGGTTTGGGTTATGGTCGTGCATCCAGTACGAATGCAAATGCTACTTTAAGCAATTCAACTTGATACAAATGAAAAATATATTAGACATTTGCTATCTAACAAAAATTGGAATATTATTAAGATCCTATAATGTAAATCCAAGGCAATGTGAAGTTGCATGGTCAGCTAATAGGATTGAGAAAAATCTATGGACGCACATATACAATACTTAATTATAAGCTCAGCATACCTGACAGTAAAGAAAAGCACAGTAAATAAACATTAAGTAATCTGTTGCTTGAGTTGGTTGATTACTTATTGCTAACTATACCAGTATGAGAAATCTAAACACAAGATCCATAATACAAACCCTCTCCAGTGTTCATACAAAAATGAAATCTCACCTTATTATGCATGAGAATGGCACAACCCGGCTCGAGCTGATCCTTATCGACAAACGACAGAATCCCAACATAATACTCAGGCCCGACCGAGCTCGACACAATTGCATGGTTCTCATCTATAATCTCCTCCAAATTCCCCACACTCATCGGCGAACCTCTCAAATCGTCGACCTTAGTCCGATCCTCCTCGCTCTTGTCCTCATGCGGCTTCAACCTCTCCTGACCCGCCACAAACTCCTCCTCCATTAAAAGGTAATCTTTGACCCGCTCCAGCTTGAGAAGACGGAGCCGACACTTGGAGAGCGGCGTCACGTGCGGGAGGCGTGCGGCCGCCTCAGGTCCTTTCTGCTTGCGCTGCTTCCGGCCGACGCGCGACGGCGCCGCCGGAGGCTCGAACTTGCGACCTTCCTTCTTGTCGTCTCCTCCCTGTTTCCGGTCGCCCGACTGACCTTGCTTGCCCATGCCACCTGGCGTGCCTTGACCCATGATGGGATTGCGTAGATTTGGCTAATGCAAGGTTTTTTTTTTTCTAGGGTTTGGATGAGAGAGATCGGGGAAGAAGGAGAGAGAGAGAGAGAGAAGAGATGAAGTGAGAAGATGCTGCTTTGGGAACAAGAAAGGTTTTCTATAGGTGTTACGAATTGAGCAGAAATGAAATGAAATGAAGAAATCTAACTTGTATTATGGGCTTTGTAATTTTGAGAGATTTATTGTGAAATTTAATTTATGGGCTTTTCAGCCCAATTGTAAAATCTGTCTGGAGAAACTTATCAGCCCATTTGTGAGGTTTTCAACTTTCAGAATGTGGATTAGTTATTGACTTATTGTAAATAGTACATTTGTCTATTTGGTTAACAAGTGATAGTTTTCAACTTTCATATTCTTCAGCCAAACTATCTTAATAACATATCTAACTATTGCAGAATGAGTAGTGTAATGCACAATTTAAAAGTGTGCATCAAAAGTCTAGTGTCTTCTAAGATTTTGATAAAAAGTTGCTGGCAGCATTAACATTGAGAATTTGAGAGTGAATAAAATACATTGATTTTCAGTTTCCATCGGTTCGAGTGGAGACCGATCATGATGTGAATGCATCAAATTTGATTCTTGGACTATAACTCATTTGGTCATAGTTCCAATAATTAGATCCATTAGCACTAATTGAGAGTATATATATTATGCAAGGACTTGCGCAAGTATAGCAAAAATGAAAATAGATTCAAGTCCTTGCATATAGATTCAAGAGTATACTTGAAGAGCCTTGTTTCAGCAAGTATATGAGCAAAATCAAATGTTAAAATACTTCATTTTTTTATTTTAAGATTTTGTGTCTTTACTAATTCTCTTTCTCAAAGAATCTTTCCTCTTGTATAATTCGACGAAGAAATAAATGCTTTAAGAGTCAATAGATCCTTTTAAATAATAAATATTAAATTTAAATACTTCTTTTTCATAATTTAACGTGATAAATTACGGTGAGAACATGATATACGGATTCAACGCAATGCACGTGTGATGAAGCCATAACTCCGTGCGCACAAATTAGAGCGACCCACTAGAGAGAAACTTTATTAAGAGCAGTTCATACATGAGCCTCATGAGTCATGCCCTCGTCTCTTAAGGTGCTGTGCGCCAATCATTTACGACACCATATTTTATTCATCATCTTATTCATCTACCACAGACAAGGATCGATGAGAAGGAAGGAACTCCATCGAGTAATTAGCAATATATGAGAGGAAGGAACTCCATCGAGTAATTAGCAATATATGAGAGAAATTTTAGGGGAAGATGATGACATTGTGGGAACTCCATAGAGTAATCAACATATAAGAGAGAGTTTTAAGGGAAGATGATGACATGGTGAGAACTCAATAGTATAATCAGCATATAAGAGAGAGTTTTTGGGGAAGATGATGACATTGTGTGGTGAAAAGTGATAATCACCACTGAGGCAATATCGAAGCTCCACTGAGGCAATTTTGCATTCAAAATGGAGGATTTAGGCTGATTATTATGATCAAATAACTTAAAATGAATGCAAAATCGCTTGAAATGTTCAGATGATACGCAGAATTTGCATTATTTGTAAATTATATACATAATTACTATATATAATCCAATTAATTTCAATAAGTAAGATAAAAAAATATATTCTAGACAATATAAAGAGATTAAATTTTGTATTATCGTGATCAAATGACTTACAATGAAAGCAAAATTGCTTGAAATGCTCAAATGATGCTCAAAATATTCATTATTTTCACATAATATTATGCATAATTACAGTGTATAATCCAATCATTTTGAATAAGTAGGGTAATTCTATGGTGGACTGAAATTTTAAACCGGGCTTAAATCAGGATCGTTCATTTAAAATTATGAAGGGATTTGGTTGATCATGATTCAAGCCCGGTTTGAAATTTCAGTCCACCATAGAATTACCCGAATAAGTAATATCAGAAACATATTCTAGCTTATGTAAAATACTTAAATATAGATTATTGTTATCAAATGACTTCAAATTATTGCGAAATCGCTTGAAATTTTTAAATTATGCTCTGAATATTAATTATTTGCATAATACATGCATAATTACTATGTATAATCCAATAGTTTTGAATAAATAAGATCAGAACATATTCTAGACTATATAAAGAGCTTAAAATAGATTTTTGTGATCAAATAACTTAAAATGAATGCAAAATCGCTTGAAATGCTCAAATGATGCTCAGAATATTATTCATTAAGTGCACATTATATTCATAGTTACTATTTATAATCCAATAGTTTTGAATAAGTAAGATCAAAAACATATTCTAGACTATATAAAGAGCTTAAATATAGATTTTTGTGATTAAATGACTTAAAATAAATGCAAAATCACTTGAAATGCTCAAATGATACTCAAAATATTCATTAGTTGCACATTATATGCATAGTTACTATTTATAATCCTATATTTTGAATAAGCAAGATCAGAAACATACTATAGACTATATAAAGGGCTTAAATATATATTATTGTGATCAAATGACTAAAAAGGAATGAAAAATCGCTTTAAATGCTCAATTGATGCTCAGAATATTCATTATTTTCGCATTAGATGCGTAATTACTATATATAATCCAATCATTTTGAATAAGTAAGATCAGAAACATATTCTAGACTATATAAAGATATTAAATATAGGTTATCGTGATAAAAAAATCGATCATTTATTCATTTTGTATAATGATCTTTATACATTGAAGAATTTCAGATTGCATCCTTTTAAGTCATTTGATCACAATAATCTATAATTAATCTCTTTATAAAGTGGAAAATAAGTTTATGAGCCTAAAACTTCAAAATGATTGGATTATACATGACAATTACGCAAATAAAGTGCAAATAATGAGCTTTCTGGACAGAACTGGAGCATCTCAAGAGATTGTGTATTCGTTTTAAGTCATTTGATCACAACAATTTATATTTAAGCTCTTCATACAGTGGTGAATAAGTTTATTATCTTAAAAATTCTAAAGGATTGGATTATACACGGCAATTACGCACATAAAGTGCAAATAATGAGCGTTCTGGACATAATTGGAGCATTTTCAGGGGATTGTGCATTCGTATTAAGTCATGTGATCACAATAATCTATATTTAAGCTCTTTATAAAGTGGAGAATAAGTTTATGAGCCTAAAAATTCAAATGTATTGGATAATACAAGGTAATAAAGCACATAAAGTGCAAATAATGAGCGTTCTGGACATAATTGGAGCATTTCAATCGATTGTGCATTCGTTTTAAGTCATTTGATCACAAGAATCCATATTTATGCTCTTTATAGATACAAAATAAGTTTATGGCCTTAAAAATTCAAAACAATTGGATTATAGATGGCAATTACGCACATAAAGTGCAAATAATGAGCGTTCTGGACAAAATTGGAGCATTTTAAGCAATTGTGCATTCGTGTTAATTCATTTGATACCAATAATCGATATTTAAGCTCTTTATACTGTGGAGAATATGTTTATGAACTTAAAAATTTAAAAGGATTGGATTATACATGGCAATTACGCACATAAAGTTCATATGAGCATTCTGGACAGAATTGGAGCATTTCAGTCGATTGTGCATTCATTTTAAGTGATTTGATTACAATAGTCTATATTTAAGCTTTTTATAGAGTGGAGAATAAGTATATAATCTTATAAATTCAGAAGGAGTGGGTTATACATGGCAATATGCACATAAGGTGCAAATAATGAGCATTCTGGACAGAATTGGCGCATTTTAAGCAATTGTGCATTCGTGTTAATTAATTTGATCACAATAATCTATATTTAAGCTCTTTGTACTGTGGAGAATAAATTTATGAGCTTAAAAATTCAAAAGAATTGGATTATACGTGGCAATTACGCACATAAAGTGAAAATAATGAGCATTCTTGAATTGGAGCATTTCAAGCAATTGTGCAATCGTTTTAAGTCATTTGAACACAATAATCTATATTTAAGCTGTTTATGCAGTGGAAAAAAAGTTTATGAGCTTAAAAATTAAAAAGGATTGGATTATACAAGGTAATTACGTACATAAAGTGGAAATAATGAGTGTTCTGGACAGAATTTGAGCATTTCAAGAGATTGTGCATTCGTTTTAAGTCATTTGATCATAATAATCTAAATTTAAGCTCTTTATACAGTGGAGAATAAATTTATGAGCTTAAAAATTCAAAAGGATTATACATTGCAATTACGCACATTAAGTGCACATAATGAGCGTTTTGGAAAGAATTGGAGCATTTCAAGCTATTGTGCAATCATTTTAAGTTATTTGATCATAACAATCTATATTTAAGCTGTTTATACGGTGGCAAATAAGTTTATGAGCTTAAAAATTCAAAAGAATTGGATTATTAATGGTAATACTGCACAGAAAGTACAAAAAATATGCTTTCTAGAAAGAATTGGAGCATTTCAATCGATTGGGCATTTGTTTAAAGTCTTTTGATCACAATAATCAACATTTAAGCTCTCTATAAAGTGGAGAATAAGTTTATGAGCTTAAAATTTCAAAAGGATTAAGGAGGAGCTCTGAATTGGAAGGAAGATCTCCGTACAAAGGCGACTACATGGCGACTGAAGGCGACTGGAAACTCGTTCAACATCGTCGCAAGGCCAAGGCCCCTCCACCTCCCGTGCACACACCCCACCAACTCACCACCTATAATGCCAGGCCAACCTACGCACAGGTCGTCCAGCGCCGCCCTCCCCGTAGCTCCGGCGAGAACCCTAGATCTCACTTCCCTACGGTTAATACCCACCCTACTGCTCGCCACCACTCCACTGCCCGTAACCCCACCTCCGCTCGTCACAAACAACAGCCTGCACCTCCCCGTCGTCGCTGGCTCCCAAAACCTCCGCCTCCTCACCGTGCACAAGCCAGTCTCCCGCAACCACCAGCTGAGATAACATTACCTGAGAGCCCAACCACCTTGCGCTTCCCCCCTTCCCCCTCTTATGAAGAATGGCACTTGCGCTGCTTCCGTTGCTTCCAGCGCGGCCACTTGGCCGGCGATTGCATCAATGAAACCCGCTGTGTGACGTGTTGGGGAACTGGGCACGACTTTACTAACTGTCCAGATATGTTCACAACACTCAAGGGTAAAGAGATTCAGCGCACCCCACCTCCTCTTCACTCCATCTCGACAGCAGTTGTCGGAGAAACCTCCTTCTCCGATCTCCTCGACAGTCTCAACCCCAACTTGCGCACAACCTTACCCCCTGATTCAGAGAGACCCCACGCGGTGCATTTTCACATCTCCCGTGACAAGCTTCATCTTCACGAGGTTGAGCGCCTTTCCAGAGCCCTAGTGATCACCACTCCGTCGGACTTGGAAATTCCCCTCTCTGCGCAAATGATAGCTGAACAACTAGCCACCACTGGTTTAGTCAAGGCTGAACATCTTCAGGTAGCTGATCTGACCCGTGGTCGACATCTAGTTCTACCCCCAAGGGGTGTCTCAGCAAGGCAATTGGGTCTGGCAATGCCAGAGACTTGGTGGGAGAATGGGTATCATGCAGCACAGTGGTTCCCTACTGCTGATGCAGAGGTTGACATCCCCATCTTCAAAGTTTGGCTTACCTTAGTCGGAATTCAGCCGGAGCATTGGAGAGAAAGCTATGTTGCAGGCTCCATCGGCCAGTTCGCGACTTACCTTGGTACCATCTCCAATGCAGAGCCGAACAACATGACTACATGGGATGTTGCAGTCACTACACCTGATCTACGCCGTATACCTCGCAACATTTTCATGACAGCTGGTGGTTACCAGTTTCCTGTGCCAATACGTATCAAAAGATGGCTTCAGGTTTCACCAACCTCCATGTTCGAGCAACCGGCACCACCTCAGCCGATTCTACGACCCAGCCATCGCCAGCCGAAATCGCCAACCCCACCCACCAACTCCGATGAAGAAGAGTGTCACATCAATGGTGACACTGTCACTCTCAGTGTCGCTTCCTTTTATCGAATCTTTAGGGGAGTAAACCCGGCAAACATACCGCCACACGTCGCAGCATGGATGGCACAACAAGCTCCCCCAGATCAGGGAGTCACTCTCCGCCGCAGCGATCTTACTCAGGCAAGAGAGGCTGGACAAAGTTCTACGTTGGCCGCTACTCATGGGCCACAGAAGATCCTGCTACCCGCCAAAAGACTCTCCTCTGCTGACGTCACAGACGTGCATGCATCTGTGCAAGAACGCACTGGTTCAGGCAATCCCTTGGCGTTTTGTGCAGGCCCTGCATCTCAAGTACAATTACAGTGTACCCCTGCTTCTCTTGACCTATCCTCTCTGGACACGTTAATGTTTCCTGAAATTTGTCCACCAGCGACTCAGAGTCGTGTGACCCCTGTTTTGGATGTTGCTAATGCGGGTTTTGAATTTCAAACTGAAATTCTGTCTTTAACTGCACCTTTAGACATTGCTAGTTCCAAACTGACCTTAGCAGGCCCTTCTGTAGCCCGCTCTCTTAGCCCACCTAACAGTGCCAAACGAGCCCAAAGTTTAGCCTTGACAGCTACTGTGCTTGATTCTGAGTTGACAAACTCAGTTCAGGGACCCTCAGCTACTAAAAATTCCAAGGTGCAAAAAGTGTACAGAACTCGTGCAAAAAATAAAAAGGATGCTTCTTTAAAAAACAAGTCGGATGCTACAATTGCAACAGTTGACACTTCTACTTTTATTGATGTTCCTTTACAACTTGTTGAAGCATTTGACATGGCACATTTAGTGGGTGTCAACCCTGCCTTGTTTCTCTCTGAAAAGGAAAAGTTTGAACCACTTGTAGCGTGTAATAAGCCGGGTTCTAGAATCAAACTAACATCTGTAACTTCTTACGATCCAAAACAGGTTCCCACCTCTTCCCGCCGAGTCAAAATGGCACGCACGAACAACAGCCCTGTGCATTCATCAGAGAGAGTTGATATCCCAGGCTCTGATGAGGATCTACTCGACTACTCCTCTGAGTAGCTTCTATTGACTGCTGTTATGTGTCTCCTGTCAAGGACCTTTTTTGGTTTACTGTGGTTGTTCTTGTTTTTGTAATGAATTACAAACCACTTAAATTTATTTCCTGGAATGTACGAGGTTTGGGTGATGATGCTAAACGACTTGTTGTTAGTGACACAATTCGTTCTTCTAGATGCGATATTTTTTGCTTACAAGAAACAAAGCTCTCTTCTCCCACTTTTCCTGTTATTGCTTCTTTCACTCCAACTTTTTTTGACAGAAACCCTGTTTGTCTTGATTCAGTTGCAACAAAGGGAGGTTGTTTAATAGGTTGGAAAAAATGTTTTGTCAGTATTTCTTCTTGGGTCACTAAGCATACGTGCTCTGTACTTCTACAAGACCTAAGAACAGACATTAAATACTTGGTCACTAATGTATATGGTCCCAACTCTGCGGCTTTAAGATTGAGTTTTTTTAATGAGTTAAGGTTTGTGGCTGATATATCGTATCATTCATCTCCTTTTTGGATTGTGCTTGGGGATTTTAATATTGTTAGATGGATGAACGAGAGGTCCACGATTGCAACAGAATACACACACATGCAATCTTTCAATGATCTTATTAGGGACCTCAATTTGTTTGATGTACCCTTGCTTAACAAAACCTTCACTTGGACGAATAAACAGCCTCAGCCAATAATGTCTCGTCTGGACAGAGTTCTACTCTCAACCCGTTGGCTTTCTTCTTTTCCTGTGCTTAATCTCGAAGCACTACCTTCAATCGTCTCGGATCATGTCCCCTTAAGGCTTCATTGCAAACAACCTGCATCTACGCCAAAACGTCTCAGATTGGAGCTCTTTTGGTTTCAACATAATGAGTTTCACACTATCGCAAATGAGACTTGGGCCGAGAACACAACTCAACCTGCAGCCCAGCGTTTCTTCTCCAAGAATGGTGTGTTGCAAAAAAATTTAAATTGCTGGCATAAAGCATCTTTCCCTCACGTTAATGTCCATCTGACAAATGCAAAAACTTTTATTTCCCTTTTTGATTCTTTGGAAGAGCATAGAAACCTCACTCCACTTGAGCTCAGGATGCGCATTTTGTTAAGGGAACGTGCATTTAATCTCGCAAACATTTTAGAACAAAGATGGCATCAACGTGCTAGAATACAATGGCTCAAATGCGGAGATCGCAACACTAAGTTTTTCCATGCCACTGCATCAGCCAAAATGAGGAAAAAAGCAATCTCAAACCTACTTCTTGATGGGGAATCTATCACTGATCAAGGCGCCATTTTACATGCCTTTACTGAGTTCTATACAAATCTGCTAGGCACTTCAGCTCAAGTTCATAATTGCTCACTTCACAACCTTTATGGTGACAGGCCTCTCCTCATTCAATTAGACACTCCTTTCACCGATTTAGAAATTAAACATGCAGTGTCAAACTTAGCCAATAACAAGGCTTCCGGTCCTGACGGCTTACCTAATGAATTTGCAAAATTAAAGTGGGACATCTTGAAGCACGACATCTTAGAGGTTTTCTTAGACCTTTTTGAAGGGTCTTTAGTTCTTACTGGCTTAAATTTTGCACATATCACTTTGCTACCAAAAGTCTCCAGTGCAAACACTTTAACCTCTTTCAGACCTATCAGCATCATTAATTACATGCCAAAACTGATTTCAAAAGTGCTGGCAAATAGGTTGAGCAACGTAATTCCTGATCTGATTTCTTCAAATCAAACGGGTTTTGTTAGGGGGCGTTTGATTCACGAAAATTTCTTGAGTGCAAGAGAGATAGTTGCTCATCTTACCAAGAGCAAAGAACCGGCCTTCCTTCTCAAATTAGATTTCTACAAGGCCTTCGACACGGTGAATTGGTCTTTCTTACTCAATGTGCTAAAAACTTTCGGCATACCACCAAAGTTTCTCTCTTGGATTCATTTGTTGCTTACAACTGCCACTTCAGCAGTGTTAATCAATAACCAAGTAGGTCCCATTTTTCAGCACAAGCAAGGCCTAAGACAAGGCGACCCATTGTCTCCGTTTTTATTCATTATGGTTGCCGATGTACTTACTAAGATGTGTGAGGCGGCCGGCACCTCAATACCTTTCAACATCTCTAACAAACTTCGCTCTCCCTTCCACATTCTTCAATATGCGGATGACACGCTCATTTTCTCAACTGTCAAAGGCAAAGCGGTTCAGTCGCTAAAACTAATTTTGACTCTCTTCTCCCTCTGCTCTGGTTTAAGTCTCAACCTAGACAAGTCAACCTTCATACCTTTCAACTTAACTGACCACCAAACAACACAAATTAATCAGGTCTTAAGATGTGCTGAATCTCCTTTACCCCTTTCTTACCTCGGTCTGCCTTTGACTTCGGGACGACCACCAAAAGAGGTTTACATACAATTGTTGGAGAAATTAGAACACAAGCTTGCAGGTTGGAAAAACAAGCTACTGTCTAGAGCTGGTCGTTTAACCCTTGTTTCCTCTGTCCTCTCCTCCATCCCTATCTTCTTCATGTCAGTGTTCCGCCTTCCTTCTTGGGTCATCAAGGCAATTGATAAATTGAGAAGGGGTTTCCTATGGGGCAACTTGAGCAGTAACAACAGAGGCCTTCATTTGTTGGCTTGGGACAGAGTATGCTTGCCGAAGGAATTTGGAGGTTTTGGTGTTGTAAACTTGAAGTTGTTAAACATCTCACTTTTACTACGCTGGTTATGGAGGATATCTCACAACCCCTCCTCTCAATGGGCACTTATCGCCAAAACTCTGATTGCCTCAAGGAACCAACAAATACCACTCAACTGGTCAACTCATGGTTCCTTTTTCTGGAAAGATTTATTACAACTTCGACATATTTTCTCGCTATCGACGACTACCCTTATTGCAGATGGACGAAGCACACTATTCTGGTATGCAAATTGGGGTAATGGTCACCTACAGTACTTTGATAGCGTTCCTAAACCTATAATGCCAAAGTTGACAGTTCACAGTGTGTTATCTAGTCCAGAAACAGTTCTTCAAGCACCATGGTCTAGACAGATACATGATGCAGTGAATTCCGTATCACTGCTGCATCGCACAACTGGCTGTGACAAAATCGTGTGGAAATGGGAATCATCTGGATGCTTCACAGTCAGATCAGCTTATGGCATGTTGATATCGGCAGGAAAAATCAAATTCCGTGCTTCTTTAATTTGGAAATTGAAACTGCCCCCCTCCATCAAGATTTTTACATTGCTTCTATTCCATGATAGAATACTAACTCAGGAGGCTCTGCTCAAACGAAATATTCTGGTACAGCAAGGTTGTGTTCTTTGCAATACTCCTGTACTTGAATCAGCAACTCACTTGTTTTGTACTTGCAGTTATGTCTTACATGTTTGGGCTAAACTGCAGCAATTGTTTCCATCTCGAATGCCAACCACTTTTCCTGATTTAGAATCTCTTTGGCAACATGCCCTGTTTAACAATAGTGGAGACCGGACAAATGCTAAGGCTGTGCTTGCAATCACAACCATTTGGGCCGTCTGGCTAGAAAGAAATAACAGATTATTTAGGCAAGAAGCTCGAAGTGTTGATTCACTAATGCGCTGGATAATCTCGCAACATGATCTCTTCAGGAAGCATTGCCAGGGGTAGCTGGATGATAGTGTTTTGTTTCTCCTTTAGTTTTCTTTTAGTTTTCTCCTTTTAGGTTTCTTTTCCACTTGATAGCCACTATCAAGTCATTCTAAAAAAAAAAAAAAATTTCAAAAGGATTGGATTATACATTACAATTAGGCACATAAAGTGCAAATAATGAGCAATCTGGACAGAATTGGAGCATTTCAATTGATTGTGCATTCAATTTAAGTTATTCGACAACAATAATCTATATTTAAGCTCTTTATAGAGTGGAGAATATGTTTATGACCTTAAAAATTCAAAAGGATTATATTATACATGGAAATACGCACATGAAGTGAAAATAATGAGTGTTCTGGACAGAATTGGAGCATTTTAAGCGATTTTCTATTCGTTTAGAGTTATTTGATCACAATAATCTGTATTTAAGCTAATTAGACAGTGCATAATAAATTTATGAGATTAGAAATTCAAAAGGATTATACTTGGAAATTACGCACATAAAGTGCAAATAATGAACGTTCTAGAAAGAATTGAAACATTTCAAGCTATTGTGCAATAATTTTAAGTCATTTGATCACAATATCTATATTTGCGTTCTTTATACAGTGGAAAATAAGTTTATGAGCTTAAAAATTCAAAAGCATTATACAAGGTAATACTGCACATAAATTGCAAATAATTTGCTTTCTGGACAGAATTGGAGCATTTCAATTAATTGGGCATTTGTTTAAAGTCATTTGATCACAATAACCTATATTTAAGCTCGCTATAAAGTGGAGAATAAGTTTATGAGCTTAAAAGTTCAAAAGGATTGGATCATACATTACAATTAGCCTCATAAAGTGCAATGTGGATTTATTTTAAGTCATTCGATAACAATAATCTATATTTAAGCTCTTTATAGAGTGAATAATATGTTTATGACCTTAAAAATTCAAAAGAATTGGATTATAAATGGCAAAATGTACATAAATTGCAAATAACTAGTGTTCTAGACAAAATTGAAGCTTTTCAAGTGATTGTGAATTCGTTTTAAGTCATTTGATCACAATAATCTGTATTTAAACTAATTAGACAGTGCAGAATAAGTTTATGATCTTAAAAATTCAAAAAGATTGGATTGTACATGGCCATTACCACATAAAGTGTAAATAATGAGCTTTCTGGACACAGTATGAGCATTTCAAGCGATTGTGCAATCGTTATTGAATTATATATGACAATTACGCAAATAAAGTGTAAATAATGAGAGTTCTGAACAGAATTGGTGCATTTCAGTCGATTGTGCATTCGTTTTAAGTCATTTGAACAAAATAATCTATATTTAAGCTTTTTATAGAGTGCAGAATAAGATTATGACCTTAAAAATTCAAAATGATTGGATTATACGTGGCAATACACACATAAATTGCAAATAATGAGCGTTTTGGACAAAATTGAAGCATTTCAAGAGATTGTGCGTACGTTTTAAGCTCTTTAGACAGTGCAGAACAAGTTTATGATTTTAAAATTACAAAAGAATTGGATTACACATGACAATTATGCACATAAAGGACAAATAATGAGCATTCTGGACAGAATTGGAGCATTCCAGGCGATTGTGCATTCGTCTGAAGTCATTTGATCACAATAATCGATATTTAAGCTCTCTATAAAGTGAAGAATAAGTTTATCAGCTTAAAATTTCAAAAGTGATAATACATGGCAATTACACACATAAAGTTCAAATAATGAGCGTTCTGGACAGAATTGGAGCATTTCAATCGATTGTGCATTCATTTTAAGTCATTTGATAACAATAATATATATTTAAGATCTTTGTGGAGTTGAGAATAAGTTTATTGACCTCAAAAATTCAAAATTATTGTATTATACATGGCAATTATGCTATTAAAGTGTAAATAATGAGCGTTCTGGACAGAATTAAAGCATTTCAGTCGATTTCGCATTCGTTTTAAGTCATTTATACAAAATAATCAATATTTAAGCTCTTTTTAGAGTGGAGAATTAATTTATGACCTTAAAGATTCAAAAGGATTCTACATGACAGTTACAAACATGAAGTCTAAATAATGAGCGTTCTGAACAGAACTGGAGCATCTCAAGCGATAGGGCATTTCTTTTAAGTCATTTGATCACAATAATTATATTTAAACTCTTTATACTGTGGAGAATAAGTTTATGATCTTAAAAATTCTAAAGGATTGAATTATACATGGCAATTACAAACAAAAAGTGCAACTAATGAGCTTTCTGGACAGTATTGGAGCATTTCAGGAGATTATGTATTCGTTTTAAGTCATTTGATTACAATAAACTATATTTAAGCTCTTTATAAAGTGGAGAATAATTTTAGGAGCTTAAAATTGGATTATACGTTGGTATTACGCACATAAAGAGCAAATAATGAGCAATATGGAAAGAATTGGAGCATTTCAAGCTATTGTGCATTCGTTTAAGTCAATTGATAACAATAATCTATATTTAAACTCTTTATAGAGTGGAGAATATGTTTATGATCTTAAAAATTCAAAAGGATTGGATTATACAAGGCAAAACGCACATAAAGTACAAATAATGAGTGTTCTAGAGAGAATTGGAGTATTTCAAGAGATTGTTTATTCGTTTTAAGTCATTTGATCACAATAATCTGTATTTAAGTAAATTAGACAGTGCAGAATAAGTTTATGAGCTTAAAAATTCAAAAGGATTCGATTGTAGATGGCAATTACGCACATAAAGTGCAAATAATGAGCGTTCTCGACACAATTGGAGCAATTCAAGCGATTGTGCATTACTTTTATGTCTTTTGATCCCAATAATAGATATTTAAGTTATTTATACAGTGGAGAATAAGTTTATGATCTTACAAATTCAAAAGGATTGAATTATATATTGCAATTAATCACATAAAGTGCAAATAATGTCTGTTCTTGACACAATTGGAGCAATTGAAGCGATTGTGCATTCGTTTTAAGTCTTTTGATCCCAATAATAGATATTTAAGCTCTTTATACAGTGGAGAATAAGTTGATGAGGTTAAAAGTTCAGAAGTGTTGGATTATACATGGAAATTTTGCACATAAAGTGCAAATAATGAGCGTTCGGGGAAGAATTGAAGTATTTCAGTAGATTGTGCATTCATTTTAAGTGATTTGATTACAATAGTCTATATTTAAGCTCTTTATAGAGAGGAGAATAAGTTTATGATCTTATAAATTCAAAAGGAGTGGATTATACATGGCAATACGCAAATAAATTGCAAATAATAAGCGTTTCTGGACAGAATTTGAGCATTTCAAGAGATTGTGCATTCGTTTTAAGTCATTTGATCATAATAATCTAAATTTAAGCTCTTTATACAGTGGAGAATAAATTTATGAGCTTAAAAATATAAAAGGATTATATATTGCAATTACACACATAAAGTGCACATAATGAGCGTTTTGGAAAGAATTGCAGCATTTCAAGCTATTGTGCAATCATTTTAAGTTATTTAATCATATTAATCTATATTTAAACAGTTTATACTGTGGAAAATAAGTTTATGAGCTTAAAAATTCAAAAGAATTGGATTATACATGGTAAAACTGCACAGAAAGTACAAATAATGTGCTTTCTAGAAAGATTTGGAGCATTTCAATCGATTGGGAATTCGTTTAAAGTCATTTGATCACAATAATCTATATTTAAGCTCTCTATAAAGTGGAGAATAAGTTTATGAGCTTAAAATTTCAAAAGGATTGGATTATACATTACAATTAGGCACATAAAGTGCAAATAATGAGCAATCTGGACAGAATTAGAACATTTCAATCGATTGTGCATTCGTTTTAAGTCATTCGATAACAATAATCTATATTTAAGCTCTTTATAGAGTGGAGAATATGTTTATGACCTTAAAAATTCAAAAGAATTGGATAATAAATGGCAAAACACACATAAATTGCAAATAATGAGTGTTTTGACAGAATTGGAGCATTACAAGCGATTGTGAATTCGTTTTAAGTCATTTGATCACAATAATCTGTATTTAAACTAATTAGACAATGCAGAATAAGTTTATGAGCTTAAAAATTCAAAAGGATTGGATTGTACATGGCCATTACGCACATAAAGTGTAAATAATGAGTGTTCTGGACACAATTTGAGCATTTCAAGTGATTGTGCATTCGTTTTAAGTCTTTTGATCCCAATAATCAATATTTATGTTCTTTATACAGTGAAGAATAAGTTTATGAGTTTAAAAATCAAAAGTATTGGATTATACATGGAAATTACGCAAATAAAGTGTAAATAATGAGAGTTCTGAACAGAATTGTTGCATTTCAGTCGATTGTGCATTCGTGTTAAGTCATTTGAACAAAATAATCTATATTTAAGCTCTTTATAGAGTGCAGAATAAGTTTATGACCTTAAAAATTTAAAATGATTGGATTATACAAGGCAATCACACATAAATTGCGAATAATGAGCGTTCTGGACAGAATTTGAGCATTTCAAGAGATCGTGGGTTCGTTTTTAGTCATTTATCACAATTATCTATATTTAAGCTCTTTAGACAGTGCAGAACAAGTTTATGATTTTAAAAATACAAAAGAATTGGATTATACATGACAATTACACTCATAAAGGACAAATAATGAGCGTTGTGGACAGAATTGGAGCATTCCAGGCGATTTTGCATTCGTTTGAAGTCATTTGATCACAATAATCGATAATTAAGATCTCTATAAAGTGAAGAATAAGTTTATCAGTGTAAAAATTCAAAAGTATTGGATAATACATGGCAATTACCCACATAAAATTCAAACAATGAGCGTTCTAGACAGAATTGGAGCATTTCAATCGATTGTGCATTCATTTTAAGTCATTTGATAACAATAATTTATATTTAAGATCTTTATAGAGTGGATAATAAGTTTATGACTTTAAAATTCAAAATGATTGGATTATACATGGCAATTACGCTAATAAAGTGTAAATAATGAGCGTTCTGGACATAATTGGAGTATTTTCAGTCGATTTTGCATTTGTTTTAAGTCATTTAAACAAAATAATCTATATTTAAGCTCTTAATAGAGTGGATAATAAGTTTATGACCTTAAAAATTTAAAAGGATTGGATTATACAAGGCAATCACACATAAATTGCAAATAATGAGCGTTCTGGACAGAATTGGAGCATTTCAAGAGACCGTGGGTTCGTTTTTAGTCATTTATCACAATTATCTATATTTAAGCTCTTTAGACTGTCCCGAACAAGTTTATGGTCTTTAAAATTCAAAATAATTGGATTATACATGGTAATTACACAAATAAAGTGCAACTTATGAGCGTACTGGACAGAATTGGAGCATTTCAAGCGATTGTGAATTCTTTTTAAGTCATTTGATCATACTAATCTATATTTAAGCTCTTTATACAGTGGAGAATAAATTTATGAGCTTTACAATTCAAAAGGATTTGATTATACATGGAAATTACGCTCATAAATTACAAACTATGAGCGTTCTGAACAGAATTGGAGCATTTCAAGCGATTGTGCATTTGTTTTATGTCATTTGATCACAATAATCTATATTAAGCACTTCATACAGTGGGGAATAAGTTTATGATCTTAAAAATTCAAAAGGATTGGATTATACAAGGCAATTACGCACATAAATTGCAAATAATGAGCATTCTGGACGGAATTGGAGCATTTCAAGCGATTATGCATTAATTTTAAGTCATTTGATCACAATAATCTATATTTCAGCTCTCAAAAATGTGGATTTTAAGTGTATGAGCTTAAAAATTCTAAAGGCTTGGATTATACATGACAATTACGCACATAAAGTGCTAATAATGAGTGTTCTGCACAGAACTGGAGTATCTCAAGGGATTGTGCATTTGTTGTGAATCATTTGTTCACAATAATTTATATTTAAGCTTTTGATATAGTGTAGAATAAGTTTTGATCATAAAAATTCTAAAGGATTGGATTATACAAGGCAATTATGCACATAAAGTGTAAATAATGAGCGTTCTGGACACAATTTGAGCATTTCAAGCGATTGTGCATTCGTTTTAAGTCTTTTGATCCTAATAATCAATATTTATGTTCTTTATACAATGGAGAATAAGTTTATGAGCTTAAAAATCAAAAGTATTGGATTATACATGGCAATTACGCAAATAAAGTGTAAATAATGAGAGTTCTGAACAGAATTGTTGCATTTTAGTCGATTGTGCATTCGTTTTAAGTCATTTGAACAAAATAATCTATATTTAATCTCTTTATAGAGTGCAGAATAAGTTTATGACCTTAAAAATTTAAAAGGATTGGATTATACATGGCAATACACACATAAAGTGCAAATAATGAGCGTTCTGGACACAATTGGAGCATTTCAAGAGGTTGTGCATTGTTTTTAAGTCTTTTGATCCCAATAATCGATGTTTAAGCTCTTTATACAGTGGAGAATAAGTTTATGAACTTAAAAATTCGAAAGGATTAGATTATACATGGTAATTACGCACATAAAGTTCAAATAATGAGCGTTCTGGACAGAATTGGAGCATTTCAGTCGATTGTGCATTCGTTTTTAAGACATTTGATTACAATAATCTATATTTAAGCTCTTTATAGATTGGAGAATAAGTTTATGACCTTAAAAACTCAAAAAGATTGGATTATACATGGTAATACGCACATAAAGTGCAAATAATGAGGGTTCTGGACAGAATTGGAGCATTTCAAGTGATTGTGTATTCGTTTTAAGTGATTTGATCACAATAATCTATATTTAAGCTCTTTAGACAGTGAAGAATAAGTTTATGGTCTGAAATATTCAAAAGAATTGGATTATACATTGCAATTACGCATATAAAGTTCAAATAATTAGTGTTCCGGACACAATAGGAGCATTTTCAAACGATTGTGCATTCGTTTGAAGTCATTTGATCCCAATAATCTATTTTAAGCTCTTTATACAGTGGAGAATAAGTTGAGGAGGTTAAAAATTCAAAAGTATTGGATTATACATGGCAACTTTGCACATAAATTGCAAATAATGAGCGTTCTGGTCATAATTGGAGTATTTCAGTCGATTGTGCATTCATTTTAAGTTATTTGATTACAATAGTCTATATTTAAGCTCTTTATAGAGTGGAGAATAAGTTTATGATCTTATAAATTCAAAAGGATTGGATTATATATGGCAATACGCACATAAAGTGCAAATAATGAGTGTTTAGAACAAAATTGGAACATTTCAAGAGATTGTGTATTCGTTTTAAGTCATTTGATCATAATAATCCAAATTTAAGCTCTTTATACAGTGGAGAATAAATTTATGGACTTAAAAATTCAGAAGGTTTATACATGACAATTGCGCACATAAAGTATGAACTCACTTTAAAATATTTCTTATAAATTTTTTTCCACATCTAAAGGATGCATGTGTTTTCCGCCATAGAAAATGTAGTTCACACTTTTCAGTTATGTTCCGCATGTATTGCAAAAATTCACCACAGTTTAGACAAATCTGTACGTAGCTCTCAAAATTCTTCTTTTATTTCGATAAATTAAATATGTTGTAGTATTTACTGTTGATCTTCCAAATTAATTATAAAGGAAGTCATTAAGAGCAGACTTATCAAGTTCTCTTTTTTGACATAAAAAGAACAATTATTAGTTTGAAAACGTGTTGATGAACCGGTCGTAATTTGAATTCATGCAAGTAGAAGCATACAATAATCATAATGAATGACTCTCGATATTATTAGAATAAAGTCAACGATCTCATAAGGTGCTATTGCGGTATTGTTACCTCAAGTAAATTGTATTCTTTTAAAATAAACTGCACTCTAGTTTCTAATGTTTTGTTCTTTTACCTCAAGTCCGTTGTTTCGATTGCTAAGTTGAATAGGGTTCTCTTCCACAAATTCATTGTACAGTGCAAGGAATCTTATTTGGCGACCTGTAATGCGTTTCGTAAAGAGGTAACACAACGTTGGGAGGTAGTTCTGTTGTTATCATTATGGACCGTCTGGTGTGAAACTGTGAAAGAAACAATGTGGATCTTCAGAAAAAAAAAAAACAAAGAACGGTACAAATGATGCTGCATAAAGTCTTGCTATAAGAACGGTTCTTAAAGGGATTCGCTAATCCAATTACGTAAAGGGATGTGCAAAAATGTGCAGATGTATTTAGTTTTTGAGTAACCTTGCTAGCTGCAGGGCGTTCTCCTTTTTCTTTTTTTGTTTACTTTTCTTTATACTCGGTAGCAACTACCAAGCTTTCTAAAAAAAGTCCGAGTTTCGATTGTTCTGTACTGAAATCATAATTAGTGAAGATAGAATATAAGGCAGAAAATGACTCATCCCAAAGTGGTTTCAAAATTGAAACTAGAAAAACAAAAGAGATAAATGATTGATACAGATCCAGCAAAACAATATAACAAAAGAAGAGATTTATTCTTCATCAACAATTTATTCATCGTTAATAAAATACACTCTTTTTTTTTATAATAATAAAAGCTGCGGTATGGAACGGAACCCTGTGCCATCCGTAAATACGACAGCAGAGTTGCTGCTGACATAAGTTTTATTAATATTTAAAAAAAATAAAATTCAAATGCCAAATCGAAACCATTGATCTTGTTCAATTTATCGAGTGATACGTTTCAATATTAGTTTTATAAATTTTGGAGTTGATTTGGTACTCGATGGAGTGGTCAATAAATGAACGAATCTGGTTAACTATCACTGATTAATTCTAATCAGCCAAATCAACTCCAAATTTTATAAAACTTAAATGAAAATGCATCGCTCATAAAATTGAACAAGATCAACAGTTTAGATTTGGGATTTGAATTTTAAAATTTTTTAAATATTAATAAAGCTTATGTCAGCAGCACTTTACGAAGGCAGAGGATTTCGTTCACGGTATGTATCGCCTTCTCAATTTTCTCCGCAACAATTATTTTATTCAAATGTCATCTAAGAGTCAGATATGGTGCCGCTTTCTCCATTTAGCAAGCTTGACAAGCTTCTACAGAACTGGTTCCGTGCATAATAAGTATCCGTTATAAGTCCAATATATGTATTCTTTAGAATTAGTTGAGAAAAAGATTAATGCAATCACTTCATTTACCTCCTTATATATTCTCAAATCACCCGCTGATTTTGATATTTGCACAAAACAATGCATCGGTGTCACTGCAACCACCTGATACAACAATTTTAACAACATGAACTTAACAAACAAACTAAAGGTGCATGTACTGACATAGCTTGACGCGGCAATTTGATTTTACCTCTGCTGAAAGAGTTAGATTTGATCTGCTTCGTCTCAATTTCAGGTTATCATGGAGCTTAACCTGAAATAATGTATAAAATATGCTGAAGGGAAACAAATTACCTTGCATGAAAAAATATATACTAGAGTAACAAAGTATACCGTTGAAGTATCAGTCTTCATGAAAGAGAGACTGGCTTCCTGAGCCGCTACCTTGATCTTTTCCAGTGTTTCAGTTATTGGATGCTTTGATCCCAGCATTGTCTTCTTCTGTGAAAAAAATTCCCCTCTATTGTTAGTTTCAAATCGACAAGGGATCGATAAACTAAGAACAGAGAACAGGGTGAAATAAAAGCTTCAACAATATATCACTCTACTGGCTCTGCTTTTTGGTAAAAAAAAAAAAGAAAGTCATGCTCGACTGAAATTGAACTTATGCAGACACGTCTCTACTTGCTACAATAGCTTTGCATTATGCATTTTTAAGAACTGATAGATTCCATTCCGATTTTTGTCAATTTAACTTTTTGGCAGGAAGTACACAAATTTTGACTATGCAATGGAACAAAGGCATGAATTAATCAAAAGGAACACATTACCTCCTCTTCAAAAAACCCAGATAAATCAAGCTCACTAGACATAGCTATCAGTTCGAAAGCATTAATGATTCTCTCTGGATTTCCATTTTCTAAGCACCTCTCTCTCAACTGTCAATAGAACAAATAAAATTAATCTATTCATTGATTCATTCTTAATTAATTTAGTTATCTTCTGGGAAAAAGGGAAAATAAAATAAAATAAATTCAGAGTAATTTCTCCTTTAACCTCCAAAAACTGATATTTCCCTATACACACACATTTTTCTGGAAAGCCATGGAACTATCCTCACTCTTTTTCTCCATTGGTTAAGTGAGAATGGTGATTTTGCAAGATCTGAAATTCAAGAATGCTACGTATGGAAATGTTTCTTGTATTTTTGTGGGGTTGTGGCATATATGTCTTAAAGTTTTGCAGGAATAAGAATATAACTTCTGAGAAAAATTATAATAAGTTGTTTTCAGTTACTTACAGTGCTGTTGGCCTCTTCAGAGTTTGTGCAGCTTTCATCCTCAAATCCAACAGAGGGCTTGTAATCCACTTGAAACCAACTATCTGAAAGAATCTCTGCTATTGTAGCTCGCTATTGGTGATAACAAATGTAAGCTTTTTCTAAAACTAAATAGGCACTTAGTATCGAGGCTTTTCGTTACAGATTATGCAAAATGTGGTATTGCTTCTTGGATATTAAACTATAGCTTCCCTATAATTTCAGTATTTGACGAGATTGAGAAAATAATTTTTCCTCAATATATGCTCAAATTTAAAGCATACAGTAAGCAAATGTGACCAATTAATATCGAAATTATTCTGTAAATCTACTCAAGATATCTAAGACACTTAAAGAACCTCCAAAAAGGATTTACCTTTGTGGGCATAGGGGTTAAAATCCTTGAGATGATTCTTTTCTGAGACGGTGTGAACCATTCTGGAAATGTGTATTCCGCCCTTGAAATCTTTTAAACGAAAAGTTAAAAGAAGGTTGTCAAAACATAAGGAATTATATTTATTTAAATAGCCTTTTCTAGGGGTGAGATACTAAATTACTTCCAAAAAGCGCATGGAACAGAATTTACCTTTCTGTATAAGTTTGTCCGGCTTCGATCTTGAAATGGCACATAACCAGAAAGCATTTCAAATAATATTACACCACATGACCATATATCCGACCCAGCTCCATCATAACTTATATGCATGACTACCTAGTTAATGAGAACATACATTCAAATGATTTTTATTTACAATTTGTTCAAATCTAAGTAGTTGAATAATTAATCTGCTCTTTTATACCTCTGGCGCAACATAACATGGTGAGCCACATGAAGTTGTGAGCAGCTCGCCAGGCTGAAATCAGAAATTTGGAAGTTAGTGTATACAGTAAAGGTTTGTAGTTTGCTCTTTTCGTTTTGCATGATAACTAATTGAATAAAATTTAACCTCCCGTAGAATGCTTAGCCCAAAATCAGACAGCTTTATATTTCCGTTCTTGTCTAATAACAGGTTCTCTGGCTGTTAAAATTAGTAAAAGAGAAAAGAAAAAAAAAAATCAAAACCAACATATTACTGAATGAAGGAAAGTATATACAACATGCAAATATGCCCTGGCTGCTAGTTGTATGCGATAAAAGGTCACATCAAAGGTGCATGTCCTATTAGAGATTATAGTATACAACATTCCTCATCTTTGATTGTGGATAAAAATTGAATGTTCCTCAAGGTTCCAATTCTTCAATTACCTTGAGGTCTCTATGGTAAATTTGCCTGCTATGGCAGTAATCCACAGCATCTATCAATTGCTGAAAATACCTCCTTGCTGTCTCCTCATCTAATTTCTCAAGATAGTACTGTAAAGTGCATTAAATAATCAAATCCGTATTTATACATAATGTTAAAAATGAACAGGCTTGGCTTGATTAGTTTAGTAACTGAATCCTAATTTAAGGGTAATTTCAGGCTTAATAAAGAAAAATTTTTCAGACTGAGAAAACGATTTGAACTGGTACTGATTAATGGTACCATGTGGATTTTTACTGGTAAAGTGCAGTACTAATATATGGTATTTCTCAAATCACAAAATCGCATAATCTTACTAGCTTATCAGATAGTTGTCCCCCAGAAACATACTCCATTACCAGATATATCTTCGTCCTTGTTGCAATTACCTACATGAATTTGTCCTTGTAAATCTTTTTAATTTAAAAATTAAACAAATCATATATAAGTATTTCTATCTAAACAATACAAACCTCATAGATCTGAACGATATTAGGATGATGCAGAACCTTCATTGATCTTATTTCTCGTACAACCTTATAAAATTTTTAAATAAACAAATGATTAAATGTTCTCAAGGAAAGGACCACTTTCTTATTTAAAATAAAAGCTGAAAGAAATGACGAACTCATCCTAATTAGTAAATACACCAAGTACCTGATCCATTAGGTTCTTTTGACGAACCATGGTCTTGTCAATGATCTTTATCGCGACATTTTTGTTGGTCTCGACATTAACTGCCAATTTGACCTTTGCAAACATGCCCTCGCCAATTGTTTGGCCAAGACGGTATTTCCCGATAGTCATCTTAAAACCCATTTTATCACGCGTGCAAACCTTGCCATTGAGAGGTTTAATTTGTGTGGAATCATATATAATTAGATAGGATGTCCTACAGGGATGAGTGTAGGCTATTTTTGAAGTATAAAGAAAAAGGAATGGAAGGGAGAGCAAGGATAGGTAGTTGAAATTAGAGAGGGAACGTGATTTGAATGGAAGGTGTCGTCTACTCCTGGTTTGATCATAAACTTTTGTGACACCCAAAATGTGCATGCATTAAGTAATGTGTGCCGAATTGACAAATGAAATTCCATCCCCTCAATTTTTATAGTGAACGGAGTCATCCCTTAGAATTTTTGTATATCATTAAGAAACAAAAAAAAAAAAAAATACACTGTGGCTTTGATCAAAATGTTTTTTTAACTTTTTTTTTTCATGGGATTTCATTTTATTTGAATTGATTTCTCGATATTTCGTTGGATCTAATAATATAAAAACTCCAACCAAATGACACCAAATCCATTCATTTTGATCAAAAATTTTTTAAGGAAATGAAATTCCGTGTTAAAAAAAACAGAGATTTTGATCAAGGCCTGTATGAAGCTGAGCAAACTATTAACGGATTCTCCTAGTGGAGTGAAGTGAATTGTATTAAACTTGGTCAAATTTTCAAGTAAAATCATTGAATTATCAGAGAGCAAATTTTTATTTAGCGTACTCGTTGAGTCCATAATAATTAGAATTGAGTTACATGTTTTTCTTTAAATGTCCATATATATAGATTAATACACTGTGGCTGGAGATAGTCTTTTAAGGAGATTGTGACAGATTTTTTTTTAACAAATTTTTAAGTGTATATAGATTAAAAATTACTTTGACAAATTTTTATTTAGTGTACTCGTTGAGTCCATAATAATTAGAATGAAAAAATTAGCAATTGAGTTACATGTTTTTCTTTAAATGTCCATATATCAATCAATATATATAGAGTTTTGCTATGGTGAGTTGCAACTCATGAAGCCTTCCGTGAGTTGCGATCAAAACTCTTAAATCTGATTCAAAATGACCGATCCAAACCGTCCAATATGATCTCCATATTGAAATCTCCTTGCAGACCAAATTTTATATTTTTTTTGAAATTTTTAAGTATTTTTTTTAATTTTAGAAAATTACTAATCTAATTAATTACATACCGTTCAAAACAGTAGTTTTTAAAAATCCGAAAAAAATACTTAAAATTTCGAAAAAAATATAAAATTTGGTCCACAAAGAGATTTCATTATAGAGATCATATTGGATGGTTTGGATCGGTCATTTCGAATCAGATCGAAGAGTTTTGATCGTAACTCACGGAAGACTCCATGAGTTGCAACTCACCATAGCAAATCGATTAAACCTCTCTTATTGGGACTTAGATGGCAATAACAAATCGATTAAACCTCTCAATCAAACAGATGTAGGTCATAATTTTATCATAGTAAAAAAGGATCACTTCACGATAAATTATCTCAACAATGTTTATAATATCTTTCAGATTAATCTAAATTCGTTGAAAATGATAAAAAAAAATTACAAAAATGTTGTTGGATATAAACATAAATTGCGAATTGAATTTCTTACAACTGGAATGTTGTTTGGCAATATATCAAGGATCGTTAATTTCAGATGTTGATTGAAAAGGAATGAAATTAATTTCATAAACAACAAAATAAACATTGTTGAAATAATTTGCATCATTGTCAAGTGATTTCTCTACATGTATAAAACTATATGCAAAATTGCAAATAGTGTTCACTGGACCTACAAGTTCTAAATTATTTGCATTTCAATAAGCGAGAAACACTAATAGCCTAAACAATCAGATATTGGTTGATTTGTCGATAAATGGCCTATAATCATTTTCTGCTGTTATGAAAAACGGAGAGGATCTACGGCTCAAAGGTGTTTAAGTGTCTTGAAAAGTCTGGTAACCTTTCTTTAAGCAAGGTTGCTATCTGTATTGTTAGAAGCTAGCAAGTAAAAGATAAATATCTTGGTAGAATATTCCACTATATGTTTTTTTTTCCTTTTAACAGAATTTCCACAGATTAATTGTTATATTGCAATTATTTGCGAAACCTTACTAGATAATAAAGGCTTTGCTATTTTTCTCACAATAATGGTTTCTGGGCGGTTATTCGTTTTGGATTTAATCCAATTTGGGAGGGTTCCCTGTGTATTTTGAAACTTCAATCTTAGACGACTGATTAAAGTTTAAATCGCTCATGTGACAGGCGAGGTTGTGTCACAATCTCCTTGAAAGACTATCTCCATCCGTAACAACTGACAATAATTATGTGAGAAATTATTGGTCACATAATAGCATTTTTCCGACACGTGAAACTTCAACGGATTTAAAGGTATCAGTTAATTTAAGCCTAACCCTTTTTTTTTTTTTTTTTTTGGGGGGTGGGGGGGGGGGGGTGTTGGGGGGAAATGACCTAAAAAAATTCACACTCAGTGTGTAGAAAATAAAAGGTCCAATAAGGAGATTGAGAACCATTTTAAGAATATAAAAAGTTTCATACTCAGTGTGTTTTAAGGCTAAATTACAAATGCTATAATTAGTTGCTATTGTTATAAGTTTATACGAGGCCGTAATTTAGGTTAATATCAAATTTATATCTAGTATCTCTAAAGAAAATGACAAATTTAATTTTAATTGTGCAGATTAATTTAACAAATTAGCACATAAATCTAACAGTGATAAAAATTAGCTTAATAAAATTTAAAAATTTAACAATACTGCAAATTAGTCTAACAATTAACAAAGTTGTACAACACTGGAAGTTTGTTTAATTGTGCTAAGAACTACATTGAATGTTATGAATTACTTTAAAATATTCATATGCGAGTTTAATAACTCTGCAAATTACTTTAACTATACTTTCAAATTAACGTAGAGATGCTTAGAGATTGTTTGACAAAGTTAATGTATTATAGCTTTGGTACGTTGTGGACTATATTAAAGTCGTACATTAACTGCTGATATCATTTGAAGTAAAGTACACAGTTTTATTTCGATCAATATGGCAGTTCTTGTATCAATCACCTTAACAATTTAAAACTGTGACACTCTTTACATTATTTATATAAAACTGAGGTACGTCGCTATTTGGAAAACTCTTTAACCTCATAATTTTACAAATTTTAATATGCAAAAAAAAAAAAACCCGAAACTTTTAATGTCCGACTTTCTTTTAAATTCATTTATAATATTAAACAGCATACACAAGTTTGAGACAACTGAAATCTGTTCAATACGATATGAACTTTATACGTATGAAAAATGAAAAAGTGATAAATCTTGATGCATGATCATCAAAAATGAGTTGAAAATTACAAAGGTTCATATTTTATGGTCTTCAATGAAATCTCAAATGACATTCAATATGTATGAAACATAACGCACAACCAACCTATAATGTAAACAAATGCTTATAATATTTTTTATTTAATTTTGTTCCATTTAATTTGAGAAAGTACTATTATAGTTGTCAAGATAACGCTTTATCAATGGATCTTATTCTGGTACCAATAATAAGATGACCATACTGTTCGTAATAATAATAATAATAATAATAATAATAAGATGACCTATGAACCGAAACATACGAAATAAAATATTTTTAAAGTATTTATTGGCATATTCATAAATTAATAAATTTGGTCATAAATAATCAACATAACTGTCGACATAACGTAAGGAAATAAATAACTCATTGGGGGCACATGCCTAGTGCCTTGTTTGTTTGTTTGCTTTTTTTTTTTTGACCAGTCCTAGTGCCTTTTGTGTTGGAGAGAACAATCATAAAACCGGTCAAGTTTACCTCCAATAGACACATATAAAGAGAACTAGCTTTTTCATCGCGCTTCGCGCGATGAAGTTTTTCTGCAGTTTATGGTGAAAGAGATCTGTAGCACGTTCGTTGTTATGGTCAATTGATTGGGCATCTAATCCTTGTTGACAATTTTTTTTTTTTCCTTTTTCGTGCATTAGTTTGGTATATATGTTGATTGGTTGTAATGTTATTTTGCTTGATGAAATGTTATTTTCGAAATATCATTTATATAAATAAAAAATTAAAGAGTGCAAATCAATTATATAAATGACATTAATAATAAACGACACAAACTAAATTTAAAGAAGCCTCGTAAATAACTAAACAAAAAAAAATTGCCCATAAATATTTAAACATCCAAAATTGAAAATCAATGTCATTTGATTCTTTTTATTTATGGCAATTAAATGAATAACAATAAACATATCGAACAAATTTGAAAAAAAATTATTAAAATGTTATATCTTTCTAAAAAGTAAAAAAAAAAATAGCGCCAAATTAAACTATTGATACAAGAATATTAAAATTTCAAGTAGGGAAAAAAATATATTAGTGGCTCATTTGTAATTTTTTGAGAATATCCATGAAATTTATGGAAAAAATAATCTCAAGAGAGTTTTAAACAATTAAGCAAAATAACTAAAATTTCTGAAAATTTTAAAGTATGTAATAGAAGATTGAGGGGCCAAGGTAAAATAAAAAAAAGTTGCAGGGGCTACTTGAAAAAAGGCAAAAATATGGTGTCACCCGTTCTTTTTTGTTTTTCATTGATTTTTTTTTTGCAACAACCTAGGTGCATTTTATGTTGCATGTTAAAAAATATAGTTTATTGAAGGTAACCACATAGGAGAATACACAAATAAAGCCACAACAGATCCGAAAACAATCACATGGGTTCCTTTCATCCTGATCGTTTTTATGCAACCAATACTGTGTGGTTCTCTATGTTGTATACAAATCGGAATGTGTAGTTGATGCATCATAGAAGAAAGCGGACGAATTAGCCACAGAAGATTGGAAAAACCAACTTTGGGGTACTGTAGAATAAGGCAGTGAGAATTGAAGAATTGAAGGATTGTTGGGTTGGATGCAGCGGGTAAGATCTTTAGATGCGTCTGACCGCTATACAAAGATCATCGATCAAAGACATACAAAAGCTGGATTGGTCGAAAGATTTCTGTTTTAAATGCAGCGTAGCACCAGCATCAGTTCAACAATACATACAGTTACGTTATGGCCGGTTGTTGATTACTCTCGTTCTTGTTATGGACATAGTTGTATCTCCCACTAATTGTATCACCCAATAAATCTTTTCTTTGTATAATCGTATCTCCCACTAATTGGCAACAGCTACCTACTTCTCTTTCCAGCAGCATAGTTCTGACCCCCATATCAAATAGGCAAAATTGGATATAACCCCCTCTAATTTTCACCAACCGGATATAACCCCTCTAATCTTCAAAACCAGATATAACCCCCTCTAATCTTCTTAATTTGGAAAATAAACCCTTTTGCTTAATTTCAATCATATTTTAAGTATAAGAAACGTTTTTTAATAAATTTGGACAGAAATGTCCTTGTCTTCTATGCCATTGAAGATCGAAGAGCTCTGCACAGCAGTATAAGAAACATTTTCCACGAAGTCGTCCTCCTGTTCACCTGAACTATTCGAAAGCTCGTCTTGATGAAAGTCTGACTTTCTTTTTGTCCGGTAATGAGGATTCACAGGCGATAAAGTCAGACTAATGTCTGCCTCTGGTCTTTAAGATCCATGTCACCATGATTCTTATTTTATTTTCTAGTCAAATAGCCCAGATACTGGAAGGCATATCAAAGGTAGATTCCACGTGTTCATTTAGCACTCGAAAAAAGTGGGTCTTTGTTAGAGGGTCCGCCATTCAAAAGATATGCAATATGTTAAGACATTTTAAAGGGAAATTTTTTCGGTTATTCCTATTGGGCTCGTTTGGATGGGTTGGGAATAGTGGGAAGAGTGGAAAGAGTGGGAAGAGTGCTAGTCCGGAAAGAGGAAATCTTGTTTGGATGGTGAGTTTAGGAATAGCGTTGGGAAGTGTGAAAAGGTAGAGAGAAAAGTGTTGTTGGGAAGAGTGTTATTGAAAATTGTGTTAGGAATGGAATTGGCTATTCCAAAACCGTTTGGATGTGTTAGGAATAGTCAATTCCGGGAAGAGACTCTATTCCCCTATTCCCATGTGCATCCAAACAAGCCCAATATTATTTTTAAATCTTATAATAAACCATTCAAAAACAAGAGATCTGAGCCAAGACGAAGCGGATGTGGGTTCGAGCACAGAAGGCAAAGTACATCTCTTATCCTCGCCAATTTCCATTTTGTCTGGTTGAAGATTAGGATGTTGTTGCTAATGGGACGGTGAAGTTTTGCATGGTTGGGTTGATGTTCAGTATGTTAAACGGAAACCTAGATTCGTTACTCATAACTTTTCCCTATCCATTCGGTACTCGTAATTCCTCTCTCCTCTTTAAAAGATGATTTCATAATTGTATTTCAAGAGACACTGAGGTATACAACATTTGCTTGCATTTACTCCCTGTAAGAGTCCACAATATCTATTTCTCACCCAATCAAACAATTTTATGTTGCAATCAATGGAGCTCCTCTGACTTAGAAACCACAATGCATTTGTTCGAGACAACAGTTTGGACAATCTGGATTCTGGAAGGAGAACAAACATTTGCAGTGATCGACTGGGTCTTATTAAATTTGGAGTAATGGCTTGTTAGTTTTTCTTAAACTTTTCCATTTTATTATTCCTCTGTTTTAACTTTTCTTTATTTTTTTCCTCGTGTTTGATGGTCCCTGACTCCCTGTTGGCCATGACCACGGAAAAAAAAGAAAGAAATGAGATAGACAGATAGATATGAGGGAGAGACGCGGGGATAGAGTAAGGGCATTTCTGTCCAAATTATAGAAATCACTTTTTTTATATTAAAAATATAACTGAAATTAAGTAAAAGGGTTTATATCCCAATTTAAGAAAATAAGAGGGGGTTATATCCGGTTTTAAAGATTAGAGGGGGTTATATCCGATTGGTGAAGATTAGAGGGGGTTGAATAAGCCTGTCCAATGGAATTAAGTCAAGGTCCTACGGTGGAGTTTCAAGAATGCTCCGGAAATAGGAGAAGTTCTTTCTTTTTCTTTTCCCTCCAAAGTAGGCTTCGTCAATTGAAGTTTTGTTTATCTATCTTATTCAATTTAAAACGAAATGAAATATTTACTTGTACAAATTTCACAAAGATTCTTCTATTTTCGTGTATACAAAGCTACAAATAGTAACGTAGTAGATTTACAGCACTTGGAAAAATGTATTTAGGACCTGAGAGGATCATAACTCAATACGACAGGACTATTTTTTTCTTTTCATTTTATATTTTCTAAATATCAGGACAAATGCTGCACCTTTCAGATTTGCTTGTACAAACCTACATAAATTAACATATTTGAAATCTCAACTCTACGTAACAGATACAGTGCAAATGTGCAATCACTAACAAAAATGCCCCTTGCACTATTAGCTAAATTGCGCCAGTGGTACACCAAAAGAAACTAAACAACCAAATACTTACAATAATCTAGCCCCCGATGGATGATGAGGAATGCCTTTACAATAGGCACAATAAACAAAAAACAAATAAACTCTTAAGCCAATTTTTGTTTTTTCGTATTTACTGAGATTCACCAGCAGACTGAGATTCACATGCGGACTTCCAAAAGCATCCAAAATATAGCACTGCAGAATATCAGCGTGAAGAATAGAACAGTCAACCGGATCAGCTGTAAAGCTTGAGAAAAACAAACTCCTCAATAGCAGGGATTTCACCAATCATTTGCAGAGTCTCTTTCTCAGGTTCCTCGTCAACACCGATAGCCATTATTGCTTGCTTTCTTGGCGCATTTCTCGCCACACTCATGAAACTAACATTGACATTTTTACCCCCAAGAATGGAACCGACTCTGCCAATCATACCAGGCTGGTCCACCTGGCGACACAATATCACATTACCTTCCAAGCTCACATCAACACTTAAGGAACCCACCATAGTCAGCCTTGGTATGCCATCCTTAACTCTCCCCTCGACCCGAATGTCACCCGCATCAGAGAGCGCACTGGCAAACCTGTTAAGAGCATATATGTTTAAAAAACATGCATTACCAGTCAGATGAAATATTGAAGAAAGTAGTTAGTTAATTAGGTGTTAGAGCAGAAGCAGCTGAATTGAAAAGCTAGCAGGTCCAGTTGTTACTTTTTGGCTTTCTGTACCATTTAGGGATCAGGTTTAACTTTTTGTGCACCACTGGCGCCAGTCAGGATCATTTCAGTGTCCAATGTGGTTCAATGAAGACTTTGATTTTTGCAAACATACAAATGAAATTATCTCAATTCTCAAATACCGAAAGAAGTTGGTCAACAGTAAATAGTGACCTGACCTCGCTTCAACATTTCCTAGATGTATCTGGATGGATTGTAGAGGAATCTCAGGTGATCCATCAAGGAATATTCTCTCCTCGCTAAGGCGGAGTCCACGCTGTTTAGAGACATAATCTGCATTGACGATGTTAACAAATACACTTGAGATGGGCTCCACGATGCCTTTTATTACCATGGCACGAAGGAGCCTTGTGTCTAAATCATCTGGGTCCCGTGAGGAAGTGTATACCACCTTGACAACACCTTTGATGCCACTGCCGCCAGACACAAGCTGGACAGCTAAGCGGCCAAGTTTCTCAGCTAGTGTGACATAAGGGGACAGCTCTGACAAGACCTATCATGTTAAGGAGAAGTTGTCAGTTTCATTTGAAGATACAAAATAAACAACTGATATTCCCTTATGAAACAAACAATGGAATTTATGTCAGGAAAAGGCTCTACTTAAAGGGTACCTCAGGTGGAACCATAGGAGCATTTACTGCAGTGGCAGCAAGTTCTCCTTTGAGTGCTCCAATTACTGCCTGAGCTATCTCAATGGCCACTCCTTCCTATGATATGTAGTTAAGTGAGTTCACATAAAAGCATCTCCAAAAGCCTTTTTAAGACAATGTTGTTGGTACCTACAAGTAGTAAGATAACAAAAAGGATTCCATTGACTATACTGTCCGTGAGTCCTAATAGCGCCTTAAAAGTGAAAGGCTATGCTCAAAGTCGAAGCCTTTCGCCATAAATCACCCTCTAGGACATTTTTGGTGCCTCCACTGCGCAATTTCTGGTGGAAAGCATTAAGACACTCCTACAGGAGTGCACATTCAAGTCCCACTAAATGTGGAAAGTTGTGTGTGAGGTTGATGCTGTGGGCTTGAATTTTTTTTAAAAAAAAAAAGGGGGCGGGGGGGGGGGGGGGGGGGGGGGGGTGTGGATATTTTGGTTTCTCAAACAATAGGAAAGGAGCTCTTGTTGGGTAAGCTTGACGTTTGGAATTTGAAAAAAATCTTTCTGATATAAGATAAATAAATGAATGAACCTGAGCTTCCATAGTGCTAGCTCCCAGATGAGGTGTAACAGTGA